>CM062811.1:987431612-988031612 GCA_031772625.1 Pinus tabuliformis | reverse complement strand
CACCTTGTATTCAACTTTCCTTTGAAATATTAGAACCTTGAATTGTATAACAATGCCCATTCGCATGGCTAGAATGATTTGTTTCTTATAAATTGGTCATGCCACTAGGCATTCTACTATTGAATTTATTTGGTATATTGTAGAGTCTACCGACAAAATTCATCCAACTGATTGAGTTAGGTTATCCTTTCTTTGTTGTGCTGCTGAAATACTCATCCCCAACTCAACTATTGTTTACATATTTTTATCTCAAATTCAATAGGAAATAATGTAGATTTCCAAAATACTAATTCATAGGGTGTAAACCTTGTTGAAGTTTTCTAGTTAGTACAGTAAGCCCATACTACTTTTAGCAATTTGTTTGTCAAACCTCAACATTAGAATTAAATTATTTTTGTCAAAATATTTTCCAACTCCCCATTCATGACTTTCACTTGTCCATTGGTTTGAGGGGTATGATGTGGTATTTCGTGCTTGATTTTGTACAAATTCATAATATCTTCTACCAATTTTGATGTAAATTATGCTCCTATATTTGATACATTTTTCGTAGGAACTGCATGTCTTATAAATATGTTGTTATAAAGAAATTCAACAACTCATTTTTCTTGAATACTCTTTAATGGTTGCATTTCAACCTTCTTTTTTAGATAATTGATACATACCAAGATGTACTTGAATAGTTAGAAGGTGGATTGATTGGTCGACAAAAACGATACCCCATTTCTCAAATGGATCTGAGAAATCAGTGGTTTCATGAGAATTTCCTCTAATTTTTTGGGTTGACCCATTATTTGGCAGACATGACAAGGTCTTACGTATTCCTTAGTTTCTTTATACAATATTGGCATATAGTACCCAATAGAAATCTTTTTAGTTGTTCATGTGTTTGAAAAATGTCCACTATATGGCTCGTCACATAAATCTTTTAAAATCTCATATACTTCATCCTTTCTAAGGCACCTTCTGAGAATTTGATCAGGGCCTAATTTGAATAGGTAACGCTTTATCCATGTGTAAGATGCACTCTTCCAAATTGAATCACTCTCTTTTTCTGAGATGAGAAATGTTATGGAGGATTATTGGCCACCAAATAATTTGCAATATTTAAAAATAATGGTGTCATTAATGAGGTTGCAAGTTAATGCTCATCCAAAAAAGAGTCATCGAAGGTTCACTACATTCTCATTACTAATCCTTGAGAGGAAAATTTTAACCACATTCTCATGACCAACAAGTATAGTAGTATCAAATTCTTGAAAAAGAAAAATCCAACAAATTATTCTACCATTAATAACATGTTTGTTCATTAAATATTCAATGGAATAATGATCTGTATACACAAAAGTAGGATTCCTTGTGATATAATGTATTAACTTGTTTATGTCATGCACAAGTACTAGGAACTCCTTCTTTATGGCAATATAATTAGGCTCTACACTCACAAAAGTTTTTCAAATAGTAAAATTTGCATGCATTGATGCATCTTCTTTCTGTCCTAACACAACACTCAAAATTTTAAGCATTATAATAAATATGAAACAATAAATTCCAATTTAGTCTTGTAAAACAGGGACAGTTGTTAGTTTATCCTTCTAAGTCTCAAAAACTTGCTAATAAGTTGTTGTTCAAATGCACTCAACATATTTTGAAAGTAATACAAATAATGGATAAGATCTTTTGTTGAAATTTTGAATAAATCTTTAGTAATAACCATCATGGCCTATAAAACTTCTTACTTATCATTGTTTTATTGGTATATATAGATTTTTTGTGACAATTATTTTCGTACTATCCACCTGACTTCCTTGTGTTGAAATATGATTGCCTAGAACAATTCCTTCATTTATTATTAGAAAATATTTCATTACTCAATGAAAGATAATTTTCTACACATTTTTTAATAAATTTATCTAATTTTACCAAGGGTTGATTAAATTCGTCCCCAAAAGTCACAAATTCATCCATTAAAACTTCAACATGTTCAAGTATTAAATCAGAGAATATACGCAGAACAATTCTCTAAAATGTTGTATGCACATTACACAAACCAAATGGTGAAACTATATAAGCAAAGGCTCCCTAAGGTCAATTAAATTGAGTTTTATCCTGATCTTCTCAGGTGATTTGTGTTTGGTTATATTCACTAAAACCATCCAAAAAAGAAAAATATTTCTTAGCCGCCAAAGAATGAAAAACTTGGTCAATGAATGGCAAGGGGAAATTATCCTACCTAGTAGTTTTATTTAATTCATTTTAGTAAAGACAAAACTACTATTTACCTCCTTTCTTCGGAACTATAACAAGTGGTGAGACTCACTCACTATTAGAAATGGGTTAAATAAACCCCAATGTCAAAATTGTTTGTAATTGTTCCTTCACAACATATTTAAGAGCTAGATTCGTTCGATGTTGCAATTGTTTAACAAGTATTACTCCATATACAATATAAGTATGATGCATACAAATTGATGGACCATTCCTTTTCATGTCTTTATAATCCCACATAAATGCTTAAGAATGTTTCTTTAGCATCTATTGTTGTTGTTGTCATTGAAATTGTTGCAATTGATTATTAATGTTTAATGTTTTCCTTGAAATGATTTCAATCTTTTTAACTCTTTGACATTTACATTTTTTCATAAAATATTCTTCCAAATATTGAGATTCAACTTCTTTTTCAAGAGAATATTCAGAAGAATTTCAAAATGAATGATAAAAATTAGGTTGACTTGGTTTTGTGTACGATTTTTTTTGCACTTCCTCATCTTGATTGCAAAATTATTTGAATGAAATTGTTGAAGAATATATGTTTTTCATGAAATTAGAAATCATTACATCATCTATTGATTCTTTTATAGTTAATGCACAATGTATGGTAAGAAAAGGTGTAGACGGTTTAGCATAATAGTCACTTCCATCATCTAGGGGAATCCATAATGGATGCTCAATATCTGTAATCAATTTTGTAGGAGAATATAATTTAATATTTTTTATTGATTCCCCTTGAGAGATTGCCATATTTCCTAATTGACCTTCAATGTAAGTGTCTGCGGTTTCCAACCATGGTCAACCTAGGATTTAGTGGATATCCCCCTACACTAGTTTTAGTAAGAAAGATAATAAAATCGATGGGTTATTCCTAGGAATCCACTGTCGCTATGATGTCTTCTAAATTTTCATCTTGTTTTACTATTGATCTGTCAACCATTTGTAAAATGATTGAAGTTTTCTTCATGATATTTTTAAGATTTAATTTTTCCATAATCTCATCAGTCATGTGGAGTAATATCTCTCTCTTTGTGGTTTGCATTTTTCTAGGGAAACTATTGCAGGGGGGGATTGCTGGGTTACTGGGGAAACTGTTGCAAAGCCAAAATTTTGTGGCAATTGGCTATTGCAGGAGGGATGAAATTTTGGAATTGCATGATCAAGAGAGAAGTGAAGGATTGGGTGACTTGACTTGGAGGAGAAGACCAGGTTTGACCATAGGTCTAGGTGTGTCTCTCATTGAACAAGAAGAATTTCTCTTTTAAAAAAGGTTGTTGGGTTTTTCCCTGTAGTGGGGTTTCCTAGGGTAAATCTTGTGTGTTGTGGTCTCTATTTTTTCATTTTTCTTTATGGTTTAATTTCTGAAATATAATTGTTGAATAATATATTGGAATAACCTAAAATAATATCTACATCAAAAGTAATTATCATAATTTCAGAAATATTGTGGTAACCCTAATTGCACTAAGAAAATCAACATGGTATCAAATATTTGGTGAAGGAAGAAGGGAACATTGAGATCACCTTGACAAAACCATAGAGAGCATTTTATTCAAGTTCTTCTTGTACATTGGTTACTATGGATTCCTCTATGAAATTTGAAAACAAGGTAGAGGGAGCATCTAATTTCAGAGCTTGGAAAGTTAGAATAGATATTCTTATTACCATGAAAAGGTTTTGGACATTGTGAAAGGAAATGTTGTTGAACCAAAAGATGATGTAGGAAAAGAAAATTTTAAGGAGGGTGACTGATGATGATATTGTGGCTTCTTACTTCGTAAGGATTTCCCAAATAATAAATTAGATTCAAGCAATTGGAGAATCCATCCCTGATCAAGAAGTAGTAATTACAGTGCCCAATGGTATTCCTAGATCATGGGATGCTTTTGCAGCAGGTATAAGCAGTTGGAAGGAAGTACCTACATTTGAAAAACTATGGACGCCATTTTCTAGGAAGAAGCAATATTGATGACTAGAGATTGTCAAGATAAGGAAGTTCAAGCCCTTGTAGCTCATTTCAAGAACAAGGGAAAGAAGAAGTTTGGACCTCAACACAAAAACCCAGGAAAATGATATTCTTCCTCTAAAAGACAAAAGACTTATCAAAGATACAATGTTATGGTTGTCAAGAATATGGACATTTCAAGAGAGATTGTCCTAATATGGCTAACAATAAAATAAAAGGGAAACAACATGCTTCCACAACAGAAGTTGAGGAAGATGAAAAACCAAAGAAGACAAAAGGTGAAAATGATTTCTTCTACTATTTTGCTTTTATAGGTTCCTTTGTAGATGATGATGACATGTGGCTAGTAGATAGTGGAGCATTAAGGCACATGATCGAAGAGCGTGGGAATCTCTCAAGCATGACATAAAAGAACTTGTCTCAAAGGGTTGGACTAGGAGACAATAACAACTATGCAATCAAAGGAGTTAGAAAGGTGTCCATAGAGATGGAATCTGGTAACAATATACATCTCAACAATGTTCTCTATGTACTAGGTTTGAAAATGAATCTTGTCTCTGTTTATTGTTTAGAAGATAAAGGAGATAGAGTTTCTTTTGAGGGTGGAAAAGTACTCATTTGGTCCAAGGGCTCTAGTATAGATAATGCTAGTATTATTGGGATTCATGATGGAAGACTGTATAGACTTGTAAGTCAACTATTTCAAGCACTAGTAAATATGAAATAAATACAAGTGAGTTATGGTACTGAAGGTATGGACATCTTCATTTCAGAGCATTGCCTGAATTGATTCAAATAGTGTCAAGGGTTCCTGAACTACAAATTAAGAATGGTGGTGTATGCAAAGGTTCTTAGAAGAACATCAAGACACAATTTCCAAATAGTGAAAACAAATCTAAGGAATCTTTCTACTTGATTCATTCTAATGTATGTGGTCTAATGCCTATAAAATCACTTGGTGGTTTGTTGTACTATGTGACATTTATTGATGACTTCTCTCATAAGACGTGGATATATCTCTTGAAGACTAAGGATGAAGTATTTGACAAGTTCTAGGAATTAAAAGTTGAAGTAGAAAACTTGACAAGTAGAAAGATCAAGATATTGAGATCTAACAATGGAGGAGAATACACCTCAAAGGAGCTTGTTGCTTTCTGCAATCAAGCTGGGATTAATAGGTATCTAATTGTCCCCTATAATCCACAACAGAATGGTGTAGCATAATAAAAGAAAAGGTCCATCGAATAATCTTTCAATTCCATGATACATGGCTTGGACTTGTCATTATTCTTATGGGGTGACGCATCACTGACAATTGTGTACATTCAAAATCAAAGTCCCCATAGAGTTTTCGAAGGTATGGCTCCTAAATAATCCTTCTCTAAAAGGAAGTTATAGGATGAGCACATGAGAATCTTTAGTTTTCATGTATATATTCATGTTCCTAAGGATAAGAGTAACAAGCTTGAGCCTTCAAGAAAGAAAGGCATATTTGTTGCATATAGTGAATCTTCTATGGTATACAAAATATATATTCCATAAAAACAACAGATTAAGGCCAGTCGAGATGTCACCTTTGATGAGAAAGTGGAATATTGGAGGTCTAAGGAAGTCTTCATAGATTCCTTGGATGAAATAAAGCATGATGCCTCAAGGAAGGAGCATTCAAGTTCTACAAAATGTACTAGAAGGCCTGAAGGGCCTCAAGATCCAACATAAATAGTCATAGTTCCAGAGATCAAGAAGAAATCAAAATGGCTTACATCCACATTGGAAGGGGCATAAGGACATGCAAATCTAATAGCACATCTAGATAGGTGAAGAAATCTAAAAGGTTCTCCTTCTATGCAACTCTCATGACAATTCTCATTGATGAAGAACCTTCCACATATGAAGAAGCAATTAGTTAACAAGTTTGGAAGGAGGCAATGAATGAAGAGTACCAATCGATCATGAAGAATTATGTTTGGGAAATTGTGCCAAGGCCTAAAGGGAAGTCAGTGGTGACTTCCAAATGGATATACAATATTAAGCATGTTGCAGATGGGAGTATTGAAAAATACAAGGCACCATTCATGGCTAGAGGATTCTCCCAAAAAGAGGGAGATGAATATGATGAGACTTTTGCTACAATTTCCAGGTACATTTCCATTATATTCATCATCTCATTTGTTGCTTCTATGGATGGGAACTGCAACATATGGATGTAAATATTTCTTTCTTCAATGACATGATTGAAGAAGAGGTGTACATAGAGAAACCTCAAGGATTAGAGGTATATGGAAAGGATTCTCATGTTTGTAGGTTGAAAAAGGCCTTGTATGGACTCAAGCAAGCTTCAAGAGCTTGGTATGATCGTATTGACAATTACCTAATGAGACTGGGATTTACTAAGTGTGAAGCTGATACAAACCTTTAATTTAAGGTTGTGAAGAATGCACCTGTGATGTTATTATTATATGTTGATGACTTGTTTCTGAAAGGTGTCAAGCCTCTTATCATTCAGTTCAAGAAGAAGTTGCCTTCTAATTTTGACATGAAGGATCTTGCGTTGATGCACTATTACTTGGGATTAGAAGTATGGAAAAAACCTAGTGATGCCTTCCTTGGTCAAGGAAAGTATGTATTAGAGATCCTTTAGAGATTCAGTATGATGGATTGCAAATCCATGGTGACTCCCAACTAAATTGAAGAAGATAAGAGGCTCTGAATCCAAATTGGTAGATCCATCTATGTACCAATGGTTGATTAGTATGTTTATGTATTTGTTAACACCAAACCGGACATCTGCTTTGCTATGAACTCCTTGAGCCAGTTCTAGGAAGAATCGAGACACAAGAATTGGATTACAACAAAGCACATCTTAAGATATTTCCATGGTACATTGAAATATGGCTTGAGTTATGTTACAAACAAGGATTTACAGCTTCATGGTTATACAAACATTGATTGGGTAGGAAGTTTGAGGATAGGAAGAATACCTTTGTAGTATGCTTTGTTTTGGATTCCTCTCTGATATCATGGAGGAGAAGGAAGTAGAGGTCAATCACACTTAGAAATATTGAATTAGAGTACATTGTAGCCAATGAGACTCATACCAAATCAGTATGGCTCTGGAAATTGTTTGCAGGATTATTCATCCAAGAGTTGGAACTGACAGTGATACACTGGGATAATCAAATTTGTGTGAAACTTTTAGAGAAACCCGTGTTCCATGATAGGTCGAAGCATATTGAGATCAAGTACCACTAAATCCATGACATGGTGCTGAGGAGAGAAATAAGGCTCAAGTACATCTCCATCGATGAGAATACAATTGATGTTATAAACAAGTCATTTCTAAGAGACAAATTTGTGTACTTCAAAGAAAAGTTGGGGCTCGTGGACATTACCCATCTTATTGTGAGGGAGTGTTGATATTTTTGCAACTCGGATGAACATTATCCCAGAAGGGAGAAAGGTCCAAGAGACCTAGGTGGCTCAACATGTAATGTTGAGTGAGTGTCTCTTGGAGGTGGACCCCGATCACACATTGGAAGGGTGGAGTGAGGTCCTGGACCTTGGTCCCACACTAGGCATGGTGGAATGAGGTCCTTCAACATTTGGACCCTTATCACACATCGGGAAGGGTCTCAGTATGTTTGACCGATATAGAGGCCAAGGGATTTGAGGATCAATCACTCTAGAGGAGTGAGTCCTGATATGTTAATGACATTTCCATGGGTTTGGTACCAACCCAGATATGGACACTAGTAGATCTTAATGATAGATAACGATGTTGGTAATAATGGATAACCTTTCCTTCATAAAAAAATGTTGAATTTAAGAACATATATGACCGTGATTATGAACACCTCCCTAGTTAAGAGGGAGTGTTGAATTTGTAACTATGGTCGGTCTTCATAATGTAAATTTGGTCACTTGATGTAATTGTATTTATCACTTTAAAGCATATTTATAAGTGCTTGAGTGAAAGGAAAATTTAGTTTGATTCAAAGTCCCATCTTAACTTTTAAAAGATGAAATTTTGAAATGTAAATTTTGGCTCCAAAAGTGTCAACTTCCTTCCAATTCAAATAGACCCTAGCCAAGAGACACATCCATTCACCCAAGACAGAATACTATATAAAGGCATCTTGATCTCCTCCATTGGGACATTCTCATTTCTCTCACACAAGATAGTTTATGTGTAAGTGAGTGAAGGACAAGAAGGATGAAGAAGGATGAAAAAGAAGGTCATTTTTTCTCTATTCCCTCTCTCTCTAGAAACTTGCATGTGTGGAGTAATTTCTTTCTATGTGGTTCTCATTTTTTTGGGGAAACTATTGTAGGGGGCCTAAATTTCTAGGTTATTAGGGCAATTGTTGCCAGGCCAAAATTTTGGGGCAACTGGTTATTGCAAAAGGGATGAAATTATGGTAGTGCAGGATCAAAAGTGAAGTGTGGGATCATATTCTATGACTTGACTCAGTGGAGAAGACCAAGTTTGATCACAGGTCTAGGTTTTTCTCTCATTGAACAAGAAGAATTTATCTATTGAAAAAGGTTGTTGGGTTTTTCCCCGTAGTGGGTTTTCCCAGGGTAAATCTTGTGTGTTGTAATCTCTATTGTTCTACTATTCTTTATGGTTGAATTTTTGAAGTTTTGAATGATACACTGGAAGAAGATAAAAGAATATCTACATAAAAATTAATTATGATAATTTCAAAATATTGTGCTAACCCTAATTGCACTAGGAAAAGAAACACAACTCATAACTCAAATTGAGGCATATGAATATTCAATGAAATATAATGAAGAATGCAATTATTGGTATGCACATTTTGTAGAATTATAGGTATTAGCATAAATTTATAATCTTAGAATTATAAACAATGGATATGGAGGAAGAACAAAGATTTTATATTCATGAAGTGGAATCGAAATGCCTAAACATTAGTTTGGGTAATGGAGAGACAAAATCTAATGGACATAGAAGTCAAGTGGAACCAATTGAGTTGTTAGAGCATATGAGGAGTTAGAGAACATAAGTGAAAATCTACAAGGATGATAATAAAAGGATAAGAATGAAATGGGAGAAGCAAAATCAAATAAACACTCAATTATTACAAAGTCTAAATTAGTTACAAAGACAAATGAAGAATGGGTTAGGATCAAGACATGAGGAAGAAGTTAGACATCATTCAAGGAGGAATGGATACAAAGGATCCATATACTCAAGGAGTGTTAGTAAAGCCTAGATATATCATAATTCACCCACTTTTTAAACCAAAAAGAGGCATGCATATGATGATCTAGTAACAACCCAAAATTATCTCCTATTACACATCAAAAAGAAGACATGAGTTGGATAGTTTGCAAGGTGAGCTTAGAAATATTAAGCCACCAATATTTGATGGTGAAATTAGAATGGGATATGATTTCAAAACTTAATTAATTGGAATTAGAAAGTATATTCAATTACAAAATCTAGAGTAGCCATATACCATTTACAAGGAAATACTTCTATGTCGTGTGACCTATTTAAGCAAGTCAAGCACATTGATGTGAAAATAATTTATTAGGAGTTAAGAAATTTTTCTAGAATAAATATCTTTCACAACACTAATATGATAAGAATAGCCAATAGATATTTGAACTCAATTTAGGAAGCATGAACATGGAGGAATATGAAAGAAAGTTCTAGGTGCCATTGAGGTATGTGGGCTTTATCAAGTAGGAAAAATTGAAAATTAAAAGGTTCTTAAGTGGGCTTCCATCCTTTTACAAAGACAAGATTCAATTTGAAGAGTTTAAGATGTCAGAAAAAACCATTATAAGATACAAATGTTTGTATGAGTAGAACAAATGCAAAGATATTATTCAAGTTTCATAGAGAGATAAGAAGAAGGAAAAATTAGATTAGCAAAGGAAGGTTTTCAAACCACCTTTCAAAAGGAATAGTCATAAAAGATATTGACAAAATTAGCATGCCCAAGATGAAGCTAAAGTGGAACATTCCTTTGAAAAAAGAGAAATTCCACCACTCAAATGTTTGGGATGTAAAGGAAATCATGTTTATAAATATTTCCCTCACAAATATGAAAAAATGAGGATGTTGTGTAACATTCAAGAGGCTACCATAGTGGAAGACATAGGAAAAAATATTCAAGAATATAAACACTATACGATCAATGGGAGAGCATCAATCCCACATGATTGAGGTGGAAGGTAAGATTATAAATAAACTTGTTGGTATTTTGATTGATTCAGGAGTAAGCATAGTTACATTGATCCTAAATTAGTGGATAGATTCCATTTGATAAATGCAAACTTGAAATATCTTGGTTGGTTAGCCACCAGAACTAAGGATCAATGAAAGTGTTAATATTTTTCCTATAAATATGAATGGAGTGCACACAATTACATATTTGAATATCATGCCATTGGGATTTTATGATGTGTTGATTGGAATGGATTGATTAGACAAGCATCTTTATATTCTATATGGTCATGACAAGACATTTAATTGTCTTGATGAAGGAGGGAAGTAAAGCCTTGTGTAAGGAATTCCAAGACCTATTTATATAAGAGAGATTTCAGTCTTACTTGAAGAGATGCTTTAGGAAAGGATGTCAATTATTTGTAGTTCATGTAGAGGATCCAAAAAAACCCAAAAACCAAGATTTGAAGATTATCCATTATTGTAGGAGTTTGAAGATGTATTTGGAGAGATATCAAGTTTTCAAACATAAAAATATATGGATTTCTTTATTGATTGGATTTTTGGAACTCTTCAATATCAAATTTCCCATATAGGATGAGTACACCTAAATTAAAAGAGTTAAAAATGTAGCTAGAAGAATTGTTAAAGAAAGGGTACTACACCCAAGTGTTTCATCTTGGTGAGCACTAGTTCTTTTTGTAAAAAAGAAGGATGGAACATTGAGGTTATGTATTGACTTTAGACAATTGAACAAAGCCACATTGAAGAATAAATACCCCCTACTTAGAATTGATGTCTCGTTTTGATAATCTAAGAGGAGAAGAATTATTTTACAACATAGAATTAAGATCAGGATATCATCAGGTGAGTATCAGGGAAGAAGAAATAAGTAAGATAAATTTTAGAACGAGGTATGGGTGTTATGAGTTTGTGGTGGTGCCTTTTGGATTGAGAAACAAACCAATTTGTTTTATATGCTTAATGAAAAGTATATTGAGAAATTATTCAGACATGTTTGTTATTTTAGTCTTGGATGAAATATAAATTTATTCCAAGTCATAGTAAGAGCATGATAATCATTTAAGGTTGGTACTATAAGTTCTAAGGGAGCATCAACTATATGTCAAACTAAGAAAGTGTTATTTTTACCAAAAGAAAATCCATTATTTAGGGCACATAATTTCAAAATAAGGAATAGTAGTGGATCCAGAGAAGATTGAAGTTATTAAGGGATGGTCAACACCAAAGAAGTTTCCAAAATTATATCTTTCATGGGATTAGTGGGATACTACAGAAGGTTTATAGCAATATTTTCAAAGAGTGCTCATCCCATTAATTATTAGCAAAAGAAGGGAACTGACTTTTTATGGACAACATAATGTGAAGAGTGTTTTAAATATTGAAGGATTTACTTACAAGTGCACCAATCCGAAATATGGTGACCCAAATGAAGATTTTGTGATATGTATAGATGTGCATGCAAAGAAGAAATTGGAAGAACACTTACTCAAAATGGATATGTTATTATTTATGAGTTCCAAAAATTGAAAGAGAATGAAAGGAATTATGCCACATGATTGGAACTTGCTTCCATGGTACATGAATTGGAGATGTGGAGGCATTATATAATGAGGATATGAGGACAAACCATAGTGATTTGAAATAACTATTTGAGCAACCAACTTTAAATGTTTAACAAACAATCTGGTTGGAAATTTTGAGTGAATATGACTTTGACATCAAACATGTCAAAAGAAAGGAGAACAAAGTTGTTAATGTATTTAGCAGAAAAAGATGTTATGCATGTTGAAACCATTAGTATGCATACTTAACATTTAAAAATCATAATTTTAGAGTCTATTGCTCAGGATCAACATTACCTACAGTTAAAAGAAAATATATAGCAAGAGGAAGTATTGCAAAAATTTAAAGAGTACAATTTATAAGAAGATGACATATTTTAATATAAAAGAAAGGTGTATCTTCTTAATTCTCATGAATTGAGGAATCTGATTATGAAAGAAATGCATAATGTTCCATATGAAGGACACTATGATTATTAGAAAAATATTTTAGTAATGAGAAGTGAATATTTGTTGCTATGAATGAAGAAGGTTGTAGATGATTATATTGTCAAATATGTAGAACATAAAAGAGTGGAAGCTAATCATATACATATAGTTGTTTTGCTACAACCATTACCAATTCCAGAGTTGAAATGGGATATTGTGACTATTGATTTTATAACAAAACTTCCCAAGACAAAAGGAAACATGATTTAATAATGGTGGTAGTGCTTAATTTACAAAAAATGCTTCTTTTATTCCAATGAAACTTAGTCATAAGGTAGCTAACATAGTAAAAATCCACATGAAAGAAATTGTTATATGTTTGGAGTCATGATAGTTGTTAGACCAAAACCTGTAGGTATAAGTCAATGATTGATAAATAGAGATAAGGATCCATGAAAGGTGGTTAGTCCATGTCATGAAACACCTGGGGAGAACTAGTTTATTCAATGTCCAACAATATCCCTCCCAACATGTCAGGTTTGTATCAAACTCGTGACCTACACTTTCATACCACTTATTGTGAATCATGATTGTCATTGGACCAAAACCTGCAAGTTCTAGTCAACAATCAAATCGCCAAAGATAAGGATCTATGAGAGGTGGTTAGTCCATATCCCAAAACACTTAGGGAGAGTTGATTTATTAAATGTCCCACAATAGATTACATAGAGTGCCAAAAACAATTGTTTCGAATAGAGATTAAAAGGTTATGTCAAAATTTTGGAGAGAATTATTTAAAGGATTTGGCACAAATATGAAACTTTAACACAACATATCATCCAAAATCAATGGGAAAATAAAAATATTTAATCAAATAATTGAAGACATTTTGAGAATTTATGTGATGGATAAATCATCCAAGTGGGAATATTATTTGCATTTGGTTGAGTTTACCTATAACAATGGGTATCAAGCTTCATTGAATATGAGTCTATTTGAAGCTTTATATGGATGAAAGTGTAATAGTCCAATAATTTGGGACAACCCTACAGACATAGTAGTACTTGGGTTGGAATTGCCTAAGCAGATAGAAGAGAAAATGATTAGAATCAAGCAATTTTTAAAGAAGCCCAAGATAGAAAAAAGAGTTATGCAAATAAGAACAGTTCATATGAAGAGCTCAAAGTAAGAGGGGATGCATTTTTAAAAGTGAAGCCAAAGAAAAGCTCTGGAAAATTGGGAAGTTGTCCTAAGTTGGTAGCTAGGATTTGTAGTTCATTTGAGATATTGAACAATATATGACTAGTTACATACATGATTTCATTTCCTACTTTCACAAAAGTGCATAATCTATTTCATGTGTCTTTTGTAAAAAAGTATGTACATGACCCTATTCCTCTCATTGATTGGACTTTGATTTGGGTGGATCTAGAAGGATACTTCCAGGTATATCCAATGTGTACATTGGACAAGAAGATCATGGTGCTTCGAGAAAAGTCCATATCATGGGTAAAGATCCAATGGACTAGTTATAACCCTAAAGAAATTACAAAGGAGCTAGGAGATACTATGAGGAAGAATACTTGTATTTATTTTGAAATTTTGATATAAATTTGTATATGTGTACACTTGCATGGTATTGAGCATTGAGGATAGTGTTGAAACAAGGGAGAGGGGAATGTAATAACCTAAGTTTTGATCCCTAGGATGATAATGTATTATTGTACATGATAAATGGCCAAACAACATAGATATTTAATGGTTTTGAATATTAATAATAATAATCATCATTGACTGTAGATGGATAAGGACAAAAGTATAGGGGGATATGACCCCAATGTTGGAAATTTAACTAGTTTCGGTCTTCATAATTTCTATTGTACTCATTTCAATATGTATCTTATGTAACAAACAAAAGAAGAAAATGAAAGTTATTATTTTAAAGCATGGGTTTCATGCTCTTTATTGATGGTCTTCTAGGTAAAAGCATGTTCTTCATGCTTCTTGGGTTTGTTAGGTCATATAATATATTGTCATGAGTCAAGAGATTCAACATCATGATTATAAGACCCTTCCGGGAAAGATGTACCTTGTTAAAGAATATATTTTGAGTCTAGAAGGTCTTGGAAACCTCCAAAGTATAATTCGACCCTAGCACCTACAATTTGGTCTGAAGGAGGAAATTTGACTCCTTGGAAAGGCTATAAATAGAAGCATATTTGACCTCATTTGGTAGACACTCACTCACAAGTTCAATCTCTCAAGAATAAGTTTGATCAGAAGGGTTGGGAAAGTAAGAAAAGAAGAGTGAAAGTCTAGAAGGCAAGGAGAATCCAAGAAGAAGAAGAAAGGTTTGTTTTTTGGCTCTCTCTCAAACGTGCAAAAACTAGGGTTTCTGCAGCTCCAAGGAAGGTCACAATTGTAGGAGATCGAGTTGTAGTATCAAGTTATTGGAAGAGAAAATACTTTGTTTTGACCTCGTTGACCTTGGAAGGATCTATCTTGATCAAAAGACGATCTCTTGAAGAATTTTATTAGGGATTCTGTAGCAACTATAGGGCCAAAGTTGTAGGGCCGAAGTTGGGGTTAAGGTCAAAATTAGAAGTTGGTTGAAGTAAGATTGAGCCTTATTTATCTGATATATCTAGAAGGACTTCTTGAAGGATGAATTGGTACTTGGAGGAGGAATTGGTCTATGGTTTGGGTCTTGGTTGTCTCAACTGAAGAATATTCTATAAGAAGCTAATATAGTTTCGTGGGTTTTCCCCTTGGAGGGGTTTTTCCCTGGCTTGGAGCGTAATTTTTGTTTCCACTATATTTATTGTTTATGTTCTTGATAATTGTTTGATGAAGAAGATATAACAAAGAAACATAAGAAGATAAATACAATTCATAATAAATTATTAAGGTTGAGGAAAATGTAAATTAATTGCTGCCACATTACATTTTCCAACACCCAATAGAAAGGCAACAGGTAGTTAGAGAGGCTAAACCTTTTGGTTTATATTCTAATTAAAATCATTTTGGGAAATAAGGGAAAACATGGTTATGTGAGCCTTTTGGGTGAGGCCATTCGGAAGTTGGATAGCATGCATATTTGACCCTAAACTTTTGGTTGTTTAGGATTCGTTCATTCATTCTTCACTATCATTATGATGTTCTTACCTTTTGGAGAGAAGAAGAGTTTGAAGGAAAAGAGCCAATGTTTTTGATGTCCATTTATCATGTTATATAACAATTAATAAGTATGATTGCTTAAATGAATTGTTATTGTTAGTGAACTTGTCCTAGGTTGTGAGTCTCTACAGCTTATAACATTTTCATTTATTTAGCAATAGCACTAGAGCCCTAGACAGAAATGGAATAGCTTGAGGGATTGTCTCAAATAAAATGATTCCTTTCCTTGGATTGTGCAAGAATAAAGGGAAAGATAGTTAGAATTTGAGATTACCTTGATATTGGTAGAGTATTGGGAATTTGTGACTATTGTGTAAATTTTTGGAAAAAAGAAATATTGAGAGCTAACTGTCTATGAGTTATAGAGTTTTCCTTAGCGCCTATCCTTTTGGTATCATAACCTCATCTGAAGGATGGATTGTTGTAGAGTATGAATGTGAAACAAACCCTACTATTGGGTGTAACATCCAATGTATATAATCAGTTGGTGAATCTTTCATTAAAACCTAAATGATTTATATGTTCTTGTGCATTTATATTTACACTACATAAATTAATGGTTATTATTCTTTCAAAGTTGAGTATGCTTATAAGCAATTCCATTGCATATATTTATGCTTATTATCATTTACATGAGTTCTAGTATGGCATGCATGGTTTTTATTTTTTATTTCATAGTAAAGAATCGTATCAGAGTAGAAAATATAGTAATGTGCTTTAGGTGAGTAGGTGGAAGAGATGTGTTATATAAGATCAAGTGCGCAACACATAAACTAAAATGGAAAGAAAATTACATATGGAATTTAATGTATGTGTGATAGATATAGAGTTTACCCAGTAATATAAATAAAAAAACAAAGCTACATATATTGATTTTAATCCCTAATCCCTAAGGGTTAGCTCAATTGGTTGAAGTACCCAACCAAGTCATATTTCTACTACATAGGCCGTAGTGTCATAGGTTCAAATACAACCAAGTTCCTTTGTTGAAGAATGTAACTAGTGTCGGTCTTCATAATTGTACTTGAGTCATAATGAAATGTATTTATCAAAAGAAAGAAAAAGAAAATTTATTATTAAATAATTTGACTTATTAAAGCACAGGTTTCATGCCTGGGTCAATTGTTTTTAGGTCAAAGCCTCCATTGGAGGCTTCTAGGGTTTATGTCAAGTGCCCTTATATATGTCATACTGTAAAGAACCCTTCTTGGGATTTATTTGTCAAAGAAGAAATTTATTTTATTGTAAAATAGGTCAATTAGGCCTCCTCCACCAAGTTGGCCTCAAACTGGAAAAGTTGGCCTAAAATAGGCATAAGAATCACTATATAAAGGTAGCAAATTGACCTCATCTGTCACTTACTCACAACAAGTTCGATCTACAACTTTTGGGGAAAGAATTAGTACAAATTCCAAGGAATACGAAGAAAAAGAATAGAAAAGGAGAAGGAGATCTCTCACAAGTATAAGAAGCCGAAATTATATCTCCTTTTCTGACACGTGTGAAGTTGTGAAGCTGCTAGTAGGGCCGAAATTCTGAAGCTGCTAGTGAAGTTGGGACCGAAATTCTAGGTTGATATTGGGTTGAATTTGTTGGACAATAAGAGACTATCGAAGTGAGCTAAAACATATTGGAAGGCTGACTTGGTGGATGAGGTAGGTTTATTGGTCTAGGGTCTTGGTCTATCTCATTTGAATTACTGAAGGAAGAGTTCTTGATTGGGTTTTCCCCTATATAGGGTTTTTCCATGGCTGAGTGCCTATATCTAGTGTCCCTGATCTTTGTGTTTTGGTTTTGGTAATTACTTAATGAACTAAGATAAAAAGGAACATAAGAAAGATAATAAGAATTCAAAGATATCACAAGTAATTATCAACTAGAGAAAATCTTTTTGCCTTTCTGATTTTCTAACATGGTACCAGAGCTATGATAAAGAAGGAAGAAAAAGACAGGTTAAAGATCTGTTGAGGAAAAAGAGATCAAGGAAAGTTCAAGAGGATCATATATATACTGAAAAGTATACTATCTATAGGAACTATGTCAAACTCAATGAATGGAGAAAACAAATTAGAATGTGCCTCACACTACAGGGCCTAGAAAAATAGAATAGATCTCATTCTCAAAAAGAACAAAATTTTGATTTCGTTCAAGGAAAAATCAAGAATCCTATAGATGAATCAAGTGAAGCAGAAAAAGAAAAGTTTAGAGAAATCGAAATCTTGGCTATGAACCTTATGGTGGATGGAGTTAAGGATAACCTAATTCCATACACATCCAACATAAGTTCTACTCAAGAAATGTATGAGGCTCTCTCCAAGTTATTCACAATCAAGAACATTGGTCAAATAGTAAGCCTCAAGAATGAACTAAGAATTGTTAGGATGACAAATGATTATACTGTTTCATCATATTTTATAAGGATATATAGAATTAGAGATGAACTCCAAGAAATAAATGAAGTTTTCCCAGAAAAAGATCTCGTAATTACTGCCCTTCTAGGGCTACCAAAATCTTGGAGTGCCTTTGCATTAGGACTTAACAATTGGAAGGATACTCTAACATTTGAACAAATGTGGAATGCATATAGTCAAGAAGAAGCCAAAATATCGTTAGTAAGAAGGAAGGAGGAAGAATAAAACACCTCGAATTCCTATTCTGCTCACCACAAAAAGAAGGGAAACTTCAAGAAGTTAAAAGGACCAAAGAAGAAAGTGGACCTATCCAAGATTGAATTTTACAACTGTCACAAAATGGGTCACTACAAAATCCATTGTCTAGAGAATCCAAGAAATAATAAGGGAGAGAGGGAACATGTGAATGTTGTTGATGAAGTACCACCTAATAAGAACGAGACCAAAGAATCAAAAGTCAAGGACTTATACTACTAAGTACTCTCTCTCTTACATAGCCCTCTTAGTCTTTTATTTTTATTTAGAATTGTTTTCCTTTATTTATTGATTTCTAGAGTTTAGAGGTCTAGCATGTCTTGTTAGAAGATTTTTCATTTTGATAAGGTTGTAGGTATCCCTGAAAAGGATTAGGTTAAGAAGTAGCCTCCACCATTTTACCAAAAGGCTTGCTGATTGTGATGAGCCTCAGTGTTGCAACAAGAATGTTGCAATTCCCAAGGCTACTGACTTTAATTATCAACCCGGGGTTCATACAAACTTAAGAGGTATCGGCACTATATGTGCAACATACAATGTGTCCTTCCTTTGCTGTCATGAGAGAAAAGAAATGCTGCCTATTTGTAGGAATGAAAGACTGAATTTAAAAATGCTTGTAAAGTAACATGAAATCCTCTATCTACTTATTAACACACTTTGCTTGCAAAAGAACCCTATTTTAACCCTATTTGTCACATGTTATGTTTTAACTAATCTAAGCATGAAATCTGATCTAGAGATTACTAAATACTGTGTGCATGTGTAAATATAAAAGAACTCATTTTTCTTTTTTCTTTATAAATGCAAATTCTAATCTTTACTTCATCTTTGGCAGGGGAGACAGGTGTGGAGCAAGAGGGGTACAATGATTTTGATGGCTTGGAGGTCAAGTAGGGGCCTAATCCCAACTTCAATGATGATTTTTCTCAATTCTGACTCAAAACAGGCCGCTACAGGATTTCCTACAGGATCTCCTAGTTCTCCTACAGGATCCCCTGATTTCCTACAGGATGTTACATATTTACTATATGAAATTATAATTCATCGAATGACCAAGAAAATCAAATTCAAATTGGATGGGACAAATTTTGTTATTGACTAGGATGTCTTAGGTCCCAATTCCAAGTGGAATCACTCAAAAATACCTCTGTTAACCCATGCTAAAAAATAGCACAAAATTACTAGTCGAAAATCTAGAAATTCGAGAACTAGTGAGCTAGTAAATCTATAAAATGCCTAACCTAATCAAGCGCAAATGTAGTGGGGTAATTTTTTTTATGAACTAGAATGTTTTGGGATATAATGCAAGTGGAACTAACTCGATTGAAGCTCGTTAGAATGCTCTAAAAAATAGCATAAATTTATTGTTCTTTGCCACAAAGGAGTTCCAGAAATCTAGATTTGGGAATAAGAAAGCTAATCCATGTAGCTCAATGATTACTATGACCTTCCAAAGCTTTTCCAAGGATGAAATGATGCTTGTGATCCTGAAAAAGAACTTAAATAAACTATTTAGCTCAATCCTACAACAAGAAATCATTAATACTAAATGCAGAAGTAGAAAGAAATAAAAAAAAGAGATGCATGGGAATAAGAAGTGAAAAGAAGGAAAGAAAATGATACAAAAGGGCTCTGAGGCTCCTGGGATGGCCAAGCCCAATGAAAATCAGAGACCTAAAGAGGAGAACAAGTTTTAGAAGTTGAACATAACACCAATATTCATTATTTTGATCAATACAATTACATCCCTGCAAGAAAATACAAGGGAGCTGCAAAAATACAAGTTCTCTGCACAATAACACTAATGAAAATCTCTCCCTAGTGGAAAATTCGACTTGGTACTTATAAAAAATGATTAGGAATCATTCCCCATGAATATAGGATGCTTTCCCCACCAAAATCCCTTGATTAATGGATCTGGTTCCCAATGCTAGGAATCTGCATTAAATGACAACATTTCTAGATTTTCTCAGTCATTGGAGTTCCACAATATGTGCCATAATTCCATAATATCTTGTTGATTTATTATTTAATATTGATCCTCTTGTAGTAGGGAGCAATTTCCTAAATTATCTCCTCCTCCAAATCTTCATAACCTGCCTAATATTCTCATAATATTCCACAAAAATAAATAATATTAAGCACAAATATGCAATTATTCATAAACCTTCCTAATGAATATATTAAAGTTAAAAATTCATTATCTAATGCAAAAAGAGAGGTTTAATGTGTTGAAGGATGGTCATAGACCTTAATTTATGTTTAATTTAGAGGCACGAGCCTTAATTTATGTCTAATTTAGAGGCCCATCATACCCCCTGCTGAAAGTGTTGCTCATCCTTTGAGCAACTTAGTGACCTCATTGTGCATCATTCATGGCCCTGGTGGCCTCTCTTGTGCATTAAAAATCTTGGTTGTAAGTTCTGCAAGGACAAGCCCAAAAACATATTTGTGCAAAGATAAATCATTGTTTCTTGAGACCATTAGCTTGCCTTCTTCCCCTTATTCAAGATGGGTTCTTGAATATTTTCCAGTTTAGCAAGGTCTTCTACATCCTTATAACCCTTCTACTACCTTGTTCCACCATTTGGACACCTCTGAAACCTTCAAAATGCTTTTAGATAAGAACTAGGACATCCTATAATAATTCCTGTCAAAACTATAGGAAACCTACAGGAAACCCTGTTAAAAATACATGAAACCCTTTTTGAGCATAAATGATAGTCTGAGCCTAGGATAGGCCCTCAACTTGACTCCCATGCCTTTCTCCCATTTTTAGGCCTTGGACAAAATCTAAAAAGATATTTGGAGACCTCTTGAAAAACCTCTTTTCATCACTGTAGTTTGAATTTTGTTTTGATGGTGGATGCATCATTTCCTTTTGTTGCCTTCTTCTTCTCTCTTGTGGCCTAAATGGTTTCCTAATGGCCTTGGATTTCTCTATTTTGATTAGGTCTCTCTTAGGCACTGTCATTTTTGGTTTTAGCACAATTTTTTCTTTCTCCCTTCTTGTAGCAGCATTTTGCCTTCCTGTAGTAGTCATTCCTTCTTCCTTCAGAGTCTTCTAATTGTATGGGAGTGATGAGAAATGATGTAGGTTTGTGAAAATGAAGAGGATGTTTTGTTTGCTTTTTCAAGAATTTTTCAGGGTGAGATAGGGTTTGTTCTTGAAATTATGAAATGGGATGGATGAATGATGGATAGATAGAGAATATGAAGTGGATGGAGGGCTTGGAGTGTTGTGGTGACTTGGCCTTTGCAAAAATTTCTTCTTTTAATTGTTGTCCTCATTCCTTCAAATCATCAGCCTTCATAATTTGTCTTTTCAATATTGCATGAGTAAAGAAGTGAGCTGCAATTAACTAGTTGAAAGCGGTTGAGACTGCTGACCCATCCTTAGCTTATAAAACCTCATCTCTCATGCATTGACAACAAATTTCTAACTATAATATGCTCAAGAGAAGAGGTCAAGAATATTGCATACCCATACCTACCTAATGGTTGTTGGAGAGACATGCATGCTGCTACTAAGTTGATGTTGTTGTGCTTCTCATGACTCAGGTACATCTTCTTGACTGCCTTTTTCTTTTTTGTTGATATTATTTTGCTGATGGGTTATCTTCTTATTGATGTGTAGGTGATGGCTTCCTCTGCTGATGCTGAGCTCTGGAGGAGTTTCATTGTGCCTATAGTTATGCTTCTCCTCTTTCAATCATGGTGTTGAAGGTTAGGCCTGGAGCCTATTGTTACTTCCAAATAGACTACTATAGCTGCCCTCTTTTTTTTTTAATGTTTGTGTCCATTCTCTGTTGGAGGGTAAATAGGTATTGGAATAAGTGGAAGGTGTGGCCATAGAGTGACATGGCCATGATGGGTGTTGGATGAGATGTAGTGAATTCAATGTCATTTTTTCCTATCCCAAAACAGGCATGCATCATAATTTTTCCATCAGACTGCCTTTCCTGTATATTTTCATAACTTCCTGTAGTACTACAAGAAACTCTTGTAGTAATTCAGGACAACCTCTTGTAGCAGACTTGTTTTGTCCATATCTCCAAAACGGTAGAATGGATTGACCTGAAACTTTCTGAGCATGTTTCCATCATCATTGTGCACCTTCCCATAAAAAAAAATTGTCAATGGATGCACGGATCTTGACAAAAGCTAAAAATGGCCGAAGGTGATGGAGGCCAATTTCTTGGAAACCGTGCACTAGAATTTGCTAAAATTGCTTGGGCATGTTACCATCATCCATATGCATCTCCCCATGAAACAAATTTTTAAATGAAAGAACGGATATCGAGAAAATACAAAAAAATGGTTGTAGGTGATGGAGCCTGATTTCTCGATAATTGTGCACTGGAATTTGCTAAAATTGCTTGAACATGTTACCATCATCCATATGAATCCCCCCATGAAACAACTTGGCAAATGGATGCATGGTTTTCAAGTTATGGAAAAAACAAATTTCTGCTCTATGTATTTTGGTTTCCTATAGTAAAACAAAGCCTTCCTATAGTTTTTTTAGGACAGCAAGAAAATTGAATGGGAAAAGCTTGAGAATGATGGGTGGATGGTGGAAATAGATGAGGGTGATGGATTGGCATGGCCTTGGCGTTGTTGGAGCATTTGAGAAAAAGAGGAGAAAGTAAAAATTTGACTTATTTTGACTAGGTTTGACCTATTTTTTCTTTCTTTGGTGGCAACTTGTTTTTGTTCCTTGTAGATGTTGGAGAGCACCTACATTCATCAAAGAGATACATGGAGCAAGGAATTTTTTTTTTTTTTTCTAGGCCTACTAGCCATCTCAATGAGATTTTCAAATAATAGGTCTGCCTAGGTGCCTCAAAGGAGGTTTTCACCTTGGATTTGTTCTTTTTTCTGTTTTTCTTCCCAACCCATTGACTGCCTTATTGCAGTTTTCAATCAATGAGCCAATCTGAGGTGCCTCCAAGGAGGTTTTCACCTAAGATTTTTTATTTTTTTTTCCGCCTATTTTTCAATTTTTATTTTTTTTCTACCTTACCCTAATTGAAAAACAAAATCACTTTCAAGTATAAGAATACTTCCAATGGAGCCATATGCACATCAAGATGATAGGCAAAATGATGTGTAGGCTTGAAATGTATGCTCTGACATGTACCTGGATTTCAGAGACCAAATGATTTGACATTGAAAGGCTCAAGCATAGTTGAAGAAGAGAGTGATGCTCCATCTTGTTGATTTTCTAGAACCAAAATTCAATATAACTTTGATGTCCTTGGTTTTCTTTCTTATTTGAATCATTCTTCATGTCTTCTTCTACCATGACCTTCAAATCTTCCTCTTTTTGTTGATTGTTCTCTTGAATACATGGAGAATTTGATGGTAACCATGAGGGAGCTCTCTCGATCTCTGATTTTGATGTCTGCTCTTCATCAAGTGTAGCCCATGATTATATGGTCTTCTCATTTGAATCTTCTTCTTCTGGATGTGGTCCTTCAATGATATCAAGATAACCTCTTTTTTGAAATACTTTTCCCGAGCTATGGTGAATACCATTTATCTCAAGAGGATATGTATGGAAGTGTTGTACCTCAGCCTTGTAAGTGTGTTGAGCTACTTCAATGTTTGGGTTTGGAAATGGTGGTACAGGTAGTTGAGTGGGAGTGGATATTTGAGATGGATGTGGTTGGGGTTGTGGTTGTGGTGGAGATGAATGGTAGGGATAATATGGAGTTGGGTATGGAGGATATTGAGGAAAATATTGAGGATATTGTGGATGGCTCCCATAAATTCCTTGCCAACCTTGTTGCCAAGATTGGTTTTGGGGTTGAGATGGCCAATGTTGTCAAGGAAAGGGTGTGTTCTAATTACTTTGAGATGGATGTGCATAATCTTGAAATTGTGAATTAGGTTCTTGCATCATACTAGGTTGACTAGGTTTCCATGGTCCTCTTGGAGCTACATAACATAGCTGCATTGGAAATTGACTTGCTCCATTGTCCTCTTGGTAAACTTCCTTCAACCTTGGTAATGATGGACAATGTTTAACATCATGTGATTCTGCATGGACAACACAAATATCAACATCTTCTTTTTCTTCATCTTGCATTCTTAACATTTCTACTTGTTTGGTTAGATTGCTAAGAATTTCTGTTTTAAAATCATCAAACAAATTTCCAAGTTTAGCTTGACTTACCGATCTTGATGTTGATTTACCTACTCTTGCCCTTCCTCTTGATATGCATTTGCATGTTTCACAAATTTCTTCAAATGATAATTGGTATACATCACCTCTACTCATGAGATCAAGGAGATCAATCCACTCATCCCTAATTGTTCTAAGTAACAGAGTTTTTTGTGTGCCAGATCCTAAATGATGTAGTTTTGCCCTCTTAACATTATACATGAACCTCTCTATGTTATCGAACCAGCGCACAAAAAGATAAAAAAGATAAATGAACGCCTTAGAATTCAGCCTCTTCGAGGGGGCAACCTCCTTTACATTACATAAATGAACAATTCTTAGATGATACAAATGACAAGACCTCATTTCTATATATAGGAGTCTAAGGGGTCATAATATAATCAGAGCCTACATAACAATAATAATGTAAGGGCACAATAATAACAATAGTGGGCTTCTATGGGGCACAATAATAACAATATGGGGACTACATGGGTACAACAATATAATAAGGGGGTTGTACTAATAACAATAAGGGGTTAAACTAGTAATATAGGGGCCTAACATGCCCCTCTCCTTTAACAAGTGTTGTCCTTAATTCTTGAGTAGTTCTTGATGCTTCTGTATAAAATTCTTGTCCTCCCATGTGGAATATTCAATGGGTAAGTTCTTCCACTTGATGAGATACTCTGAAATTGATTGATTTCATAGCTGTTGGGTTCTTGTTTCTGTGACTGCTCCAGGTTCCAATATGATTTTTCCTTCCTCGTAAAGTTCTGGCAATATTGCTTGAACTGGGATCTTCTGCAACTTTTGAATGAGTGGCCACACTTCTTCATCCTTCTTCCATTCATCCCTTGCTTCATTTATCCAATCTGGTTGGATAATAGAAATAACACAAAACAATGCTTCCACATCCTCATCCCTTCTTGAGAGTGCATCTGCAACAACATTTGGCTTCCCGTTTTTGTAGATGATTTCAAAATCATAACCCAACATATTTGTGACCCATTTTTTCTTTTATTCTAAAGATAATCTTTGTTCTAAAAAGTATTTCAGACTATCATGATCTAGTTTTACCTTGAAGTGTCTTCCCATTACGTAAGGTCACCATTTCTTAAGTTCATGTAGTATTGCCAACGTTTCCTTCTCATTAATATCTTGCTTGAGATGTAGCCGTAAAACTACCCCATCGCCTACATCAAAACTTCTTTCACTGTGATGTTGATCTGCCTCTTGTTTCATTTGATTCTGCACCAAAGTGGCATTATCCTTTAAAATTTGGAGAACTTGTTGTTGATGCTTGATTTGATCTTTCACTGCTTGAACCTTTTTCTTCTTGATATGTCCTTCTATCTTGAGAGTTTGAGTGGTAATTTATTCCAATGCATTACAAGATATGGTCGGATTCATTTCTTGATGCTCGATGTGATCTTTCACTTCTTGAACATTTTTCTTCTTGATATGTCCTTCTATATTGATAGTTTGAGGAGTGGTAATTCCGGCCAATGCATTACAAGATATGCTAGGATTCATTTCTTCTTTATCGATGTGATCTTTCACTTCTTGAACCTTTTTCTTCCTGATATGTCCTTCTATCTTGAGAGTTTGAGGAGTGGTAATTATTTCCAATTCTTTACAAGATATGGTCGGATTCATTTCTTCTTTCTCTGGGGTTGGTTCCTGGTGTATATCCTCTTCTTTTGATGTTTCTTGATCCTTTTCTTCCTCCTCTTCATAATCTATGTAAAATAATTTTTTCTCAGCACACTTATGACCTTTAGTGTATTTTCTATCACAATTGTAACAAAGCCCTTTTTCTCTTTTTTCTTCCAATTGTTGTGGTGTAAACCTTGTAGGTTGTGGAAGGCTAGGAGAAAAAACACTTCCATAATTATAGTCATGAATGGTGGGATTCCTTGTTTCCATAATTTCACTTTCAATTTTTCTTGCCAACCTGAATACCTTCTCCAATGAATCAGGTTCCCAAAGACGAACCTCATGTTGAATGTTATCCTTTAAAGTCCCTATGAAGACATCAACCCTTTTCTTTTTTGGAATATCATTTACCCTTATATTCAATTTTTTGAAATCCTCAATGTGCTCTGCCATTGAACCCTTTTGTTTCAGATTTATCAATTAGCTAAAGAAGGTGTTACTCTTTGTATCCTCATAATGTGCTATCATTTCTTCCATGAAAATTGACCAAGTGACAAGTGCTCTATGAGAACACAGCCCTTTATACCATAAAAATTGATCCGGTTCTAAATATGAAGATGCAATACATACCTTTTGTAACAGTTTCACCTCATGTAGATCAAAATATTGCTCCATCTGTAGTATCCAATTTATCGAATCCTTGCCATCAAACATGCTTATATTACCTTTTCTTGATGTTAGGAGCTCGATCTTGAAACGATTGTAACTCTGTAATTTCGGATCTCCAAGTTCTAAAATTTCGTCCTATAGTAGCCCTCTGAGTCCTCTTTCTAATCCCAAAAGTCTGATCAAGATTGGATTCTGTAAGGAAGCGTTATGTCAAATCTCCCACAATGACTCGATTATAGACTGGTTCAGTAGATCGAACTTGTACGAAGTGCCTCGTGTTTCAACCTTAGGACCTGAAACCGATAAACATAAAACTATAGTCCGTCCTCTTTCTGCAAATTCTTACGAAATTTCAATCTGATTCTCAGAGAGACAGTTATGACGGTTTTCCCCAGGTCACTTGTTTAGGATGTAATTCGGGAGTCTACAAATCCCCTAACTTCCTCAGATCATATATCTGAAAATATAGCGAGCCAGGATTTGAAATTCAGACCTGAGATTCAGACCGATTACTTCTAAAATGGGTTTTTGTCTTAGCTTTTGAAACTTCGTAGCAAAAATGTTATAGCGAAAATTCCACAATGACCTATTTTAGATGAAATTCTGGAGCTTGCAAAAAACATATCTCCAAAAATATAGCAAGACAAGATTGGAAATTCGGACCCGAGGTTCAGAATGATTTCTTCTCAAATGGTTTTTTTTTTCGCTTCTGAAACGTCGCAGAAAAAGGTTATAGAAAAAATGCCACGATGACCTGTTTGGAGTAGTGAAACCCTAGAATCCAAAGCTCTGATACCAAATGTTATGGAACCAGCTCACAAAAAGATAGAAAAGATAGATGAATGCCTTAGAATTCAGCCTCTTCGAGGGGCAACCTCCTTTACATTACATAAATGAACAATTCTTAGATGATACAAATGACAAGGCCTCCTTTCTATATATAGGAGTCTAAGGGGTCATAATATAATCAAAGCCGACATAACAATAACAATGTATGGGCACAATAATAACAATAGTGGGCTTCTTTGGGGCAAAATAATAACAATATGGGGAATGCATGGGTACAACAATATAATAAGCGGGTTGTACTAATAACAATAAGGGGTTACACTAGTAGTGTAGGGGCCTAACACTCTATTAGATCCTCTAGACTCTTATCTTCTTTTTTATCCATTCTAAAGGTTTCTTCCTTAAGATCATGATCTTTACATTTTTCTGGAAATATATTTTGCATATCATTCCATGATCTTATTGAATTAGTCCCTAAACTCATGAACCATTTAAGAGCTCTATCCTTCAATGTTGCTGGAAACAATCTTAGTTTTTGAGTTTTTAATAAGTAACCATAAGATCTGCAAAAAATTTCAAATTAAAAGAGAAAGGTTTCTAATCCTCTCACCTTAGACCATGAAATTTTGGAAGAAAAGATGGAGGGATGTTCTTCATGTCCACATTACCATCAGTATCTTGAATGGGCAATCCAAGAGGATCTTCCTCATTGTCATCATCTCCATCCATTTCTTCTACATTATTTTCCATATTCTTCTTCTACCTACAAAAGTGAATGGTGATGTGGCTCTTACTGCATCATGTGATCAAATGGAGGGATGTGTTGGTGTTGGAGATTTTTCTATTTTTGTTTTTATGATTCAATGAAAACTATAATGCAATGCAATTTTCTACTTTTGAAATGAAATATGCCTAATGCAAATATTTTTTGTTTTTGCACAAATTAAAAAGAAATGAATCAACTAGGGAAGAAAACAAAGCATACTTTGACACCTCCCCGGCAACGGTGCCAAAAAATGATGAGCCTTGGTATTGCAACAAGAATGTTGCAAATACCAAGGCTACCGACTTTAATTATCAACCAGGGGTTCATACAAACTTAAGAGGCATTGACACTATAAGCGCATCATACAATGTGTCCTTCCTTTGCTGTCATGAGAGAAAAGAAATGCTGCCTATTTGCAGGAATGAAAGACTGAATTTAAAAATGCTTGTAAAGTAACATGAAATCCTCTATCTACTTATTAACACACTTTGCTTGCAAAAGAACCCTATTTTAACCCTATTTGTCACATGTGATGTTTTAACTAATCTAAGCATGAAATTTGATCTTAAGAGTACTAAATGTTGTGTGCATGTGTAAATATAAAAGAACTCATTTTTAAAAATATTTTTTCTTTATAAATGCAAATGCTAATCTTTCCTTCATCTTTGGCAGGGGAGATAGGTGTGGAGAAAGAGGGGTACAATGATTTTGATGGCTTGGAGGTCAAGTAGGGGTCTGATCCCAGCTTCAATGATGTTTTTTATCAATTCGGGCTCAAAACAGGCCGCTACAGGATTTTCTACAGGATGTACTTAGTTAGCTAAGTTAATTGAGTTAAGTCCAGTTAAATTAGTTCCAAACAGTTGGAGGAACTAATTGTGAGTTCAGTCAATTAATGCATGCATGCATGCAACTATTGTTCTCCAGATAACTGAATATTCTCTCATAAATAACTCATGCATGTCAGTTTAGAGAAAGACCCAATTGAGATTAAAGGAAGGGACAATGTACTCTCAGTTGGAGGAATTTTCCTATATAGGAAACTCATCCATGTAGAAGGAATTATCTCCTTCAAGATTGTGCAGTTATTTTAAGGGTCAGAGCAATGTGTGAGAGATTATTACACACATGTGGTAGCTTGAGGACCCAGGAGAAACTGTGCAAGGAAATAGGAGGCTTGGAGGGCAGAGGAGAAGGTTTGTGAGAAGTCTTTAACTGTCTATGAGCAGCAATGAGGGATTGTAATGAGAGTTGGATAGCTTGTGAGCTAAAGCTTTGTGTAATCTTGAGATATTTCCACTTGTATGATAATATAGATAGCGGATTTTTTAGCTGAGGCTTTCCCCAGAGTATTCTTTTGTGTTTCATGTGTGATTGAATCTTCTTCTCTGTTATATGTGTTCTATTTGATCTTGCTCAAAATCGATTAAGCTTCCACAAGTTTGATTGTAGTAGATTAAGTATTTTTCTTTATTACATTGCATAATCAGTTTAATCTACAGTGAAATTTCTACAGATTTCACATCGTCATGAATGCTTTTCATTGGCAAGAGTACCTTCCTAGCATGACAAGGTGATGCTCAAGAGAAGATAGCAAGGAGAGAGCATAAAGAAACATTTGCAGAAAAGAGGAACACAAGAGAGCTATCATGTAGACATGAAGCAGATCATGGACCAAATGGAAAGAATACATTGCATGATGTCTTAGAGGATTCTAATATTGATCAAAGACCATTTGGAGGGTGAATATAAGCAACAAAGCAGATCTTCCATGAAGATGAAACATGGACTTAGCTTCATCAAGGCTTTTCACAAAAGTTCTTTGCCTATATTCATAAGTTGTGCATCTATTATTGAAAAGAACTGACTACCATCAAGGAGTGCCCAGTAGTTGTTGAAAGGAAAGAACAATTAAGACATTACAAGCTTAACATGAGAGAATTAGTTATTGTGACACCTAGTAAAACAAGAAAAAAACTTGATGAAAGTTGAAACAACAGTTCATATGGTCAAAGGAAGGCTCCAAAATCAAAGCGTGGAAAACATTTTGGAGGGGGTTTGTAGTAGCTACAACATGATCCTACTGTCATAAATGTTATATTTTTAATGTCTTAAGTGTAATTACTTAATGATGGAATAATGGATAAGAATGTGAAAAAGAACTAAATCATTAGAAGTAATTATCTGTTATAAGACCTTATGAAAAATCAACACAACCCTAAAGGGGATGAATTTTATCTCTCTGACTCTTCTACAAAATATTTTTCTCTTAAAATTAGTAAAACATACTTGTTACTAGAATTGATCAGTTTCATGGCTTAGTTGGCACTTACGAGCGAGTTTTGGACTTTCCCTTATTTTCTTAATGGTGAAGTATTTTTCATCCTTGATGAGGTGGTACTAGTTGGCTCTCCAATGAAGATTGAATCTCACATGTACATATAAGGAATCCAAAACACCACTACACATATATCAAGGGGAACTACATCTAGTTCTACTTCACTAATAAAATCAACATTGATAGAAAATATGATTTTACATTGTTTGGTTACCTTTGGTTTTTCATCCTTATTTACCCATCCCAATGGATATGTGTTTAGATGATCAGGAACTTCTAATCCCAATTTTTTGACTACCTTTGTTGCAATGAGATTCTCCTGTGATCCAAAGTCGAACAAGTCATCAATATTTGTCTTATTGACTTGTAACTTTATATGGAATATTTCATTCTTTTCATTATCTACATGTTGTTGAAGTCTACTCAAATTCACTTCCTTCTACATTGATGTACATGAAACCTTCTTATCCATGTTTAAGATTCTTTCTACCTGGTTGCTCGGATCAGTGGCCTTGAGATTCTTCTTCTTAAAGTATTTTTTCTATTCTTTAGTTTAAGCTTTGGATGCAACTTCCAACACTTATCCTATGTATGATCATTAATGATACAGTGATTGCAATGGTTGTTGGGATCTTTGCACTGGTGTATTGTGGTTTCTATCTTTTTATCTTTCCCCTATTTCCACTTCATCTTCCCTTTCTTGGAAGCTTCCTGGTGCTTTTTCAACCAATATGGGATTGAACAACATCATTTGCTTTTGTAAATGGTTGTGTAGACTCCTTAGATACTTGAGGATTATGTCTAGGTTCTTTTGGGAGATACCTCATTAGGGGAATTTTGAGGTATAAAATGGGCCTCCTAAGGAAATTATAAAATAATAGTGGAAACAATAAAATAATATTAGATTACATCATCACATTTTAGAGGGAGAAAAGAAAAAAACTATTTTTTCAACTCATATTTTCAACTTATCTCCCTATGGGTTTACTCAAATTTCAAGCAGAAACACTTGTTGGATGCAAAATTTGATTCATCATCTATGTATTACCCATGTTTCATACTTTCGATGGACCCTACTGCACGAAAAATGAAAACTACATAAAATAAAAATAAAAAAACGTAATTGCAATCATGTTTTTTCATGTATTTCTCATTTTTCATGTAGTAGGGTCCATCAAAAGTATGCAACATGAGTACTCCTTGGATGAGGAATTAAATTTTGCATCCAAAAAGTAACCCCACTTGAAATTTGAGTAAAACCTTAAGGAGATAAGTTTAAAATACGAGTTGAAAAAAGTAGTTTTATTATTTTATTATTTTTTAATCTTTTTACTTTTTTACTCCAAAAATGATGAATCATCCCCCATGGTTGACATCATCATCTTGAAACATATTTGTTCTTATAAAGTTTATTTGGTTGTACATTTTTCTTAGGAGGCCCATTATGGCCATCTTTCTAAAAAAATTGTTGTACTCATGTACACTCTACCCCTACTTCTACCTAAAGTAATGCCACTAAATACACTATTCCTAGACCTACCCAATAAGGTCAAACTATGACTTTATGAGAGTTTTGAAATCCTCCCACTTAGTCACTAGAGGATATCCCTCCAACCTCAAGGTTTCCATGTGGTTTTCCCACCAAGTCAAAGCATGGCCCTCTAATTTTATGTAACACGCTCCTCCCACACCCAAGTAACCATGCCAACCGGTGTAAACATGAGACGAGAGGCTACTATGATCATATTCGACCTCCTAGGTGACCTTAAGGAAGTGGAATCAAAGAAACGTCACACACAGTCATCCAACATCATCCACATAACCTTCAAGGGACAAGTAAGCCACTTAGATAGCATGTCCCTAGGTCCTACTGCTTTTTGAGGAACTCAAGGCAGAGTAATGCTCCCCATACACTGCCTAGGTGAGTTATAATGCTCCCCAAACACTACCAAAGCATGTTATAACACTCCCCTAACACTACCTAGGTGAGTTAGTCTCTAAAATAATGCTCTGTTTGCTAGCATTCCGGGATTTGAGCCACCTTTTTCGGCCTAGAGCCCGAGACACTGCCCAGAATGGAATGATCACTTAAAATTGGTAAGAATACAAGGAAAAAAGAAGGAAAAAGAAATAAGTTGAAAAATACCATAAACAAGCCCCTACTAGCCATGATAGACATTTCGTCAAACATATCATCAACATGTAACATACAGGTGTAAATAACTGAATTAAGTGTAGGGATCTCATACTTATCTGAGAATCGCCATGAACCACTGTTTCCACGTGTCATTTGCTGCCTTATCATTTATTAGATCATAGATACATTATCTATTCAGATACAAGTAAAAAAATTGTGAGATCCATGCATAGCTATTGTCAAAAAAGGTACGTATAACCAACATAATAGGAACATAAATACAATGGACATATCAGCCATCAAAATCCATATATACATCAGTACATTTGCATAAGAAAATCAAGGGAATGAATTTCTCATTAATAAATGCAATGAACCAACTGGTGATGGGACTACCACGTTCCACCCGACCATAGATTGGCTGAGCCAAGTCTCTCTTTAGCCAATCACCCCCGTGCCATATTCCAAGCATGAATGTGGGGCTCATAGAACACATCAAAAAACACCAATCAATGTGGATGCCGCCAAAGTTATCCACCTACAATGTGAGGAATTTGAGTGCCTCCTAGTCTCTTAGGATTTACCGTGCATCCACAGTCCAATACAGGGATCACTAGGCCCTACACTAAGACATACTCTCTATGCTTTACCGTGCATTCCATCCCAGAATCACTAGGCCCAACGAAGAGGAAATCCACCTCTTGGCTTCACCGTATATCCCAACATTCATCGACAAGGATTCCTGGGCCCACTGAGGCACACAATCTATATTTACCACAACCCACAGTCTGGTTCATGGGTTACTAGGCCAGTGGCTTCATGCATCCTCAGTCTGGTTCAGGGACCACTACCACCATTTGTTTGTCAATTCGGAGATCCACCCCACTCAGCTTTGAATCCAATCTGGCCATCCCACACAAACCAAATGAGAGAACCCATCTCATCAAAGTTGTCAAGAAATGGCAAGGCTAGGCTGATAATACTGTCACACCTAGAAAAACCCATGCCATGGTAGAAAAGAAACACATGCAATCCCATGCATGCCAAATCTAGCAAGGAAAATACACATGCAAGTTGATACCTGCAATTAATCATGTCGTAGTTGCTTGATCCGACCTTTCCCTGCTTGATCTTTGCTTCCTCTTGCTTTCTTTGCCTTTCTTGCTCCAATGCCAAAGTGCTCCAAGAAAACTCTAAGTGTCCAAGAGTATGAGAGAGAGATAGAGAATAATGAGAGAGCTCCAAAGCTAAACTGATCAAGCCTGGGTCAAGAGCCTGCCAACTGATCCTCATAAGCCTTTTTATTAATTAGGCCTATATTTTCTTCATTTTCCATTATTTTCCTTCAATTTCCTCCTCACATGCAACCTATGAACTTTCACCTTCCTTTTCTCCTAATTTCCATTATTTTCATAAATAAAATTCCAAAATACCTTTTTGCCTCTTTAATTCCTTAGTCATTGCCTTTGCCAATTTCGTTAGCCGTAAACAACCAAATGAACATGCACTAGGACTTCTTGCCCACCATTCAGCTTGGAATACATGTCCCATCATCCGTGGTATTTATATATTTTTACATGGAATTTTCGTCAGGGTTGTTACAGAACCCTCCCCCTTAGGGGAACATCGTCCTCTTTGTTCAATGACACCTATAACCATCATGACTGCTGAAAATAAAACATACTGCCCATGGAGCTTTATAACACAACTCGTTGCAGTATTTACAATGAAAGACCTACTCAAAATCAAAACATCATGACAACATGACAACATACTACATACTAGAGCTTTATAACACAACTCATTACGATATTTACAATAACCACATATACACATATGCACATTTTCTAAACCAGCAAATAAAAGATACGATGCATGCATCTGCAACAAGGGAATCCAGAGGCTCACACCTCTACCCTCAAGGTAGTACCAAGATTCACCTCCTTTCCAGGAAGTCCAGACTCCACTGCAAAGTCAAATTTGCATCCAATGTCCAGCGCTACAATCCAGCTCCACTTGTCCTCTCAGTGACCAATTACCAACTCATTGTTCCAGGGCACACTCCCAATGTGCATCTGGCAATGCTAATTACCAAAACAAATCCATCCCCGACCTTCCCTTCTCTACTACACTATTGCTCGGGCAATCCGGTCAATCCCTTCCATGCAATCACTCACCTTCCAAGTTATACTAGCACCCCCATCCCAGGAAGTCCATCCCTTGTTAAGGCTTCCTCGCATCGGAAGATGCAAAAACCAAGGCATATACCTGCCTCAACACATCATACCGGTCATAGCATGATCATGGCAATCAATGGACACTATTGGGTACCAATTTCCCACAATGGCCTTGCTCCTGAAGTGCTTTACCAACATACTATTGCATGTTCCAATTCTTTTCGTTGTTGCTGCTAATTCTTGTAGTTGATTTCAACTACCCAACTGGGCATGTTCACAATTCCTATACCATGCACATAGCTTCCATTAGATTTAAAATAAATTAAAATAAGTTCACATCATACCTCATTGGTAGCTCATCAATAAGGTACATTTTCAATCCTGTTCACTTCCTTTCACAACAAGTCTAACTAGCATATTTGACCAAAACATGTATAAAAATATCACATCAAGTTAGCTCAAAACATAACCATCAAAATCACAAATCACATGTAACCATCATAAACCAAAATCATATATCACATGCATAATAAAACTAAAATACAATACTAATACTTATCCTTCATCGATCCTTACTTCTACCTTTATTCTTTTGTACACACATTGGATCAGTTCCCACACCCAGTGCCTTCTCCTCAACTAGGTGCACATATACATAGTGTGCATCACACACATACTACCACACATGCTATGCAACACCATGCAACGCATGACCTATACCTAACATACAACACATACACCTACACTTAGTGTACGTATGTATACGTACACAATATACATCACAAGACATGCATCCGCACACAATGTGTGATGCCACAAAATGCATACACATACACCCATTATACAACACAACTCATACATATATACCCGATGTGCAATGCCAAACAATACATGTACCCACATAGAGTACGACACAACAAGTACGCATGTCACGACACCACAACTACCCAATACACATATATAGTACTACATGCTTGCAACAAAACATATATGACATGCACACAATACCACATGTACACTAGTACCATATATATAACGTGTACACAATACCACTTGTACACTGCGCCACCTACACAATGTATGCACAACATCACATGTACATGGAACCACCTACACAAAGTGTACACAACGCCACATGTACATTGCACCACTGTACAATGCGTACACAATACCACATGTACACAGTACCACACACACAACATGTACGTGACACCACACGTACACAATGCCACATGCATGACATGTACATAGCACCACATGCACACAATGCCACTTGTACAACATGTACACAACACCACATGCACACGACACCACTTGTACAATCATGCACACCACACCATATGTACATAGTACCAATTTACCACATGCACGCAACACCAATTGTACATAGCATTGCATATCCAACATGTACATAACATCCTTTGTACACAACACTACATATCCAACATGTGCAGAGCACCATATGCACACAATACTGCATATGCATCATGCACACAGTACAATATGTTCATAACACCACATATCCAACATCTACATATCACAATCTATACCCAGCACTACATATGCAATATTCGCGGGATGCTATATGTACCATCATGTACATAATATTGCATAAAAAACATGTACACACGTTATGTATACACAACACTGCATGTGCACACATCATAGATGGAACATGTACGACATATGCAACATGTGCACAATAGTAGTACCACACCTCCTAAACCACATTGTTCTTACCAAGAAACCTTGCTTCTAGTGTCTTATCCATGCTCATCCTAGCATGTCGTAGACCACACTGCTTTCACTTTGCTGATGTATCCTTCAATATTACCTGTCATAACATAAACATAGGCATAATACAAGTACACAATATCAATTCATATCCACATGATACTGACCTTGTATATTTGTCATGACTACTCTTCCCAATTGATTCCTCGTAAGACCATGAACCTCTTCATGTCGTTCTCCTGCATAAGCAATCATTCCTCCACAAGAATGATCCCTAACAACCTTGTCAGACATTAACATAGATACATACATACATATATAAACGTTAGCATAAAACAATCATGATCTTGTCAGACAATGACATACATACATACATGTATACATATATAAACATCAACATAATCATGATCGTAAAATAATTACCAAGGGTCAAGGTCATGGTTAAGAGAACTTCTTTTATTCAGGCACAACATGCATGATATTGAGAACAACAGTTCCCAACATAGCCAAGGCATCTGACGCCTCAGATACATTTACTCTACCTTTTTGGTTACCTTTCTCATGTATGTACCGCCACCTCCCATTTACCATAATGGACCCAACGAGTCCAACTGACAATCATATTCTTACCTTCCGTTGCGCTTACTCATGCATAGAGCTTCATTCGAGTCTTACATCACCTATCGAGTACTACATGGATCTCCTCGAGCTAAATTAACTTTCATCTTTCCCAACCAATTCCCCAGACTCAAAACATAAAAGGCAAGACAAGAAACAAACAAGAAGACAACCATGAAAACCAATAACAACATGACTCCACAACAAAGTGGCATGATCATGCACTAGACATAACAAAACTACAAATCAAGTGCAAGTAAATAACAAAAGACCAAAATGACAAGACTAAAAACAAACACCATGAATCAATCCCCATGGTTCCCAAGGAAATCTTAACCTGAGTCTTCTTCAAGATTTCAAGGCAACCTCTCTTGCCATGCCGCTCCTTGCATCATGTCGTCATTAACACATAATTGTTAGTGCATAAGTAAACATAACGATACACTAGTTATCTCATCTTGTTGTGCCAAGCACGCTGCCTTGCAAATGAACACATCCATGCCATCTCTCAAGGGACTCCAATCCTTTAACAGATCCACCTGTAACTAAAGACTAGCTAATATACTTGTCAAGTACATTTTCATGAATCTAGCACATATTCACATAATGTCAAACAAAATCAAGGTTAAGAAGACTCCCTATATGAAAAGCACTCATTTGTTTGGAATTAGGGTTTCCAAACATAGGCAAAGGAATTCTTGTTCAATTCCTTTCTTTTACCCTTTTTACCTTGTTGCAATCAAGTCTTACTATGTACTGTCACATCACCCCACTGTTAGTTATGTAATCACATCAACTATTACCTTGTCATGCTAATACCAAGCATGTTACCTTGCAACTGCTAACACACGTCAACCACATGTTCCAAATATCAAGACAATCGTATCTATCAATTTGAAATCAACCTTTACCAAGACTAACCATCATGTGATAATCCATAGTCAACTCATAGTCATTAGGCATAATACTAAAGCTATCACCTACTGCACTCAAGTGCCTACCAACTGTCTTAATACATATGTATTAGTACAATCATCTTAAAACAAGGTCATTTGAACACATAATCATACTATGCAATTCATCAAACATTCAACCAACTTGCAACATAACATGTTAAATAAATTAGTTAGACACCAAACACTCAAACACCAAATAGTTGTCATAATCAAGAATGAAGCACCAAGTATACTACATAAGAAAACTCATACCTTAATGCATCTCAGGGGTGGTGATCTCATCTGCATAATCAACCTAGGTTAGCACAATACAACTTCACAACATATTAACATAAATCATGATATCCATAACAGTAACTAACTAACATGTTCACATTATAAGCTCATAAGCATCTCTCGTTCATGCATAATAATCACATATGTACGATTAGTCTAGATTAGTACGGCACCATATCACAAATATGTCAGCTCATACCTGAGTATCGCAAACATAACTATCTTTAGGTCAAACCAGGTTAGCATAATACATATAACATCAAGATCTTTAATGCAATGAACATAACCATCACACATATGACCAATCCAGATTACAACATCAAGATCCCAATGAAGTAACCCAAATCATCAAGTTAATAGCATATAACAACAATAATCTATATATCACGCTTATCAACAACATATAACATAATCATCAAGTTATCTAACATAAACAACAAAAGCAATGCATACAACCATAGGATACCATCATTCATGACAATTTGACACATGTGCATATGACTACACTAATCAACTAACATCTATCATCTATATAACCATAACATCAAAAGATATGTACATAAACCTAATGTATATAAACCTAATGCATATAAAAATCCTTAACCTATATACATGCATGCCAAACATACAATACTTGTATGACAATCTTCTCTTACCCCAAAGTCCAATGCTGCAACCTCATTATGATAATTTACATCTCCTACTCTATCTCGGCTAACACATTAGCATCATAACATACCAATAGCCCCATGATGACCTAAATTGCATACCGTGACTTCATAAGTCATGTTTGACCTAATATTCATGCATAACTATAACCAAGACCATACATGCATAACAACTACATATAAACATTTAACACATGAGTACAAAACCCTATATACATCCTTCTAGCTAGAGTTCAATCATCAATGCATGACCATATAAATCACACAAACCATGACCTCATGCATGAGAACAAGCATTAATTCATTGTACACATTTCCACATGCAACCATCAACCTGTATAAGCAATGCCAAATCAACTACACCTACACATAAACACATGTAGTCGAACATAAGCAATCAATTCTTATAGTCAACCTACAAGACTAATACATGTAATCAAAATATTCAAGAATGTAACCTAACATACAAGGATGTAAGTAGGTGACATAAAATCAACATATAAGCGACATATAACCATATGAAACCAGTCACATACTCATGACAATGCATTCCACAAAATCAATATCAAATTCTGCATGATAACCATACTACAACCATGATCAACATTATGCAATGCAGCAAGCACATGGAATGCAAGTGTAAGAGACAAACATGCAACTGACATGCATGCATGACTAACACATTCAACCCATCTAGTCTAAGATTTGAACCATGCTCTGATACCACTATGTAACACCCTCCACCCACATCCACCCAAGTAACCATGCCAACCGGGGTAAACATGAGACGACAGGCTTCTATGATTAGATTCGACCTCCTAGGTGACCTTAAGGAAGTGGAATCTAAGAAACATCACACATAGCCATCCAACATAATCCATATAACCTTTAGGAGATAAGTCAGCCACTCAGACAGCATGTCCCTGGGTCCTACTAATGTTTGAGAAACTTAGGGCATAGTAACGCTCCCCAGACACTGCTCAAGCGAGTTAGTCTCTAAACTAATGCTCTGTTTGCTAGCATTCTGGGATTTGAGCCACCTTTTTTTGCCTAGAGCCTGGGACACTACCCATAATGGAATGATCACTTAACATTGGTAAGAATACAAGGAAATAGGGAGAAAAAAGAAATAAGCTCAACAAGACCATAACCAAACCCCTACTAGCCATTATAGGTGTAAACAACATAATTAAGTGTAGGGATCTCATAATTATCTGAGAATCACCATGAACCATTGTTTCCTCATGTAATTTTCTGCCTTATCATTTATTAGATCATAGATACATTATCCATTTAGATACAAGTAAAAACATGGTGAGATCCATACATAGTTGTTGTCACAAAAGGTACGTATAACCAACGTAATAGGAACATAAATACAATGGACATATCAACCATCAAATCCATATATACATAAATACATTTGCATATGAAAATCAAGGGAATGAATTTCTCATTAATAAATGCAATGAACCAACTGGTGATGGGACTACCACGTTCCATCTGACCATAATTGGTTGAGCCAAGTCTCTCTCCAGCCAATCACCCCCGTGCCATATTCCAAGCATGAATGTGGGACTCATAGAACACATTGAAAAACACCAATCAATGTGGATGCCACCAGAGTTATCCACCTACACCATGAGGAATTTGAGTGCCTCCTAGTCTCTTAGGCTTTATCGTACATCCACAGTCCAATCTAGGGATCACTAGGCCCTACACTGAGACATACTCTCTAGGATTTACCATGCATTCAGGATTTACCATGCATTCCTCCCCATAATCATTAGGCCCAACGAAGAGGAAATCCACCTCTTGGCTTTACCATATATCCCTCCATTCATCGGCAAGGATTCCTAGGTCCACTAAGGCACACAATCTGGATTTACCGCAACCCACAGTCCGGTTCAGGGGTTACTAGGCTAGTGACTTCATCCATCCTCAGTCTGGTTCATGGACCACTACCACCATGTGTTTTTCAATTCAAAGATCCACCCCACTCAGCTTTGAATCCAATCCATCCACCCCACACAAACCGCATGAGAGAACCCATCTCATCAAAGCTGTCAGGAAATGGAAAGGCTGGGCTAATAATATTGTCACACTTGGAAAAACCCATGCCATGGTAGAAAATAAACACATGCAATCCCATGCATTCCAAATCTAGCAAGGAAAAAACACACACAAGTTGATACCTACAATGAATCCTATTGTAGTTGCTTGATCCAGCCTTTCCCTACTTGATATTTGCTTCCTCTTGCCTTCTTTGCTTTTCTTGCTAAAATGCCAAAGTGCTCCAAGAAAAATGTAAGTGTCCAAGAGTATGAGAGAGAGAGAGAATAATGAGAAAGATCCAAAGCTAAATTGATCAAGCCTGAGTCAAGAGCCTGCCAACTGATCCTCAAAAGCCTTTTTATTAATGAGGCCTATATTTTCTTCATTTTCCATTATTTTCCTTCAATTTCCTCCTCACATGCAAGCTGTGACCTTTCACCTTCCTTTCTTCTAATTTCCATTATTTTCATAAATAAAATGCCAAAATACCTTTTTGCCTCTTTAATGCCTTAGCCATTGCCTTTGCCAATTTCCTTAGCCGTAAACAACCAAATGAACATGCACTAGGATTTCCTGCCCACCATTCAGCTTGGAATATGTGTCATGTTGTATAATCCATTGTGATTTTAATTTTATTTTTAGTTTTATTGCAAAAATAGAAAAAATCAAATATTATGTTCTAACGAAATTAAAAGAAAATGTGGAAATCCGAAAGAAACAATTTATTTTATATTATTGATGGCTTTTTGAAAGTGAGAAACCCAGGAGAAGATCTGAGTCGTCCAATCCACAGGCAATGGATATAACGGTAATCGTGTGGTTAACAAGGACGAGGTTTACTCCAAAATCAGACACAAAGAGTTATAAAACCGATTTAAAACCTCAGTTAATAAGGGTTGTCCGCTTGAAGGATTCAGATCCGACGATAGGCACGTGGTTAACAAGGACGAGGTTTAACCCAGAAAACCGACGCGATGGTTTATGGAATGTGATTTAATCTGTTGAATTCTGGATCAATCACAGCCACTCATCAGGAAGGGACGAGATCCAACGGATATCACGTCAAAAAGTGCACAGGTTTTATTATAATTTTCGAACTTGAGAAGTCTTTGAACTACAATTTTGTTTCTTTTCGGTTCCATGGGGAAGGAAAAGGTTTGTGGAAAGGGCGGACGCGATAAGATTATGAACCTGAGTCTTAATTCCTTTGGTTCCGTGGTAACTGAAGGTTTGCCATATTCCGTGTAGATAAACCAATTCCGTTGTCTTAGCAGAATAATTAAAATTAGAGGCGGATGACTGAAAATCCAAAGGAACGGTGATTGGTCGAGTTTTTTTGTGATTTCGCCAATTAGAGCACTTTCAATATATACGTGGGCCCATAACCCATAGGTCCACGTACAAAATTTTGTGAAGATGCAGCTTTGCTACGTTAAAACAGTTTAGTTGTCATTAGGCCACCTGCTCAAGCCACAGATTTGAACAGCGAGCAGCCATCACTAGTCATATTCTAATTTTTGTTACTTCTTGTTATTTTTTTTTCTTGAGGTGTCTTTTACCCTCCAATGTAATATTTTGTAATGAATTTTAATTTAGACACTTAGGAGATAGTTAAGCAGTTTGACAGTTTTGGTGATTAATTGTCCCATGATGTATAAAAAGAGGGAAACTTATAGAAAAGGGTTTGAATTTTGAATTCCGCCAATTAGAGCGCTTCCAATATATACGTGGGCCCATAACCCATAGGTCCACAAACGGAATTTTGTGAAGATGCGTCTTTGTTGCGTCAAAACATTTTAGTTGTCATCAGACCAGCTACACAAGCCACAGATTTGAACAGCGAGCAGTCATCACCAGTCATATTCTAATTTCTGTTACTTCTTGTTATTTTGTTTTCTTGAGGTGTCTTTTACCCTCCAATGTAATATTTTGTAATGACTTTTACTTTAGACAGTTAGGAGATAGTTAAGTAGTTTGATAGTTTTGGTGATTATCAACTATCCCATGATGTATAAAAAGAGGGAAAATTATAGAAAAAGGGTTTGAATTTTGAAGAACCTGGAGACTAGGCTATTGTATTCTTGATAAAACTAATGATTAATGAAAGAATCAGGAGTTTTCCACACATTGTTGGGTATGATTTGTAATTTCTCTGTTATGTGTCATCATGTATCTTCCTTTCTTTAAGTATGGTAATGAAGCTGCAGGTCTTTGTTTACTTATGTGAATGAAGTTAAAATTCCTTAAAAGAGCGCTCCTGTACTTAAAGTTCCTACTTCTACATTTCTTCTAAGTTACAGATAATAGTTTATGTGAAAAACAACATATTGTCTTTAACTTCTCAAAGCATTACAGATAATAGTTTCTGTGAAAAACAACATATTGTCTCTAACTTCTCAAAGCATTCTTCACTCAACATTTATATTTAGCAATCATATGGCATTCTGAGACTTTCATATCACCTAAGTATTAAGGGTTAAAAGTTAGGTCCTTCAGGCCCTTCACTTGAGGATACATCAAACAAATAACTGACAAGAATAATAAACATTAATGTCTTAAGCACAATTTCTACACGGCCAAGAAATTGGTTTCTTAAGGGACAACATTAATTGGCACTGTTGCCGGGGAACGAAGTCAAAAACACTTTTCCCTGGGTTTTTAATATTTTCCTCTGGTTTTTCAGTGAGGAGGAAATATTTGGTTGTACTGGATAGAAAACAATAACTCTAGCTTCAAAGAGGCCTCATACGAGGTCAAATACCTCACAGGAAAAAGTTCAAGCCCTTTCAGACCCTAAGAGACTAGTTTCCAAGAGGGTTGGAAGGCCAAAAACTCCATTTACACCAAGTCCTACACTGTCTGCACCTGGCAGCAGTTCAACACATATTTCATCCAAACATTCACCTTTGTTTGACCAAGAGCTACCTTTTACATCCACTTCATTTCAAGAACCCAACTGTCAAGAACAATCTTTAGAGTCTGTTTCTTTCTCAGTATCTGCTATAGTTATTCAACCTGAACCTATAACTACATTGCCACCTTTTCATACTCCATTTACTCCTCAGTCAGGTTCTACATCTGCTGGTACTCAAGGTTTAGTAAGTTCAGGAACAAACATGGCAGCACCTGCATTCTTGTTGAATAGGTATGCACCTATTCAGTTGCCACAACAGTTGAATCAAATGCCTCAAGAATACTTAAAAATTCTTCCTCGTTTCTCAGGGGAGGATGAACAAACAACAAAGAAGCATATAGTAGTGTTTTGTAATTTTGCAGAAAATCTCAATGTTGAACACTTGGATGTTGTTTTAAGACTTTTTGTGCAATCCTTGGATGGAGAAGCAAGAAAATGGTTTAAAGGGCTTCCTAATAACTCTATTCCTACATGGGAAGAGATGGAGCGCCTGTTCACCCAGAGATGGGGAGAGAAAAGAGACCATGGGTATTCACTCACAGAGTTTAATGTTATTAAGAAGAACTCTGATGAAAGTGTTGTTGAGTTCATTAGAAGGTTCAATAAACTTTACAACAGTCTTCTAGTGGAGATCAAGCCCCCTCTTGCTGGTGCAAAAATAACTTTTGCAGGGCTATTTGAATCAAATTTTGTGTTCACATTGAGGGAGAGAAGATCCACAACCCTTGATCAGATCCAAACTGATGCTTTAGAAATATAAGAAAATCTGGTGGTTGTAGGTAAAGCACCAGAGACACAGCCTATCCAAGATAAGGGAAATGCTAAAGTGGAATCCTCTCAAAGTCAAACATTAGAGGATATGAATAATGTAATTAAAATTTTGTCTAATAAATTGATTAAATTGGAATTGTAGAGTAAGAATTCTTAGAGGCAAGCACACCATAATAGAGAAAAGACCAAGGTCAGGTTCAAGCACCACTTTACTTAGAGGCAGATCCTAATGAAGTACCAGAGCATTCCAGGGACCATGATGATCATATTTCCACATTGTATGCAGTAGATGAAGATGAACTAGGTGTTGAGGGAGAAGAATATACTGAAACAGATGCCACTTATGATGACAATGACATTGATAAATATTGGAAGCAGTTTACTGACTTTATTCAGGCATAATTACATAAGAAATATGACTTGAGATCAAGGAAAAGATCTAGAATTCAAGAACATGAAGGTGAGCAACAAGTTCCAGCTCCCCTACAAAAGGCGACTCCATAAGAACCACACCATACAAAACAATTAAATAAAGGAAAGCAAAAACAAAATACAAATAGCAAGACTCAAATACTTCAAGGTGAGTCTTCTCAAGATAAAAGTGACAAAATTCGTTTAGAAAAAATTGGTTCCATTCCACAAGAGATTTTAGTGATGAAGAAAAGTGAAGATGAAAATGAAAGGAATACTAAACAGGTTCATGTGTTTAGTCTTACTAAAGAGTTAGAAAAGATAAAAATCCGGGTGCCTCTCACAGAGTTGGTCAAAACACCAGTTTACCAAAGAGATATTGTTGAGTTTATCAATCTATCTCAGAATGTAAATATAAATGACACTATGAATTTGCAAGAAGATAAACCAGTAGTGGTTGTTGGTCCACATGTGGAGGAGGTAGATTCTTCAACACCTCCTTTCTACATTTCTTTATTGATTCATGATTTCCTCTTGCATAATTGTATGTTTGATTTAGGAGCTTCACATAACCTTATTCCACTGTTAGTGATGAAACAACTAAACCTTATAGAGACCTATATTCTTTTGATTCAAATAAATTCAAGTGTCTGGGGGTCATTAAAGATATGGTGGTGTCACTAGCCCAGATCCCAGCTAGAATCTTGGTAATGGATGTAGTGGTAGCAGATATCCCTGCTAGGTTTGGAATGTTGCTATCTAGGTCATGGGGGGATAAATTGGGTGGTGTTTTGAAACTGGATTTTACTTATGCTATCATACCAATTTTTGGTGGAGAAGAAAGAAGAATATATAGAGAAACATGATTTGTAAAAACAATCACAAAGAACAAAGCAAGTAATTCACCTGTATATAGCCAAGAGAAAGATAATTTTTCTTGCTTCATGCTTCATGCTTCATGACAATGCAGAGTTGGCTGAAGATAACCAGAGGCAGCTTACTTCAGCCAGTGTAAATACAAAGCTGCAAACAGAAGGGGTGTGGAAGTGCTTCTTTGATGGAGCCTATTCTAAAGAAGGAATAAGTGTTGGTTTCCTTTTAATTACACCTGGAGGTAATATGATCCCTTTTTCTTTTAAATTGGAGTTCAAAGTGACTAATAATGTGGCAGAATATGAATCCTTGATCATTGCTCTGCAAACAGCAAAACAAATGGGAGTCCAGTCAATATCTGTTTTTGGAGATTCAAACAAAACACCCTAGGCTTAGGGCATACAGAAATGAAGTGTGGGATTTGGTTGAGAACTTCATTGAGGCTTTCAACATACAGTTCATTCCAAGAGATGGAAATAGATTAGCAGATTCTTTGGCTATGGCTACCAGTACTTTTAGGCCTCCTATAAATCCAAAGCTAAGATATGAGGTTGAAATGAGGAACATGCCTTCTATTCCGGATAATATAAAACATTGGAAGATTTTTGAGGATGATCAGCAGATTAAGGAATTATTGACTATGATTGAAGATTTTCAGGGCACCGAGATTGATCAGGATGAAGATGAAACAACAGAAGGTGTAGAAGTAAGTGGTTTGAAAAATTCCATAGTTAACCAAAAAAGTATTCAATTGAAAGAATATATTTTGCCAAGGGGGCTTATCCCTCTTGAAAGACTTTTTAACTCCAATGATGTAGCTGTTAGTTCAGAGAAAATTCCATAGGATGAGCAGATTCAAGATCACAATATTGGAACCCAGAAGGAGCCCAGGTTAGTCAAATTATTTAATGGAGTTCCACTTAATTATAAGGAGAGATATATTAAGCTTTTCAGGGACTATATTGATGTTTTTTCTTGGTCCTATGAGGATCTCAAAACATATGATGTAAGTATTATTCAGCACAAGATTCCCTTGAAAGAAGGGATTAAACCATTTAAGCATAAACTCAGGTAGATAAACCCTTTGCTTTTACCATTGATTGAGAAAGAAGTCAAAAAGCTGCTTGATGCCAAGATAATAGTTCCACTCAGGTACTCTAACTGGGTGGCCAATTTAGTGCCTGTAAGGAAGAAAAATGGAGAAATAAGGTTGTGGACTTTAGGAATCTAAATAGGGCTTCCTTAAAAGATAATTATCTATTATCTAAAATGGATTATGTGTTGCAAAAGGTAACAAGATCATTTAGAATGTCAATGCTGGATGGGTTCTATGGGTATAACCAGGTGGCTGTTGACAAAGAAGATCAGAAAAAGACTGCATTCACAACTCCTTGGGGAACCTTTATGTATGCTCAAATGCCTTTTGGGTTGATGAATGCGGGTGCAACATTTCAGAGGGCAATGGACATTGCATTTGTAGGTGATAATTTTGTAGTGATATACTTGGATGACATCACTATTTTCTCTAAGTCTGATGAGGAGAATCTAGACCATCTTAAAAAGACTTTTGAGAAATGTAGAAAATTTGGGCTTTCTTTGAATCTTAAGAAATCTATTTTTGCTCTAGAAGAGGGTAAATTGTTGGGGCACATTGTTTCTAGAGATGGAGTGAAGATAGATCCAGCAAGGGTGTAAGCTGTGCAGAAAATACCCTTGCCCAGGAGTAAGAAAGACATTCAAAAATTTCTAGGAAAAATAAATTTTCTAAGGAGGTTTGTGTCCAATTATGCTGAAATTGTAAAAGAAATTACCAATATGTTGAAGAAGGAAAATGAGGTGCATTGGACCAAGGAAGCCAGAGAGTCATTCTCCAGGATTAAAGAAGCATTACAAGCAGCTCCAGTTTTAATTAGCCCTGATTATCAAAAGCCTTTTCAAATTTTTTCATTTGCATCACTTAATTCAATAACTGTTGTTTTGTTACAGAAATGATGAAGAAAAAGAGCAGCCAGTTGCTTTCTTTAGCAAGATTCTCAGAGATGCTGAACTAAAGTACAATATTCTTGAAAAACAGGTATATGCTTTGGTAAAAGCCCTAAAGGCCTTTAGGACTTATGTGCTACAGTCGCAGATCATTTCTTATGTTCCAAATGCTGCAGTAAAAGATGTCTTAGTCCAGAGTGATGTGGAAGGCAAAATAGGAAAATGGATAGCTAAGATTCAAGAGTATGACCTAGACATAAAGCCCACAAAGCTGGTGAAAGGGCAGGGATTGGCAAATATGTTGACAGAGTCAAATTTTCAGGCACTAGGAATCAACTTGCTAACACCTGTGAATGAGGAAATAATTGAAGAAGGTGAAGAAAAATCAAACCCAAGTATGAAAATCCAATATAAATTTTTATGTTCAGAATGGTACAAGAACATAGTCCATTATTTATGTTTTCTCTCTTGTCCTCAATCTTTGGATAGAACAAGATATAGAGCATTAAAAATCAAAGCACAACCATATGTGATTGTAGAGGGCAGATTGTATTGGAAGGATCCTGTGGGAATTTTATTGTTATGTTTAACAGAGGATGAATTTACAGAGACCATTAAAGATTATCATGAGAAGTTATGTGGTGGACATTATAGTTGGAAAGCTACTACACATAAAATCCTCCAGGCAGGGTTTTATTGGCCCGCCCTATTTGGTGATATATACAGGTTTGTCAGAGGTTGTCAGAAATGTCAACTTTTTGCTCAGAAGAAAAGGTTAGCTCCCTTGCCTTTGATCCCAGTCTTCATAGAAGAACCATTTAGACAATGGGGACTAGACTTTGTTGGAGAAATTAACCCACCTTCAAGTGGACAGCACAAGTGGGTTCTTACAGCTACTGATTATTTCACCAAGTGGGTAGAAGTTATACCTACTAAAAGGGAAAATGACTAGGTGGTGATGAAGTTTTTAGAGGAAAATATTTTCAGCAGATTTGGATGCCCTGTCAAAATCATAACAGACAATGCTCAAGTGTTCAGTTCAAGTAAGTTTGTTGCTTTTTGTCAGAAGTATAATGTTATTTTATCTCATTCAACAGCTTATCATCCACAAGGAAATGGATTCGTTGAATCCACTAACAAAACATTGATGAGAATTCTTAAGAAAACCATTGGAGAGAATCAGAAAGACTGGGATTCGAAATTAAAGTTTGCTTTATGGGTTGTCCGAGTGACTACAAGAAGGTCTAGAGGCAAATCACCTTTTGAGTTAATGTATGGAACTCAAGCTCTGTTCCCTAATCAGCTTGTGAAGCCTATGATTGCAATGATTCAGGACGAAAAAGAAGAGCCCAATGCTCTGATAAGAAGGATGCATAAGGTAGTTGAGTTGAGTGAAAGCAGGGATAAGGTAAGAGATTATTTGATTATGTATCAATCAAAGATGAAGGGTATTTTTGACAGAAAGGCTAAGGAAACTGATTTTAAAGTTGGAGACCTAGTATGAAGTTGGGATACTAGAAGAGAAGATAAGGGAAAACATGGGAAGTTTGATCCTCTCTAGTATGGCCCATTCAGGATCATAGAAGCAAGGGCAAATAATACATTCTTCTTGGAGAATCTTGATGGTGAAACTTTACAGCTGCATGTCAATGGGCAGTACCTCAAACAGTATTTCCAATTCTGAAGCACAAGCATCCTGTCATTGTAGATACTGAAGTGAATTCATTGTACAAATTCCATAGAATTTAAATTGGCTAAGCAATATGTGACTCCATGCCCGAGGTGAAGGCACTGATCTATGGTTCTTAGTGCTTCTGTGGCAAAAGCACTATCCCCAGGTGGAGCCAGATGTTGTAACATCCATTTTCATTTTAATTTTATTTTCAGTTTTATCGCAAAAATAGAAAAAATCAAATATTATGTTCTAACGGAATTAAAAGAAAATGTGGAAATCCGAAAGAAATGATTTATTTTATATTATTGATGGCTTTTGAATGTGAGAAAACTAGGAGAAGATCTGAGCCGTTTGATCAACAGGCAAAATATCTAATGGTAATCGCATGGTTAACAAGGACGAGGTTTACTCCAAAATCGGACGTGAAGAGTTATAAAACCGAGTTAAAACCTCAATAATCAGGGCCATCCGCTTGAAGGATTCAGATCCGATGGTAATCGCATGGTTAACAAGGATGAGGTTTAACCCAGAAAATGGACGTGATGGTTTATGGAATGTGATTTAATTTGTTGAATTCTGGATCAATCACAATCGCTCATCAGGAAAGGACAAGATCTGACGGATGTCGCGTCAAAAAGTGCACGGGTTTTATTATAATTTTCGGACCCAAGAAGTCTTTGAACTGCAATTTTGTTTCTTTTCGGTTCCGTGGGGAAGGAAAAGGTTTGTGGAAAGGGCAGACGCGATAAGATTATGAACGAGAGTCTTAATTCCTTTGGTTCCATGGTAACTGAAGGTTTGCCATATTCCGTGTAAATCAACCAATTTCGTTGTTTTAGCAGAATAATTAAAATTAGAGGCGGATGACTAAAACTCCAAAGGAATGGTGATTGGTCGGGTTTCTTTGTGATTCTGCCAATTAGAGCACTTCTGATATATACGTGAAGCCATAACCCATAGGTCCACACACAAAATTTTGTGAAGATGCAGCTTTGTTGTGTTAAAACAGTTTAGTTGTCATCAAACTACCTACTCAAGCCACAGATTTGAACAACGAGTAGCCATCACCAGTCATATTCTAATTTTTGTTACTTATTCTTATTTTGTTTTCTTAAGGTGTCTTTTACCCTCCAATGTAATATTTTGTAATGACTTTTACTTTAGACAGTTAGGAGATAGTTAAGAAGTTTGACAGTTTTGGTGATTATCAACTGTCCCATGATGTATAAATAGAGGGAAAATTATAGAAAAAGGGTTCAAATTTTGAATTCTGCCAATTAGAGTGCTTCCGATATATACGTGGGCCCATAACCCATAGGTCCACGCACGAAATTTTGTGAAGATGCAACTTTGTTGTGTTAAAACAGTTTAGTTTTCATCAGACCACCTACTCAAGCCACAGATTTGAACAACGAACAACCATCACCAGTCATATTCTAATTTATGTTACTTCTTGTTATTTTGTTTTCTTGAGGTGTATTTTACCCTCCAATGTAATATTTTGTAATGACTTTTACTTTAGACAGTTAGGAGATAGTTAAGCAGTTTGACAGTTTTGGTGATTATCAACTGTCCCATGATGTATAAAAAGAGGGAAAATTATAGAAAAGGGGTTCGAATTTTGAAGAACTTGGAGACTAGGCTATTCTATTCTTGATAAAACTGATGATTAATGAAAGAATCAGGATTTTTCCACACATTGTTGGGTATGATTTGTAATTTCTCTGTTATGTGTCATGATGTATCTTTCTATATTTTAAGTATGGTAATGAAGCTACAGGTCTTTGTTTACTTATGTGAATGAAGTTAAAATTCCTTAAAAGAGCGCTCTTGTACTTAAAGTTCCTACTTCTACATTTCTTCTAAGTTACAGATAATAGTTTATGTGAAAAACAACATATTGTCTTTAACTTCTCGAAGCGTTACAGATAATAGTTTCTGTGAAAAGCAACATATTGTCTCTAACTTCTCAAAGCATTCTTCACTTAGCATTTATATTCGGCAATCATATGGCATTCTAAGACTTTTATATCACCTAAGTGTTAAGGGTTAAAAGTCAGGTCCTTCGAGCCCTTCACTTGAGGATGCATCAAATAAATAAGTGACAAGAATAATAAACATTAATGTCTTAAGCACAATTTCTACACAGCCAAGAAATTGGTTTCTTAAGGGACAACATGTCCCATCACGCATGGTATTTATATATTTTTACATGGAATTTTCACTAGGGCTGTTAAATTTTAGTTATTCAAATGAATTCTTGTGTTCTTCCTCTCTATGATGAACACTAAATTAAACTTCTAATTGCTACAACTTGTGATTTAGCTTTAGAGTGTAAATATCACTTTGATATAGCTTGATGTCAATCTTCACTTCCATTTTGAATAAGGATTGTGAATGGTTCATGTCACTCAAACTGGGTTGATCCTTTTCGGGTTCTTTCTTAGATTCCCTCTTTAGTTCTTTCCAATTTGTCAATTTCCCCTCTAATTCGACCTTCGTGATAGAACCTCCATATTCTCTGAATAACCCAAGCTTATTGTTCAGGGCCTCTATGGGGAGCCTCACATTACAGTTTATATTTGCAACTTATGTTTCTGGCCATGTAAACCTCTCCTTTGCGGGATCATGAGGGTTATTCACAAATTCATCAGCCATGACTTGGGTTTTATAACTTTTGGATTAATCGATTTGGATCCCCTACAAATCCCCATAATATACCCAAAGGATCCTACTATAATACCAATATTATGTGTAAAATGTTGTGGATATTCCACTAGAAAATTTGTCACAACAAATCTACTAAAATATATTATGAAATCTGAAATCTACACTAACAAGGTTTATTTCTCCTTTGGATCTATTAATTAATGTCTATTGCATATGCATGAAAATTACAGTCATGCAAAAATAGGGAACAAAAAAATAAAACTCACATACCACAAATTAACACAAGATATAGCTTGGAAAACTCTTTTGGGAGAAGACCCAACATGAAGGTGAGGTTACTCTGCTCTCTTTCTCTGAATGGAAAATGGATGCAAGAACAAAGAAGTGGAGCTTGTGACCCATGGGCTGCTACAATGCACAAACTATATATGTTTTCTCTCTTCCTATCCACTCTCAACTACTTTTCTCATCTTTAGAACAAAATCCACTCCAATATAATGGAACCCCTTTTCCTCCTAGTGGCTCGATTATAACACATCTTGATAGCCCACTAGTGGTTATGTTTGACACCTTCAACTCTTAGATAGAGTTACAATATGGAATCTTATAGAGTATTATTCATCATGATCACATGTCTAGCCCTTTTTCCATGAATAATGGTGGCTGATTTGACATCCTCTGAATTATGGTGGTCAAAATAGGAAGGTCAACTTTTAAGTGGCATAAATTTTACATTCAAATTCCATTTGAGGTTATTTTCTATGCCATTTGAAATATATACGTGTGTAGAATAGTTAAATAAGGCGTTTTTATTAAGAAAAAAAAGTTTTACACCAAAAAAAATTATATTTGATGCCTCAAATTGCTTCCAAAATGTTTCAAACCCCAATTTTCCAAACTAGGTCCCACCGATTAAAATGATCCTTTGAGCTAATTCCTCCACTTTTTTTCACTCTAAAAGCATTGATATGGATAAAAAATATATATAATGATCCAATCCAAATTACAATTGGTCATGATTTATGAAGGCATGGAGCATGTTTTTGGTAAAAGGGACAAATAAGTTAGAAAAAATGGCCAAAGATCGTATTGAAAAATAGATATATGCACAACACTCAAACACATGTTCAAAAGTTTTGGAAACTTAGGTGGAATTCCTAAATACCAATAAATATGCCCTCTTGATTACATTTAAAAGAACTAAAACCACACTACAATGAATTAAGGTTGCACAGATTCAAGTGTTTGAGTGCTTCAAACTACATTTATCATGTGATTAACACCTATAACACTGAACTTGGAGGTATTTGATAAACTATAGGAGTAGTGAATGAGATCTATACCTCCTTGGAGGATTTTTCCACATTATTCTAAATCAAACACCAATGTATATTGGGCCAATTATAAAGATGGGAAAATTGTATTAATGTGTCAACAAATAATTGATTAATCATGGACAAATAGTAGTGTACTTATGGGGGTTAATGTTGGATACCTAGGGAGGTACCCAAGGCAATAATAATAGGCCTGCATTGTAATAATGTGAACAAATGTAATGTTCTTAGAAGATAGTATTTTTCATTACATTTGTTCACATTCTTAAATACATGTGTATTATTATTTCCTTGGGTACCTCCCTAGGTACTCCATATTAACCCCTATAGATACACTACAAAAACACATGAGTATGACAAAAAATAGTGGCTTAATAATTGAATTTGTTCTTCCTATCTTCTAAAAAAAATTACATTTGTTCACATTATTGCAATACATGTCTATTATTATTGCCTTAGATACCTCCCTAGGTAACCTATATTACTCCCCATAGGTAGATTGATCAAACATATGTAACCATTTGACAAGATTTGAGACTGCTAGACAATAACTCCACCTACCTTCCTCACCAATGCCAAGTAACAAGTTTATATCCACATGTTTTTATTTCACATTGAATAGGATTCCAAGCTTCAATGGTCCATAATCATGTTGCCTCAATAAAAAGTCTATTTTCCTTTACAAAAAACCCCTGAAATTTTTTCTTTTGAGCATAAATAAAAATTTTGGTGAATTATGTTGAACTAATCCACTGAATGCCAACTTATCTCTTCAACACATTAATATTTAACACATCACTCAAAATGTACATTGCATATGCCTAGGGTCATAATAGTAAGTACATCTAAGATAATTGATTGGAAGCTCTATATGAGTTAGGGATGTAGAAATTTCTCTATATATCAGCTAGCTTTGATACCATGTAGAATTTCCTGCAAATTCTCTACAAATCTACCTCTAAGATCTATGTAGAAAATCTGACTGTAGATTAATTCGATAATGCAATATACCAAAGCAAAATACTATAATCTACTTCTATTATCAAACTTGTGGAAGCTTAAATATTGAGCAAGATCAAGTTGAACACATATAACTAGAAGAAGAAGAATCAATGCACATGAAACACAGAAAATACTTAGGGGAAAGCCTCAGCTAAAAACCCAACTATCTGTATTATCATACAAGGTGGAAATACATCAAGATTATACAAAGCCTTAGCTCTCACAGCTAGCCATCTCTCAGTACAATCCTCCTGGATGCTCACAGGAAAACCTGGCTTCTCACAAACCTTCTCCTCTGCCCTCCAAGCTCCTATTTCATTGCGCAGTTACCTCTGGGATGGTCTCCTTCACCCAGTATAACACTGCTCTCACACACTACTCTAACACATTGTCAGAACTGCACAATCCTCAAGGAACCTTGTTCCTTCTGCATGCATGAGTTTCCTTTATAGGAGAAAACATGTAACTAATAGTACATTGTCCTTGACATTTAGCTCAACTGGGTCTTTCTCAAAATAGACATGCATGAGTTTCTGATGAGGGAATCTTCAGTTATCTGGAGTACACTGGTTGAGTGCATGCATGCATCAACTGACTGATAACTCACAATTAGTTCCTCAAATAGTTTGGAACTAATTTAACTGGACTTAACTCAGTAAACTGAGCTAACTAATTACAACTCAAATATAACTCAATCTTATCTCCTTAATTAAGGGATAATCTCCTTAATTTAAGGGATAATTGTTGCATGACTTCAGAAAGACTTCTAACTTGAATTTCTCCAACTAATTAATCCATAATGAATTAACTTATTATTCCAAGCAGCTGGTGAGACTAAACTCGAATTTTAATTCACAATTTTAATTCAAGGAGAAATTAAAATTGGAATATTCTGGATTCTATTTTTATCATTTCTTGTTGCTATTTTGAACAAGGGACATATGACTACCTAAGATTCTAACCTAGCCTCGTGGATTTCATCATTGGAACCAACAAACTTATAATCTTATACACATGCTCGGGAGGAATATGCAATTGTATCTATCATTTACAAGAGTTAGCCCAACACTTACATGAATTCTTAGTGGTCCACAAATGGTTTGTGTGCCTAATTTACACCATAGTTCCAACATTTTAAGGTTATCTTTGAAATATCATAAGTGAAAAACTAAGTTAGTAAAAACTAAGCTCAATATTTAGAACCCCTGTGCTACCTAGATTCCTACATGATTCAATTTTGACAACTTTGGCACTTAACTCAATAATAGTGAAATACAACAACCCTTCACCAACATATTTAAATTCCCTCGCTAAATCCAAATAAGGTTAATCCTTTCATGCTTCAAGACAAAGAAAATGTTAGGGTTGAATAGTGTAAAGCCTAGATTAGGTGCTGGGTACAAAAATATGCACACTCCTCATTTAAGCATTTTATTTAGCTATATCACACTAAATATGTTACTTAGTTGACTGTATTGCACTTACTAATGCTTATATGTATGGAGAGAAAATGTAAAATAGTAGAAATTTTATAGAGGTTGTGCATGCTTGGGAGACAACATATAGACACAAGTAACATAGCTCACAACTTAGATCAATATGTATACCCGTAAGTGACATTATTAAAGGTAAAATTGAGATATTTGTATCTATTCATGTTCACACTTCAACATTAATCTTTATCATATTTCTTATAGCCAAATTTATATGTGTTCATGTGCATCTATTTAGTTTTGTTACACTAGATAGAGTATACTAAGTATCTAGGTTTATTCTAAATGTATGCATTTTTTTATTAAGAAACATTAGTATAGAAATATTATTCAAATGGGCATGCATATGGTATAACCAACATGATGGCTTACTTGAAGCATGTGTGTTGTTATCTCTCACATGTTTTGCTATTTACCACCATCAAATGCCTAACAATGTCTTGAGCACTATAATTTTATTTATTTATTTTTTATGTTTCCTTTGTAGATAAGGACTTGAATAAATATTTAGTGGGCATGTCACCACCTTGAGTAAGTGGAGATGGGGCCTCAGTTAAGCTCCACTTGTCCTACACACTTAATCAACTTTAAATAAGAGACAAACTTTGGCAAGCTTAACTTGTATCTCTTCATCATATGGATTCAATTATAGTTTGTTTTCTGTTTGACACTATACATATCATTGACTATTAATAAAACAATATGTGCAAAGATTTAACACAAAAAAGGGTGGGACATACACAACCTCCACAAGCACTAGAAAAATACTACTAAAAACTCAAAAAGCACGTTGGTCAATGCAAAAACACATGAATTCATATAGTTTCCAATAGAAAATTTCAAAGCAACAAAAGAGACAAGGTATAGAAGTCGTAGGGAAAACATTTTGAATACAAAAACTTAGTAAAAATAATCCCAAGTGTAGGAGAATAAGGTCATCTTGATCATCAGTAGGGCCCCAACCAATTATGAAGGAAGAATCTTTGATGTCCTAGTGCCATCAATGATGAACCTCCTTAGGAGGCATGGGGTTCTAAAAAATGGTTAAGGCCAAAATAAAAAACTATATGTTGTTCATGGTTGAGGGATGAGATCAACTATGCCCCAATTACAACTTGAAGAAAATAGGAAAAGTACTTTAAGATGGAAAAATTAGTTACTTGGTTACGCGTGCACCATAATCAACTTGGATGGATTAATGTGAGAACCACATGTGAGGAAGCCATGTAATTAGGTGCATTTATATCTCGTATGTGTTCTACTATTTTTGATTGTCATACACTTCACATTATCTTTATAAGGATTCCTTGGTAGCTAATGCCTTAAATAAATCTTCATTAGGAATGTTAGAAAGTGTAAATATGATATTAGTTATGCTCTTCTTATTCTTATATAAACTTATAAACTTTGAGAATGTGACAAACATTGTAAACCTTAGTGCATATCTCTTCATCAAATAATTTCAAGAATAGTATTTTATCAAGTTGTTCTAACTCATACTTAATAGATTCATTGTGCATCTTGCACATTGAAACAAACTCTCACCCAGACAACCTAGGAGAGGATGTTATTTGTGAGGTAGCATACCCCCACTAGGTGATTGATATGTCATGACTCCTTGGATTGGGTAAGAGCTTCCAATTATCTATTTTTTATTTTTTATTTTAATAGAAATGGTTGAGTTTTATTTATAAGAAGAGGTTGGGCATGGCCAAACAACCTCTATTACAGTCAATTGAGAGATTTCTGGCTTTTTAGAATCCTCATATTCTGGCTTTTGTATCAGAGATTAGTTGTTGCTTTTTATTCTTTTGGAATGGTTGAGTGTTCCTTGCTTTGCTTTTGGTTTCTGAATATCATGTCTTACATTTCCACTTTTCTTTGATGATTTGAAACTTCCCTGACTTAAAATAATTCCCGCATATATATTTATCCCAAAGCCATATAATACAAACCCGCATATATTAAACTATATTAATATATGTCCTGACCCCACCTCCATTATATCAAACTACTCTTCCGTACTCGACCCCACGTCAAGGTTAACACCCCTCCATATTCATCATGCGATAATTGTCATATCTTCCCCCGCCCAAATCCGACGCTTTTCGCGTCCCTTGTTGTCCGACCCTTAACACCTCAGAAGCGTGCGAGATGGGTGGTTTTGTCCTGCCACGCGTCAGTCCCTCAGGTACATTGCGTCCATTTGATAAATACTACCCAACAGCCAGAAGCAGTGCAATAAAAACCGCTTACCACTCCCCATGTCATTAACACCCCACCATATTCATTGTGCGATAACCGTCAGATCTTTCCCCACCCAAATCCAATGCTTATCACGTCCCTTGTTGTCCGACCCTTAACACCTCAGAAGTGCACGATATGGGAAGTTTTGTCCTGCCACACGTCAGTCCCTGAGGTACATCGTGTCCATTTAAGAAATACTACCCAGCGGCTAAAAGCAGTGCGATAAAAACCGCTTACCACTCCCCGCGTCATATAAAACCGTCCTTCGTTTGAACTCAATGCGCCCTGTTAAAACACCAAAACACTGATGGACCATGTGATAAATCGTTTACCTATCAACTCCACGTGATGTTAAACCATTATGCCACTTTCCCACTCTTTCTCATCAGTGATTGTCAGCCTGTGCCAGACCCTTGGTTCTGTGTATTTCTTCTACATTCAATTGGTGGATTTGGTGGATGCTATGATCTCTAAGATTTGAAATTTCATGAAGATAGGACTTATGCATAGGCATTAAGGCCCACTTCCTTGTCTAACCTGTCCTTGTTCAGCTCTCCTTTTCTGTTAAGGAATTGGGTGCCTTTCAGCTTCTTCATCGTTCTTTGCCAGCATACCTTGAGCTAGAAGACATCCTTTGTTAGCAATTATACCAACTTCCTTGTTCAAAGTTCGTAGGACATGGTAGAATGAGCAGGAAGTGTAATTTTGAATCATCTTTCTTATTCTTTCAAGGGTCTTGTTTAGAGCAGAGCTATTAAATAAATCGCCCGTGTTAAGGATCTTAATCAGGATTTCGGAGTCCCCGAAGATTTGAAGGTTTTCCCCTATGTTCCTCTGAGCCAACTGACACGCTTTGAGCAGTCCGAGAATCTTGGCTTGGTTATTAGTGCTCTGTCCTAGGCAACAACTGAAGCTGTCCTTTTTATGCCCATCTGTGGAGTAAATTGTTCCTCTTGCCCCTGATATCCCTAGGTTTCCTTTGGTGGCTCCATCGAAGAATATCGTGACTTTGCCTTGATTTTTCCACCACTTTTTAAAGTCCGCCTCAGAGATCCGAAGCCGCCACTCTTGATTGTGGCTAGGCAAGGAGATATTCTTTTTGATGTTGGCCTATCTCAGGGATTCACCTAGCCAGTTGAGCTCTTCAGCGAGTAGGGAATTGTCAGGCTTATGAGGTCTATTTTCAAAAGTTTCCAGCAGCAGATCTTTGGCCTTGGCAGTCACTGAGTTGGTGGATTGAAGTCTGTTGTTGGATATGGCTTCATTCCTTGCCAACCAGATTCCCCAGCAGATATATTTCGGGATTGCATTCCAGATTTTAGTCCATGTTGATTTTCTTTTCAGATTGTGAGGATAGTGTTCTTTCCATGTTGCGAAGAGACTAACAATTGATGTCTGCTCAGGGATTTGGGCATTGAGCCCCATCATTTCTTGCAACCAGACTTCTTGAGAAAAGGGGCAGTCTATGAATAGGTGTTTGATCGTTTCTTGAGCCTTACAGTAGAGAGGGCATTTGTGGGGACCAATGATTCCTCTTTTCTCTAAGTTATCTCCAGTGAGGGTCCTTTTGTGCATGAGAATCCAGCAGAAGAAGTTGATTTTTGGGAGTCCAAATGGGTCCCAAACATGCTGCCAAAGATTTGTAGTGTGGATCTGATGTTGTTGTTCTTGTAGAGTTGCAAAGCCCAGCCATGCTGAGTAAGCTTTGGTCTTCCCCCAGCCCCACTTGTTCCTCAAATGGAGATGCATAGGAGCTAGACCATAGAATTTAGCTAGTAATTGATGGAGTTAAGGGAGCATCTAGTCAGGGGGGCGATGGAGGGCCCAATTACTCCAATTCCCTATTGAATCCCAAGTGCATATGTCAACAAGTTTGTGGATACCTTTTTGGATGAGCCAGTTATGCAAGTCTGCTATTTAGGGGTTGGAGGCCCATGATCTTGTCTTCCCACAGTCTAATTCTTTTCCTGTTTCCTGGTATTCTGTAGAGCTGATCTTTGAAGAACTTCCAGCCTTGGCTGCACAGCTTCCACAGCGTGGTTCCTTTGTGGGAAGCTCCTTCTTCCATATTCTTTATTGAGAGTCTGTGCAGATATTTTTTAATTAGAACTTGACTTATAGGGTGTCTTTGATTTGAGAAGATTTTCCAGAGGATCTTACCTCCCATTGCCAAATTGGCCAACCCAGGATCTCTTACCTGTAGTCCACCTTCAGATATTGGCCTTTTCACTATGTCCCAACTTACTATATGAATTTTTTTTTGGTTCCCCTTTCTTCATTGCCATAGAAAATTTTGAATTAGCTTTGCTAGCTGTTTAGTGATCATTTTTGGAGCTAAAAGGAATGAAGCCTAGTAGATAGGAAGGGATGAGAGAATTGACTTGATCAGAGTGAGCTTCCCGGCTGTGGTAAGCCACTGTCCGCCCCAAGCAATAATTTTTGCGTTGATTTTGCTAATAATTTCCATCCAATGAGGGGCCTTACTGGTACCCAAGGTTAAAGATAGGCCAAGATACTTGAACTTTTCCCAAGAGACATAGCCGGTGAAGCCCAGGGCTTGGGTAATCCTGAGTATAGTTTGTTGGTCTGCCGCCCAGCCATACAATGCACTTTTCCTCTTGTTGACCATAGATTTGGAGACTCTGCAGAAGTTTTGGATTACTCCATTGAAGGCTCTTGCTATTTTAATAGAGGCTCCTCCCATAAGGATAGAGTCATCAGCGAACAAGGCATGATTGATTGGGGTTGTTCTGGTTATCGCCCTGATGCCAGGAAGTGTCCCATTGAGCTTCTCAGTTGTGAGCTTTTGGCTTAGAGAGTCTGCCATCATAATATATAGGAAGGGGGGCAGAGGGTAGCCTTGCCTGATTCCCCTTGAAGCTTTAAAGTATTTTGTCAACCTGCCATTTAGTAGAGGGGCTATCCAAGATTCTCCAATGCATGCTTTAATCAATTTTACAAATTTAGAGTTGAAACCAAATACAGAATGAACTTGGAGGAGGAAAGAGTGCCTTACTCGATCAAAGGCATTTGCCATGTCTAGTTTGATGAGCATACCTTGCTCTTTGCGTTGATGGCTGGAATGGATGATTTCCTACACCAGTATCACATTGTCCAGGATATGCCTGCCTTTGACAAACCCTCCTTGGTTGGGTGAGATGAGTTTTTCCAGCAAAGGCTTTATTCTATTTGCAAGTAACTTGGTGAGAATTTTGTAGGACGCATTACATAGCGAGATTGGCCTGAATCTGTCGAACACCTCCAGGTTGGCTTCTTTGGGAATTAGAGCTAGGAAGGTGGAGTTTGTGCTTCCTCCCACTTTGGCTTTTCGGAGGAAGCCTTTGATCATTTGGTACAAATCAACCTTGATGATGTCCTAGCAGATTATATAGAAGTGTATGGAGAATCCATTGGGTCCTAGGTCTTTGTCTGGTTCCATCTTCCATATGACATTGCTAATTTCGTCTTTAGTGAATGGCTTCAGGAGAGTTGCACTGTCCTCCTTGTTAACCATCCTTGGAACGTGCTTGAGGAAGTCATGAGATTCCTCTTCATCCTCCGTGCCTTTTTCTTTGAACAACTGCTGAAAATGAGAGGTTGCTGCCTCTTTTATCAGAGTTGTGCCTTTGAGAACAACCCCATTTGGTGAGGTGATTTCAGCAATGTGGTTTCTAGAAAGACGGGTTCAAATTTGCTTGTGGAAGAAGGTTGTATTTTTGGCTCCAGATGCAAGCCAAAGATTGCATGACTTGAGCCTCAAGTATTCTTCCTCCTCTCTGAATGTCTGGAGGGTGCTGATTTGGTGTTCTTTCTCACTATGAATTTCTGTGCTGGTAATGTCTTGCATCTCTAGGCGCATTTGCAGATCCAACAACTGCTTTGTGCTATGTTTTCGTTGGGTAGTGGGAGAATCTGTGGTCTTTTTTATCCATTGTTTTAGGTCTGTTTTGGTGGCTTTAATCTTTTTCTCCCAAACATAGCTGGGAAATCCAAGAACATGGATGGACCATGCCTTATTCATTGTATCCATAAACCCTTCTCTGTTTGCCCATAGTGGGCTAAACCGGAAGGGGATTGGCCCCATGTTTTCTTCTTCTTCCAACAGAAGGAGGATGGGTTTATGGTCTGAATTCCACTTTGGCAGAATTTTTGTGGAAATGATCATCTTCTCGGAGAGGAAGGAACTCTGAAGAAGGAATATATCTAGCCTGGCTGATATGTGCTCCTCCCCTATTTTGTTATTTGTCCATGTGTAAAGCCCTTTTCTTGGCTTGAAGTCCAATAAATCCTATTGTTGAATTAGGTTTTCCACTAAGGGAAGAAAGTGGTCCCTGCTGCTGGTTCCTCCTCTTTTTTCCTTTGGGTCGAGGATTAGATTGAAGTCTCCCACAATAATTATATTCTTGAGGGAGTATGCTTCCATAAAATCAGTCAGAGTTTGCCAACATTTTTCCTTTTATGCATAGAGGACAGGTACATAGAGATTAAAGAGAGAAAAGTTTATCTTACTTGAGAGGTATCAGAGTTCGGTGTAAATCTAGTGCTACATTTGAGAGGAGCTCTCAAGCTGAAACTTGTTAGCCTCCCAGAGAGTGGCTATCCCGCTGCATGTACCTTTGGCACTTACCGCTTTTCCAGGTTTTGTTTTCCATTTTACTTTTTTGAGTTCTAGAAGGGTTTCACCTTCTATTTTAGTCTCTTGGAGCATGAGGATCTCGAGGAGTTCTGATTTCAATAGGCTCTTGACTGCTTCAGCTTTTGATGGATTCCCTAGTCCTCTTCGATTCCAAGAGACTAATCGCATTATTTACTGGCAAGGGTTGGGGCAGCACCTCCCTTGGAAGGCCCGATTCTAGTATTTCTGTCGATAGACATCTCTATAGTGGCTTAGCTGCCTTGCATTCTTTGTCTCTCTGCTTCTTCTTCTCTGGCCTCTCTGTGAGATTTCCTCCCCACTCTTTTCGAGGGCCTCTCAGTTGTTTCATCTTCCGAGGATCTCAATATCTCTGGGGTCTTATTCCTTGTCATATCTGCATAGGTTGGGGAGCTAGAGGCACCTTTTGGGGTTTTGATTTGGAGAGAGAATGTTTCCTCTTTCCTTTTGTTTTCTTCCATGTTGCTAGCCTGCTGTTCAACCTCTTTATCTGCTAGATCTTAGAGTTTTTTTGGTGTGCTAAGTATTTCAAAGGGATTTGTGGGTATGTCTGCTCTTTGTGGGACTGAGCTTCCTTCTGCTTGGACTTCGGGAGGAGCACCCCTCCCAATGGACAAGGCTTTCCCTTTGTTCCTGTTGCTCTACTTAGTTGTTCCTGATTTCTGAACCTCAGTCCATTGATCTCCTTTCTCCTTCTCAGCTCCATCCTCTGATTTCTTTTTATAGTGCTTGGAAAAATGCCCATAGCCATGGCAGTGCTGGCATTTAAATGGTAGTTTCTCATAGTCTAGCACTTGTATGTGTGTCCAGTCATCCACCGTGAGTTTAATAGCTTCAGGGAGACCTTCCTCCAGCTCTACTTCTATGCAAATTCTCGCACGGGAGTACTGATCTCTTCTTTCTATTCGATCGATGTCTTTACCAAGTTTGTTGCCTATAGTTTCTAAGGATTTAGGGTTCTAGCAGTGCAGAGATAGATGGAGCAATCGCACCCAGACCGGAACAGTGGAGGGCACATCTTGAGTCGGATCAAAGTTTGGTGTCCATTGATTCAAATACAAACCCTGAGGCCCTATGAAATACGGGTCGTTTATGAATATGAGGTTCTTGTCTTCTGTTGCTTCAAATACAAATACAAAGAAGCCTTTGCCGACGAAATGGATTTTTATTCCTTCCTTGACCAGGGATCACTAGTTCCTTTACACCCAGGCATCTACAGCTTTAGGCGAGGGCCATAAGCCTATGAAATGTCCAATAAGCCCTCATTCTGCTAGGTTTAATGTCGCTTTGTAGGGTTCTTCAGTCGGTAGAGCAACTGTGGGAATGGATTCCATTTTTTTTACAAACTTTTGTTGGTTTTCAGTTGTTGGCCATTTATTGCATGCCGCAACCAGATCCTAGAATGCAGCTAGCTCAAGTGGAAAGGGTGGATCCATTTCATGGCCCCTTCCTGCAACCATGGCTCTAGAGCTGCGCTCAGTCTTGTGGTTGATTGTGGCTCCTCACGCACTCCCCGGGCTTCCTCCTACCAACCTCAGAGGCTGCACCAGACCCCCGCTATCTGGTTCATCGCGCGTAGACGAGAGCTCTTCAAATTGAATTTTGACATTTTATCTATTTATTTTTAAACAAAGCTTCCTTTAACTATTAGGAATAACAATATTTGTGGAGCTTCACTGCAAAAAGGGGGTTACAAAAACAACATCCACAAGCAATTCCAGAACTTAAAAACATGGGCTACTTAGTCCAAAACATATATAAGCATAGAGACTACATCACAATGTACAAAAAACTATTAAAGTTTTTTCACTTGATAAAATGCACAATAGGAGGTAATTATGCCAAAAATAAGAGGATGCTAGTCGTGGTCTTTTGGAGCAAGGCCCCAACCATAAACTAGAGGATTGAACTCAATAGTTTTCAAGGGGTTCCAACCACCAATAGGAGGGTGTAGGGGCTTAGGTCCCTTTGAAATGGAAAGAGCCAAAGTTATCAAATAAATTTCATTGCATTTTGGACTATAGGCCAGCCTAGTTGTGTTACTTATCAACCTACTTAGTGGCAAGGTCTACTATGGTCAAAACTAATAGAACTGGGCCACCCTAGAAAACAATAGGGACACACTAGTCAAGTGGCACTCTACTCATGCTGCATTGTGCCTTGTGTTAATACTCCAACAACTATGATAAATTTTCCATCTCAAGATACACCTTATGCGTTTACACTATGATCTACATTAACGATATGGCACTCATTAGTGTGTATTTCAAATCCTTTTGATAGAATAAATGTAAATATGGTTTCTTAAGTAGGATGCATTAAGAAAGAAATGGGTCTTATATATTGACCATTTTTTTTTATCTTACATGACGTAGAGAAGTAAATATGATTATGGTCGAAAAGAATGTCCCCATGTAAAACTTGCATAATCCTTTATTGATTACATTTATAATAATAAGTATCATGCTCAAAAAACATCAAGAAATCCAACCTCTCATGTCTCCTTCATTCCCTTTAAAAGTTGGACAAAGTAAACGATTGTTCAAAGGATTACTTTTTCCTAAACTTGTTGGGATTAGAAAGAACCAAACTAGGTTTTGAGACCATTAGAAACTTTCTTCCTTAGATAACAACTTTCACTAGGAGCGTGACTTCCTAAATTCCCTAGGCACAAACCATATTGAAATACCACATACTAACTAGTGGGATTATGACAACTTTTTAGCCATCCATATTAGAGGAGGGCATATTCTTCCATAGCATTTGATATGCATATCTTAACGAAGCCTATAATGTAACCTTTTAAATTTAAGAGAATCCAAACCAATCTTTGTGAGGAGTTAGTCCTATAGCCATAACCAGTGAGATAAGATTGGGGGCATACAAAAGTCATTGCTCCATCCTCAACATAGACATGAATTTGAAACAAAAGAACTAACATGTTTCCAAATAAAATTTGATATCGTTTTAAATAAAAAAGGAGCGATTTTCACGTCATGTATACAAAACACATCAAAATGAATCAATGTCATTATTCCATGGACCATAGTTTTTCTTAGGGATCAATAAGATCCTTAGCATTCCATGATGCTACTTTTATTGGGAAACAATATTAGTGTAGTTGAAGAAGCTATAGTTTCTGCAATATAACAAACTTCTTATTTTATGAGGTCTTGTGAACCACTAGAACTCATCCTCCTTTCATATCATTTTTAACTTAATGAGCAAGCTAAGCAGGGAGTGGCTTGATTAAAATAAGTGGTCAATTGGTCTATCATAACCATAAACATGCAATTACAACTTTTGTGTTATGCTCTATCTCAACAAAAAACAAATGTTTGGTAGATATATGTATCACATAGGTTATGTGATCATCTTGTCTCTCACCCAGAGGACGACAAATTCCTTAACATCTTTAAACACGGTGAGTCAAAAACATGCACTTGTATCGGGTCCAGGGTTAAATCAATGGATGTGGGGGTGGGTGGTGAAGCTCATGACAAACAAAACCTCCAATTAATGTAAAATGCACCTGAGGAAAGATTAAAATTGCATGGGTAGCACATGAAACTCAATTCGCACAAGACAATGAAGTTAGGAAATCTACATATGAAAAATGAGCTTAATTGTATTAGTTATATGCAAGCCTTATAATACCAAAAGACAAAGATGAAAATCCCTTTTATCATGTAACAATTGCTTTGATATGAAAAGAAAATGGTTCTCATGACTCTGTGACCTAGGTCTTGATTGTATGTTAAAGAGGGACCCTATTTACAACACAATACTATATTTGTGAAGGCACTATTCTCCTAGAAATAACTCCAGTTTAAGCCCACCCCATGGATATATTTTCATGTCTTCTTTCATTTTTACAAAACAAAAATATATTTGTGAAGAAATGGTGAGAAAAAAACAAGAGAGTTAATTAGTGGTTAAGAACTTAGCTTTCTTTTCTTCAAATAAAGGCAACAAAAATATTACAACTTTCAATAGCATTCAATTATTAGTGATCCTTCACCCTTAGGATGAGGATCCTAGAGTGAGTCATTTATGTGATGTACTCTATATATTATATTTATGTTTGACATTTATATGATTAATTTTCATTTATTCATCATAAGGCCACGTCTTGAATTGGTTCATTTTTACAATTTTCTTTTGTTTTCCCTTGAGTTTGGTTTAACCAATCCCTTGCTTTGACACTGTTAGATTTGTTATCATTGGAAAATGCTTGGCCTCCTTTGATGGAATCATAATACTTTAGTTCTTATTTGATCTAAAGAATTTAATTCAAGCCTCATTTTTCCCTTCCTTGAAGAGTATCCTTGCAGTGAACCTTGTTGGAGGGGAGTTAACTTTAGAGTCATGGCCATATCATTCTTTTTGTTGCACTCCTCTATAGATGGAACAATAGCATTTGTTGAGATTATCGGGGTGGTTTCTTTAATATTGCACTTGGTTCCATCTTATTTTCCCCTTAGGCACTCCCTAAATTTTTTACCTTTGGACATGAAGTTGCCATATCTCCATGATCAAAACATGATATGCATTGAAAGATAATTGTTTGTAGTTTTGATCTTGTTTCCATATAAGCTCTTTTCTCGCCAAAAAAAAAAAGTTAGGAAGGCCTTTGCCTAGATCAACAAAATACAAATTAGGGCATAAGTGTTGAAACCCAAGTTCCCAATGTTTAGAGCTAGGGTAATAAACATACACAAACATCACTAATAGCTTGTTGTGTCATATAATCAAAATATTTCAAAGGGAGACTAGGCACTTTAATCCATATTATGACCTCTAAATATATTCAATGTGTCGGTTGTAGCTAAGGTTCCATGGCTTCATAAAGAGACCTAAACCCTTTCCTAGTGATTTGTACTTTTTTTATCATAGTGATGAACACTATGATAAAGAAACCCTAAGAAAATGGATGGATAAACATTATATCATCCAAGAAAAGTCCACAAGCCTCCTTTATCCAATTCAAAGCATTTCTATTAAAGACCAAAGAACATTAACCTCGTAATTCATGTCATATGCCAAAAAATATCCCTCCATAAAAGCCTTCCCAAGTACAAGCATTAAGAAAAACTACACTAGAAATGGATATAATTATGGTTAGGGATTTTTACAAATAAAAAAAAGGTATTCTTTAGCGAGGATGTTTTTATATAGGGACAAGGATAAATATAGGTTATCCTCCCTTGAAGTATTGGGGAATTTATGCATTAGGCTATATTAATTATTGGCAAGGTGGTACAACATGTTGACCAAGAGTGAAGTTTTTTTATGCTTCCTTTGATCAACCCCTTGAAGCTCACCAGGCAAGTGAGATAGTGGGACTTGAGCCCAATTTCTTTTTGCCTGAGGAAAGTGGAGAGTAGATATAGGAATTTAAAAGTATATTTACAATATGAAAATTTTGAAATATAGTAGTATATAAAATTAAACTACAATAGAAAAAAAATATTAATAGAATTACATCAAAGAACTGGAAATGTTATACAAAAACACAATGTGCAAATAGAAGCAACAATTTGAAATAAAAATGAAAGTTCAATTAACAGCTTACTCATTAGCATTTTGGAAGCCTTAGGACTCCCTAAAGAGAGCATATGTTGTGTATTAACATAAATTTGGAAAAAAAAAGTTATAGAGAAATTACTGACATAAATATGCAAAATCAGAGAAATATGCACGAAATAATGATGCAAAAAAGGCTGGTTTATATTAATGAATATGAGTACAACAAGTTGAAATGGTGGGTTTTTGCGAAAACCCTTAACCAAACTTAGTTCAAAATGTCTACAATGTTACATAATCATATGTACACATTCTCGACAAAATAAGGATATGAAATAGCTTCTCTAAATGCTTCTGAAAATCTGATATAATATAAATATGCTTGGTTTTCTCTACAAAATTAAAGGGCTATTAGCACTCGAAAAAAACGGATCTTCTACCAGCAAGTTAAATTGCAAAACAATAAAGTATCCTTGAAAAAGATGTAGAAGAATTAAAAATATTTGTTTCTAGCCTTATCTCTCCTTAGAAAAAAATCTTGTTGTCACCAACAAATTAGTCTTTGTAACTCACAAAAATGAAATATGAGGGAAAATAAGAACTTAGTAATGTTATTGCATACCTCCTTGTTGAAAAATGTGCAACAAGAAATGTTAAATTTAGAATGTGCTAAAAATAGACCTGCTAAAAATAGCATGTTTAAAAATAGCAGTTTGGCTAGTGAGGTCATTGGCCACATTGGGTGAGAGGTGAAACTGCTAAAGATAGAACCTTCTAAAAATAGCATTTTTGGGTCCCTTCCTATTTTTAGCAATCCCTAGTCTAACTATAGGAAGTAAAAACGAATTTGGTCTTAACAATAGTTTAAAATATTAATTAATTGATCTACATGAGTTAATTAGTTAAGGAAAAACAAACTTGAAGTCTATGTGAGGACATGCAACAATTTATCTATTAATTGATGAATTTATCCATCAGTTAAAGAGATAAGGATGAGTTGCAATTAGTTGGCTCAATTAACTGAGTCAAGTCCAGTTATATTAATTTAACAGGTTGTTAAATTAATGAGATTCAGTTTGTTAATGCTTGCATGCATGTAACAATTGGTATTTTCAGATAACTGAATATTATAGCTTAAATAACTCATGCATGTCAGTTCAGACAGAGATCCAGTTGAGATCAGAGAAGGGACAGTGTACTATTAGTTGGATGAATATTTTTCTTATAAAGGAAGCTCATCCATGATGAGGATTTATCTCCTTCAAGTTTGTGCAGTTATATCAGAGGTTAGTGAGTGTGTGAAGAGGCCAATTCACACAGGTGGCAACACTGGACCTCAAGGAAACTGCACAAGGAAATAGGAGGCTTGGAGGGTAGAGGAGAAGGTTTGTGAGAAGCCTTTGACTGTCTATGCATAGCAGAGGGATTGTACCGAGAGCTGGATAGCTTCCGAGCTAAGGCTTTGTGTAATTCGAACTATATTTCCACTTGATTGATAATACAGAGATGGGGTTTTAGGCAGGTGCTTTCCTCAGGTAAATTCTTTTGTGTTATGTGTGATTGCTTCCTTCTTATCAGTTATATGTGTTCTTATTGATGTTGCTCATGGTTGATTAAGCTTCCGCTAAATTGTTTTTAGAAGTAGATCAAGTGTTTTTCTTTAGTACATTACATTACCAGGTTGATCTACAGGTGGGAAATTTCTACATGGTATTAGAGCTAGCTGATTTGTAGAAAAAGTTCTACATGGTATCAAAGCTAGTTGATTTTTAGGAAAAATTCTACAAAATTCTACATGGTATCAGAGCACAAGTGATCAAGGAGAGAACAGTACACTGAGAGGAGATTTCAAAGTTTTGAGTTTTGGGCCGAGAGTTTGCAGAGCAGATCTAAAACTTTTTGTACAAAATTTTTAAAAATAAATAGCAGATTTGGATTCCTTGCAGAAAAATACCCAAAAAAAAAAAAAAATCAGCTGAATTGGAGTTCGGATGAGGGAGATATCATTGATTTAAAATAAGCTCTTTTTCTAGAAAATTTCATGACGGCAGAAAAGTGGAAATAGATTGGTGTGCTAGCCAAGAACCTGTATGCACTTGAGGTACAAGATGCGTGCAAAACTTTGAGGAGAAAGGCAAAGGTTAGATACTTGGTGGTTGAGAGGGAGAGTAAATTACCTCTCAACATGCAGAGCCAAAAGAAGTCTCAGACGATTGTGGAGGAGCCACGATTGGTGCAGCAACTTCAGGAGGTTGTGTAGCAGCCACAACAAGGGAAGCTGAGAGGAGATAGAGTAGAGACATCTACTCATGCAGAGACCTCCAGTAGGGGGAAACTTCGAGCCAGGTGGGCAGAGGGATCGCATGCAACCATACCTCCAGGTAGGAGGTGGGGTGATGTGGATTGATCGTCCCAAGGAGGAAGGGCGGGATCCTTGAGGTACCCAACCTCTTAGATGAGACCTTGCTATGGGAGCATTGATGTGGAGTAGCAGGAACTGACTGATTGGGTAGAGACAGATGCGGATGGAGCGGCAAAGAGAGCGACAATGCAGGGAATCCCAGGACAGCGCGTAGCTAGTAGGCTGCAGCAATGCGAGAGGCACAAGTGTTTTGCATAGTGCTAGGTGGCATAAGAGGTGTGCAATGGTGCGAGATGCATGGAGATGTTGCAGTAGTGCAGATGTCAGAGAGGGAGCACTTGTCAGCAGCAGGTAGAGCTTCAGCATCAGAGTATGTTCCTAGCCCAATAGAGTGGTCAATTGGGAGTGTTTTTGTTCCAAGTGTTGTTGGAGCAAGTGGACCGGGTAGATGTGTTGCATGCAGAACATTCTAGAGTTACATGATCAGGTTTGAGAGGAAGCCTTTCTTGTTGAGAGGGAGTGTTGAAAAATGTGGAACAAGAAATGTTAAATTTAGAATGTGCTAAAAATAGACCTACTAAAAATAGCATGTCTAAAAATAGTAGTTTGGCCAGTGAGGTCATTGGCCACATTGGGTGAGAGGTGAAACTACTAAAAATAGAATCTTCTAAAAATATCATTTCTAGGCCCCTTCTTATTTTTAGCAGTCCCTGGTCTAACTATAGGAAGTAAAAACGAATTTGGTCTTAACAGCAGTTTAAAATATTAATTAATTAATCTCCATGAGTTAATTAGTTAAGGAAAAACAAACTTGAAGTCTATGTGAGGACATGCAACAGTTTATCTATTAATTGATGAATTTATCCATCAGTTAAAGAGATAAGGATGAGTTGTAATTAGTTGGCTCAGTTAACTGAGTCAAGTCCAGTTAGATTAATTTAACAAGTTGTTAAATTAATGAGATTCATTTTGTTAATGCTTGCATGCATGTAACAACTGGTATTTTCAGATAACTGAATATTATAGTTTAAATAACTCATGCATGTCAGTTCAAACAGAGACCTAGTTGAGATCAGAGAAAGGACAGTGTACTATCAGTTGGATGAATATTTTTCCTATAAAGGAAGCTCATCCATGATGAGGATTTATCTCCTTCAAGTTTGTGTAGTTAGACCAGAGGTTAGTGAGTGTGTGAAGAGACCAATTCACACAGGTGGCAACACTGGACCTCAAGGAAACTGTACAAGGAAATAGGAGGCTTGGAGGGCAGAGGAGAAGGTTTGTGAGAAGCCTTTCACTGTCTATGAGCAGTAGAGGGATTGTACTGAGAGCTGGATAGCTTCCGAGCTAAGGCTTTGTGTAATCCGGACTATATTTCCACTTGATTGATAATACAGAGATGGGGTTTTAGGCAGGTGCTTTCCCCAGGTAAATTCTTCTGTGTTATGTGTGATTGATTCCTTATTATTAGTTATATGTGTTCTTATTGATGTTTCTCATGGTTGATTAGGCTTCTGCTAAATTGTTTGTAGAAGTAGATCAAGTGTTTTTCTTTAGTACATTTGAATTACCAGGTTGATCTACAGGTGGGAAATTCCTACATGGTATCAGAGTTAGCTGATTTGTAGAAAAAGTTCCATATGGTATCAAAGCTAGCTGATTTGTAGAAAAAGTTCCATATGGTATCAAAGCTAGCTGATTTGTAGGAAAATTTCTACAAAATTCTACACTCCCCTCATAGTGTGACCTCATTTTGATATATGTTCACAAAGGTACTAAACTTCATTCTTTTGAGCTTATAAAGGAAACAAGTTGGACCTCTTAAAATATCATTATTGACCAAAACCTTGAGACACAAGATACCAACCAAATTATGGAAACATTACATTTAAAGTCCAACACTTGTTGAAATTGCACTAACAATATATGGCATTCATTTATATGTAGATGAGAAATGAAGGCAAGACAGGAAGTCACACAAGTATTTCCTAAAACCATGTTGTAATCATTTGATCATCCTTATAAAACCCATTTAGGTAGGGCCCCACCTACCATTAGTTTTAAACATTTTTTTTTTTAAATTAAGATTTAGTTTTGTTTATTAGGCAAAGAAAATTAATTAGGGCTCACAATAGTTTGCAAAATTTTTCAAAGAAGTGTATCAACACAACACTTCTATATGAGCAATAGAATGTCAATGCATAGTACATCTAGTATCAATGTGACATCAGCCTTATAGCTCAGCGTATATGTGAGACAATACAACCTCTATCCACTTAAAGCATGGAATAAGATTGATGTCGGCCCATCTAATTATCCTCCATGGAGACAAAAATCAATGCTTCACTTTCCTAAGGGTCAATTAATGTCTATAATGGTGCAAACAACGATGCAAATACTAAAATAGTCCATTGGAGGAACTAATGCAACCCTAATTGAAGATGGATGGATAAGAAGAATTGTTTGGCTTATTATACATGATCATTGCATTGAAGAAGATAAGGTGCATAATCATAAGTCAAGGAAGGAAGCGCTTTGGCCCACAGGTATTCTATGTTTAAAAGAGAGGCATAACAATTGAGGATAAGGATGGTGACTACACAGTCATAAAAGAAAGCCTATACTCAATTTGTATTTGAGTTATGTGGTAATAGTGAGTTTAATGAAATGTTATTTTACCCAAAACAATTAGCTCTATTATGCCTTGAGAATTTGGATAAGTCAAAGGATAATAAAGGTATGCCCCATTTCTAGATAGCCCTTTGGATATAGATTCAACCTTGTTAGAGCCTAATAAAGCCATTAATAATTGAAATTCTTGGAAAAATCTTATATGATCTTCCCCAAAATAGATAGGTGACTAGAGGGGTATTTTAATCCTCTTCCTTAGCAAGCTGGGCATTCCAAAAGGTGAAGGACACAAAGCTAGAAGAATAAGGGAGAAATTTAACTCATTATAAACTAAGATATAAAAAGGAAAGCCCTACCAAGGACAATTTCAAAATAGAGGGAAGTCTAGCCCTAAATTTAGGCTTTCCATCAACAGTAGGAAGAAGATCATATGTTTCCCTAGAAAAAAATAAGGCAAAAACAAAGTGAAGGAAGGTAAATAGTTGACTATAAAGGGGGCATAGAAGCATTAGTGTTAGGACCCTATACTAATTTTTTTTCCCATAAGGAAAAATCGTAATTTCATTATAGAAGAGGAAATTACATGCTGTAGATGCTGATGCATATGCTGTGCATGATCAAAATCATGTATAACAGAAATGTTGCCTTTGTTCCACGCAGGGGACAACAAAAATAAAATCATAACTAAGAGTCATATGATAAGTACTGTAAACATGTATAGAGACCATATATACAATCAAAAACGGCTTATGCCTGATAAAAAAATATGAACATAACCAGTAACATGACATGAATTAAACATTTAGATCCATAAAAGGCCTGTGATAAAGGACCCTATACTACTAGTGTAACCCCTTATTGTTATTAGTACAACCCCCTTATTATATTGTTATACCCATGTAGTCCCCATATTGTTATTATTGTGCCCCATAGAAGCCTACTATTGTTATTATTGTGCCCTTATATTATTATTGTTATGTCGAATCTAATTATATTATGAACCCTTAGACTCCTATATATAGAAAGGAGGTCTTGTCATTTGATCATCCAAGAATTGTTCATTTGTGTAATGTAAAGGAGGTTGCCCCCTCAAAGAGGCTGAATTCTAAGGCGTTGATCTATCTTTTCTATCTTTTTGTGAGATGGTTTCATAACATTTGGTATCAGAGCTTTGGATTCTAGGGTTTCGCTACTCCAAATAGGTCATCGTGGAATTTTCGCTATAACTTTCTTTCTGTGATGTTTCAGAAGAGAAAAAACAAGCCCATTTGAGACGAACTCGCGCTAAACCTCATGTCTGAATTTTAGAGCTTGTCTCACTATATTTTCGGGGATATGATCCAAGGAAGTTAGGGTTTTTGCAAGCTCTAGAATTTCAACTAAAACAGGTCATCGTGGAATTATCACTATAACTCTTTCGCTATGAAGTTTCAGAAGCTAAAACAAAAACCCATTTGAGAAGAAATCAGTCTGAACCTTGGCTCTGAATTTTAGATCCTGTCTCGCTACAGTTTCGGAGATATAGTTTGAGGAAGTTAGGGTTTTTACAGACCCCCAAATTACATTCCAAATAGGTCACCTTGGGAAAATCATCATAACTGTCTCTCTGAGCATCAGATTGAAATTTCATAAGAAGTTACAGAAAGAGGACGGACTATATTTTATTTTGTATATTTTTCAGATCCAAAGGTCAAAACAGTGACACGTGGCACTTCATACAAGTTCGCTCTTTTGAAAAGGTATATAATCAGGTCATCTTGGGAGATTGTGGATAACTCTTTCTTGCAAAATCCAATTTTGATCAGATTGGTGGCATTGGAAAGAGGACACAGAGGGCTACTTCAGGTCACAATTTCAGAACTGGAAGAGCCGAAATTACAGATTTATAGTCATTTCAAGATCAAGCTCCTAAAATAAAGAAAAGGCGATATGAGGAAGTTTGATGGCAAGGATCCGGTAAATTGGATACGACAGATGGAGCAATATTTTGATCTACATGAGGTGCAACTGTTACAAAAGGTACGTATTGTATCTTCATATTTAGAACTGGATCAATTTTTATGGTATAAAGGGATTTGTTCTCGTAAACCACTTGTTACGTGGTCAATTTTCACGGAGGAAATGATAGCACATTATGAGGATACAAAAAGAAACACCTTCTTTAGCCAATTGATAAATCTAAAACAAAAGTGTTCAATGGCAGAGCACATTGAGGACTTTCAAAAATTGAATATAAGAGTAAATGAAATTCCAGAGAAACAAAGGATTGATGTCTTCATAGGTACTTTAAAGGATAACATTCAACATGAGGTTCGTCTTTAGGAACTTGATTCATTGGAGAAGGCATTTAGGTGGGCAAGAAAAATTGAAAGCAAAATTATGGAAACAAGGAATCCCACCACTCATGACTATAATTATGGAAGTGTTTCTTCTCCTAGCCTTCCACAACCTACAAGGTTTACACCACAACAATTGGAAGAAAAAATAGAAAAAGGGCTTTGTTACAATTGTGATAGCAAATGCACTAAAGGTCATAAGTGTGCTGAGAAGAAATTATTTTACATAGAGTATGAAGAGGAGGAAGAAAATGATCAAGAAACTTCAAAAGAAGAGGATATATGCTAGGACCCAACTTCAGAGAAAGAAGAAATGAATCCGACCATATCGTGTAAAGCATTGGAAATAATTACCACTCCTCAAACTCTCAAGATAGAAGGACATATCAAGAAGAAAAAGGTTCAAGAAGTGAAAGATCACATCGAGAAGAAGAAATGAATCCAACCATATCTTGTAATGAATTGGCCAGAATTACCACTCCTCAAACTATCAAGATAGAAGGACATATCAAGAAGAAAAATGTTCAAGAAGTGAAAGATCACATCGAGCATAAAAAAATGAATCCGACCATATCTTGTAAAGCATTGGAAGAAATTACCAGTCCTCAAACTCTCAAGATAGAAGGACATATCAAGAAGAAAAAGTTTCACGCAGTGAAAGATCACATCGGGCATCAACAACAAATTCTCCAACTTTTAAAGGATAACACCACTTTGGTGTAGAATCGAATGAAACAACAGGTAGATAAACATCGCAGTGAAAAAAAAATTGATGTAGGTGATTGGGTATTTTTACGGCTACATCTCAAGCAAGCTATTTATGAGAAGGAAAGGTAGGCAATACTACATGCACTTAAGAAAGGGCGACCTTATCCAATGGGAAGACACTTCAAGGTAAAAATGGATCATGATAGTCTTAAATACTTTTTAGAACAAATATTATCTTTAGAAGAACGGGAAAAATGGGTCACAAATATGTTGGGTTATGACTTTGACATCATCTACAGAAAAGGGAATAAAATTTTTATTGCAGATGTACTCTCAGGAAAGGATGAGGATGTGGAAGCATTGTTTTGTGCTATTTCTATTATCCAACCAGATTGGATAAACGAAGCAAGGGATGAATGGAAGAAGGACAAAGAAGTGTGGCCACTGATTCAAAAGTTGCAAAATATCCCAATTCAAACAATATTGCTAGAACTTGAAGAGGAAGGAAAAATCATATTGGAACCTGGAGCAGGCACAGAAACAAGAACCCGACAGCTACGAAATCGATCAATTTCAGAGTATCTCATCAAGTGGAAGAACTTACCCGCTGAAGATTCCACATGGGAGGATAAGAATTTTATACAAAAGCATCAAGAACTACTCAAGCGTTGAGGACAACACTTTTTGAAGGAGAGGGGCATGTTAGGCCCCTATACTACTAATGTAACCCCTTATTGTTATTAGTACAACCCCCTTATTATATTGTTGTACCCATGTAGTCCCCATATTGTTATTATTGTGCCCTTATATTATTATTGTTATGTAAGCTCTGATTATATTATGAACCCTTAGACTCCTATATATAGAAAGGAGGTCTTGTCATTTGATCATCCAAGAATTGTTCATTTGTGTAATGTAAAGGAGGTTGCCCCCTCGAAGAGGTTGAATTCTAAGGCGTTGATCTATCTTTTCTATCTTTTTGTGAGCTGGTTTCATAACAATTAGTGTGTCACACCAGCCTTATAGCCTAGCTTGTACATGAGAGGATACACCCTTTAGACATAAAACATAGAGCTTACATATGAGCATTATTTCTCCTATGGCTTCATATCTAGAGTAGACTATATTATTGTTTATGATTATATAGTATAGTTGTCTAATCTTAGAAACCTTTCCTCTTGTTGTTAGAATGCAATATAAGACATTAGAGTTTTGATATATTCAATGATTTGATATCAATCTTTTGGGGATATGGGTTGATTTAGAATGGGGAAAAACCTCTAGTATATCATTTCGCCATATGTGAAACTTAGATCATGACAAAATTCTTATCATTTGTAAAAAATTTACTAGATTTTTTTCAATTTTGTAACTAGAAAAACATGTTAGCTCATAAAGAACTTCACCAAATACAAAGCCACCTTCTTAGGAAATTTCATATAATAATAATAATAATATTTTTTTCAAAAATCATCACTTAAGAAAATACTAAATTGACATAATTATTGTATGAGACTCACCCCTTCATATAGAAAGTGCACTTGGTAATAGAAGAATAGACACCCTATAGAATAGAGGTCCAATCTTATATGTCTTGAGACACCTTAACCCTTGCTAAATAACAAATTGATTGTATTAGCCTATTGGGATTAGGTAGACCAGTGGATGTCCCGAACTGGAAGGTTTTTGCCAACCAATATAGGGGCTCTACCCAAGTTCAAAACTCAATTCATTTGTCTAGTGAGGCTTGTGGGTGGTTGCACTAGGCTCACGAGTATAGTGATAGTCCAACTGACTCAATCCTAAATCTCATCAATAAAAGATGACAAGTTTACCAATTCTCCTAATTAAAATGATACAAATAATTATATTAAATATACTCTAATGAAATTCATTAAATTTAATCTAAAATCTACCCAAATAAGTTTAATATATTACCCATTGCCAAGTTCATATATATATATATATATATCCACCTCACCTCAGTAATGCTTAGAATCAATACGAATAGTTGTGACTTATTTTTTTAACGACCATCACAGGGTTTTTTTTAAGTGTGATTTTTTGGAATTTCGGATGGATTTTTGGTTGGAATCCAACGGGAAAAATTGTGGCGAAATCTCGATTTGTATTGTTTGAACTGGGTTTTTGATTGCATATATGAATTCAGCCCAAAAACTACTAGCTACTTGATTGTGTAAAATTCAAGTATCAAACTTGTGATTCCAATTAATCTGTGTGAAATTCTAAAAGTAATTAAATCATAAAATAAAATACACAAAATAAACTTTTCAAAAATTAGGACTTAAAACAATGTTTTGATAAGTCCATTTTAATGAGTGATCTACATGACAAGGTTGTTCACGGAAAATACGAAATTCCCGTTTCAGACGAAGACGTCATTCAGCGATTTTGACAAACACTTGGTGGGAAACTTACACTGAGCGCCATGGGAAAGCCCAGTAATATCATCGAGCAGAAAACCTTCTGGTGGAAAAGAAGTTCATGGGAACGAAACTTGTCTCAACGGAAGATTCATCTCCTGTCATGTATTGTCTTGATGGCCACACTGCCAGAGGCATCGTATGGACACCGATGTAGCTTAACGGATTGTCATTGCCAGTATCGTATGAACACCAGTGCAACTTAGCAGATTGTCATTGCAAATCCACCACCCAATTCCTCGAAGAGGAAGGCGCGGCTGCCATTGAAAGTTGAGGATAACACTGCCATGACTGGTATTCGCTTAAGGTAGAATAATTCATAGAATCCTTTTTTCCAAGGCCAAAAGCTTAAAACTATATATAGGGTTTGTTATTCATTCCCTCTCAAGCATAGACATTAGACACAGAGACACACAGGAGAAAAGGAACACAGAAATGAGTAGGCAGACGATACATATACTACTAAAATTCTCGGGAGCAACCATCAAATTAAATGCTTTGAAGTTTTCAAATTTACATGTTTTTCTACCTTTGACCCCGTTTTTGAATGGATGTTATTTATGTCGCAAGTGCTATAGTTTAACTGTATCTGATTCAATTTCTGTCCAAGCATTCCTTGAGAGAAATGCTTCCGCTGACGCAACATTGGCTTCTTCATCAAGTGAGTTCTGGGACTTGGTGCACAGGGTTTATGAAGTAATCTGCCAATCCGAATGGCAGAAAAATCCTTTTCTTAAGAAGGTATCGTCTAAGTTGACACCGGAACATGTTGAGAAGATTTTAGAGCTTTTCGCCGATGCCAAAACTGCCTTGCAGTTCTTTTATTGGATGAGGCAGCGTCCTGGCTATAAGCACAACTTTGATTGTCATGTGATTCTGATAAATTTGCTCCTCCAGGCTCAGCTTTTCTGGCCTGCCGGACATATTCGTTTACTTATGATCAAGGTCTGTACCCGAGTGGAAGAAATAGATGGGGTAATGCAGTTCCTTAGAACATTGCACAATAAGGGTTTCAAGCTCAATCTCCAAGCTTATAATTCATTGCTAATAGTCCTGGCAAGGCTCAATATGACAGACACTGCAGAGAGTCTTTTTAGGGAGATGCTGATCAATGGGATCAAGCCGGACTTTTTCACATACAATACTATGATTAATACACTCTGCAAGCAGGGAAATATACAGAGTGCTAAGCAGTACTTGAGTCAAATTTATCAAGCAGGTTGGTATCCCAATACGTCCACTTACACGTCCTTCATTCTTGGGCATTGCAGAAACCGGAATTTGGCCGAAGCTTTCAAGGTCTTTCAACAAATGCAAGATGAAGGCTGTGCTCCAAATTCAGTGACTTATACAACCCTCATTAATGGTCTATGCAATGAGGGTAGAATAGAGGAGGCTTTTCAATTGTTGGGCGAGATGGTAGAGAATGGATGTGAGCCCACCGTTTATACTTATACTGTACCTATCACTGTTCTTTGTAATGCAGGGAGGTTACCAGAGGCGTTCAATCTCTTTGATAAATTGGTTGAAAGGGGCTGTCAACCAAACATTCATACTTACACTGCACTGATCAGTGGGTTGTGCAAAGAAAGCAGGCTGGACGAGGCAAACGAATTATTCAATAAAGTATTGGAACAAGGCTTAGTTCCCAATGTAGTCACTTATAATGCCCTGATGGACGGGCTCTGTAAAGAGAGGAAAGTGGATGCTGCTTTTGAGATTTTTGAAAAGATGGAGAAGGCGGGTTCTAAACCAAATGTTCGTACACACAATGAACTGATCAACGGACTCTGCAAAGAGCGGAAGCTGAACAAAGCAATGATGCTTTTTGACCGAATGCTTAAAAGTGGTTTGGATCCCACCCGAATAACATATAACACTTTGATTGATGGTTATTGTAAAGAGGGTAAAACTAATAATGCTTTTAGGCTCCTTGACATGATGGAGAAAAATGGTTGCGAGCCTGACCTGCACACTTATAGTGAATTGATTAATGGACTTTGTAAAGAGGGCAAACTAGAGCAAGCCTACGAGTTATTTCATAATCTCCCTGAGAAGGGGTTGACCCCAAATGAGGTAACGTATACTACCTTGATTGATGGACATTGCAAAGGAGGCAAATTTGACATAGCTCTTGCACTAGTGGACCGGATGAAAAAAAATGGTTGTGAACCAAATGTTCATACGTACAATGCGCTGATAAATGGACTTTGCAAAGAAAATCGGGTATCTGATGCAGAGACAGTGTTTGAAAAAATGCTAGGTGGGGGCTTGGCTCCCACAAAGTTTACTTACACAACCCTGATTGATGGACATTGCAGAGTAGGTGCAATGGATCTTGCATTTAGTGTCCTTGATAAAATGGTGCGCCAGGCTTGTGAGCCAGATGTTCACACTTATAGTGCACTGGTTCATGGCCTTTGCAGAGAAGGGAAGCCAGAAGAAGCAGAATTACTTCTTGAAACAATTGAGGAAAAAGGCATGAAACCTGATCAGGTGACATATACCTCTCTTATTGATGGTAATATCAAATTAGGTAGAGTTGACCGTGCTTTTGATATTCTGAGAAGAATGATAGGGAATGAATGCCAGCCTAATTATAGAACTTATAGTGTACTTTTGAATGGACTACTTTGTGAAAGGAGGATGCAGGAAGTAAAACTGATTGGTGCCGAAGGGGCAACTGGTGATTTAGATCCTGAAAAAAATGTTTTCAATATTGATATTGCTTTGAAACTTTTGGACAGAATGGTAGAAAAAGATTGCCAACCTACTGTAGATACTTATAGTGCACTGATAGCTAGACTATGCAAAGAAGACAGGTTGCATGAAGCAGATCAATTGGTGAAAAATATGTTAGATAGGGGTTTGCTTCCTCATGAAGGGATATACACCTCTCTCACTATGGGGTATTGCAAACAGGGAGAATATGAGCATGCGCTAGAGCTTTTAGATTCAGGAAATGAAAATGGGTTTGAACCTAGTTTGTCAATATATAATGAAATAATTCCTGGTCTTTATAGAATAGGCAAGAAAGAACAGGCAGACAGATTGTTTGATAATGCTATTTCTAGGTCTTTCAGTCTGGATGAAATTACTTGGACCATCCTCATTGATGGCTTTTTCAAACAAGGTGAATATGATGCATGTCTTAAGCTGCTCCAAAGGATGGAGGAGAAAGGCTGTGAACCTAGTGTTCAAGCATATTCTGTATTAATCAAAGAACTTCGCAAAGTAGATAAACCACTGGAATCAAAAGCACTTGTCAATAAGATGATGGAGAAAGGATTTGTAATGGAAGAAGATCCTTTGTGTTGATTTTAACAAATTTTGAAATTTATACTTTTGTAGATGGAAAAAACACGTCAACGAGTGTAAACACATTTTTGGCTTCTTCAGAATATGGTACTTCTGGAGAGCTTCATCGGTATGCAATATTTAAATTTTCCAATTGTTGTAAGCCTGGCTTGTGTGTGGGCATACTCACCTCATAGAATCGTGAACCCATGTTGTATGTGGGAATAGCCACCCCACAGAAGTAGCAGGGTATGATTGTAGAGTGTCACTGAAAGGAGCTGAAACTAAGGACGAAGCATCCTTGACACCTTGTATGTAACCAAAACAAAAGAGAAAAAAGGAAAATGGCCCTATTAAAAGGGGGCAGCAGGCATGAAATTAGATTTTTTTTCCGTCAAAAGAAGAGATTTGAAGAGTCCAGGAACAGCAGTCTGTGAGAAGGGTATGTGTAGCGCAAGCGAGGGAGTGCCATATGGCATCTCCTGTCCCATTCATCTCCATGTAAATATCTCTGGTTATCAAATAACCGAGCTCAGATTTTGTGATTTTATTCTCAGAAGCCATGAATTTCAGAGTTCGTCGTTTAACGTATTTCATATTTATTATAAGAATTTCTTAGAGAATAGTGTCTGTGTTTTTCCTATAATGGATGGAGCTATCATTCAGATGTGGTATGTGACTGTATCTAGTTAGATATTGCACGGCACACTGCTAATCTTTTTGTTTGTTATTTTGGTCTGTGTGTGATCTGCAGTTATTCGAAGATCTGCTTCCTGTTCTGTCTATTTAATGGAGGATAGCAAGGTTCCTTGAGCCCATGTAATCTTTCTTGTAGAGGTAGGTGTGTGTTAGAATTGTAGCACGGATAAGTGTCCTTGCATAGGCTTTGTGTCCAGGCATGCCGAAGATGTCTTGAAAATTTCTCATATTTCAAGATCTCAGCAGCATATACGTCTCAGATCCGTTCCTGGGAGACGGACTAGGTCCTCCAGACCTCAGTGGCGAGCAAACTCTCCCAGGTAACGATTTAGTGGATGGTCCGCACATTTCACCGGCTCTTCATCAGACCAACAAACTATGTTGAGTTTCTTCAGTGTTCTTCATTCAGCCTTGGATGTTAGGAAAGATAGGTTTGATCTTCAGACCTATTAGCTTTTGGATCTTCTCTGCCAGGGCCAGATGTTTGATCACTTCATGTATTGTATCTTTTATAGGAGACCATTTGGTTCTCCCGCTTTGTATGGACATCATTGTACTCAACAGTCCCATTTGACCTAATTAATAAAGGTCATTAGTTGGACATAAATATAATTATCTTATCTTATCAACATTTTTTTAATTCTTCTTAAGCCCAACTTAAGAAAAGCATGGTAAGTAATTTAATTAATAAAAGTCATTAATTGGACATAAATATAATTATCTTATCTTATCTTATCAACGTTTTTTTAATTCTTCTTAACTCCAACTTAGGAAAAGCATGGTAAGTAATTTAATTAGTTATTATTGGCTTGGTAACTCAGATTTCTAAAATTTATAACTTTGGAAATTAATATTTCTATTAGGCTAAATAAAAAAAAGTGATAAGATCAAACTTTAGCCTTTGAACCTTTTTTTTGAAGATCTCAAAGAGGAAATTGGGTTATGAGAGAAACTATAAATTGTCGGAATGAGTGGGTGGACACATTAGAGATCACATCCAGTGAGAGAGAAGAGGGCCAATTTGGGTGAGAAGAAAGATCAAGCAGTTGAGAGAAGGGGTTGTCTTGTTCAAAGAAAGAGGGGTCGTAGCTTGGCCATATAGAGCAAAGAGAGATGGGCCGAAATCTAGGCAGTGTTTGCAAGAGAGAGAGGTTGAATTTTAGGGCCGAGTTTATTTTTGGAGGAGAGGCTGAACCCTGAGCTGAGATTCGTTAAAGAAAAGGGGTCATACTCTGTTGGAGAGAGGTTGTACTTCAGGCTATACCATTGCAAAGGAGAGAGGGCTAATTTATGTGGCCGTTCTAGGTTGTACATTCTCTAGATATGATGCTATAATTTTTTCCTTAGTATTTTCTCTTAAACCTAATAAAATCCATATTTGCTAGTGTTTTCCAACACCAGGGTTTTCCAAGGTAAAAGTTGTGTAAAAAGTTTGTGCTTGGATTTCTTTTTTTTGGTTGTGCATAATTTGTTAGAAGTTCAATTGTCTTAATTGTGGATTTCAAATTTGAATTTTTTGGGTTTTCAATAAAAATAAAATTCTTGGTATAAAAATTTACTAGTACGTTAATCATTTTGTTGGGCTTAGAGAAACTAACATGGTATCAAAGCAAAGCCTCTGAAAGAAATTCAAGTGTTGCACAGGTTCAAGCTCAAAGGGGTTTTTGTCTTTCTAGGGTTTTCAACAAACAATTATTCAAGGGTTTGATTTACCATGGCAACCAATATCAGGTATGAAGACAAGTTAGAAGGAGCATCAAACTATCTTTAGTGGAAAGCCTAGATCATAGTTGTTGCCAAGGAGAACAAATAGTCGAGCTTTGCTAACTCCACGGTGATCGTGCATGTGTCAAATCTCGATGCCTTAGATCTCCACGAGGTGAAAGAACCAAGGGTACAAAGGATCATCTTGAACGGGGTGAAAAATGATTTGATATTCCCCATCTATCTAGGAAAAAGATTGTTAAAGAGATGTGGCATGCACTCACCAAACTGTACTAGAGTGATGGCTAGAACCGGAAGATGGTGCTAAAGGATAAGCTTTATGGCACTAGGATGTCCAATGGAGAGAACCTAGCTTCCTACCTTACTAGGCTCACGCAGGTACGAGATGAAATGGTAGATGTAGAGGAGACAATCCTTGAATTTGAACTGGTGTGTATATGTTATGCAACTAGCTCACAAAATAGAAGAAGAGATAGATAAATGACTTCAAAATAACCTTCTTTGAGGGGGAAACCTCCTTTACATTACACAATTGAACAATTCTTAGATGATTTAAATGACAAAACAATATAATTAGAGCCGACATAACAATAATAATGTAAGGGCACAACAATAATAATAGTGGGCTTCTATGGGGCACAACAATAACAATAAGGCGACTACCCTAATAATAATGAGGGAATACACTAGTGTTAAAGGGACCTAACATGTGTCTCTCCTTCAAAAAAGTGTTGTCTTCAATGCTTGAGTAGTTCTAGATGCTTCTGTATAAAATTATCATCCTCCCATGTGGAACCTTCTGTGGGTAAGTTCTTCCACTTGATGAGATATTCTAAAATTGATCGATTTCGTAGTTGTCGAGTTTTTGTTTCCATCACTGCTTCAGGTTCCAATATGATTTTTCCTTCCTCGTCAATTTTTGGCAATATTGTTTGAACTGGGAGCTTGTCACCTATAACCTTCTTTAAGCATGAAACATGGAAAACTGGATGCACTTGAGAAGATGTAGGAAGCTCCAATTTGTATACCATAGTACTAATCTTTTGCAATACCTTGTAAGGACCATAATACTTTGATGATAATTTATTATCTTCTTAGCTTTGCTTGTGGGACATTTGTTTGTATGGTTGTAGCCATAAAAATACCAAGTCGCAGACATCAAAACTTCTTTCACTGTAATGTTGATCTGCCTGTTGTTTCATTATATTCTGCGCCAAAGTGAGGTTATCCTTTAAGTGTTGGAGAACTTCTTGTTGATGCTCGATGTGATCTTCCACTGCTTGAACCTTAGAATTTTCTCGTAAAGATGATGTGATGCACGGTGGATGATATCCATAAAGTGCTATAAATTGGGTCATTTTTGTTGTAGTATGGAAGGAAGTGTTATACCACCATTCAGCCAGAGGTAACCACTTGACCCATTGTGTCTGTTTATTAGATACAGAGCAATGAAAATATCCTTCCAAACATTTGTTCACTATCTAAGTTTGCCCATTCGATTGAGGATGATAAGATGAGCTATGAGCTAATTGAGTACCCAGACAAGAAAATAATTCGGTCCAAAAATTTCCAGTGAAAATAGGATTTCTGTCGCTTACAATAATCTTTGGGTTTCCATGTAGCTTTTGAATTGTTTCCATAAATGCAGTAGCAACTGTATTGGCTTTAAATGGATGAGATAACGCACAAAAGTGTGCATACTTGGTAAGTCTATCAACTACCACCATGATGACAATCTTTTCTTCGGACTTCGGTAAACCTGTGATAAAATCCATTGAAACCTCCTCCCAACGTTGACTTGGAATGGATAAAGGTTTTAACAAACCCGAGGTCTTAATTGTCTCAACTTTATTTTGTTGGCAAACCAAACATTCCGCCACAAACTTTTGAATATCAGATTTAAGGTCATTCCAAAAAAAATTCTTCTTAACCCTATGGTAAGTTTTTAAAAATCCCGAGTGCCCTCCTATGGGAGAGGTGTGCAATTCCTGAAGAATCTTTTGTTTGAGCTGGGAATTCTTACAAAGGTACAAGCGATCTTTGTACCATAATGAATTATTATTCCAGCTGAATGTATCAGATGTACTAGGATCTTGTTGCAACTTTTGATTGAGTGCCCACACTTCTTCGTCATTTTTCCATTCATCCCTTACTTCGATTATCCAATCTGGTTGGATAATAGAAATGGCACAAAGCAATGCTTCCACATCCTCATCTTTTCTTGAGAGTGCATCTGCAACAACATTTTGCTTCCCTTTTTGTAGATGATTTCAAAGTCATAACCCTTTGCTGCTCTTCTGAAGATAATCTTTGTTCTAAAAAGTATTTAATACTATCATGGTCTGTTTTTACCTTGAAGTGCCTTCCCATTAGGTAAGGTTGACATTTCTTAAGTGCATGTAATATTGTCAACATTTCCTTCTCATAAATAGCTTTGTGTAAATATTTTCCTTTGATTGGACGACTTTCAAAAGCAATGGGTCTTCCTTCTTGCATTAAAACAACACCATTTCCATTTCCTGAGGCATCACATTTCACAATAAAGGTTTTGTGAAGTCTGGCATAGCTAAGATTGATGCTTGACACATTGTCTCTTTAAGAAGCTCAAAGGCCTTAGTTGCTTCTAGAGTTTGTTGATCGTGTTGAACTCACCAGCATGTCAAGGGAATCTCCCCGGTAAGAAGTCCCAATTAGACCTCAGACCATTTGGTGTAGGAGTCACAATAGTGGGTCGTAAGGTAATGCCTTGACCGCGATGTCGCACAAAGGCAAGTAAGATAACTCTGTCAGTAGCAAGGGTGTGATTGATGCAGTGAGTCAAAGAAGGTGTATGAGAGGTTCTAACACATAAAGGGGAGATGAGGGTGAAGGTGAGTTCCAAGTTGAAAGGGATCAGTCCCAACTCAGCTAGGAACACACAACACAAAAGGACATGCACAGCTTCTGATGGAGCAGTCCACTCGGATGTGGCAGTCACAACATACAAGGTAAGATAACATGTACAACACTCACGGATCAGTCCGAGACGAGTGCAATGGTTGTTACAGCAAGGTTCATGTGAAAGATTTGTCTGGTGTACGGCAGAGCAGTCGACATGGACGGGACAATATTAACAACATATACAACACATTAACAAGATTCACATAATTGCATGCAAATCAGATCATACACAAATACATAAGTTAAACAACACATATCATTAAGGCAACCGATGCAGTCCAACTACAACAACAACATATGCATGAAAATGTGTTGGCTCTTATTATATAAAGAAGTGTAAGTCACAGTCACACAATACATCCATATAAACCTGCTAGCTCCAACAGTGGAATGTTACAGCCACATCCTCCTACTCCTCCAAAGAGATGAACTAGATCCGTGCAATGGAGAAGCCAAGGCGCGTTACAATATTGTCCAAGCTTTATCCAAGATAGTCTTATCAGAATCTTGGCAGACCAAAAGCCTCTACAATGAGTTATGAGGGACTATTTATAGCAAAGGGTGGGGTGACCCTTGACATTCCCCTTTGTGACAATTCAACTACCTTCATGATTCTTCACCTACTCTATGACGGTTACATCCAAACACTTGACTTACACTTGACATGACTCAACATTACAATGCACAGGTACTCATGTGAGACAACATGGCTTGAGCAAGCCTTGCAAGACATCACTAACACTCGATTCGCTGTGATGAGACCAAGTTTTTGACATGCTTGTGATGGTGAAGGTGGTGAGCTGATGCCAAGCTTGGTCGTCCGTGATGGTGTGCATGCACCTCATGGTGACATCTTGCTGAAACGAACTCTTTCCTCTGTTGCAACCAGTGCATTGGTTCGGCCCCTTCATCCAACTCGTCTGCTAACATGCGCATGGTCTTCTTAGGTATGGTTGAACCGACAACACATTGATGCATAGTGTCCATGTTGATCTTCAAGTGTATGCTGGTGGTCATGCAAATCAGCCCCAGTTGGACTTGCTTTTTGTCTCTCCTTGGTGAGCGTGTTGAATGGGTTGGATTGCATGCGTGCGCTCAATGACATGCATGCTGCTGAATCCCTTGCATGCGATCAACAACAATGTTCACCATGTTTTCTCTGTGTCAGCTGCTGGGATGGATCCTTAACTTGTACGGGCGCAGTTTCATCCGTGAGTGCATGTTGCGCCCACTGCTATTCCTATTCCTGTTGCAACTCATTCGTTTGTTTGTGCAGCTTCATGTTCTTCCTGAGTTGCTGCTTCAACACATGCAACTCCTTCTTTGTTCCATCTTCTGCCTTCGTACGATCTTTATGTCGCGCCGTCACTTCATAGCCGGAGTTTCCAAAGTTACTTTCATCACCAATAGATTTACTTGAGCTTGCAACCTTGTTCCGCCTCCGTGTTGTCAACAACCCTCCTCTTGCATTCGTTGCATTTGGTATGTTGTCTTCAGCTGTTGTTCATGATGCTGCTCGCTGTGATGTTTCTATTGTCATATCTTGATGTCCTTGTCTATGAACCACTTAATGTCTTCGTGGGTAGGCAAGTGCATGGACACTTGATCGACTGCATCCCCAAGTGTGCTCTGAACGGTGTCTTCATCTCTGCTCTTCTGGAAACCATTATACCTGTACTGCTAAGAGGGTGATGAACACCTGGGATACATAGAGACATGGCAACACTCATGGCAAGAAATTTGTCAGTTGAAAACCAAAATGAACATGAGAACTGACTTGCAACATACCTAGGTGCATGATCATGAAGGTTGCGTAATTTCGGCAGGGAGGTCAGGAGACCGATTGCCAAGACTACACAAGGCACAGTCTGGACTGTTGGGAGAGTGACTGACTGCTAGAACTGCGCAATGCACAATCTAGTCTGCTTGCTAACTGTTGGGATTACGCAATGCGCAATTCTAGTTGGGAAGAACTGGTGGCCTAGGGACAAATTTGTGCAATTTCTTGGGCCAAGCAGCGACTGTCCTCCAGAAATGCACAAAACAGTCTTGGAGGTGAGTGCTAGGCAAGAATGCACAACTCTGGAGAGGAAGGTGAGCCTTCCTTCTCCAGATTGCATAATGCAGCCTTGGTGAAGGCAGAGTTCGGGCCAAGGTTGGCCCAACTTGCTGACGGGAAATTGAAAGAAACTAAGACAGTAAATGCATGGCGACACTAAGTGATAGAAGAAGTGATTGACAATGCATGCAAACCATGAACGAAAGATTCAACAAACAAATCAACATGCATGTGGGTGAGGCAGTGCGCTGGTTGGGCGAACGTCCGTGAAAAACAGTTTCATGCATGTGATAGCAGCGAAAACTGAAACAGAGCTAGGACAAACTAGTAGATATGTAAACGACAGCAAGCGTTCGAAGAAATCAAGCAAACAGTACTCCCACAAGTGAAAACACAAAAAGCGACAGAAATGCAGCACAAGGCATGGGAAGCGGGCTTACCCCAAAACAACTGAGCTAAATGTGCCGACTGCTCCTAGATGTGATGTGGGATGTCAGAGCTGCAAGGTTGATGTGAGGAATGAGCTTTGCAGTGTCCAATTGATGAGTTTTGATAACATCGAGGTTGTGACGCACATGCCACGAATCTAGGGAAAGCGACACTTGGTGGGAAGTTTCGGAATTGCTCCTTGCATGTAACCTCCAATTGCTAAACATAGATCCCTGAAACAAGGGATGGCTTTGCACGCTGTCTTGGGAGAAGCCGCCCATGCATGCAAGTCTGTTTTGCTCAGTCCTGGAGGGAACCGGTCAACTTAGCTGCACATGCAAGAGACTGCTCGGCTGCTGGAGAAAAATGCGCATTTTTGGATGGAAGATGGGCTAGTTGCCAAGGAGATTTGTGCAATTTCTAGGTAGAGTAGCTGACTGCTGCTTAGATTTGCGCAAATTTTGGGTTGAGTAGTCTTGCTAGGGAAATTTGCGCAAATACTACTGGGAGTGTTGGTAGGCAGGATTGCGCAATCCTGGAGCCCAACATGATGCTAGAGAGGATTGTGCAATTTCTAGAGTGAAGGCTAGTTGCAGTCCAAAATGCACAATTTTCAAGGTGAAGCTGTTCAGCCTGCAGCTGGACCAAGTATGGGTGAACAGTCTGTGAGGGGGATGGATCAAGTTGTGACTGACAGACTGCCTTTGTGCAAGAAAGACATTGAAACTTGTGAACTTGACGAAGCAAGGTAAGCTGTTGTGAAGGTTGGGAGGGAGGCTCCAAAACGAGGATAAGGCAAAATTTTGGAGGGTGGTTGTAGCCACTACAACACTTGGCGAAACACTGGTAGAACTCTAGCTCTCTGAATGGACCTTGTTTATGAAAAGCAAGTCTAACACCTCCGGAAGTAAACAAAGTCTTTCGGTAGAAATCACATCAGAGAATTTTTTGGCCGACGTGTTTCGAACCAACAAGTGTGGTTCATCATCAGAACCAGATGAAAAGGTAGACCATGGCAAAGGCTTAAATAGAGAGCAATGTAGAGACATAATTTCAAGTAACGGCTATATTTGAACAATAATGTTTAAATTATAATATTAATTTATTAATATATTAAAAACAAATATTATTAAGTAACGACTATATTAAACGACGAGTTTTTGAAAAAAAATATATTTAAATAATAATATTATTTCATTAATTTATTCAAAATATTAATAGGTAACAGCTATATTAAACAACTAGTTTTTGAAAAATAATATTTAAAATTATTTATTAAAACAAAATATTATTAGTTCTTGAAAAATAATATTTAAATAATGATATTAGTTTATTAATTCATTAAAATATTAATATGTAACGACTATATTAAACGGCTAGTTTTTGAAAAAATATTTAAATAATGATATTATTTCATTAATTTATTAATAATATTAATAGGTAACGACTATATTAAATGGCTAGTTTTTGAAAAATAATATTTAAATAATGATATTAATTTATTAAAATATTAATATGTAACGGCTATATTAAACGGCTAGTTTTTGAAAAATAATATTTAAATTGATTTATTAAAACCAAATATTAATCTTTGGTTTTAATAAATTAATAAATTAATATCATTATTTAAATATTAATTTATTAAAACAAAAAATTAATATTTGGTTTCAATAAATTAATTTAAATATTATTTTTCAAAAACTAGCTGTTTAATATAGTCGTTACATATTAATATTTTAATAAATTAATATCATTATTTAAATATTATTTTTCAAGAACTAGTAATATTTGGTTTTAATAAATTAATTTAAATATTATTTTTCAAAAACTAGTTGTTTAATTTGCCGTTACTTATTAATATTTTTAATAAATTAATGAAATAATATCATTGTTTAAATATTTTTCCAAAAGCTAGAAGTTTAATATAGCCGTTACATATTAATATTTTAATAAATTAATAAACTAATATCTTTATTTAAATATTATTTTTCAATAACTAGTAATATTTGGTTTTAATAAATTAATTTAAATATTATTTTTTAAAAACTAGCTGTTTAATATAGCCGTTACCTATTAATATTTTTAATAAATTAATGAAATAATATCATTATTTAAATATTTTTTCCAAAAACTAGCCGTTTAATATAGTCGTTACTTAATAATATTTGTTTTTAATATATTAATAAATTAATATTATAATTTAAACATTATTGTTCAAATATAGCCGTTACTTGAAATTATGTCTCTACATTGCTCTCTATTTAAGCCTTTGCCATGGTCTGCATCTTCATCCGGTCCTGATGATGAACCACACTTGTTGGTTCGAAACGCGTTGGCCAAAAAATTCTCTCATGTGATTTCTACCGAAAGACTTTGTTTAATTCATTATGGATCACAGAAGCTTGAATGCAAAAACCTCCAGAAGTATTATTCAGTTTTCAGCTCATCTGGGTTTCACACTAACTTGATTGTAAGATGTACCATCTGCCAAACCCTTGGTCGATTGACACACATTTCAAGCCAAGGGAACACAATTGTTTCAATTGGGGTTAAGGGGTATATAGGGGGACAAACAGTATAGTCGCCAGAGTCTTAGTTTCATCTCTGGTGTTGCTCCATTGCCAGTAGACCTGGACAGTACCTCGGTGGAGTCACATAGGAACAAAAGCATGGCTCCGCTGCCAGCCAGCCTGATTAGTACTACGGCGGAGTTAATTGCATCACCTCCATGCGCAGGAGGCCTTTCTCTTTTTTGCCTTGTTCATTTTTCATTTTTGACTTTTTATTTTTTCATTTTTCACTGTGCATAACACTTATTCATTTCAGAGGCAGAAAAGGGATCCCAAATTATTGAGAAAAAAAGAGGTTGTTCCAGCAGAGAAGTAGTTTATTGTATCTCTGATGTGCCTATTAAGGTTTTCCCCATTACCTTACTCTACCTAACTAAGCTAACAAGGGTTAACCCAAAAACAATCGACTAAAGAAGGTGACACTAGTTAGCGCGCAAGCGTTGTGTTTACACCAAGGTTCACTTCGAGTAGTACGTAGTTTCCTTCGACGTATCATGGACTAAAAGTAACAAGCTCATCATACAAAGGCAAGATGACAAATAACCAAGTAGTAATAGTTGTACAAGCCCTCTTGTACTTTACCCAGCTTTCTTCAAGAGTCATACATGGTTTCATGCAAGACTAACCTACGAACAAAACAAACGAGCTAACAAACATCAAAGCAAAGCAAAAGCAGAAGTGAAAGTGAAAGCAAAGCAAGTAAGCAAACAAGCAAGCAAACAAACAAGCAAACAAAGCATATAAGAAAACAAGCATGCAAGCAAACAACTAAAAGCAAACACTACTCCTACTCCTACACTAATGGTGCATGGGCCTAATCATGTGAAGTGATACTTCCAATGCAGCCACCGGCGCATTGGTAGACCCATGTTGATGAAGGCTTGGTCTGCGAGCAACCCAGTTGTGCAAACCAGCAAGCAAGAAAGATATAACAATGAAGACAGCCACACTTCGTGTTTCAAAGTGCCCACGGGACATAAGTGAGTGCATGTGCATGATAGGCAGTCTGTGGAATTACCTTGGTGCTGTGTGACACTACATGCAACTTTGAAGCAGAAGCACACTCTTGACTGTGACATGCAAGCAAATGAAAGGAGCAAAGATAACTTGCGTCGCGAACGAGTGCTTGCAATCTAAGACTCCTTCACTGCATGAGCAATGGGATCATGCAGTTCGAGTGGAGGAAGTGTGATCTATGAGTGAGAAGGATCTTCAATGCATACAGATGAGTGATGAGGAGCCTTGGGTGATTGAACAATTTCATGATCGGAAGTGAGACTAACCCCAAGAGAGTGAGGGCTTGACATAACCATAAGCTTGGGTTGAAGTGCCTCGACAATCTTGGGTGTCTCAACTTCATCATAAGGTAGATCATCATACACTGAGGGCTTCGAAAGATCAACTGTGATAGATTTATGAACGTGATAAATAAATGAAAGCAAATGGATCACAACCGCCACGATCAGAAAAATCAACGAATTCCTCAACATCCTCATGATCATATGAATCAAACAGAGGGGTAGATGGAAAGCGAACAAACTCATCCTCCATGTTTCCAAAAAAGAAAGATGAAGGATCAAGTGGATTTTCAATGAGTAACTTATCCTCTCCGTTGTTGAATAATAAACTAACATCGGTGAGTCTTGCGAGTGATAAAAAATGGGTGCATTTGTGGATGAAGACACACATGCAAAATCATGGATGGCAGGTTCACCAAAGAGGTTAGGAAAGAACGGAGAGGGCTCGGACAGAAGAGAGTCATCATTTGCTGAGTGTTGATGTTCAAGCTCCCACTCATACTCTTCATGAATGATAACGCATGTTGGTTGTGCAACACCAACTTCGTCAGTGGGTTGTTCCTTGTTCACAATAAGTGAAGAGTCTGGAATGGACGAACACAAGACAACATCATCCAAAGGAATACCTGAGTGCGAAGACAGAGGTCAAAGAAAAGAATGCATATGAGAACTCGAAGGACTCACAACGAAATATGCGCGAAAATTGAGTAGAGTGATGTTGGGAGAGTGAAGGATGAATATGTGTGTGAGCATGATTCTCAACATCACTGGGTAGTGGTGGAGCTGTTGAATGAGAGGGAGGCGGACAATCAATTGAGATAGTTCCCGCTCCCACATGAGATTGTGCAGTTCCATCAATGAAGAATGTTGAGCTATCTCAAGCTTCCTCTTGGGATGGGCAGATTTCTTAAGGCAATACTCGAACTGGTCTCAAAGATAAGCAAATTTCATCTGGCTCCTCGGAGCTTGAAACTGCAAGTCACGGAAGCGCTGCCAAAAATCAATAATGGATTCATACAGAGCCCTCCATTGTTGTAACAATTTCCAGTCAATATGGTCTGGATCAAAATGATAGAATGTGTCTTCAATAAGATCATGGAAGTGTTCAAATGAGTGCACAGTGTCAGCCGGTGTGTATGCAAGCAGCAAACCGACCTGTTCATCAAAAAACTCATCTTCCTCATGAATCATGGAAAGAAAATTATGTAAGTGCCCAAGCCAGGCCACTTTGCCTTCACCATCATACGTGTGAGTGAACAAGAGATCGAAAAGCTTCCCCTAGATGGAGACATCTTCACATTTCGAAAAACACCTCGGGGAAGAAGAGTGCAAGACTCCATGAAAGATATGCAAAGGTTCAAAACTGGATGAGAGGACACAACTTGTTATCAGGCCCTCTTTCTAGCGCCATAAATATTGATGATGTTGGACCCGCCAACATGTCAAGGGATCTCCCCGGTAAGAAGTCCCAATTAAACCTCAGACCGTTTGGTGTGTAGGTTTTAACCCTGTACAAAAATTATCTGCATACGAATTCTAAAACGCAGAAAATAAACAATGCGAGATCATAACACATAAAACACATATACACAGAGATTTTCCCTTGGATTCCAAAACGGGACTACCAGCTTGATTTTTCATTATGTTTCTTTCAATGTCACAATACATATTTATACATGCCAAAGCATAGAATACCATGGACCGAAAACCATCGCGTCCATAACAATGGACCAAAAACCATCGCATCCAAAACCATGTGTGAAAATCATGCACAAAACCATAGGTGGGTCCGCCCAACCTAACATAGAGTCCAAAACCAAAATTTTTTGGGGCGTTGCCTCGGACCCCATAGAGTGGGTTACTTGCACCCTTCAAATCCCCTGTGACCCCCCGCCCCCCTCCCGCTATGCAATCGGCGCAACGAAGGGGGGGCTCTGCCCCCCCTCTAATCCACTGGTTAACTACATGGGCTAGTCGTAGAAAGAATATAACACAACCCAACATTCTCTCACTTGTTGTTTTCTTTCCACATGGGGCCATAAGAGAGCTTAGTCATTTATCCAGCCCTGCAACGCCCATTGTTTCTCTACACCAAGGGAACTTCTCAGAGCTCACATATTTTGTCAATGCATCTGCAGTATTCTTCAAAGTGTCCACCTTTACTAGCAACACCTTTTTGTCTTCTATCATATCCTTCAAAAAGTGATACTAAACATCAATGTGCTTTGTCTTTGAATAATATGCAGGGTTCTTTGCCAAGAAAATTGCACTTTGGCTGTCACAGTCTATCCTTATAGCTCCCTGTACTAACCCCATACTTGAACACAATCTCTACAACCAAACTGTTTCCTTGCTTGCATGAGTGGCTGCCATGTATTCTGCCTCTGTAGTTGATAGTGCCACTACAGATTATTTCTTACTCATCCAACTGACTGCACCTCCAAATAGGTTAAACACATACCCACTTGTATATCTTCTCTGATCCAGATCTCTAGCCCAGTCTGCATCAACAAAGCCACGAATATTCAACATTCTGTCCAATCCTGGTCTTCTTTGGTAGCACAAACCATAATCATTAGTGCCACGCAAATCCCTGAAAACCCGCTTCACTGCTGTCTAATGCTCCCTTTCTGGTTTTGACATAAACCTGTTCAATACTCCCACTGCATGTGCAATGTTTGGTCTAGTACAGACAATTGCATACATCAGGCTACCGACTGCACCTGCATATGGAACATGGGACATGTCCTCTTCCTCTTCTTATGTCTTGGGACACTGTTCAGCAGATAACTTTACACCTACAGGAATAGGAACTTTCACTAGTTTACTATCCTGCATATTAAACCTATGCAGTATTGTCTTGACATACTTCCTCTGGTTTAACCAAAGCTTCTTTTTTTCTCGGTCTCTTTTAAGTTCCATGCCCAAAATATAGTTTGCAGCACCAATATCTTTCATGTCGAATTTGGAGGACAATTGGGTCTTCAAATCCTGGATAATTTCTTGTCATTTCCAACCAGCAACATATCATCCACATACAAGTCCAGATAAATAACATGGTCACCAATTAATTTAAAACACACACAGTGATCTACTTTGCTTCTGGTGAAGCCAAGTCCCCATATAAATGTATCAAATTTCTGATACCACATCCTTGGTGACTGTTTTCACCCATACAAAGATTTCTTTAACTTGCATACCAATTCTTTGTTACCCTTCACTACAAAACCTTTAGGTTGCTTCATGTAGATCTCCTCTTCCAGATCCCCGTGAAGAAATGTTGTTTTTACATCCATCTGTTCTACCTCAAAATCAAAAGCAACAACAACAGATAACAATAATCTAATAGAAGTTACCTTGGCAACAGGAGAAAAAATATCACCAAAATCAATTCCTGGCACTTAGGAATAACCTTTTTCTACCAATCGAGCTTTGTATTTCTCCACCTTTCCTTCTGCATTTGTTTTCTTCTTGAACACCCATTTGCTGCCAATGGGTTTCTTTCCATCCGACAACTCCACCAGATCCCAAGCCTCATTTTTGTGCAAAGATGCCATTTCATCAACCATGGCCTCATTCGAAAGTTTTCCATCCTCTAAATCTACTGCTTCCATCACAGTGTTGGGATCATCATCAGTGACATATAAAGCAAAATTTGAATAGAAAGCAGATGGACTATACCTTTCCAACTGCCTTTTTTCTCGAACTGATCTTCTCACACCTGGAGTTTGTGGCTCTTCATCTTCTGATTACTCCTTTGCTGTAGAGTCTGATTCTTTCTCCTTTAGCTCAAACTCTATCTTCTCAAGTTCCTTTGGTTGGACTTCATGTTTAATAACATCTTTCACCTCTCTGAACACCACATCTTGGCTGTACACAACCTTCCTTGTTATTGGATTCCAAAGCTTATAACCCTTTAAACCATCCTTATACCCAATAAAGATGCACTTTTCAGATTTACTATCCAACTTGCTTCGTTTCTCATTTGGAACATGTACATATGCATCACATACAAATACCATCAGATGTGAAAGAGAGGGTTTCTTACCAGTCCATACCTCTTGTGGAGTCTTATCCTCCAATGCTGATGAAGGTGATCTATTGACTAGGTAACATGTTGTCTCCACCGCCTTTGTCCAGAATTCCTGTCTTAACCCGACACCACTGAGCATACTTCTTGCCCTTTCCATTAATGTCTTGTTCATTATTTTTGCAACTCCATTTTTCTAAGGTGTATATGGAGTAGTCTTCTGCTGTGCTATACCACACTTTTTACATAATTCTTCAAATTCCTTACTGCAAAACTCTCCACCATTATCTGTCCTCAACACCTTTATCTTCTTTTCTGTCTGGTTTTCCACCAGAGCCTTAAATTTTTTAAACCTGTCAAAGGCTTCAGATTTCTTCTTAAGGAAATATATCCATGTATTCCTTGAGAAGTCATCTATAAATGATACATAGTACATAGACTTACCCAGTGATGGAACCTTCACAGGTCCAAACACATCACTGTGCACAAGCTCTAATATCTATTTCGCCCTCTTACCACCATAGGGGAAACTCACTCGATTCTGCTTCCCATATATACAATTTTCATAGAATTCAAAATCTAGAGAGCTGTTACTCATACCTTCTACCATACCTTTACCATGAAGTATTCAAAGGCCCTTCTCTCCAGTATGTCCAAGCCTTTGAAGCCACAACATGGTCTTCTCTCCAGAGACCACAAGATTTTCTGCTCCACTTTCAGGAACCACAGAACTGTTGCACCCATCAACAACTGTGCTACCTTGTAGCTTGTACAGAGTTCCAATCTGAACTCCCCGCATCAATATTAGTGCTTCCCGAACCATCTTGCAGGTATCCTTCTCGAACACTGTTTTTACACGTGCATCATCCAACTTGCTTACAAAAATTAAATTTCTGGCCAATGCAGGAATATGCAGAACACCTGAAAGTGTTCTAACCCTTCCACCTTGCAACTTCAACTTTACTTTTCCACGAACAACGATTCTAGCCTTCCTAACATCCCCTAAGAAGACATCACCACCATCGTATTTCTCATACTCACAGAACCACTCTCTATGGGGAGTGAAGTGAAAGGATGCACCTGAGTCAATCCACCATGCCTCATAATCTACATGTGTACTTGAAGAAGCCAAGTACACATCCCCACCTTCATCTAAGGTGGTTTTTGCCTCTGCAGAAGGAGCATCATCAGATCCCTTTCCTTTATCAGGAGCTTTAGATTTATAGTCCCTTTTGTAGTGCCCTTCCTTTCTGCATTTCCAGCACACCACCTTTACAGGTTTTCCTGGAGATTTAGATCTTCCTCTAGATTTAGATCTCCCACTCGATGACTTATTTTTGTTTCTGTTATGGGACCGTCCTTGTATAGACAAGGAATCACCATTATAGCTCTCCATATTTTTCCATCTCATATCCTCCGTCAGAAAGGATGAGACTATTTCATCAAACTGCAAGGCAGTTGCATTGCTACCTATTGCAATAACCATAATATCCCACGAATCTGGTAGAGAACGCAACAAACTGATGCACTTATCTTCATCTGAAATTTTAATATCAATAGATGCTCACTGACTTACCACAATATTAAATGCGTTCAGATGCTCTATCACCGAGTCTCCATCTTTCATCCTCAGGTTATACAACTTTTTCCGCAGGAACAGTTTATTCACCAGTGACTTAGATTGGTACAAAGTCCCTAACTTGTCCCACAAAGCCTTTGTCGTAGCTTCCCCTGATACATTCAACAATATTGAATCTGAGACACAATCGTATTGTGCTATTTGCCTTTCGATCCAACTTCTTCCATTCTCCATTGGACACTCCCGTTGGTTTAGTACCTAGATCTACTGCAATCCACTGATCTTTATCCACCAACAGATCCTCCATCTTGAGTTTCCACAACTCAAAACTCTGACCATTAAATTTCTTGATCTTTATCTTTCCACTGCTCACCATCTTTTTTCACCACCAAAATCGATCCCGCAGATCTCCCACTGAACGGGGTCTACCATAGGCCCGAGCGAAACCCCTCAACAACAAAGGCATCCCCTTGAAGCCAAAACAACTCCGATACCAAATGTAGGTTTTAACCCCGTACAAAAATTACCTGCATACGAATTCTAAAACACAGAAAATAAACAATGCGAGAACATAACACATAAAACACATATACACAGAGATTTTCCCCTGGATCCCAAAAGGGGACTACCAACTTGATTTTTCATTATGTTCCTTTCAATGGTACAATACATATTTATACATGCCAAAGCATCCAATACCATGGACCGAAAACCATCACGTCCCAAAACATGGACCGAAAACCATCGCATCCAAAACCATGAGTGAAAATCATGCACAAAACCATAGGTGGGTCCACCCAACCTAACATAGGGTCCAAAACCAAAATTTTCCAGGGCACTGCCCTAGTGTGGAGCACCTGGAAGGTATGCTTTTTGATAAGTAATCTAGTGGTTTTTCAAATACTATTTCTAATCTTTTCTGCATATTGAGCCTAAAAACATAAGGGTTTTGGTAAATTATGTGAAAATGGACGAACGAAGCTCAATCACTAATAATCGGTGTTTTCTATGCAGAAGGACGCGGAAATAGGGGATTATCGAGTAAAAACAAGAAGCGCAAGGAAAGTAACTGCTGCCCCGTCGACAGGGAATCGGATGCGGACAAGATCAAGTAAAATTGGAGCCGAATAATCCAGGGAAAGAGCGCAGGATACCGTGACGGAGAACGCAAGAGACCTGAACGATTAAGCGAATCCCTGAGGGATCGCTGCTTTAAAGCTTATCTTTTGTATCTAGACATCTCCGTCAGTTATGTTATATAAAGGTACCACGCCATCGAGCGTGGGGGGATGACTGTTATTATAATTATAAACTCAGAACGATTTTGATCACTGAGCTTTTGTAAGATCTGATTTTGTACACTTTTTGTTATGCAATCAATATAAAGGATTTGGTGTTCACTTCGTTTCTGTATTTGAAGTAACTCTAAGCAATGTACCATCGTAGCCGAGGGCCCAGCTCCGACGGACACTTGCTGTTGTATCATACGGATTTGTGTGGTTTGCTTATTTCTTTCATTACAGTAATCCGATACATTTCTTATATGATAGACTATGCTTCTTAATTAATATCTGAATCTGAATAAGTTCTGTAATTCACGTCTCTGTATTACACAAACTGAATCTATTCGAATTGCATCCATTTTTACAGCAAGTTATTGGCATGAATGTTATCATTATTGAATTCATATGAAATAATTACTTGTGAGACTTGAAGATAATATCACTTTGTTCAGAACCATAGTCGCATCATACATTGCTCTCGGATCGCTACAGTAGTACAGACCGTGTACATACTTCGGGAGTTGCTGTTCCATTTGGGTTCGCTGTTCCATTTGGGTTTGCTGTTCCATTTGGAGTTGCTGTTCCATTTTGAGTTTGCTGTTCCATTTGAGTTTGCTGTTCCATTTGGGTTTGCTGTTCCATTTTATATGATTGACGTTTCCTGTTTATGATAGTCTGTTGTTCCATTTTATTACTGCTGTTCCCTTTCATTACTGCTGTTCCATTTTAAGAATTGCTGTTCCATTTTACTTTCATTAATCTGCCTTTATTGCTTTCGCGTGATAGCAGGCCTAAGGCTGTCGTGAGCCCAGCAAGACGCTGCCTAGCTCCCTGACCTATAAGCCCATGCTTTGGTTTTCTTTCTTTATCAGTTTCTAAAGGGAAGGGTTATTGGTTCCGTACCCTTGACTGATCATTTGCCTTGTGTGATTTCATTTTCTGAATTGGTTTAGTTACAGCTTAGTGATTGTTCCCTTTCAAGTCATTAGAACGCTATACTACCGAGCACTACTTGGACAGAATAGCCTCGGATTGAGTTACTCCTTGAAAGAACAAAACGATCCCGGATTGACTTAATAATGTGGAATAATTGGTGGTGTGAGAGACCCTAGTTATAGCTCTACATTTTGGCACCGTTGCCGGGGAAGGGGTAATAGCCATTTGTCCTTTATAGAGTAGTGCGCAAATCTGCTAGGAGGGAGTTGGATTTTAAAAACAGAAGGTAAGAATCTGCGTACGGAGCATGTAAAAGCCCTGCTCCACCGTCCGCTCTCTTAGTAGAATTGCTGGTTAAATAGGATTTAGCAGTTTACTTGGAGTGCATGACTAAGCAGAAAAAGTTAGAAAAAGATCAAAAGCCTCCATCCAAAGCTAAGGGGCCGGTGACCCTTGGACGAAAAACCTTCATAGACGAAATCTATAAGAAAGCCAACTCTCAGCCATCAGTAGGTTATAAGAAAGTCAATTCTAAACAGCCTACTAGTTCCCTTCAGACCTCGGGATCACCATCCGAAGCCTTTGCTGAGGTGCACAGTCGAACAGAGGAGCAGGATTTTCAAGAAATTGAAAATTTGACTCCTGGACCATTGCACGAAGGGACCCAAAGTAACCTTTGTGAAGGAGAAGGAGAAACAGGGGAAGTTGAGGAACCTAGATCTCCTATTGAATTGAACCAGCCTTTGAATAGCCCGGACAAGGGAAGCGCTGTAAAAATCCTTGTTGAAGGAATTCATTCACTGCAAACAGTTGGGGCCATTATCATCCCTGACCAAGGGAGTGGTGTCAAGACAATCCCTGTTAAGACTATCCCTCCTCAACCAAGGAACACTCTCTTGGAAATTCCTGAAGATTACTGGCATATATTCGATCCCATGGCGCAGAACTAGCCAAACACCCAGACCTCCACATTGCAATATCCGATAGTAGATTCTGCAGCAAATGCGCCCATGAAAGCCATCCCTCTCCAGCATATTCCCACATTTCATGGCCTCACATCAGAAGATCCGGACGCCTTTTTGTTCGAATTTGATGTATTATGTAGAGGATACGATTACACCACCGACCCCCAGAAACTGAAATTGTTCCCCTCTACATTAAAAGGGGCTGCGTTGAGATGGTTTATGGGCTTAGGTGGTGGGGTTATTAACAATTGGGATCAAATGAAAGAAGCCTTTTTAAAGAAATACCAAGATTACTGTAGATCGAGGGAATTAAAAGATGAAATCTTTCAAATGTCAGCCAGACCAAACGAAACCTTAGAAGAATATGTGGAACGTTTCCAATATAACTTGCAGAGATCCCCTTATGCATCACTACCTCTGCCTGATAACGTGTTGAAAACTGCATTAATTAGAGGTATGAGAGAGCAATGGATCGAAACGTTAAACATCATGGGGAAAGGAGACATTTATCAGGAAAATTTTGCTGATATCATTGATCTGTGTATCAGGAGCTCAAGAGGCAGCACGAGGATAAAACCAGCGGAATACGATCGCTTCCCCAGAGATAACAGAACATTAACAGAGGGAGTAACACGGGTAGAACTTGGAAATTTGCTAGAAAATTTTAAAACTGATATCCTGGGAACACTAACTACACAACTTGACATTGTGCAGGCTAAACAAAAGCAAGCTGAGGCAGAGCAGAATCTAGCCATTTTTTGCCCACGATGCAGGAAGAAACACAGCCACAAAGAATGCCCGCTGGATACAGTCCAAATATGTGCTATCTGTACCAAGGACCACTTGACCGAAAGCTGCCCTTCACTGCCTGGTTTGAAGGCAGTATACAAAGAAGCAGAAGAGGAGTCAGAACCGACATATTTTGTTAACCAGCGTGGCCAATGGCAGCCTAGGCAACCAGGTATGTTTTCAGACCCCTCCTCTTCTTTTCAACCCCCACAGTTCAGTACTCAGCAACAGAACATGTGGCAAAATCAGTCCCAACCCCCGTTTTCAAATTGGTCACCTCAAATGTTTCCTACTCCAAATCCTTGGATGTCCTAATTTGGTTGGCCAAATTGCCCTTATCCTCCATCATATTGGCCGAATAGTTCCTATCCTCCACAGTGGACCCCTTCCACTTCGCAAAGCTCATCCTGGCAGACAAGCTGGCCAAGACCGACATATCAGCCAGCAGGATCAATACCACTCCCTCAACCAACTCTGCCAGCTTTACCACAAAATCCCCAGTCTAATCTGAGACCGCAACTCTCAGCCCAACCCAATCCCAACCCTAATAATAGGCCAGTCCAATCTATTCAAATCATAGACACATCAGAGATTGAGTCTGACCTAAGGGAGTGCAACGATCTTCAGTTAAGATCGGGACGAATAGTAGAAACGGAGGGAGACAAGATGGTTCATATTGAAAATCAGTTACCTGTAGAACAACCTCCACAACGGGAGGATGAAAACAAAGAGCAAAACAATAAGCAAGCAAGCACATCCTCTCCTCCTTTCCCAGAACGATTAGTCATATCTCGACCTATACAACCTCCAGACTTTGACATTCTGGGAGAATTACAAAATCTGTATATAAAGATTCCATTCCTCCAAGCTATACAAGATATTCCTATATATGCGAAAACCATAAAAGAATTATGCATCAAAAAATCAAGGAGGAATACAAACACTAACCCTAGAGTCCAAGTAGTTGGTACTTTATCCGACCTATTATCAGGAAAGGAGACACCTATCAAATATGAAGATCCCGGGAACCCAATTGTGACCGTTCAAATCTATGGCCAAACCCTGACTAACGCTCTAGTCGACCTGGGAGCTGCAATCAACATTTTGACAACCTCCACTTGCCAAAAGCTTGGCATTACGTCAGTAGAACCTACTTCTACTCTGTTAGAATTGGCAGATCGATCTGTAGTTCGACCAGAAGGTACTCTGAATGATGTCATGGTTTCCGTAGATTCATGGGAGTATCCCACAGATTTCCTGGTAATTAATCCTAAAACCCGACTAGATGGACATCCGTTAATCCTAGGCAGACCCTGGCTTGCTACTGCCGATGCCTACATTGGCTGCCGGCAGGGAAACATGACTATAGCTAAAGGATCCGATGTTAAAAATTTAATTCTGTACCCTCCAGCTCAGCCAAGCCTGCCAATGATTAAAACTAACCCTTATCCTGTATCATATCTCGCTAACAATATTAGATCTCCATTAACTATACAGAAGGCGTTAGATTTCAAAGATCAAACAGAAGACGACGCCATTAACAATTTTATTAGTCAAACTGAAGCTAGAAAACATATGCAGTGTCTTATGATAGAGGCAGCATTTGACAATGAGCTAGAAGAAGATCCCTTAAAAGATCCGCATGATCAGACAATACCAGTAACTGCTGTTGCTAATACTAAAGTAGTGGAAATTGAACCTGGTAAGACTCTGAATATTAACGCCAATCTTACACCAGATCAAGAGATAAAACTTGTTAATCTGTTACAAAAGTACAAAGATGCATTTGTGTGGGATTACCCCGACATGAAGGGGATTGATCCTCAATTATGCACCCATCACATCTATATAGAGAAAGACGCAAGACCTGTCCGTCAGCCACAAAGGAGACTCAACCCGCACCTAAAAGAGATAGTGAAAGATGAACTTCAGAAGCTCTTAGATGTTAACTTTATTTACCCTATCTCTGATAGTAAATGGGTCTCTCCCCTGGTGGTGGTACCAAAGAAAAACGGAAAATGGAGGATCTGCGTCGATTACAGGGAGTTAAACAAGGCTACACAAAAGGATCACTTTCCCCTCCCATTTATAGATCAAGTATTGGACACGTTAGCAGGGAAGAAATTTTTCTCCTTTTTGGATGGCTTCAGTGGATATAACCAAATCCAAATTGCCCCTGAAGACCAGGATAAAACTACCTTTACGTGCCCTTAGGGAACGTTTGCCTATCGTGTATTACCCTTCGGCCTATGTAACGCCCCTGCTACATTTCAAAGAGCTATTCTCAGTATTTTTGCAGACCTAATGAACGATGGACTTGAGGTGTATATGGACGACTTCACACCGTATGGGGATGAATTTGATCCAGCTCTGGATACCCTGGAAAAAGTTTTACAACGCTGCATTGCTACCAGACTCTGCCTGAGCCACGAGAAGTGCTACATGATGATGATGGAAGGAATCATCCTAGGGCACTACATTTCAGCAGCTGGTATCCAGGTAGACCCTGCTAAAATTCAGATTCTTTTGCTCATCCCTACCCCCACTACTCAAACAGAGGTACGTAGTTTCCTTGGATTTTTTGGATATTACAGACGCTTTATAGAACATTATTCACGAATTGCAGCACCTCTATATGCTCTGACAGGTAATGTCGATTTTTTGTGGACAGATAAATGCGACCAAGCTTTTAAAGAATTGAAAAAGTTCCTGTCAATAGCTCCAGTCCTTCGAGGACCAAACTGGAATCTGCCATTCCAGATCTCATCGGATGCCTCGGATACAGCAATCGGTGCAGTCCTAGGACAAGAAGAGGATAAGAAGCCATACGCTATTTACTATATTAGCAAAAATTTATCCTCTGCCGAGCTCAATTATACTGTTACTGAAAAGGAATTTCTCGCTGTAATCCATGCTGTTAATAAATTTAGGCATTATATTACAGGTTACCCTGTTGTGTTATATACAGATCATTCTGCTATTAAATATCTAGCAAACAAACCTGTTACGAACGCTAGAGTAACTCGATGGTTGATCCTGTTGCAGGAGTTTGACATCACAATTAAGGATCGACCCGGCAAGGAGAACCCTGTAGCCGACTTCCTCTCAAGAATACCCAAATCAAGCGAAGCAGCAGCTGTGGAAGATCAATTCCCTGACGAACATTTGTTTGCCATTGCCGTTCGCACACCCTGGTATGCTGACGTCGCCAATTACCTTGCAGTGGGTAAGTTACCAAAACACCTAACCCCTCAGGAACGAAAACAAATTGTTCAAAAAAGCACACGATTTTCGTGGATTGGAGACCATTTATTCCATACAGGGGCAGACATGCAAATCAGAAGGTGTATTCGAGAGGATGAGATCCTAGACATCTTAAAGGCTTGTCATAGTGGACCATGCGGGGGGCACTTTGCCGACAAGAGAACAGCACATAAAATACTACAGGCAGGGTACTATTGGCCTACAATCTTTAAGGACGCAAAAAAGTTTGTGCAGGCCTGTGATAGCTGCCAGCGAGCAGGAAAGCCTGGTCAAGCTGATGAAATGCCTCTAAGACCACAAGTGGTTATTGATCCATTTGAACGATGGGCTCTCGATTTCGTCGGACCCATTAATCCACCATCAAACCAAAGGACATACATCCTGGTAGCAACAGACTATGTTACTAAATGGGTCGAGGCTGAATCATTAGCTAGGGCTACAGAAGATTCGGTAATACAATTTTTGTTCCATTTGTTTGTACGTTATGGACTTCCGAGAGAAGTGATTACAGATGGTGGACTACAATTTGTTGGAAACAAACTAGCCGCAACACTTAACAATTATCATATCCAACATAAGATTACTACCCCCTACCATCCGCAGGCAAATGGACAAGTAGAAAACAGTAACAAGATAATTGAGTCAATCTTAACAAAGACCATCGCATCACACGGGCGTGATTGGGCTGCTCGGCTACCTGAAGCACTGTGGGCTTATAGAACCACATGGAGAAGTACGACAGGCTATTCACCTTATCAATTGGTGTTTGGGAAACAACCAATCTTTCCTATCGAATTCGAGATCCAAACACTACGAACTGCACAAGAGGTTGGCCTAGATCTGAATGAGGCACAGATCAATCGACTACGACAAATCAACGAATTGGATGAGATTAGGCTCTCTGCATTACAAAACACAGCATTAATCCAACAGCAGCGAGCTAAGTGGTACGATGCACTTATAAAGAATAAAGTCTTCCATGAAGGAGACTGGGCTCTGTTATACGATTCTCGATTCCAGGACTTCCCGGGGAAACTCCAGACTCGCTGGCTAGGACCATATGAGATCCAGAAGGTGCACGACAATGGGACCCTCACTCTGATCACGATTGACGGTTCTGGACATACGTTCAAAGTAAATGGCCACCGGGTTCGTCTCTATCGAAGACCCCTTACTCGGGAATCCTTTTGTCAACAGCTTCAGCAAGATACTGATTTGGAGATCCTAGCAGAGGAAGTGAAATCTTCCTCACCCATAACTTAAGCAATTTGTTTTTCATAATTTGTACATAACATCCTGTATATATGTTCTTTTCATTTTTGTTTTGTAGTATTCTGGTTACTTTATTTTGCACAGCACTCGTGTGATTCTACTGTTCCTTTTCAAAAGGAACAGCACTTTTGGTACTTTGCTGTTCCTTTGCAAAAAGGAACAGCACTTGTTGTTTTGCTGTTCTTTTTCGAAAAGGAACAACACTTTTTATTTTGCTGTTCCTTTGCGAAAAGGAACAGCACTTTTGCGTTTTGGAATTTTTGCTGTTCCTTTGCGAAAAGGAACAGCACGTTTGTGTTTTGGAATTTTTGCTGTTCCCTTGCGAAAAGGAACAACACTTTGACGTTTTGCATTTTTTGCTGTTCCTTTGGAAAAAGGAACAGCACTTTTTGTTTTGCTGTTCCTTTGCGAAAAGGAACAACACTTTTTGTTTTGCTGTTCCTTTGCGAAAAGGAACAACACTTTTTGTTTTGCTGTTCCTTTGTGAAAAGGAACAGCACTTTTTGGCTTTGCTGTTCCTTTGCGAAAAGGAACAGCCCGTGTGGATTTTTGCTGTTCCTTTGCGAAAAGGAACAGCCCGTATGGATTTTTGCTGTTCCTTTGCGAAAAGGAACAGCACGTGTGGATTTTTGCTGTTCCTTTGCGAAAAAGAACAACACTCTTTGTGCTTTGCTGTTCCTTTGCGAAAAGGAACAGCACTCGCATATTTCTTTTTTTTCAAGATGCAGAATTTGGTTTTTCTTTTCCGCAAGAGGAGTCATTCGCATATTTCGCTCAGAGAAGACACCATCAGAACCTTTCTGCTTCTATTTGGATGTTTTGCGATTATACTCTCCTAAATCCTTCAGATGTAGCAATGACATTATGCAATGAACATAAAAGCATGATATACCGAAACCTGCATATCATAAATCGCTATTATTTTAACAGTCAGTATATATAAGAAGTCAAGAGGAAGGACATTAACTTTCGTCTTTACTGTCATTATCTTGTTCCTGAACCATGGTTTGGTAATTTTTATCATGTCGATTTCCCTAAAAACTTTCTTGATCATTACTGAGGAATATGAGCAAACAATTTATATCTGTCTGTTGGGATTGTAAGACTTCTTCCACCATTCCCCGCTCTTAAGGAGTGCGGAACCACCCTTATGTGTAATCGAACAAAGAAAAAAGAAGTGTGCTGCAAAAGAAGAATAAAGAAAAAAAAATATATATATATAAAAACAAGATATGAAATTGTCAAATGCAGGATAGGGGGTCTCATTCAGAGCCAGCCTACCATGATCATAAGGATGGAAACGAAGTGGCATACCCATTACGGCCACCACACCAGGGATATGGTCCAAAGGTAAAATAACAAGCAAACCTTGGAACAGGAGGTCTCATCACGAGCCGGCCTGACCACGTTTCGTGACTACCTTGTGAATGGCATTATGGTTATCTGGTCACCAAGCCAGCATAATGGCCTGCATTTTGACAAAGCACTCTTCAGTAGATACACAAAGGATAATGGTTCTGGAGGGTGAGATAAACAACTTTACCAAGGTTATGAACACCTGTTGGCAGCAGAGCTCTGTTAATGGCATTGGAGTCGTAATATTTACACCAACAGGTATGATATTAAGTCTGTTTGTCTTTTATTTCCTTCGCATGTATCATATGTCACACCCTGATATAATTATCGCATGAGCATTATCACCAATCATGGCAACGGAATTGACAATGACTACTGGAGACTTGGTACAGTTGACAGACGTCCAACCCTCGGTTCCTCATTATATCACACTGGCTTATCTTAAAAGCGATCCATTTTTCTGCCTCGGTTTCGGTACCTCATTGTCTTTTTACAACATGGCATAATTTCCACTTGTTGTACTTTATGATTTGACTCCCGACTGGCTGCTGCTCCTCTCTTTGATGGCTGGGGGCAGCCTATTAGATCGCGGGGGGGGAGGTGACCTCATTACTCCAATGGTTACGTGGCTGCACACCATTCGGGCAAAATAATAACACGATTTAACGGTATGATGATTTCATTTTACGGACTGCCACCCACGGTCTTTCTCTTTGCTGCATGCTCTGCGAAAATCCTTCCTAAAAATAGCATCGAGTACCCTCTCTGTTCGGTAAATACCGCAGACAGTTGTTGTGTCATTCCCGAGTTCATTCTTGAGAGTAAGCTATGGGCGGGAAAACAATCCGAAGTGAACCGCACAAGCTGATCGCGTCTGATGCTGCCCGCGAAATTCTAGAAAATGCAGGATGGTTGAATTACTTCAACCGCCTGCAAGAATCGAACGAGGCTGTAGCATTGGAATTCCTGCAAAATTTGCAGGAAAACCACTCTATAGTCGGAGGAAAGCGGATAGAAGTCACGGAGGACATTATTGCAGAAACCTCAGGATTACCAGCTGTTGGACCCAGATGGGGGCTGAAGAAGGAAAGACTGCAGAAAGCAATGGAAACTTTCCAGAGCGAAGGCCAAAGTCTGACAGTCAAAGGGAAAGGAGTTCTGCCGACGACACTGGGGGAACCCTGGACCGAGCTGGCGAAAATAGTGCAGAGCTATATCACCTGCGAGGGGAGAAAAGATGTGGTAAGGGCTCGTCACTTAAAACTTCTAGCTGTTTTGAAGGGAAAATGCTTTGTAAATCTCCCTGCCTTTTTAAATTCATTATTACATGATGCAGCCCGAAGTTTGAAGAAGGCTCAGCACACAGAGACGGTTGTTAGCCACCACAGACTGATTCGGCTAATAATAAGCCACAGTCTTGCCCAACAGCAAGACACTTGGGAGGAATTGGTTGAAACAGTCAAAGTGGGACTGGCTTTACCTCGAACCTCCAGCACACTGGAACGTTCAGAAGAACACAAGGAGGCAACAGCAGAAAAGCATGCTGTTTCAAAACGAAAGCAGTCCTCTAGCACGCCGGAACAATCAGAGAAACGTAAGAAGTCGGCGGCAGAAAAACATGCTGTGTCGAAACGGAAGCAATCCTCCGATACGCCGGAACGACCAGAGGAACCTAGAGAACCTGTTGGCACTCCCAACCTGCCTGAAAGACCCAAGAAGTCAGCTCGATTGGTTCGAATAAGGGGAAGGTTGGAAAAGATTCAGAAAACTGCGACCCAACCAATTGAAATCGAGGACGAGCCTTCGGAAGAGGAAGGTGAATTACCCGAAGGAAATGCTGAGCAATTAGAGGTTGGAACTAACCAGCCAGAAGAAGGAATTGAGGAAGAAAATGCACAATCCATGGGTAGCCCGTTGCAAGACCATCCAGGAGAAGAGGAATTGGCAGCAGTTCTGGCCAATATGGGAGAATACGGCCAAGCCTCCAGTCCAGGAGGCATCCCTGACGGTCCCGCAGTAGAAGAGTTACCTGAAGAAGGGCATGCAGAAGAAGCAGGGGAAGAAAACCTGCCCGGTAAAGAAGCAGAAGACATCAATTCGGGACAATCTGTCCCCAGGGCACCGGAAGATGTTCCGGGAGAGGAAGAAGAAGTAAAATTAAAGGCCAAACCCTCTGCCGAGGCTAGGGAAATTGCAAAATTGAAGAAGAAGCACCAGAGGATGCTGGGCACGATAGCCAGACTTCGGCAACAAATCAGAATGTTGAAAGCCAGTCTGAGAATACAAAAAACTGCAAGGCAAAAGAAAAGGACCACGGCAGCGAGGACCCCGAGGGTTAGGGTTCGTTTTGAAGGACGAAACCCCATAAGGAGACCTACTGTTGAAGAACAGTTCGCTGTTCCGAATGTCAATGAGGAACAGGGTGCTGTTCCATTGGAAACTGCTGTTCCATTTGGCCCGGAGGAACGAATGGACATTCCAATGGAACAGCAAGAGCCTTCGGTGGTAGGAAGATCACACCAACCCTTTGTTCGCATCAAAAAGGAGACGGATAGCAAAGAGGTTCAAACGGAAACACCCCCCTCGGGTGTAATTCGAGTCCTAAATTCCAAGCAACGCAATAGGAAGGTCCAGGTTAAACTTCCAGCTTCTACGGCTCTGTGGAAGAAAGACCCGAAGACCAGGACCTTGCATAAAATGATGAAGGAAGCCCAGCAGGAGGCCGAGCGGTTGCGAGAACAGACGGTCCCCAAGGAAAGATACGAGGAGCTCCAACAGAAACTTCGAAACATCAGTCAGTCTGAGAGCCAGGCCTTTGAAGGATGGCAGAAGGAGCAGGAAAAGGTTGCTAAGGTAACTCGTCGACTAGATAGTGTTGTTAAGCAGATGGACACCTTGTGTTCCTTGTATACTGATGTTTTGACTTGTAGAGCCCCTGCTAAAAATTATGCTTTGTTTTTGCTTGAACGTTATTTGAGATTAAAAATAAAAGCTGTTAGGACAGGAGCACCCATCCATATCAACACTGTTAATGCTTTTATAGATTGCTGCAAGCACTATGGAGTTAAAGTTCAAAGATTGTTATGTGAATTCTACTTGCACAATCTTGTCTTAGACTAGGAAACTGATTTGAATCCTGGCCCTTTCGTTGGCGATATACAATTTTAAGCCTTTATCTCATTTGGGGTGAATCAGTTAAAATGGCTTAAAGCTTACAACATCTTCCAGAGGAAAGAAAATAGCTTAGACCTTTGGGTACGAGCTGAACCTAGGGACCCAGCAGCATTATGGAGAGAGCATAGGAGTATGATGAGGATCCCAGGTGTCATGAAGATATTAGGTCCCATGCATGAAGACTTGATCCGAAATGGTCTAGAGTATTTCCTGACTATTAAAGACCAGGCCTTCCATGCTGCAAAGTTTCGATACCGAACCTCTAACCCAAACATCCATCTCAGAGAACCCTTTAACTTTGAGAATTTTGAATTGGCTGCCAGTCGATTGAGTCTCTATGGGGAACGGATTCTGCGAGCAGGCCCATTTTGGTTGGGGTATCGGTTTCGCAGCCCAATTGTTTGGCATCCTGCACCTGGATATCAGGCTCTATATGAGATGCCTGCAGATCAGTTAGACCAGTTCTTTGACCATCTAGTTGCTAATCATGGTTGTCGGCCTCTTCGAGAGATCCCTTCTCCGGCCTACTCTCTCATAGCCCTGCATGTCAATTACAACGTTTTCATGAGGACATGAAACAGGGTAAGCAGGGGGGTGTGTGGAGCACCTGGAAGGTATGCTTTTTGATAAGTAATCTAGTGGTTTTTCAAATACTATTTCTAATCTTTTCTGCATATTGAGCCTAAAAACATAAGGGTTTTGGTAAATTATGTGAAAATGGACGAACGAAGCTCAATCACTAATAATCGGTGTTTTCTATGCAGAAGGACGCGGAAATAGGGGATTATCGAGTAAAAACAAGAAGCGCAAGGAAAGTAACTGCTGCCCCGTCGACAGGGAACCGGATGCGGACAAGATCAAGTAAAATTGGAGCCGAATAATCGAGGGAAAGAGCGCAGGACATCTCCGTCAGTTATGTTATATAAAGGTACCACGCCATCGAGCGTGGGGGGATGACTGTTATTATAATTATAAACTCAGAACGATTTTGATCACTGAGCTTTTGTAAGATCTGATTTTGTACACTTTTTGTTATGCAATCAATATAAAGGATTTGGTGTTCACTTCGTTTCTGTATTTGAAGTAACTCTAAGCAGTGTACCATCGTAGCCGAGGGCCCAGCTCCGACGGACACTTGCTGTTGTATCATACGGATTTGTGTGGTTTGCTTATTTCTTTCATTACAGTAATCCGATACATTTCTTATATGATAGACTATGCTTCTTAATTAATATCTGAATCTGAATAAGTTCTGTAATTCACGTCTCTGTATTACACAAACTGAATCTATTCGAATTGCATCCATTTCTACAGCAAGTTATTGGCATGAATGTTATCATTATTGAATTCATATGAAATAATTACTTGTGAGACTTGAAGATAATATCACTTTGTTCAGAACCATAGTCGCATCATACATTGCTCTCGGATCGCTACAGTAGTACAGACCGTGTACATACTTCGGGAGTTGCTGTTCCATTTGGGTTCGCTGTTCCATTTGGGTTTGCTGTTCCATTTGGAGTTGCTGTTCCATTTTGAGTTTGCTGTTCCATTTGAGTTTGCTGTTCCATTTGGGTTTGCTGTTCCATTTTATATGATTGACGTTTCCTGTTTATGATAGTCTGTTGTTCCATTTTATTACTGCTGTTCCATTTCATTACTGCTGTTCCATTTCATTACTGCTGTTCCATTTTAAGAATTGCTGTTCCATTTTACTTTCATTAATCTGCCTTTATTGCTTTCGCGTGATAGCAGGCCTAAGGCTGTCGTGAGCCCAGCAAGACGCTGCCTAGCTCCCTGACCTATAAGCCCATGCTTTGGTTTTCTTTCTTTATCAGTTTCTAAAGGGAAGGGTTATTGGTTCTGTACCCTTGACTGATCATTTGCCTTGTGTGATTTCATTTTCTGAATTGGTTTAGTTACAACTTAGTGATTGTTCCCTTTCAAGTCATTAGAATGCTATACTACCGAGCACTACTTGGACAGAATAGCCTCGGATTGAGTTACTCCTTGAAAGAACAAAACGATCCCGGATTGACTTAATAATGTGGAATAATTGGTGGTGTGAGAGACCCTAGTTATAGCTCTACACCTAGAACCCATGGAGTGGGGTTACCTGCACCCCTCAAACCCCCTGTGAACTCTCCCCCCGCTAACCCGCTATGCAATCGACGCAACAAGGGGGGGCTCCGCCCCCCCTCTAACCCCCTGGTTAACTACGTGGGCTAGTCATGGAAAGAATATAACACAACCCAACATGGTGTAGGAGTCCCACCAGTGGGTTGTAAGGTAATGCCTTGACCGTGATGTCGCACAGAGGCAAGTAAGATAACTCTGTCAGTAGCAAGGGTGTGACTGATGCAATGAGTCAAAGAAGGTGTATGAGAGGTTCTAACACATAAAGGGGAGATGAGGATGAAGGTGAGTTCCAGGTTGAAAGGGATCAATCCCAACTTGGCTAGGAACACACAACACAAAAGGACATGCACAGCTTCTAGCAGAGCAGTCCACTCAGATGTGGAAGTCACAACATACAAGGTAAGATAACACGTACAACACTCACGGATCAGTCCGAGACGAGTGCAACAATTGTTACAACAAGGTTCATGTGAAAGATCTGTCTGGTGTCTGGTAGAGCAGTCGATGCAGACGGGACAACATTAACAACATATACAACACATTAACAACAAGATTCATATAATTTCATACAAATCAGATCATACACAAATACGTAAGTACATATATCATTAAGGCAAGAAGAGCAGTCCAACTACAATAACAACATATGCATGAAAATGTGATGGCACTTATTATATAAAGAAGTGTAAGTCACAATCATACAATACATCCATGTAAACCTGCTAGCCCCAACAGTGGAACGTTACAGCCACATCTTCCTGCTTCTTCAAAGAGATGAACTAGCTCCGTGCAGTGGAGAAACCAAGGCGTGTTACAATATGGTCCAAGCTTTATCCAAGATAGTCTTATCAGAAGCTTGGCAGACCAAAAACCTCTAAAATGAGTTATGAAGGACTATTTATAGCAAAGGGTGGGAGACCCTTGACATTCCCCTTTGTGACAGTTCAACTACCCTCATGACTCTTCACCTACTCTATGATTGTTACATCCAACCATTGACACTTGACTTACACTTGACATGACTCAAAATTACAATGCACATGTACTCATGTGAGACAACATGGCTTCAGCAAGCCTTGCAAGACATCACTGACACTCAGTCCACTGTGATGAGACCAACTCTTTCACATATTTGTGATGGTGAAGGTGATGAGTTGATGCCAAGCTTGGTCGTTCATGATGGTGTGCAAGCACCTCATGGTGACATCTTGCTAAAGCGAAGTCTTGCCTCTATTGTAACTGGTGCATTGGTTTGACCCCTTCATCCAACTCAACTGCTAACATGTGCATGGTATTCTTGGGTATGGTTGAACCGACAACACACTGATGCATAGTGTTCGTGCTGATCTTCAAGTGTGTGCTAGTGGTCATGGGAATCAACTTGCCGAAGTACATGTTCAACCCCAGTTGGACTTGCTTCTTGTCTTCGCCTTGGTGTGCGTGTTGAATGGGTTGGATTGCATGCATGCGCTCAACGACATGCATGCTGCTGAATCCATTGCATGCGATCAACAACATTGCTCACCATGTCTACTCTGTGTCAGTTGCTGGGATGGATCCTTAACTTGTACGGGCGCAGTTTCATCCGTGAGTGCATGTTGCACCCACTGTTCCTGTTCCTGTTGCAACTCATTCGTCTGTTTGTGCAGCTTCATGTTCTTCCTGAGTTGCTGCTTCAGCACATGCAAATCCTTCTTTGTTCCATCTTTTGCCTTCACGCGATCTTCATGTCATGCCGTCACTTCATAGCCGGAGTCTCCAAAGTTGCTTTCATCATCAATGGACCTACTTGAGCTTGCAACCTTGTTCCGCCTCCGTGTTGTCAACAACCCTCCTCTTGCATTCGTTGCATTTGGTATGCTGTCTTCAGCTGCTGTTCATGATGTTGCTCATTGTGATGTTGTTATTATCATATCTTGATGTCCTTGTCTACGAACAACTTGATGTCTTCGTGGGTAGGCAAGTCCATGGACACTTGATCGACTGCATCCCCAAGTGTGCTCTGAACAATGTCTTCGTCTCTGCTCTCTTGGAAACCATTGTACTTGTACCGCTGAGAGGCATATGAACACCTGGGATACCTGGAGACATGGAAACACTCATAGCAAGGAATTTATCAGTCGAAAATCAAAATGAACATGAGAACTGACTTGCAACATACATGGGTGCATGATCACGAAGGTTGCGCAATTTTGGCCCGGAGGTCGAGAGATCGACTGCCAAGACTGCACAAGGCACAGTCTGGGCTGTTGGGAGACTGATTGACTGTTGGAACTGTGCAATGCACAGTCTAGTTTGGCTGCTGACTGTTGGGATTGCACAATGCCCAATTCCAGCTGGGAAGGACTGCTTGCCAAGGGACATATTTGCGCAATTTCTTGGGCCAAGCATCCATTTTCCCCCAGAAATGCACAAATAGTCCTAGAGGCCAGTGCTGGGTAGGAATGCGCGAATCTGGAGAGGAAGGTGAGCCTTCCTTCCCCAGATTGCGCAATGCGGGCTTGGTGAAGGCAGAGTCTGGGCCAAGGTTGGCCCGACTCGCCGACGGGAAACTGAAATCAACTAAGACAGTAAATTCATGGCGACACTAAGTGATAGCAGAAGTGATTGATAGTGCATGAAAAACATGAATGAAAGATTTAGAAAACAGATCAACATGCATGTGGGTGAGGTAGTTCACCGGTTGGGTGAATGTCCGTGAAAAACAATTTCTTGCATGTGACAACAATGAGATAGTGTTAATTTTAGGTATGTTCTATGCTAGAGCAATTTATTTCAATTTTCATAGTTAGCTCCATATATTTTCCAAATTAGCAATCACATCAGTATTAAAGTAAACTGCAGATAAAACATAAACATAAATCGCAGAAGAACAAGCCAAGACAAGAGGACACAAGATGTGGCTCCAGCCAGGGACAAACCCCAATGTGGGGAAACCCTTGATCAATTCTTTTTTTATGTTTTTCAAAGTTCAGCAAAGAGAGAGAGATAGTACATTTACAATAGAAGTCAACACTTTGACTTATCAAGATATGAGCATAGATCATCTCCTATAACGATGATACATGAGATCAGTTGAAGAAATTCTGCTTCACTTGATTCTCCAAGGTGACGGCTTCACCTAACATAGTGTTGCAGCTTGTACTCATGTTGCATCCGTCACTGTGCTACACCTAGTCACTGAGTTGCTCCCATCTGCTATCATCATGATGCCCTTTACTAACATGCCCATCATGCTGCATCTTTCATCATCATGCTGTCTCATTCATCATCATGCTACCCTTTACTAACATGCCCATCATGCTGCATCTTTCATCATCAGTTGCACCTATCACTGTGATGATCATAACTATACCTTACTGTACTGTATGATTTTGATCCTAGTCTCTTTGATGAGACTGACACTCTTTACTGAGGTGATCACTGTTTCTTTCATTACTGCATATTGGAACATCATTTAATACTCCACGTCATTGCTGTACAAGATGTTTCTACTGCCATGAGGATTTCACCGAGATCTATATCTCAGGACTACTATGTGAGATAACACAGTCCCTTCATCCAAGATTTTCCTCCAACTGAGATCCTTACAAGTATGCCGAGGCCATGTGATATGCCTATACAAATCCAAATGTTAAGACATAGACTTCTTGTAATTCATATCACTGTTTCTATTATGCAATAGATACGTTACTTGGATCATCTTCATATTGCTTTCCAATATGCTTAAGCAACTACAGAAGAACCACCGAGATCTAGTGTCAAGACTGCTACTTTCCATAAACAACCTTGTATTTTACCATGGTGTCACCTACAGTGACGTGGCGTTAACATGGATCCTTCACGTTGTAGTATAACCGCTTTTCTGTGGCTAGGTCCAACGTTCTAGCTGTTACTTAGGGCCCCTTTCAAGCTGAGATTAGGTCTCTTCTAACTACGGTTTTAGGCTTCCTTTTAGGGCCTCACAAAATGCGGCTAGGTGTGCTGTGTACGGTCCTTTTAGGACAGTAAATAGAAGCCTCTAAGAACTACGTATGTGACTTTATTGACAACAGATTATGTCTCGTCCTGAAGCTACGTATTAGGGTCTAATAGACTGCAGATTTATTCCTCTTAGAGCAGCGGATAAAAGTCTCTTCTTTAGCTGCATTTAGGGCTTCTCCTTACAGTGGATTAGGGTCTCTTCTAAACTTGTGGCGAGGGTAACATCTATTGCGGCTAGGGCATCAGCTACTGTGGCTAGGGCATCATTTACTTAGCCCAATGTACTCTTAGTGTATCTCCTTCACCAAAAACCCAAAGACATGGAGAGGAGGAGATCACATGAAGAGTGTGTGTCTCAAATGACTTCAAGTCCTCTTCTATTTATGCTAAAACGTAGATGATGAATAGACATGACTATTGGGCTTCTGAGCCTACGTAAGATGCTTTCTGACTTGACAATTTGTTTTATAACACAAATAAATTCATAACTCCATGAATACTTGACGAAATCGGATGATCTTTAGATCAATCCTACACCTCTCGATGAGAGGGATCCAATAAAAATATCAGTTGTCATAAATAAGATGACCCACATGGAGTTTGGCCCTAGTTGCCAATTTTAACAGATAGAAATGAAAACTGAAACAGAGCTAGGCCAAGCTATTATATATGTAAATGATAGCAAGCGTTCAAAGAAATCAAGAAAACAACACTCCCACAAGCGAAAACACAAAAAGCAACAGAAATGCAACATAAGGCATGGGAAGCGAGCTTACCCCAAAACAATTGAGTTGAATGTGTCGACTGCTCCTAGATGTGATGTGGGATGTTAGAGATGCAAGGTTGAGGTGAGGAATGAGCTCTGCAGCGTCCAGTTGATGAGTTTTGATAACATCGAGCTTTTGATGTGCATGCCACGAATCTAGGGGAAGCGACACTTGGTGGGAGGATTTAGAATTGCTCTTTGCATGTAACCTCTAATTGCTAAACATAGATCCCTGAAACAAGGGATTCCTTTGCATGCTGCCTTGTGAGAAGCAACCCATGCATGACTTTTGCCCAATTCCAGAGGGAACTGGTCAACTCATCTGCACATGCAAGAGATTGCTTGACTACTAGAGAAAAAACGTGTTTTTTTGCTGGGAGCTGGGCTGGCTGCCTAGGAGATTTGCGTAATTTCTAGGCAGTGCAGCTGACTGATGCCCATATTTGTGCAAATTCTTGGTTGAGCAGCCTTGCTAGGGAAATTTCCGCAAATCCTGCTGGGAGTGTTCGCAGGCAGGATTGCGCAATCCTAGAGCCCAACAGGCTGCTAGAGAGGATTGCACAATTTCTGGAGGGAAGGCTGGTTTCCCTCCAGAAATGGACAATATTCAAGGGGAAGCTCCTTAGCCTACAACTGAACCAAGTCCAGGTGAACAACCTGTGAGGGGGATGGATCAAGTTGTGACCGCCATGCTGCCTTTATGGAATAAAGACATTGAAGCTTGTGAACTTGAAGAACAAAGCAAGCTTTTGTGAAGGTTGGAATGGAGGCTCCAAAACGAGGCTAAGGAAAAATTTTGGAGGGTGCTTGTAGCCGCTACAACAAAGTCCAAGAAAATGTATCTTTCTTCAGGAATGTTGTTAGAGGTGCTGCTATTCTCCCATAATTCTTAACAAACTTGCGATAATACCCTATCAACCCAAGAAATCCTCGCAAATGCTTTATGGATGTTGGCTTAGTGGGGCTTGACCCAAGTTCAAAAGTGATTTAGCCAAGCAAATCCCGGTACTACTGGCTCTTTTGGCAACAGTCCGCGGAGCGCGAATTAAGGTTTCACCTGAAGTAGTATGGGAGGGTGTTAGAACCAGGTTTCCACACCCTGGGCATGTCTGGTATGAGGTGATTGGTACGCGGTCCAACCTTCACACTTACTGTACTACGCGCACCAGCAGGCACCCCGCGCCTTGCGATACTGTCTTTGCGCAGTTCTAGCCGCAGCGCAACCCGTGTTATTTACCAAAGTCTTCCTTAATTAGGCTTTGTTAGCTAATTACTTAGATTATTTCCGTATATAAGCATTCATACAAGTATTTATCAATTGCGCGCAGTAAATAAATAGAGTAAAAGTAATGCATAACACCAAAATACGGATTCAAGAACAGATGCATAGAGTAAACTTCTCTTTATTAAATTTCAATCCCAATTACAGACCCAACTCTGCCCTGCACACTCAGCTGCAGGGGTCCGCGCACTCAGCTGCGGACTCTACTAGGCCTCTGCGCACTCAGCTGCAGAGCCTCTTCCTACTACTACGATCTAGTACACTTCAGATCCAACTCTAACCTCAAACCATGCCTTCGCTATTCTATATATCATTACTTATCTTTACACTTAGAGCCTCGCTCTATTTATACAATCCCATGGTCCGTGGACCATGGGTAGGCTGACACAACTTTACATTAAATTACAATACTTTAGGATGAACAACCCTATGACTCATCCTAGACTTTGCGCTCCGCGCCCGTAATTCGCGGAGTCTTACAATATACTTGACCAAAACTTGGGCTTTGAGCCCCAAAAACGTGTTGCGGGGGATCCCATGCCCAACAAGCCCCCAACACAATCATCATGACTTGTCCTGAGTCACTCTGCTGGTGCGGCGATCTTGGCACAGAGCCCCTCCAACTGTGCCTGTGCTGTGCGAAGGTCCGCAACGCACTGTTTCGCTGTCTGCTGGATCTGCTCTACTCTTTCGGCCGAATGCTCGCTGTCAGGGGAAAATCCCTATCTTAAGGCATGCATCACCTTCATCTGTGCGAGCTTTCCTTTGATGTCGGTAGTGATGAGGAAGGCCTCATCAATCCAAGGCTGGACGTGCGCTTTAAGTATTGCCTCTTTCTGTCACGCGACATCCACCTGTTCCTTCAACGCCTTCGCCTGCTGTAGCTTCGCTAGCCATTGGGTCAGGACAACTGTCTGTGCCGTTCTGTGCACACTGTCATACTGCACTTGAAGCTCCCACACCTCTGTTTCCAGGCGTTGTATGGTGGGGTCCTCCTGTAAGGAAGTGAGGACCACGAAGGATTCTTCCAACATAGTAGTACAGTTCTGCACTGCCTGTCCTATTTCCTCCAGCCCTTTTTGGATAGTGCCAGCGCGCTGTTCCCTAACTTCCGGGGGCATGGATGACTACGCCTTTAATCACAGTTCGACAATCTGAAGGTTGAGGTCCAGTTGTATCCTCGTTGCTTCCTCCTTTGCCTCATAGAATCCACTGGCCAATTTGTGAATTCGCACTCCTGGTCTAGTAGCAATCATCGTGTTTACCCGAGATACGTTTTGTCACGTACTCAATGGTGGCAAGAGTACTCAGCGGTCGATGCTCTGTAATTGCTCAAATCTCAACCAACCAAGTGTTGTCTCGTGGCTAGCCTTGGGGGTTTTATAACATCTTTTGAATTTGAATTTGACCATTCCCCCCACTTCTGAGTCATTAATGCATTCTTGGCAGTAGATAGTCCCAAATCTAGCTCTTAATTATCCACTGTCCACTCTCTTTATCTTAAATTGGACATCTTGTCATGAACAATGACACCAACGGTCACTTCCCAGCCTACCCGCGCGAGAGCGCAGCCCCTTACGTGTGGGCGTGACCCCTATGACATGCTGATCCTGCACAAAACCTCCTTATCGCGCAGTTCCCACACAGACTCTTTTATAGTCCCACACTCTCTTTCAACTACTCGAAGCGCTGAGACTGTGCTCCTTATGGCTAGTCAGGTGGTCGCACCACCTGTACGAGACTTCAATTCACCTTCCAGCCTAGTCTGTGGGCACTCCTCAATTACCCTCACGACAGTCAGCGATGCATGTTCTTCCTTCTGTGGTGCACTCCTCTGGTTACTTTGTTTGGTAAGGTGCAGTCGCAGCCATGGTAGCAGAGTCACAAATCCTTGACGACAATCTTCTAATGCAATAGTATGGCTGTCCGTATCTTGTCTTATCATTCTTAGTTTATCAATGAGACATGCTTGCACGATTTCATTTTCTAGTTTTTTGATCTCAGCGTCCATTAACATGCTTCTCTTCCTCAATCGTACCCGATCTTCTTCGAGTTCGCAAAGTCTAAGGTTCCCTTGCCGATTGGCTTCCTAAATATTTACATATTCACCCTCGTGTGGTTGTATGATTCCTTCGTCCCAGTCTTCGCGTATCGTTTGAACCGCTGGCACGCAGGTCCCAATCAGTTCGTTTTGCCTGGTGAACCTTGTTCAGGACTCCACACACCTTATTGAATGCTTCCACATGGAACGTTTGTAGTGCGTGTCGCCTTTCTTGCTCCTGTGTCTTAATTTGATTTTCAATCCTGAGTTTGGGGTGCACTTGTGCGGGCTGTACAACACATGTCTGTACCCATCGAGAAAGGTGGGCGCGCAAGTTGCTCTGTCCTTGCTGACCTACTTTTATTCGAAGCTGGGGACTTCCAAACCGTAGGCGCATCATCCTTCTACATCCGTGCCAGTCCTCAAAATTTCCTTGATGCGTACCCCACCATCGTGCGGGTGTTGCGTGCAGTGCCCACTTCAACGCATCGAACCGCTACTGTTCTGGTACTAGGCTTTCAAATTTTCTCAGAAATTTGTCCACCACTGTCAATACATCATATGTCGATAGCTCTCTTGCCTCTGTTGTCACGCAATGCAGTGATCTAACCATCATGTTGCAATTCAGCGTTGTCACTTCGTGCAATCGATTCTGCCATTGCTCTACTTCTTCATCTGAATTCGAAGTGCAGGAGCTTTCACGCTCCCACAAGATTCTCCCATCTACAGTCGAATTCACCCAATCCTGGTCTCGCGCAGTTATCTTGTAAATAAAATCAAGATCATTGTCGTATCATCGTCGTGCACTGGTTCAGTGTAGCGCGCTCCTTCGGCTGGGTCTAGTGGGACTACTACGCGTAGTGACTTTTTCTCGAAGATCATTTTGCACTTCTTCAGGTTGATGACTCCATTCATATCGGTGGCCCAGTCTATTCCTAACAGTGCGGGATAGGGATTGTTGTCATCGACAATCTCTATTACTTCAAAATCCGTTCGCGCGCTCGCGCCTTCAATATCAACTATCACCCCTTGCAACCTCCCCATGGGAAAAATCTTCTGTTGGTTCGCCATTCGTAACTGAATAGGGGACCATTGTAACGCAGGCCTGCCCATGCGTTCCCATGTTTTCTTTGGTAATACATTTGCGTCCGAACCCAGATCTAGGATTACCTGATCCATTTCATACTCACCAATCTGTGTAGTCAACCTCATTTCCCTTCCAGTGCGCAATGCATGCTTCCCCAATTTCCAGACTACGCGCGGTTCTCCTAACCCCGCGCACCTGGTGATCAGCTCCTGTAGTCCCTTAACTGCCTTGCTGTCGCACAACAGTTTCATGCATGTCTCCAGAAAGGTAGTGAGCATTGAAGGATCCATTCCTGGTTCTAGTTGATCCTTACTACCTGAAGTGGAGGCCTCCGTGAAGCTCTTCTTAGCTTCCATGAATGTTTCCTTTACGCGTTCTAAGTCAAACTCGGGTTCCTTTGCAGGAGCCTTGTGAACCCACGTACTTTCCTCTGGCTGCTTCCCCGTGTTATCACAAAATCAGTGCTAAGGGCTGCAGCCAAGCAAGATTTCATGTAACTCTTTCAACCAGACTTTAGACTAAGGATTAGCCTCCTTAGTCAGAGAGGGCTCTCTCACAGACTTTTGATAAAAATCAATCACAACAACAGATGGCTAACTCTTCACACATTTATGAAAATAAAGCTGGTTGGAAATACAAAACAACACTTCTTCCATTGGGCTCATGGAGTCATACACTTCTGCAGTAAACTATTGATCACTTAATCATAGAAGCCAAGGCATATAACGTTTAACACTCAAAACATCTCTCCAAAAAACTCAACTCATAAATAAGCACAGGAAGTCTGAGCACTAGGTGAATTCAGAGTGATTGCATATTTAGTGAGCTGTAAAATACATAAAAGATAATGACAAAACCACACATGTTCTGAGCCATAAACATATAATGAATCTTGGGAAGAAAAAGTAACTCTTGTATTACTGTCAAAGTCTTCTTACACAAGCTGATAAAAACTCTGTTTTTTTATAAAATCTCCAACCCCTATTACATCCTAATCTGATCCCTTTATAGGAATCTATTCCTCTCTCTCTAGAATGGGCTCGAAGGCCCTATTAACTACTCCTACATGCTATTTAACTAATTCATTAATTACAAACATGCTGAGCTGTAATTACACAAAATCCTAATCAAACTAAAACACTAATTCCATTCTCCTCGTATGCTTGATTCTTCTTGGATCCTTGACAGCTGTCCTCCTTCAGTTAGGCTGAGATGGCTGAGCTAAAGATGCAAATAACGCTGACTTTGGATGCTTGAAAGCGCTGATGGCTCATTAATTGACCAAAAGACGTGCTCTATTTTAACGGTCACTGTGTCCCAACATTCTCCGAAAGTGTAGCAGCATGTTCCCAAATCTTTTAATAACCCCAGGTATGGAATGCTGCCATGTTTCTGATGTGCTGTAGGTGGTATTGATAGACAGGTGTTTCTCTTCCTCAACTCCCGCTCACAGTATCACCATAGCTGCTCTGCGCTTAAAATCATCACCTACAGCAGTTTCGTAGCGCGCTACGAAACTGCTGTGTGATTTAAAGAAAACACAGTCTTCCTCAATAAATTTGACTGTCTTCGATTAACAAGGAAGAAGAAATGTATGCCAGTTATTGGTAATGAAGATAAAAACCTCCCCATAAGGTTCACTAAAGTGTTCACTGTTTGAGAGATTCAGAATCCTTGGAGCTTCAATGGCTGCCTCCATTCAGTGCCATCATTCTGGCTCAAAGCATAGCAAAATATCTCAACATGCTAACGCTTTTCCATTTTCATGTCCTGTCTTGTCCACAGCGTTATTAAAAGTATATGTGATAATCTTGACACCTGAACGAAGCACTAAATTATTCATATTGACCTTACGTTCACACTTCTGGTCTTCACTCTGCCCCAACTAGATGTGTTTGTCACTGCAACATTATAACTAGATCTATCTGCTTTCCTGAAAGTACTTGTGACCCAAGAAAAACAAAAACTTGCTATTTAAATGGCTCAAACAACCTTGATAAATGCCGCAAAACTTAATTTCTGAAATTTTTTGCACAACATCAATAGCACGCACTCCTCAAATATAAAACCTTGGAGAAGTCTGTATAGCAGCTCTACATGGTCATTCTTAATTCACACCATGCAATTATTCATCCCTTTAGTTGCAATAACTTTTGTAACTATTCTGGTTCACCGATGCAGTTGTTATCTCAACATTTCCCATTGTATGATCTTGTGAAAATATAGATAAAGTTACTCGTTTGCACAGTAGCTCCATATTCTGCAACCTTCAATATTTGGATACTAAACCACTTGCGCATTTCAACCATGTCTTTTAACTTCAGTGTTTAAGAGCTATGCTTAGTTTTACAAACTTTTAAGGTTTTCCCTAGCTGTAACGATCATGCACCATCAGGTTGCTCTCTTTTATGGCAAAAGATGCATTGTCTACAACTAGGAAACAGCAATATTGAGGGTTATGCTGCTCCTTTCCTCACTATGGTTCATCTATGCAGTGCAGCACCAACTCATGCCTGACTCATACTGGCTCATCACACCAATTGTCCATCTCTTCGCTGTCCTGCTTGTGCAGAAGATTCTGGTGCTACTTCACTGGATTCCCCAATTTCATGTTTGCAAAGAGGACAAGATGCATTTATTTTCAACCATTTATCAACACATTCTACATGGAAGCAGTGTGTGCATGATAACTCCCTTAGCTCATCATTGTCCTGGTATTTGCCCAAACAAATGGAACTAATCGCATCTTCGCCTGAAATAAGTCTCTCTTTATCAGTTCCAGCTGCTATAAAGCCACCCTCACCTGCGCTTTCTGAGTCAACTTCACTGTCGTCTTTATTTCCATTACTTTCACTAGGAAATGATGTATTGTTTGCCAATATCGATCCCCGCCAACATACCAAGTATCCATATGCATACCTGTCGGGAACTCTACAAAGAAACACCTTAGATTCCGTTTAGCTTTTTCATATAGCCTGCGCATGTGTGAAGGTGGAACCATCTCATCCCGAGAGCCAGATAGGAATAAAATTGGTTGTTCGACCTGATCTATAAGATCAATAGTATTCCATGGAGCACGAACCAGACAATTTAAAATCCTTAGACCCTTTCCTTTACGGGCAGCTGCTTTCAGATACGCCAGATTTTCAACCTGGTCAGGAGGAAAGGCAAGAAGAACTTCTGAAGTCGTGCCCAAACCAGTATTTTCAGCCTTCAAGAATGTAACAACCCGTATAATGGGTGATGTCAAGTCAATCCAGCGTTCCACCTTTAGGAGCACCAATTCTGATGACGGTGCCACCAGACTTAGATGGCATAATGTCAAGAGCACTACACCTGCAAACACTGAATGCATGAGATTTGACGGGATCACTCCACGAATCACCATTACCATTGCCCTGCCCACCCATATGATGCTTGTAACCTAACTCCAGATTGTGGACGAAAGTATCAGAAACCAAATCGGTGCTATAAAGGATGGAGTCCAGCTTTGTGGTCTCGTTGCTCCAGCACGTTTCAGGCCTTCCTTCTTTTGTTTTTATTCAATGCGCACTCATCTTAGCACCGTTTCCATTTCCTTGAGGATCCAATCCATCAAGATACCGACTATGTGGATGCATATAGGTCAACCAGATGGGCAACCCTATATCCTCCAGCGCCATTTGTATTATCACTTATGTTGGCGCCATACAAACAACCTGAAATGGCGGTTCCTATCGAAAAATGGCATTAAGGACACTAGACCTGTTCCTCCAGCTATTCCAACCTGCTCAGTCATGCTGGAGATGTCCATGATCAGCGAATCCCCAATTTCGTAGTGCTACCAGTGCAAGATATGAATCATGCGCTACGAAATCTCCTAAAAGAAGTTGCGCTGCGAAACTGCTAAAAAGGATTCATGCGCTGCGAAAACGCCTTGTCCTTTAAGCTAGGCTAAAAAATTTTGGCAACAGAATTTTCAGTGATAACACCCCGTATCGTCTCCCGTGGCCGTACCGCTTCTGAGCATCATGTTTAAATTCGGGTCCTCTTCGCGCGGATTAGACCTCATCATTTGTATATTCTGAGTCAGGGGAGGCTAGAATACCCCTTTCTTGTGCATCCTTGTGATCAATGTAGGACAATCTATTTTTTCATGATCAAATTGAGCACAATACGAACAGGATATCCTCTTCGGGTTGGTAAAATCGCTGACATAGTTCCCTGGTCCCCTGCAATTGTAACAAATTAATTTTCCGTAGCCACTTCCTGGTCCCATTCCACCTCATCCTCGACCTCGCCCCTGAAATCCAGCGTGCGCCATCCCTGCATCTGGGTCGAGGGCTCGCATTTCGGTTTGCATCCTATAGGCAGGGGTCCAATCCATCATTAGCTCGTAACTATGGCAAGTGCGCTCATCGTGGCCTACCGACCTGCAGAAATTACAAAACAATTGTTGGGGTGTCTGTGTATACTTCTGCAACAAATGACAATTATCTATCGTGTGTTTCCCTCCTATCTGACAGATCGCACACCATAAAGTGGGTGTCGTGCTCGGCCTTGCCTGTGCCTCCGGTCTCAACAGCATTGGCCCTCCTCCTACCAAGTAGTTCGTGAACACTGGATAGTGATCCTTGTCATGGCCCTAGCCTTTGCATTTTATGCACCATACTTCCTCGCGTGCCTTTGGCCGCGGTGCCCTATCCTGCTTCAAAATTTGCATTTCCAAACACAGATTCTGTAGTTGTGCATGGATTTGTTGAACTCCCAACCTAGGGTCTTGTATCGGGGTCTCATGTAATCTCATTGCCATTTCCAACGCTTCAACCTGGGTGGAAAGTTTCTGTTGTGACAACGTTGTCCTCAAGTGCGATGTCAGAGATGCTACAAACCATGCGCGATGCTGTCCATCTGTCAATGTCATATTGGCTTCGCGGATTGTACTCTTCAGCCGTTGATCTAGATCCCAGGGAGTCTCACCCGGGAGCATCGTGATTTCTTTAAACCCGATGATTGATTGTGTTTCTGATTTTGGCCTGCTAAATTCCATGTTCAGCGCGGCCTGGATCTCTGCTATCCCTGCGTTTGGGTGGTCGTTAGAGTGCTTGATATACCATGTTAATGCACGATCTTGCAGTGCACTCACCAATGTAGCCTTCTTAATATTGTCGTCCATGACACCTTGTGCTTCCCATACTGCTCTTACCACGAACCAGAATTGGTTTGGATCTTCATTCCCTACTCCTCTGAATACTGGTAGTTTGATCATGCTCGCCATATTAAACTGTGGAGGTGGTGGAGGTGGAGTGGGTGGAGATGGAGGTGAGGGAGGTGAAGTGGGTGGCAGTGTGGGTGGAGGTGGTAACCGCAGAATCCATTGCCTTATCAAACTAATTGCGCTTCTCGGAGAAACCTTAGCGAACTCTTCCTTGCTCTCTCGCGAGGGTGAAATTAAGGGACTATTTTCTAATTCTTCACTACTTTTGTAGATCTTTCCACTCCACGTAGTCCCAAACATTAATGTATTCGCATGACCCTTTTTTCACACAATAGCATCTTAATCCAAGTATTCAAAGATTTAATATACTTACCTCGTGGTCCTTTGAGAAAGCGTCATTCTGCCTCGCTGTAGCTCACAGTCATGTCTACCGCAAACTTAGTGATAAATCCTCCTATTATCCGGTCGAGCCAATGGTCCACAACTCACACGATCTTATCCTCTGATGCTTCTAGTCTGCACACTAATTCTAGAATCCACACTATTGGTTTGTTGAGCCTACACCTTCCCTAGCTGTCGGCTAACTTCGCGATCCACTCATACAGCTCAAAAGGAAAGAATGCAAAGAAAATATCGTGGATTTCCATATACATGTAGCGCTCCAACCACTTTTCCTTAGATACTTGCAAAGTTTTGTTTTCCTGTGTCACAAAATAGTGAATCTCCTTGTCCAACCACTCTTCAATTTCCTTCTTTGTTGGGTTCCAATGGCACGACATCAGAAATCCCTTATGCAAATCCCGATCCCGGAAACGGAATCATTTGTTGGTTAGTGGGGCTTTACCCAGGTTCAGAAGTGATTTAGTCAAGAAAATCCCAGTACTACTGGCCCTTTCGGAAACAGTCCACAGAGCGCGGACTAAGGTCTCACCCGAAGTAGTATGGGAGGGTGCTAGAACCAGGTTACCGCACCCTGGGGATGTTTGGTATGAGGTGATTGGTATGCAGTCCAACCTTCGCACTTACTGTGCTACGCGCACCAGCAGGCACCCTGCGCCCTGCGATACTATCTTCGCATAGTTCTAGCCGCAGCGCAACCCGTGTTATTTACCCAAGTCTTCCTTAATTAGTCTTTGTTCGCTGATTACTTAGATTATTTCCATATATAAGAATTCATACAAGTATTTATCAATTGCGCACAGTAAATAAATAGAGTAAAATTAATGCATAACACCAAAATACGGATTCAAGAACAGATGCACAGAGTAAAATTTTCTTTATTAACTTTCAATCCACTTTACAGACCCGACTCCACCGTGCGCACTCAGCTGCAGGGGTTCGCGCACTCAGCCGCGGACTCTACTAGGCCTCTGCGCATTCAACTGTAGAGCCTCTTCCTACTACTACGACCCAGTACACTTCAAATCAAACTCTAACCTCGGACCATGCCTTCGCTATTCTATCTATCATTACTTATCTTTACACTTACAACCTCGCTCTATTTATACAATCCCATGGTCCACGGACCATGGGTAGGCCGACACAACTTTACATTAAATTACAATACTTTAGGGCAGACAACCCTATGACTCATCCTAGACTTCGCACTCCGCGCTCGCAATTCGCGGAGTCTTACAATATACTTGACCAAAACTTGGGCTTTGAGCCCCAAAAACGTGCTGCGGGGGATCCCATGCCCAAAAATGGATGTGGGTATTTTCCATTCCTTAATGGCTTTAATTTTGTTATAGTCTACCTTAACACCCTCATAAGATAAAATATGACCCAGATATTCCACCTCTTGTAATCCAAAGAAACATTTGGAGGTTTTTGCATATAAGTGTTTCTCCTCCAATAGCTTGGGCACCTTGTCAACATGTTGAACATGATCCTTCGAAGACTTGTTGTAGATTAGCATATCATCAAAAAATACTAACACAAAATTTCTAAGGGTGGGTTTGAAAATGGAATTCATCAAACCTTAAAATGTAGAAGGGGCATTGGTAAGGCCAAAAGACATGACCAAAAATTCATAATGACCCTCATGAGTTCTAAATGTTGTTTTCAGAACGTCTTCAGCCTTCATTCTTATTTGATGTTATCCTGAACGAAGATCCAACTTGGTGAAGTAAATTGTTCCATGTAATTCATCCAAGAATTCATCAATGACAGTAATGGGAAATTTATCTTTAATAGTGAGCTTGTTGAGCTCCCTATAATCCGGACACATGCACCATGATCCATCCTTCTTATGCACCAATACTACTAGAGCAGAGAAATAACTTTGACTAGGTTGAATTATACCAGCCTCTAGCATTTCTACAACCATATGTGCAATTTCACTCTTTTGGACATAGGGATATTTGTAAGGCCTGATGTTTGGAGGAATACTTCCTCAAATCAAATGAATAGCATGATCATGATCACGAATGGGCGGGAGGCCTTTGGGAGTCTCAAATACCTTGGAATGATTGTCCAAGACTTTTTGGAGGTCTAAAGAAATAGATGATTTCGATGTTTGAGCCTCTAGTGAACATAATTATGCAATTACTATTTTAGAGAATTTGGTATCTATGGATAAATACTAATTCCCTAGATAAGTAGCCATATATAGAACAACAGTTTAAAGTGTTTTAGTCTTTTCCTATAAGCAGTAGATAAGATGAGAATATGAGAAGGCCTACTTGTAGTTCTACTTTCCTCTCGTCTCCCTTGTATCGATCCTGTCGTTCCTTGCCGTACTTAATACGCTCGAGAAGTACCTATAAACACAATAGAAAACAAATAATCAATCAAAGCAAAGGATCTATTGAATATAAGTGAATGGAATTAGATACAATTCACACATATAAGAATTATAAAACAATACAAACATATGGGAGAAAGGGTCAAACACTTTATTGAATAGAAGAAGGAATTACAACCATTGGTGTCTGATTCAAAGCCATTCCTCCAGCTTGGATCCCATCCACTTCACATCAAAAGCATGAAAAACTTGTAGCATTACAGTACTTGCTTCAAAGCCAAATCTCATAGCAACATTATCTCCTTACAATTCAACATAATCCAGCGCCTGATCACTTAAATGAGTGGTCAATTTATAGGGAGATGAAGTAGGTTTTGTCATAAATGGTGGCATTGAATGGCCTTCCATACTTAGAATTAGTTCCATGGAGGAAGGGATGAGAGGATAGGATGCATCTTAACTCATTCCTCATCCATTTTCGAGATCATAGGAGTTGATAAGTGAGGGAACCTTCTAGATGACTCCAAAAGATAAGAATATTCCCCAAACCCTATGTGAATTTCACTCAATCTTGCCCAGCACAGGTGAAAGGAAGCCTAAGTGCTCTGTAGAGCACCCTGTCATGGACTTAACTGCTCTGCAGCACACCCTTACATGGGCCTACCTGCATTGGTCCCTCTAGAGACTATTTTTGGATGTCTTCAAGTCATGAAACTATCTGGGAAGGAGGCATTCAAAGGGGTGACTTGTTTAGGGTATGTAGAAACTAAAATTAGGGTTTGATGAGCCCTAAGACACTGATATGAATGATGGGATTGATGTGCCCAAATGGATCTGTAATAGCTACCCCCTAAAGCATGAAGTCGGAAAATTGCTAATGTCAAATGAAATGCTTTATGATGTGATGAGGAGGTATCTAATTGGAAGGTGACCTGCATCAATTACAATACATATATCATGTTTTTTGATTTTTACATGAATTGCTGAGGGAAGGCATACCCATGCTCAACTTATAAATTTTCATTACATGTACATAAAAAGTCGTCTACAGATATAGACCCATGATCGAAATGACCATCAATGTAAAGCCATTGTACATATGATTTATTACTCCTGAAATCGCAGCCTGGATGGATGAAACTAGATCTGGGGTCTTCTATCTTGTTCAATCGTTCACTCAAGTACGAGTCTAACCATGTGAATATGTGATATGAAGTCAAACATGGGAAGACACCATCTGATTACCAGCCAATGATGTAAGTTGTTAACAGATGCGAGAGAAATCACCGATAATGATAATGATCCTCAAGGTACTATAATACATTCTGCACGGTGTGAATGGATGATTTGATGTCAAACACCATACAAAGTCTTTCGGTCAAAGGCCATTGATGTTAACCTATTGCCAGAAGCGAGAAAACTACCATTGATGCATGTAAGCCTCAAGGTACTGGAAGGGTATTTATAAGTGAACTTCTTGGATAATGTGCTGATGTTGACAAGAATCAACTCGTCCCAGGAGAGCCTTGATGTATCCCACATCAACGACACAAAACGAGTGTAATGATTTTGGAGATGGAATTTGACTAACAACACAAGATTTAGGAATGGCGGTCATGAAAATGAAGGTTTATGGGTATTGAAAAGGATGACTTCTCTTGAACATATCGGCGACACTGAATGAATTGGCAACATTGACCCAAAACCAAAGTAATGGATGGTGTGATAGACCATAGGTATGATAACCATCAAGCAGACAACCCAACCCAAATAGTCTGAATGAACTGGAAGCATTGACCCAAAACAAAAGTGATGGATGGTGTGATAGACCATAGGTATGATAACCGTCAAGCCGATAACCCAACCCAAATAGTCACAGAGATGAAGTGAAAATGTCATGTTAAAGAGCGACTTGCTACCAGAAAGTGATTTACCCCCTTTTCCCATTTTCTCTAGTCATTTCTGACTAGTACCTCTTTATTTCTTATCAAGCTTGAGGAGGATAACATATTCTTGTTGTATAATTCCACCCTTCGGGTGAATCCATCGCTATGTGATGTTTTAACGATCCTAGCGAAGATGAAACTCGATCTTGTCTAGATGGACAAGTTTGTCACCTTTTGGTGTTTTAACGAGTTTAACGACAAATATAGCTCGGTCCTTTTCATGTTTAGAGAGTTTGAAAATGGACAAAAAGAAAACTCCACAAGTTCTTTTTCGTAAATTAATCTCTCAAGCCTGAAAAAGTGTAAAATAATACAAGATAAATTTCATTTCCAATCCGTTAACGAGCTAGAAAGGACAAGCGCTTGACAATCTTTTCATGTTTAGAGAGTCTAAAAAGAACTTAAAGAGGACTCCACTTTGAGGAACGAGTAGTGTCTAGGATAGCAACTAATTTTGGTGATGTTGGAACTTCTCAAAACATGTTTATTTATGTGAAGATGTTGGCCAATAAGACCACTCATTACAACAGTTCCTCAAAATGGGTAAAACAACCAAGTGAAAGTGTATGATCGGCCAAGCAGATAGAGATTATGGAAGGAGAAAAACCAAGGCTCATCTGGTGGAAAAGGCTGATAGAATGGCAATCACGAGGGTTAAAATGGAGATGGGTTCATTTTTACACAAGCTTGAACCATAGGGAACTATGCTTGGATTCAGTTTAATGTTTACACAATCTTGAAATGAAAAACTATGTTTGGATTCAGTTTCATTTTTACACAAGCTTGAAATGAAGAACTATGCTTGAATTTAGTTTCATTTTTACACAATCTTGAAACAGAGAATTATGCTTGAGATTAGTTTACATGCCCCCATCATGATGAAAGGGAGAGTCACTTGTAACCAGATGGAAGTCGCTGCGGTGAAGCAGGAAGGTTATCCAACACCTTTTTGGCTTCGTCCAAATAGGGACAAAGGTGAATGGGGTGATTCCCTTCACATAATCTACAGGGAAACTTAATTTTAACACTAGGTGTATGCCCCTTAAGCTTCATTACATTCACATAAGTAGACTACTCGTGGCTATCAGGTGGATGGAATAAAGGTTCGTTTACGAGATCAAGTGAAAGACTCGACTGGGATTTTATGAGATCTAATTAAAGACTGGACTTGGAACTTGGGACCTTGTTTCATTTTTTAATGGGTTTGACACAAGACAAGGAACTCTGCTCAGATTCCTTGTTCCATTTTTTAACAAGGTTGACACAAGACTAGGAACTATCCTCATACTCCTTGGTTTCATTTTTAACGAGGTTAACACAAGACAAGGAACTATCCTCATACTCAGTTTCATTTTTTAACGAGGTTGACACAAGACAAGGAACTATCCTCATGGGAGCTGTTTCATTTTTTAATGAGGTTGAAATAGTAAAAGAACTATCCTCATATCCTTGGTTTCATTTTTTAACGAGGTTGACACAAGACAAGGAATTTTTCTCATGGGAGCTATTTCATTTTTTAATGAGGTTGAAACAGTAAAAGAACTATCCTCATATCCTTGGTTTCATTTTTTAATGAGGTTGACACAAGACAAGGAACTGTCCTCATATTCCTTGATCACAACCCATATGAGGTCATGACTTCCAAGAGGTTCTCATCTGATGGGAGAACAATGCTCTGGAAGGGATCTGTATCAAGGAAACTGAGATCTGGTTCCAATGCCCTCAGTACATAATGTACAACATCACAGAATTGATCGTTAGTTGATGTAGGCATGGAACAAGTTGCCACATAATTAACCCGTGGCGGGGATGATACCATTGGTACAAAAGGACCACTTAGTGAATATGGTTGACACGAAGCCATATTTGGATCGGGAAATGAAAGCTGGTCAACGGTGACAATTCTGCCTTCATGCACGAAACAAATCACTCGAAAGAGTGTTGAAACAATAGCTCCCATGTCATAAACATAGTCACGTCAAAGAAGTAAATTGTAATCTAAAGGGCCTAGGACTACCATCACATTCAGATAAACGATTTTTCCTCCCAAAGTAATAGGCAACTAAGGAAGGATCCCTAATGGTTAATTGGTTCCTCTATCAAAAGCCAACAGATTTTGGGTAACTGGCACAAGTGGCGGAAAACCGAGCGCTTGAAAAGAAGTTGAGGAAAGGATACTCACAAATGCACCTTCATCTATAATAGTTCCAGATACAATCAGATTACAAACCTGTACTATGATCTGGAAAGGCACATATGAAAGAAGACAGAATCCTGCTAGTTGATTCCAATCAAAGGAAGTGACCAGACTACTTGGAGGGGGTACCGTAGAAATGGGAGAATTAACCCCTTGAGTTACAAGAACGAGAGTATTTTCCTCCTGTCTTGATGGAACAGGAGGACTGCCCCTAAGATCATAAGAATTTGAAGAAACGAAAAGAACCTGAGTGGTATCATATTCACTCTCTTCGGGAAAGGTACGATTAATTGAAGTTGAAATCAGGTCAACTGTTACCTCGACCTGTTGATTTGGGTCGGGTATAGACTCATAGGATTCACTTTCAGAGAGAGTGGGTTTGACTGACGGTTGATTTGAGTCAGTCAATTCATCAACTAGTGAAGGATTAAGGGAGAGTCTCCTGTAACTAGATGGAAGTCATTGCGGTGAAGCAGGACGGTTATCCAACACTTTTTTGGCTTTGTCCAAATAGGGACAAAGGTGAATGGGATGATTCCCTTCACATAACCTACATGGAAACTTAAATTTACCCTTCTTTCCATGAACTTTACTACCACTAGTTGATGGTGTGTCACTAGCATGATCTCCAGAAGTCGATGACACAGGATGATGTGAATGGGAAGACCATTCTTCTAAGATCTGAGGAATACCAGAACAATTTCGAAGAAGATGATCTCCCGCACAAATTTTTCATGGATATCAAACTTTGTGAGGCTTGATGGACAATTTTTCATCAAATGTTGAATTCAAAGCAATGGTTGCTTGGTTGCCCCTCTGTTGAATTTGCTTCTTCATCTTCTTCTTCCCTTTCTTCTTATTCTTAGCCACCTGGTTACTAGTACCAGTACTTTCACTAGGCAAAGAGGAAGGAGGGGAGGAAGAAACAACCGAGGAAGAAGGCAAAGGGTCAACTTTAGGATCAAGTGGAGGTTGATTTTTTCCAGTTGGAGGTGTACTCAATTGCGGAGAAATCACGACATTTTGAACCAAGGAGGTTGAAAACAACCATACTGGAAAGACAATGGTAAATCCTAGAAGGGACAATGTAGCCATATAAGGAGCACCAATATTTCCAAAAGGAGGAAAAGGACTAGGATTCCCATCAAAAGGAATTCCTTGATCGGTGGACTCCATATTTGTCACCATATGTTTCAACATAAGATCAACTAAGGAGTGAGTGGGGAGGATGTTATCCATGGTCAATTAATTTTATTTTAATCAAAGTAACATAACAAAACAAAATAATTATAATCTAGGCAAAAGATTTACGAAGCAACTGTGAACTGCAGAATACCTCCCGGCAAACCGAGAAGTATGGGCAGACAATCTCCCTGAATGCTGTGTTCGATGTATCGCAATGTACAAGGCGGCCGACTCGGTTACCTAAGTATGGATAGAAACCTTGTGTTGTCCTCCCATAAGCATTGTCTAATGCAAAACCGCACAATGAGAGCATTCCCATATACTTTACATACTCTAACACCACCCTATATACCCGAAGGTACGTGGATGAGCTATGATATACTCATATACGTGGAATGAGATATCACACTCGGGATGTATTGTAGACAAGTTAGCGACAACTGCATTGTTTTATGACACCGGAACACGTCTCTAGCCTAGACATATAAATGTTTTTCGTTAAGTGGCAATGCTCCATTAGGTAAATTCAAATAAATTTTAAGTTGATCTTCTTTAGAATTTGCCTTTCAAGGTTCACCACGTGATGTATGTTTGCAATTCCTAAAATGCAACTAATATGATAAGCATTATTCTCATTCAATTGAACAATGAAAACCTTAGCTAGTAGGGATAGAGAAATTAGATCTTTGACAAAGAGCAAAGAGCACAACTAATGCAATTTCCCTAGATATTCCTTTCAAGAATTCACAAACTACAATATGAATCATGCAAGTTTTTCTTTTTGAATCCCTTAATATTATTATGAATAAAAAGGAAATATGCACATATAATCAATTAATCTTTAACAATAACGAATACTTTTACGACAGTTCGGTTTCGACGGAAAAGAAGACTTTATGACACTTTCTTTCGAACAAAGATTAATCAACTATATACTAACTTTGACTATAGACCGATAATGAAAAAGAAAACATTTAAGAAACATTAATCAATCAAGTCAAAATAGGGTTAGACAAGGAGATAGAAACTTGCTCTCTGAGGCATGACATTCATTGATCAATCGAAATCAAACAAACAGAGAAAAATTGGCAAAAACTTAATCCAAAGGTGAAAATTTTCCCTAAAGTGGATCAATGCAGGTCAAAGAGGGTCTAACTACACTACAGAGCACTGTCTCTCACTCAAGGTTGCTCTCAGAGTATTGTCCCCTGACCAAGCCTGCGCTGATTCCTAAGAGGCCACTCAAGAGTCATCTAACCTAAAATTTTGACCAAAATTCAATGCAAAAGAGCTGAAATACAGTCAAAAAACACAAGTAGGGTCTACAAGAATTTCCTAGGAGGTGAATAAGTTACTAGGAAAGGTGATAGTTTCCCATTGGAGTCGCCAATTAGTTGTGGAGAATTTGGTATCTACAGATAAATACTAATTCCCTAGATAAGTAGCCATATCTAGAACAACAATTTAAAGTGTTTTAGTCTTTTCCTATAAGAAATAGATAAGATGAGAAGATGAGAAGACCTACTTGTAGTTACACTTTCCTCTCGTCTCCCTTGTATCGATCCCGTTGCTCCTTCCCGTACTTAATATGCTTGAGAAGTACCTGTAAACACAATGGAAAACAAAGAATCGATCAAAGAAAAAGATCTTTTGAATATAAGTGAATGGAATCAGATACAATTCACACATATAAGAATTATAAAACAATACAAACATATGGGAGAAAGGTTCAAACACTTTATTGAATAGAAGAAGGAAATACAACCATTGGTGTCTGATTCAAAGCCATTCCTCCAGGTTGGATCCCATCCACATCACATCAAAAGCATGATAAACTTGTAGCATTACAATACTTGCTTCAAAGCCAAATCTCATAGCAACATTATCTCCTTACAATTCAACATAATCCAGCCCTTGATCACTTAAATGAGTGGTCAATTTCTAGGGAGATGAAGGAGGTTTTTTCATAAATGGTGGCATTGAATGGCCTTCCATACTTAGAATTAGTTCCATGGAGGAAGGGATGAGAGGATAGGATGCATCTTAGAATTAGTTCCATGGAGGAAGGGATGAGAGTATAGGATGCATCTTAACTCATTCCTCATCCAATTTCGAGCTGATAAGAGTTAATAAGTGAAATAACCTTCTATATGACTCCAAAAGATAAGAATATTCCCAAAACCCTATGTGAATTTCGCTCAATCTCGCCCAGAGCAGGTGAAAGGAAGCCTAAGTGCTCTGTAGAGCACCCTGGCATGGACTTAACTGCTCTGTAGCGCACCCTTACATGGGCCTACCTGCGTTGGTCCCTCTAGAGGCTATTTCTGGATGTCTTCAAGTCATGAAACTATCTGGGAAGGAGGCATTCAAAGGGGTGACTTGTTTAGGGCATGTAGCAACTAAAATTAGGGTTTGATGAGCCCTAAAACACCGATCTGAATGATGGGATTGATGTGCCCAAATGGATCTGTAACGATTACGCCCCGTTGTTCTTTCTTTAGAAGCTTTTTCATGCCATTAGAGTTGATTATATTTCCTGGTTTCCTTGCAATACTCCTTAATTCAACTTCATTTCCTTCCCAAAAAAAAATTAAGAAAATTTCTTGAAAATTAAAAGCTATCGTACCCAAAGATTGTAACCATTGGAATCCTAGTACAACATCAGTATCACCCATTGGAATGGAAAGCATTGGACTATTCAATACATATTATCCCATGGATAGCTTGATATTATGGCACTTTCCCGAGCAATTTATGGTTCCTCCATTTGTAACCATCACTTGACACTCTGATGCCGGATATAAGAAGCAATTTAATTCTTTGGCTATCTTACAATGAGTAAAATTATGGGTACTACTTGAATCAATCAACACTATTACCTTTTCCTTCTTGATATGCCCTTCTATCTTGAGAGTTTGAGGAGTGGTAATTCTTGCCAATTCATTACAAGATATGGTCGGATTCATTTCTTTTTTCTCTGGGGTTGGTTCTTGGTGTATATCCTCTTATTTTGACATTTCTTGTTCCTTTTCTTCCTCCTCTTTACAATCGATGTAAAATATTTTTTCTCAGCACACTTATGACCTTTAGTGTATTTACTATCACAATTGTAACGAAGCCCTTTTGCTCTTTTTTCTTCCACTTTTTGTGGTGTCAACCTCGTAGGTTGTGGAAGGCTGGAGCAACCACACTTCCATCTTTATAGTTGTGAGTGGTAGGCTTCCTTGTTGCCATAATTTTTCTTTCAATTTTTCTTTCCAACCTGAGTGCCTTCTCCAATGAATTAGGTTCCCAAAGGAAAACCTCGTGTTCGATGTTATCCTTTAGAGTCCCTATGAAGACATCAATCCTATGCTACTCTGAAATATCATTTACCCTTATATTCAATTTTTGGAATTACTCAATGTGCTCCACTATTGAACCCTTTTGTTTGAGATTCATCAATTGGCAAAATAAGTGTTGTTCTTTGTATCCTCATAATGTGCTACCATTTCCTCCATAAAAATTGACCAAGTGAAAATTTGTTTATGAGAGAAAAGCCATCGATACCATACAAACTGATTGGGTTCTAAATATAAAGTTACAATGCGTACCTTTTGTGTGTTTTGCACATTATGGAGATCAAAATATTGTTCCATTTGTAGTATCCATGTTATGGGAACCTTGCCATCAAACTTCCTCATATCAATTTTTGGAATATGGTGGGTCTTCCATCGAATGTTAGAGTCTATGAAATCATGATTGACATTTCTTTTGTTCTCATTATGAGTTTCCTCTACTACCTTTTCACCATTAGGAAGCAATTATTGTAACAACTTTGTCAAACCTCCCTTCAAACCTTACCTGTCTTTCTTCAAATACTCAATGTTCCCTTTTTCTTCATTGATGTCATTCTTCAAACCATCTATCTTAGCTTCCATGCCATTCTTCAAACCTTCCATCTTATCTTCTGTTACTTTTTGTGAGAGTGAAATTTGTTGCACTTGGTCTCATAATTTTGATATATGATGTTGCATTTCTTCCTCTTCTTCATGAGTCATAGTAGAGATTTCGGGTTGCTTAATAGGTGTTTCCATTTTGTTTATTCAGGTCATTAATTAATGACAATTATGCTTCACTATTCCATTTGAATCACTTCAAACTAATTTTTAAAACAAAACTCATGCAAATTTTTAAAAAGACTACACACATTGTTTTGATTTGTAGGGGCTCTATATTGAATCTGATGTATCTCTGAAATTTCAGATTTACAAGGTCTAAAATCGTGACATGTGGTAGCCCTTTGAGTCATCTTTCCAACGTCACAAGTCTGATCGAAATTGGATTCTCCAGTAAAGAGTTATGCTCAATATCCCAAGTTGACCCGATTATATACTTTTTCAGTAGAGTGAACTTGTACGGAGTGCCACGTCTCACTGTCTTGACCTTCAGCTCTAAAACTGATACAAAACAAACTACAGTTCCTCCTCCTTCTGTCACGTTTTATGAAATTTTAATCCTATGTTTAGAGAGAAAGTTATGACGATTTTTCCCAAGGTCACATGTTTGAGATGGAATTCAGGAGCCTGCAAAAACCCTAACTCCCTCAGATCATATATCCGAAAATATAGCGATAAACGATCTAAAATTCGGACACCAAGTTCACTATGATTTCATATCAAATGAGTTTTAATTTCAACTTCTGACAATTCATAGAAAAAAATTATAGCAAAAATTCCATGATTACTCGTTTTAAATAGAAAAATCCTAGAATCCAAAGCTCTGATAGAAAATGTTATGCAACCAACTCGCAAAATAGAGGAAGAGATAGATAAACAACTTCAAAATAAGTTTCTTCAAGGTGGCAACCTCCTTTACATTGCACAAATGAAGAATTCTTGTATGATTCAAATGAGAAAACCTCCTTTCTATATATAGGAGTCTAAGGGGTCACAATATAATCAGAGTCGACATAACATTAATAATGTAAGGGCACAACAATAATAATACTGGGTTTCTACGGGGCACAAAAATAACAATAAGGGAGCTACACTAATAATAATGAGGGAATACATTATTGTTATAGGGATCTAATAATATAACCTTGGATGGATTTACAAAGTAGTGGGGTGTATTTGTAAAATGCATCGTGGGTTGAGAACATATTCCCACTGGGGAAAGGTTGTGGGAATATTTCACAGAGGAGTATATCCGAGAAGGGTCTTAGCATGGAGACTAAAAGAAGAAGGGTGAGGGATAAGAGAACCTAGCCCTAACCTTTAAGGGCAAGGGAAAGGACAAGAAAGGCTCCACTAAAGGAGATACCATGAAGAGCAATAATTAGAAGTTTGATACTTGCAAAGTGAAATGATTTTCTTGCCACCAATTAGGGTATTTTTCCAACCAATGCCTAACAAGAAAACGGGCAAACAAAAGAAGAATGTCATTGCTATAGCTAAGATGGATGAGTTTACAACCAAATTTTAGGATGAGTTATCGCTCATCACGTGTCTATATAGTTCAATTGGCACCAATGTGTGGTATGTCGACAATGGCACTTCATGTCACATGATTAGAGTGCGAGATTGATTTACCAATCTAAAGGAGCATAATTTGGACTTCTACATCGAGCTTGGTGAAAATTCCAAGTCTAGGGCAATAGACAGTGGAATTTTTGAGTTTCAAAGGGATTTTAGGAAGCCTCTATTGGTGAAGGATGTGTTGTACATTCCAGATTTGACAAAGAATTTTATTTTTGTTTCAACCATGGAGGACGAGGGTTAGGTGGTGATTTTCTGAGATGGAAAGGTGTATTTTGTTCAAAGGGTTATAACTTCAACACAACAAAGGTGCTTGGAGTGAGAAGAAATAAGTTGTACAAACTTCACTGTTGGGTATTTGTTATATTCTTTGCACAACTAGCTCTAGGTGTTGTTACATTGCGCTGGGTGTAGCGAGGGGGTCGCAGTCGCCCCCATTGTTAGGGGGTTTACAAGGGGGTGGTAGTCCCCCTACATAGGGTTCAAGGTGTTATATTTTGGTAGCATTAGATTTATGTTCTAGTCTCGATTTGTGTCTAAGAGGCTAAGGAACACGAGATCTTCACAACCTAGAAAAGTTTTTAATAGATAAGCTTGTGAAATACCTTAATTAAATTAATTAGTTATCATTTATTTTTTTTCTAATTCTAAGTTAGGAAAATTGGTTAATTAATGGGAATTAATTAAGAAGATCGAGAATTCTCTAAAGACTCACCTGAATCGAGTCTGAGTTGATATTAACATTTGATGAGGATTTAATGGTGGTCGTTGGAGCGCTGGCAAGAGATTATAAGAGTAGGTTGATGTGACAGAGAGAGACATATATTGACACAAGAGAGGATTGAGTTCCTTGGTAGATCGAGCTATCCAGTTGCAAAGATTCGGCAAGGAAGTAAGTTTGAGCTAGAGAAGGAGAGTATCAATGATTGAGGGAGCAACAACAAAGAGTTCCAAAGGATTTTCTAGTGTCAGAGAGCCAACAAAAGGGAGGCTGAAATATCGACAGAAAAAGTCGTCTAGGTGGTATGAGTTAGCCAGTCCAGTTAAGTGAATTGTCAGGAAGGGTTTGGATCAATTGTTGGAGGCCAAAAAGAAAATCTGGAAGGTAGAAATAATTTTTCCAGAGGAGGCTAGATGACATAGTTTGGAGCAATTCTAAAGGTCGTATGAATTGCACAAGCCATTAGTGCGAGCATCCCAGAGCAGGTGCGAGCAGGCCTGAAGGAAGAAGAGTTATTTTACAGAGGGATAATTTATCTCCAAATTATTTTGGCGAGATTATTTGCTGGAGGATTGCCAGTTGGGCATCCATATATTGTGCTCAGGTTTTTACTATTGTATAATAATAAAATGAACCCTTATTTGTTGCACCGATTTTCCCTTCGAGTTTTTTCTTGGAACTATTAGTCCAAAAATATTCGTGTCTATTTTATTGTGTGTGCATTATTTTCTCATCTTCCAGTTATATTCCGCGAGATATTTTATTTTGGTGAAGATTGTAATTGAGAGTTTATCAATATTTGTCGTAATAACAAATAAATTGTTAAACAATTAGACCATAAATTTCTAGTAATTGCAATCAAGGAATTTTCACACGGGGCAATGCCTCAATTTTTTTTTATGCGAATCTACCCATGGTTTTGGGCATGATGGTTTTTCCCATGGTATTTTGTAGATCTTCTCAAGGGAACTATGGTTATGTTCTAATCCAAGGTTAATGGATTGGGGGTTTATGAATGTTTTGGCATGTATATAATGTATTATAACATAGAAAAGAATATAATGAAAAATCAATCTGGTTTTCCTGATTTTGAGTTTTAAGAGAAAAATATCTATGTATATTTTTTGTTCTCACCATTGTATGTTTTATGTTTTTAAGAATTCATTTGCAAGTAATTTTTGTACAAGGTTAAAACCTCCATTCAGTTCGATCAAGCCAAAATGTTGGTGAGCACCAGAAACAATAGTCGTGACTTAGGCGAGTTGTAGCATAGGATAATGGAACCCTTGAACCATTAAGCACTCAAAACTCAGGGAGGTTGTGACCAGGCTCCCTAATTTCACTATAAATCAGCATGATGTGTGCAAGGGGTGTGCCATGGGAAAGTACACCAAGACCGTGTTTCCTAACAATGACAATAGGTCCAAGAAGATCTTTGACTTGATCCATCAGACGTATGTGGGCCCATATTAGTTGTGTCTATTGGAGGGTTCAACTACTACATCATATTCATGGATGACCATTCCAAGAAAACTTGTAACTATTTTATGAAGACCAAGGATGAGGTCTTCGATCGATTCCAAGAGTTTAAAGCTCTTATGGAGAACCAAATGAGGAGAAATATTGAGGTGCTTGGATCTAAGAATGGGAGTGAGTACAACTAGAATGCCTTCAAGGAGTTTTGTGCATATTTTGGAATTATGAGGGAACTGGTAGTTCCATATAACTCACAGTAGAATGGAGTATCAGAGAGAAAGAATAGAGCCGTTGTTGGAGCAGAAAAAGAAATGTTGCATGATCAAAATCTTCCTATGTTCTTATGGGGATAAGCGTGTAACATTGCATTTTATTTGCAAAACGAGAGTCCACACAAGGTGTTGGAGAGGATGATCCCTATCACAAGCAAGAAACCACAGGTTGGGCATCTTTGCTTTTTTGGGCCCTTTGTTTACTTCCATGTTCCATTAGAGAAGAGGATGAAGCTCAAGCATACTACAAATAAGGGTATCTTCGTTGGATACAAGAACTCAAAGCCTTGCAGAAACTTAGGAAGACAATGGTGCAGAGGGATGTGAAATTTTAGGATAGGGATTTCAGAAAGCTATATCAAAGGTTCGGGAGCATGAAGCACCAAAGGAAGAAGCGATACATCCATTACAGATTGCAGGAACCTAGATTTGTGTGCAAGATGAGCAGGATGCTCCATTTATCCAGGTCTAGACTTCCAAGAAAGAGAGGTTGGAATGGGAAAAGTGTACCTTAAGGGAAGTTCAACAGTAGGTGGATGCTCCTAGAACTTCAGTCAAGGAGAGCAGACCACTATAGATGTTTTTCGATTATGAGCAAGTTAATTGAGGCTTGGCCTTCCAATTTTCAGGGGGCATCTGAGCAATAGGTATGGAGGGATGCCATGGTGGAAGAATACACTTTCATCATGAAGAATGATGTATGGGAGGTTGAGCAATGACTTGAAGGGAAATTAGTGGTGGGATCTAGGTGGATCTATAAGATCAAACATGTTGTTGATGGCAATGTTAATAAGTTCAAGGCTCAATTTGTGGCTTATGGGTTCTCCTAGAGAGAAGGAGTTGACTATCATGAGACATTCTCCCCTGTAGTCAAGTACTCCTCCATCGGAGCTTTGATTTCCATTACTGCAGAGATGGGTTGGAAGATCCATCAAATGGATATCAAGACGACATTTCTTAATGGTGTGATTAAGGAGGAGGTATATATTAGTAGTTGAAGGTCTTTGAGGTGCATGGGAGGGATTCCCATGTTTGCAGGTTGAAGAGAGAGTTGTACAGACTCAAGCAAGCACCATGTGTGTGGTATTATAGGATAGACAATTATCTGCTGGTGATGGGTTTCACCAAGAGTGATGTTGACTCAAAACTTTTCTACATATTGTACAGGGGAATGCCACTCATTCTTATGTTATATGTAGATGACTTGTTTCTTACAAGTTCAATTAAGCAGATTGCAAACTGTAAGAAGGATCTCATTGTGGAGTTTGAGATAAAGTATATCGGATTGATGTAGTACTTTTTTAGGCTAGATGTGTGGTAGAGATATGGGAAGATCTTCCTTGGATTAGGGAAGTACGTTGTGGATATCCTAAAGAAATTCGGGATGCAGGACTGTAAGCCTATGGCTATGCCAATGGTGACCAATTGGAAGAAAATTCATACTTCCAAGTCAAAGGTGATGGACCCTGTTGACTAATAGAAATGCATTTGAAGACTTGTCAAAGTCTCCATGATCAAAGTAACTAGAGAATTCTAGCACCATCAAATCAACCAGAATTACATGCTTCATCAGGGCTTTTAAGCCTCTTTCTTCTTCTTCTCTTCATTTTCTTCTTCAAATTTTGTAGCCCTCCAAGGAAATTGTAAAAATGATTTTAGTTTGATGAACTAAAGCCATGTAACAGGCCTAGGTAGATTAGGATTTTACTAGCAAGTGAGTTCACTCTAGGGATTTTTTTTAATTAGCTAATTATTTGTGTTTTTTTAACACTTATAATTAGTTAAGTTTTTCTACCATATATACCCCAAATCTAGAGTGCGACTTGATGGTAGAGTCTTAGGTGAGTCCTAGTGTCTAGAGTTAATGTATATGTGAAGAGAGGCCTCAACCCATAAAATTCATCATGGCAAGTGTGCAATACAAACACCATCTCTTAAGCAAAAAGAAACTCTTGAAAGGCTCACACTTCTTCCTAGATGAAGATTTAACTAGCAAACAACAAGAAGAGAGAAGAGAAGAAGTGGAGAAAGTTAGAGCAGCAAGAAACGAAGGGAAAAGAGCATGGTTGTACAATGGTAAAGTAGTTATTGCAGTGTTTGGGCCTCATGGAAAAACAGGGCAACAAGTTGGCAGTAAAGAAAAAATATGTAATTCTATAATAGGGAGGAAAACAATAGGATCAACATGGATGAAAAGGGGTGAAGACTCAAATTTGAGTCTTGTGTGTCAAATCGCGTAGCAGTCAAATCCTACCCAAGTCTACCTAAGTCTAGTTTGTTGGAACTATAGAGGTTACCCTTGGAGGAGGGGACTTGGGATAGGGCCTATTGCAAAAGGTAGAGACATAATTTGTCTCATAGAAACTCATGAACATGATGGTTGCAAAACTCCTATGTTTGACGATTATTTGAAGTTAGCAGTTTGGAATGAGGCAACAGAAAATGACAAAGGGTACGGAGGAATACTGGTTTTAGTGAAAGAAAAAGAAGGTTGTCACATTTAGTTAGTGAAAGAAGATACAAATAAACAATATTTATGGTTCAAAATAACAAAGAATGAGAAACACATAAGAATTATAGCATGCTATTTTGCACCTTAAGTATCAAAAACTTACGAAAATAAGGGGTTGGACATCAAAGATCTGTATGCAACTTTAAAGAAAGATATTGCCACATATTCTCAGTAGGGAGAAGTTATTTTAGTGGGAGATTTCAATGTTAGAACAACAAATCAACAAGCTAGTATTCTTTGTTGCAAATAGGATCAAAATCCTATTTGGCTCATTGAAGAGGAGAATCCTCAATGGTTGAGATGTTCAAAAGATGACAAAGTTAGTAATCATTTTGGAGAGGAATTTCTTACATTGTGTGACACTTTCAACTTAATTATTTGCAATGGTCTAGATAGATGGAAAAAGTCTGGGGATTTTACTTGCAACACATACAATGGGGCAAGTGTCGTTGACTATGTTATTTGTTCACAAATCTTAATAGAAAGGATATATGAAGTTAAGATTGGAGAGCATATTTGGGACTTAAAATCATATCATAACCCAATTTATATGAAGCTATCTTGGTTAGAAGAAAGGAAACATAGGAGGAAAACCCAATGTAAAATTCTTCTAACACAAGAAAATTGCACTATCTTCAAAACAATGCTAGAGAGATCAATTCAGAAGGAGAAAACTGGTCCCCAAAGCCTTAACAGTCATGAGTTAACAAATATAATTGAGGGTGTACTTGAGAAGTGAAAAAGAGCAAAAAATAGAAAATCAGAATCAAATTATTTTCCTGTGAATGCTTGGTTCGATGAGGAATGCAAAATGGAAAGGAGAACCTTGAAAAAGGTAGGTGAGGAGAAGATGAATGTAAAGTTATATAAGCAGATTTAAAAAAAAAAGAAATGCAAGTTCATGCAAACAAGGCGGGAAGAGTTAATATATCTAGGAAAGAATAGCCCATATATTTTTTTGCAGGAATTCAACCAAGGAAGAAGAAAATTGAAAATAATATTACAACCAATCAGTCATTTGACTATGTAAGGAAACTCTATGAAAAAGAATTAGAGGTTGAGCCTCCTCCCAGGATCAACACAACTAAAAAGCTTTTCACATTACAGGAGGTGGAGGTAGGAATTAAAAAGTTGAAAACAGGGAAGGCAAAGGACTTGGTTGAACTTCAAGCAGAATATCTAAAGTGGGGAATGAGAATTTTGGCACTGCACATCATGGAAATATTCAATAATGTCATTCGGCAAGGATTCCTAAGAGATTGGACAACTAGTCTAGCAATACCCATTTTTAAAAGTGGAGACATTAGTAATCCTTCCAACTATAGAACCATCATGATCAATCCTTTGTTTGCAAAGCTTTTCAGCGGCATGGTAGAAGATAGAATCAGTAAGTGGGTAGAAGTAAAAGAAAACAAGGAAAAAGTGCAAGCAGGTTTTAGCCCGAAGTATTCTATAGTAGGTCATGGTATCACGTTGATACACATTATTGAAAAGGTTTAGGGGGACAAAGAAGAAGTGCTTTTTTGCTTTGTTGATTTCAAAAAGGCATTTGACACGGTCCCTAGAGATAAGTTTTGGCGTAGAATGGAAGAACTTGAAATTCCTTTGCAATATAGATTTGTTGTCCATAGGCTTTATGAAGAGGTGAAAATCAAAGTTAGAACTTCAACAGGCATTTCAAAAAGTTTTAGGAGTGACACCAGAGTCAAGCAAGGCTTCCCTTTATCCCCTACCATTTTTGGTTTATATATTGACAAATTGGAAGAGTGACAAAATTTGCAAGGTGGGGATGGTGTTCGGTTGGGGGAGTTTGTGATAAAACTTATTTTATATGCTAATGATCTTATATTGATTGTTAAATCAGCCTATGTATTGTAGATGCACCTATATTCCCTTGAGAATTTTTTAAAGAATTGGGGATGCAAGTCAATACCAGTAAGACCAAAATAATGATTTTCTCTAATAAAAGTAAGCAAAGCTAGTATACGTTCTTATTTTAAGGAAAAATTATTGAAGAAGTAAATCAATACAAGTACCTTGGGATCGATTCCAACAACAAGATTAATCGGGAGGACTGCAGAAAGAAGAGAACTTTAGGAGGCTAGAAAGCATTATATGCACTTCAAAACAAATGTAGAGAGGTAGAGTTATGGGATTGGAAAACAATTAAAGTTCTTTTTGGAATCCTATTTTGTCCAGTGATATTATATGGGTGTGAATTATGTGCTAGTAACATACTTGTTTCAAAATGGAAACAAATTGAGAAAATCCAAAAACTCTTGATCATGAGCAAGTTCAAAATAAAATGTTTGATTCCTTATGAGATAATGTTGAATGAAACAGGAGCAACTCCCATCGAAGCAATTGCTATGGTGTGTCTTATAAGGTATCTAAAAATAATTGAGCAAATGGGAGTAGGTAGATGGCCGAAAGTTATTTTCAATGAAGGCATGAGTGAAAGAAAGAAATCATGGATGAGACAAAACAACAAATAGATGAAAAAATGGAATATTTACCTCAATACATGTCCCACAACTAGAAAGGAGTTAAAGAATTTTGTTATGGAGAAGTTTCATAAGAATATATGGGGAAAAGAGTTGGGTAGAAAGAAGAATTACTATGTTCAGGAATTCGACCCCACTTGTGGTCTCCAACAAAAAGGCTACATTGGAGGCAACATTCTGTGGAGATAAAATATTCTAATTTCTTAATTAAGAACTAACTCACATCAACTTCGATGTGAAACGGGACAGTGGAAGAGACATAAAGAAGCTTGGAAAGAATATCTGTGTAATTTTTTCACTTATGGGGCAGTGGAATCGGAAAAACATTTCATTTTGGAATGTGGTGCTTTCAGAGACACCAGAGACAATTATGGAAGTATGTTAGACTCAATTCCTTAGCATTGTCTTTTTAGTGAGGGGACTGTTAGAAGGTTGGGTCAGCTCATCATCAATTTGAGTAAGAAAAGGATTGAATTGCAAAAATAAAAAAAAGGGAGGTTGGTAGTCCCATAGGATATTTTTAGTCTCATGGACATTAAAATATCATTCATTCATTCATTCCATGCTATATCATCTCTATATTTTTGTGGAATTTGGTTAAGTCTAAGTGTCAATTTCTAATTGTTAAAAAATTCTCGTTGGACAAGATTTTTAATAATTTTTTAATGTAAGATGCAATAAGTGTTGTCTAGAGAATTTGTAGGGGGTATGAGTACTCAAAATTAGATCTCTATACCTCAAATTTATACTAAGACACACTTTTGGGGGTCAAAAAGTGACTATTTACCCCTCAAAACCCATTTTCTCTAAGTTTTGGCAAAACAAATAGCAAATACATTAGCCAAAAAATAAAAATTAGTAGAAAATAAAAATTCTCTCCAAGTGGAAAATGCTAAGAAATGAAGTGGAAATTCCAAAAAAAAAAAATTAAAGTCAAGTCAAAAAGGTGATGTGGATCCCATTGATCAAGGAAGATAACCACAAAAAAATTGATGGTCCCAGCAACAACAAATGGTCCAAAAATTTGTGTTTTCAAGGAAGACAATTCGAGTTCCAAGATATTATGGAGATTGCGATTAGTTTTGGTCAAGGAATAGTTTGAAAAAGGTCTACACCACTCCAAAATTTAATTGCCACTCCACCCAACTTCTTCCAAGTGCAAATGGCTACCTCTCTTGGAGACTGTGTAGGGGAGCATGAAGGGTTTCTATTTTCTCCATGGGATCTAGATGTTTCTCCTTAGGATCAAGACAATTTTATTGGATCACCACTTGGCACTTGGATATCAGTTATGTCATTGGGATCTACTCCCATTTTTTCTATAAATTGAGGCTTTGACTCCTCACTTTAATGAATTGTAATGCTTAGATGCTACTGGGATAGCAGCTTTGCAAATATTGTATTTTTTTTCTCATGATATAATAAAAAGACTTTGGGGTTATTCTATGTGGTGTTATCCTTCTTCTTTTCAGGTATAATTGTTTCATTTTGTGCTTAATTCTCTACTTGCGCTAAAATCGAATTGCTATTTACATTTGTCAGGATTTGGATCTATTGATGTAAGCTATCTTGCATTAGTATTTGCAATAGAGGACCACTCTAGAGGGAGAAGCACTAGAGGGTTTTTGGTTGAAGCCCTAGCCTTTTTTCTCATTGTGTATTCTATATCCTTGGGATCTATCAATTTTTTTATCAAGTGTGTAGAAGATCATTTTTTCTAAAGCATATCTTGAGCGTGGGGTGAGTTCTTGGCTAAACAAACTCATTCTTAAGGAAGCATAAGGAGTAAGTCCCACGTTAAGTTATTTCCTCAAATATTTTATGTAGCGAATTCAAAAGGGAGTCTCTAGACTAGCACTCTAAGACATATCATTTGAAATCAAGATCTATTTACTCATTTTATGCGCTTTTACTGAATAATCTATCTTTTTTACAACTTATTTAAAGGGTCTTCCCTTTCTTGCTTGCACAAGAGCGGAGGTGTCCTCATACTCTTATTACTTGTAATTTCTATTTTTAAGTGTATATATTCAATATTTTGTGATTTATTTTCTCATATTAGGGGAATTTTGAGGTCTAAAATGTGCCTCCTAAGGAAATTATAAAGCAATAGTGGAGATAATAAAATAAGATTAGATTACATCATCAAATTTAAGAGGGAAAAAAAAATATTTTTTCAACTCATATTTTCAACTTATCTCCTTATGGGTTTACTCAAATTTCAAGCGGAAACACTCATTGGATGCAAAATTTGATTCCTCATCCGAGGAGTACCCATGCTGCATACTTTCTATGGACCCTGCTACATGAAAAATGAGAAATACATGAAAAATGTGACTGCAATCACGTTTTTTCATGTATTTCTCATTTTTTTGTGTAGGAAGGTCCATCGAAAGTATGAAACATGGGCACTCCTTGGATGAGGAATTAAATTTTGCATCCAACGAGTACTCCTGCTCGAAATTTGAGTAAAAAATTAAGGACATAAGTTTAAAATACGAGTTGAAAAAGTAGTTTTATTATTTTTTATTATTTTTACTTTTTACTCCAAAAATGGTGAATCATCCCCCATGGTTGACATCATCATCTTGAATCCTATTGGTTCTTATAAATTTTATTTTGGTTGTACATTTTTCTTAGGAGGCCCATTTAGATCTCAAAATTCCCCTAATGATTGCATCAGATTTGATCTCTCTCTCTATGCTTGTGTAGTCCCCTATGGAAGATTGAGGAAGGGTTTTTGGAGGACATATTGAAGGGATCAATAACTAGAGGATTGAAAGACCGAGAAATACAAATTTTGAGGCCTCCTTCTACTCTTTGTCGTGGCTAAAAGATGGTCTCTTTCCCTCCCTTGTGCATTTTTCTCTTAAAGGCTTGGACGTCAAACCCCAGTGTGGGATCCATTAAAAAAAAGTAAGTTCCCTCTTGAGGAACAATCTCATTTGTAATTTTGCAATAAGCGTTGTAAATATTATTCTCATTCTCATCTTATATTTTGAGTAAGGGTATTTGTCTTCAAACCCTTTTTTGTAAACCCTCCTCAAGATCTAAAACCCTCACTTATTTATAAGAGGGTTTCTCTTTAAATAATAAAAGAATTTTTCTTCATGATGGAGCTTGGGGTTTTCCCCTTGGAATCTCAGACTCCTCATTTGGAAGGAGGATCTTTAGGTGGTTAGTGACTAACTCTTTATATTTTCTTTGCTAGATTAGTGTATTTTCTTACTTATTTCATCATCTAATTGCTCACCTGGATGCTAGATCTCATATCACTAGTTTGCGCATTTCATTAAGTTATTTAGCTCATTTAAGTCCACTAATTTCCATAGTTGATTTACTAGCCTAGATCTGATTTATTCACTACTTGTATAACTTATGTTATTGTTGGTATATCACTTATCTCATTGTTCATTCCATAGTCTAATTGTTTGCATTTCAGATCTTACAATTTTATGCAAGTGTGATAGTTTAATTGGACTATAATTGTCATTATCAAATCATAAGTAATCTTGTCATTAAGCACTTATATTAACTTTTTCACTTGACTTTTGCATTCTTCTCTAAAATTTACCTCCAAGCATAAGCTTGGTTGATAGACTTTTAGAAAAACTTCCTCAACTATCATTCAATCTCCCAATATTTGAGTTTGGAGGAAAAGTAAAACACATGACCTCACAATTCTCTTGCATGGCTAATTCCTTTGAAGGAATGAAGGCATGCGGGTTGTTTTGAAGAACTAGGTGGGTATCGTTAATGAAGCATTATCTTCCTCATCCTAGCCTTCTTGCGACCACCTTGAGTCCTTTCCAAGTCAAAGGAATTGAGGGGAGGTAACACTTTAGAATAGACATTAGTTAAAATTTACCAAGACCACTCAACTTCACACACTAAATTACAACTTTGATTTACCTTGTATTTAATTGGTTATCATTTAAGCTCTTTCTCAAATACATACAAGTTAAATTTTTAACATCTACATTTACTTTACTTGCAACCATTTTATTTTATGTATTTGTCTATTTCATTTGCATGCTCATATTAACTCTGATTTGATGTCATTGGATCATATTTGAGCAACTTCATTTACAAGTACAAGTTTTGTTCACTTGCAAGCTCTATTTTCTAGTTGTTCATTTCTAAAAGTTGTATATAATCTCTCATTATTGTAGTTTTGTCTTGTTTCACTAACACTTGCTTTGAAACTTCCCATTTTTTCAACTTGATGTAACTTGAAAGTTATATTTCATTGCAACTATTTTAATTTTGTTTAGAGCATATATTTCTTACAAGTTTATTACTAGCACTGTTCTGCTCACAATTTGCCTTGCAGGATATCTTGTTGAATCTATTGGATTTATTTACATTTTTCATGTTTATATCTTCATAATTATTTTAAATTTCTAACCAATTTTGTTTCAACTTATATTTCAAGTCTTCCTAATTGGTTTATTAATTATCTCCTAGAACTTGTTAGATCTAACAAGCCTTCATTAGAAATCTTCCTTAGGGTCTACCCCCCTTGGCTTAGCTAGGAGAGAGACTAGACGGAGAGAGTTGGGATTATGTGACAACCCCTTCTTTGAGTGTTGACACAAAGAACACACCTTGTGGGGTTGAGGGATTTTCCCACATTTCTTGGGTGTGTAAATTGTGTGGACAACAGACCCCACTTTATATAGGAAACTAATTGGCTCTCTTATGTACCTAGTCAACACTATACCATATATATGTTTTGTTGTCAATACACTCACTCAATTTATGGCTGATCTAGAGCGAGTGCACTGGCCGGCAGTGAAACACATACTCAGGTGTTTGGGTGGTACGATGGAGTATGGATTGAGTTATGTCCAAGAAGATGGAGTGATGCTAGTGAACTATTCAGATGTTGATTGGGTAGACAATGCAATTGGTAGTAAAAGTACTTCCAGTTGTTTTTTCAAATTGGGTCTGGAGCTATTTCTTGTTTAATCAGGAAATAAAAGACAATTTCACTAAGTTTTGTTGAGGTTGAGTACATGGCAACAAGTTTGGCATCATGTGAGGAAATTTGGCTTCAAAAGTTACTCATGGGGATGCTTGATCAGGAGTTGGAGTCGACCATGATACATTGTGACAATCAGAAATGTTGAATCTCTTGTAAAATCCAGTGTTTCATGATAGGTTGAAACATATAAATATTAGGTATCACTTCATCTGGGACTGTGCAGAATGTCAAGATGAAGTTGCAATATGTACCTACAGATTAACAGGTTGTAGACATCCTCGCAAAAGCCTTGATGAAAGGTAAGTTTTTTTTTCTTTAGGGACAAGTTGGGGGTGGTTCAAAACACCTTCCTTGCTAAGAGGGAGTGTTAAAATTGTAGCTTGGATAGGTGTCTTTTCATAGGCCTTGTGTCAAGGCATGCATAAGATATCTTGAAAATTCACTTATTTTGGAATTTTCAATTCTATCATCAATGTCAAGTTAATGACTGTGAAAAGCTTCATGCTAAATTTTTCAAATTTTATTGATTCCAAACTTAGGAAAAGAATAATAATTAATTTAATTAGCTATTATTGGCTTTGTAACCCATATTTCTAAAGTTTATGACTTTGGAAATTAATATTTCCATTTGACAAAATCAAAGAAAGTGATAAGAGAAATTTTTTTCCTTTGATCTTTTCTTTTAAGATCTCAAGGAGGAAATAGATTCATGAGAGAAATTATAAATTGTTGGAATGAGTGGGTGAAAGAAAACTTAGAGATCACAAAAAGAGAGAGAGAAGGGGGTTGATTTGGGTAGAAGAAAGAAGGTCAAAAAACTGAGAGAAGGGGCCATCTTGTTCAAAGAAAGAGGGGTTGTGGCCTGGTTGTACTAAACAATGAGAGAGGAGATGAAACCTAGGTTGCATTTATAGGAGAAAGAGGCTAAATATTGGGGCTAAGTTTCTTGCTAGAGGGGATGTCAAACCTTGGGTTGATATATGTTGAAGAAAAGAGGTCGTCATCTATTGGAGAGAGGTCGTACCATTGCAAAGGAGAGAGGGCCAATTTCTCTAGCCATTCTTGGTTGTAGATTATTTGGATCTGCTACTGTAATTACTTCTGAAGTATTTTCTCTAAAGCCTAATAAAATCCCTCTCTATCGGTTTTTCCCCACATTGGGGTTTTATAGGGTAAAATTTGTGTAAAATGTTTATGTGATTGGATTTCTTATTTTTACTATGCATATTTTGTTAGAATCTTAAGTGTGTTAATTGTGCATTGATTTTAGATTTGAATTTTCTGGGTTTTCTGTAAAATTAAAACTATGGGTATAAAAATTTACTAGCACATTAATCATTTTGTTGGGCTTAGAGAAACTAATAGTGTATCATAGGTTTACTAGATCATACAGATGATATTGCACTAATTTTAGTTAGGATCCACTTATATACTTAGAAGAGGCCTCCTCATTTCAGTTGTTGTTGAAAGTACCTTTGGTATGAGCGTCAATCACGTATCTCTTGATGGTTAAATCCAATCCCTAGCAGAAAAACCCAAGCATTGTTTTACCTACAAACAAGTCGTGTTGATACAGAGATTTTATGTGCTTCTCAGTTGAATGTATAGCTTCATAGCCTACCCAAAGTATGGTCTATGATTTTTTGATGCATGTTTTATGGGTTTTATAAGACTAACACAAATCTCGTGCACACATTGAATATTTGTGCCTTTAGAGGCACTGGGTTATTATTTGTTGGAAATATTGAGAGGGGGGTGAATCGGTATTTCTTACAATAATTTTCATTTTAATCTTTAGAGCATTAAATTTACATTTATCATCATCATATTATATAAACAGTAACCAACACTATTCAACAATGCATAATAATCAAGATAGTAGACACAAGATATTTTAGGTGGAAACTCTTTCGGGAGAAAAATCATCAAATGCTTCTTAATATTTATCTTCAAAATATTTACGTCAATTTATAATCTCCAACTTTTAATATTCTCAGCTCTTGCTGAAGCAGGCTCACCCCCTAGTTTACAAGCTCCAACCTGAAGGATGCACCAATTCCCTAGTTCACTAGCTCCAACTCGAAGGACGCTCCAACATGAATGATGCTCCAACACCTTGTTTATTGTTGAGAATTTGGGTAGGGCAGGCATTATTTTAAATTCTCTCACATGATTACTACTTGTGTAACTATTATTGTTGTCCTTTATTATTTATGTGTGGTACATCAAATATCAATCAAAACAATAAGAATAGTGACACAATGATTAGGCTTCAAGCCAGGGCTAAAACCCCTCCTCTTGAGGGGAAAACCCATAACTCTCTTCTTATAGATTCTTCACTAGCTAAGTACAATGACCTTGACAAATATACTTGACCAGAACTGTCTCCTAGACCAATACATAGTCATCCTCCTCATGTTCTTCTCTTTATCACTTTGTTGCATTGAGTAGAACTGACCTTGACATCATGCTGACCTTGTCTTCAAGTAGCACTAGCATTGAACAATCTTCTCTTTAATGTCACTGTGATGTATACTAAAGAGGGATCTGAATTCCCATAGAAGTCTCCATCCAAAACTCTATCTCCTACTTCTTGTCACCCATCTGAAGTTTTGTCTCTAGATTCTTATCATTTATATGAAGTTCTGTATCCAACTTCTTATCAGTTATTTGAAGTTTTGTCTCACACCCAAACTATCCTTACATTATTTGAAGTCAGAGAGTGATACGAAAAACTATTTCTATGGAATGATCCGAGCTGGCTATATATAGTGGTTAGGCTCCATATTAGGCTGACATGAATAAGTTAACCGACATGTCTCCATAATCAAGCTGACATATTACTTATCTATATATATGTATATGTATATATATATATATATATCTATATATATATATATATATATATATATATCTATTGGAGCCGTCTTGAAGCTTCTTTCTACACACATTGAGGCCATCATAGGATGACTACAATTGTCTATCTTGGCAGACCTTTACAAGTGTAACAACACTTCCTGTATATGACTCTAAATTATACATTTATGACAAGATGGAAAATCCCTAAAGACATCAAGAAGAAGTCTTTGACCTATAATAAAAAGTCCTTGCTCATGAAACCCATGATGCAAGTATTACAAAATATATTTTATTATTTTTGTCTTCTTCATTTCATAAATTCATAATTACAAGTCATTATGAAGACCGAGCCTAGTTACACTTTTCAACAACATTTACCAGCTGCAACTAGGAGGATGCTCCAATGTACAGAATCCAACTTGCCTTAGCACCACCCTGCCAGCTTGAAGTGTTCTCAAGCTCTAACCTAAAGGACTCAACTCTCCTACCTTGCACCACCCAGACACCCTAATCAACCGACGGAACATGTTTCGCAATTTTCAGACTGGATCCTTTTGTGCTCTATATCAAAGCAAAAGAAACTACAATTCCATCTCTACTGCTTCTGCTTAGGATTTATGTCCATAGCAAACCCTAGCAGCTTCATTTCTCATCTCTACAATGGTAATTAACATACATATTAACCAAGTATCCTATTCTCTCAGTAATTCCTACACACATCAGTCTTAGCATAAATATTTTCTTAATACATCAACATTTCTCAAATGTGCTCATCAAACCCTAATGTGATCATACTCTAGCACCAACCTTTATATATTAGATAGTTATACAACAATTGTTCTATTCATGAATACATACAAGTATTTACTAATATTTGTCCTTAATATTATTATTAGCAAGTGTAAAGCCTTCTCAACTTACTTCTGCATCTGCTCAAAACTTCCCTCTGCCAACTTAAAAATAACTCTGCTCTACCAATGAATTTGGTCATGCACAAATGAACATCATTCTCATTGTCATCTATTATCAAACTGAAGAGATCCCTAGCAATGACCGGCTATGAATTTTAACTTAGAAGTACCTCTATCTACATTAGTGCTTAGCAACATATATGATTAGATATCATACGACCTCAAGTCTATTTTCAAGGTCACACTTTCTATACCATAGATGTGTCAGATGAATGCTTCTTGAATTGATACCATGCAGTTGTATTTTTCAGACCTCGAAGTATGTTGAACTAAGAGTGTCATTGTTGTGTTGTCTCATTTAGCCCTTAGTACTAACATAGTTGCAGAATTCCATTTTTGATTTAGGAACAACTTTATATCCTTTATATTTCCACAGGGCCCAACATATGACAACTTCTTGCTTGCACTATGTCCCAGATCATCATTCAATATATATCACATATGCACTCAGATGTTTCATTCACGTGCAATGTCCAATTGTCAAAAGTATATTCACTTCAGGCTTTGGGCCATTTTAATATGGATCAATTGTTCAACAACCACCTTTTCCTGTTAACTTTGTAACCAAACATACATCAAAGTGATATTGCAGACCATTACTTATATGAATTGTATTAGAATTCAATCAATATTTATGGTTATGTGCAAGATTTAATACATATATATCCAAGGCTACAAACATTGAAAATACTTGCACACACATCACTGTGATATAGGCATTTCTGGTCATGCACACAGATCCAAGGTTACTACTGAAAATACTTGCATACACAACATTTGTGATTTACAAGAATAGTCATTCCTTGTCATGCACAAACTTTGACATGCACAAATCCAAGGTTACAAATGCACTGAAAATACTCGCACATACATCACTTGTGATATACAGGAATAGGTTTTTTTGGTCATGTGCATGGATCCAAGGTTACTACTAAAAATACTTGCATGCAAACTATTGTCATAAATAATGGTGTCATCCATGAAATATGACATAAGAGATAATAGTGCAAATTATTATACCTTTGCTACAACATCCTCATCAACTTACTGAATCATACTATAGAGATTCATATCTCTATTTTTTCTAATTGCCCAATGTTCAGTGTATCAGTCCAGGTCATCAAATTGCACATGAACACATTGACTGATCCATAAAATAAAATAAAATGATTTGACCTTCCTTTGATCCAACGCATGCTCAACATACATACGTACATACATATATTGATTATAGAAATGTGTTGTTGGATCAGTGGTATCATCAATAAAATTCTTGTGTGCAAGTGGATATATATGTGTGTGTGTGTGTATACACACGCACACACACACACACACACACACACATATACATATACATATATACATATATACATATACATATATGCATATACACATACACATACACATACACATACACATACACATACACACACACACACACACACACACACATATATATACGGCTGATCCAACAACACATTTCTCTAATCACACACATGAATTGTATTGATGATACGATTGATCCAACACAAATTTCTATAATTGCATTAGCCTTCAAGCATAAGATCATGGTATTTGGAGATAGATTTATGGGCTCCCATTATATTTTTTCAACGACTGTGACTGTGGAGAGGTTGTCTTGTGAAATTCACAAAGTTAGACTAGTATACTCAGATCAGTGTGACCTTCACTATTGCTTTCACTGCTTCATATTGCATTATCTGAAATACATCTTCAATCCTTATTTTGGATACCACAACAAATATTTCATGCCAAAATTATATTCGACTAACAAAGAGCCAGAATAATTATGTTATTTTAGTGTCAAGAACCAGAATATACATAAGAGAGTTTAGTCAAAATTGTACATCTGCCTCAGATTTGTCAACGAAACAAAAGTCATAAAAATCAGAAATATTTATGCCCAAAACACAAAAAAAAACTTTGACATTCTTCTGATGTTTTGATCTACTCAGGCCTTAGACTATTTCTTAGATGTCTTAGGCTAATACCTTTGTTTCCATCAACAATCAATACCCTCATGAAGAGGATTGAACACATAAAAGTTTGTTCTTATAATATTGCAAATTCCCAATGGAAACACCATATAAAAGATAAAATAATAAACCTTGAAACCCTTATAAAATTAAGCCTCGTTCAAGATCAGCGTGACTCCTCAATAGGCCACAAAACTTCACTAGATTGAATGTGTTAGATCCATACATAAGAGGTGAGACAAGATGCCCCTTTTATAGTTTTCTCTTTGGTTGAATGGGTGCCTCCAATGGGTGAATTGATCCAAATTTATGCAGTTATGATATGAAATACATCATTAAACATAAACATAGAGCTACAATGAAAATTGAACTTCAATCCATTAATAACAAATATCGAAAATTGTTTACATAATGGAAATAAACTAGCTCGGGTGATAGTAGTTTATCTCTGATAAGAGATGTGATGGCTACATACCTTCTGAATTGTGTTACAATGAGGCTCAAAGGCCTTTTTATTATTGAGAAACAAGGGAAAACCATAAACATCCAAAAACCTAACCCTAGTATATTAAGCACTAAAAGTTTGTGGGCCTTGTTGGGGTTAGTTGTTACACCAACTTCCCAGGATTGTAACTTTGGCATACGATCTATGTTTGACACGTATGATACCTCGTTAGAAATATCTATCGAAGGGCTACAAATTTTAATTGCAAACCCTTGCTATGGGTTACAAATTTGTATAATTTCTAAAAAAAATGTAGTTTAGGGCCTCAAAATGGCTCTGGAAGTTTAGGACCCGAAAAACTGCCAAAAATAGTAAATTGTTATACAATTAAGGAAACTGAAAGGAAACAGTGTTGGGGGTCCAAGTGGAATGGGTAGGTGGCCTCCAATATCCTCCTAGATTAGTCTTCCCCCCTTAGGAAGCAATGTTCCCCATTGCATTGAGTGCCTACATGAGATGCAAAAACTTGTGTTGAACATGGTCCCTAGTGAGCCACTTGCCTTGGTGTAATAGTTGGCCATCTTTGACAACCCAATACCATTTGATCCTCTGTTGGTGAGTGTTCTTGATTTGTGTGTGCAGGATCTGATCAGTTGTGGCATATTACATGCAATATGGGTTGAGTTATGTTTGTGTTATTTATTCGGCAATGTTTGATATGCAATGGTGGAAAGTATGGCGGAGGGCAGTCCACATTTAACACTGGGTGCAGGGAAAGGATTAGGGGAATGTTGAGTTTGAAATCATTGTCTCCCACAGCCTTGGTGATGGTATAAGTCCCATATCTAGTGGTTAGATCTTTCGATGGGCTCCGACAAGGCGTTCTTTCTACAAATGCAATCAAAATAATTTGCCCACCTAAAACTTATGTGGCACCCGATGGTAATCATGTCGTTGTTGTTTGTTGTGAACCTATTGGCGGATGTGTTGGATGCGTTTAATAAACCTAGTTTTTTTATCATCCTCAGACTATACATGTGTAGATTTTTCATGTGTAGTTGCATGAGACATGGCAACATCAATCAGAGATAATTGATCAAATCCCAGACCCACTTAAAAGGGGTTGCAATTGTAGAGATATGAAGAGATTTGTTATAGTTGTGTTGCACATAGGGAAAGATCTCATCCCATGTTTGTGGATGCTTGGAGTTGTACATGCGTAGTATGTGCACGATCATCCTGTTGATGACCCTTGTATGTCCATCAGTTTGGGGATGGAATGTAGTCGACTTGGTGAGCTTGGTGTCCAATAATGACCAGAGGTTTGACCAAAATGTACTCAGGAACCTGTTATCTTGATCTGATATAATCGTCTATAGGATACCAAAATGTACCCACACTCATTCAAAGAAGAGTTTGGCAATGTCATATGTTGTGATACTCTTCTTGTAGGCCACCAGTATACTCATATTAGAAGAGAGGTCACACAGATAATCTATGGAGATGGCTTCCCAGGGCTGGCTGGGAGTAGGAAGAGGAGTGCATAGGCCTTACTTCTTGATGGTTGGATTGGTGATGGTAAAAGTAGTGCAATATCTGATATATTTTATAACATTATGTCAGAGTTTTGGCCAATAAAATACTTGTGTACTACTGCCAAAGTTTTCTCCACACCAAAGTTTCTACGACCTGCTGTAGTGAGCCTCTCAAATCAGCTTGGCACGCTTGCTTGAAGGAACACAAAGGTTGTTGAAGTAGCATAATAATTCATCCTGGAGGTGGAAGTCTAGAAATTTCTTTCCATCCACTAGCATCTAGTATGTGGTGGTGAACTTTGGATCATTTTTTTATAGTTGTGTCCATCCAAAGGTCCCATGGCCACAAGAGTTGGGAACATTGGTTAGTGTTGCAATCGAAGGCCGTCTGAGGCAATCTACAACATGATTGGTGCTAGCCTTTTTGTATTTAATATTCAAATTGGATTGTTGCAGATATGTGGATGATCTGTAAACTTTCGTGGATATTCCACTAGATAGTTCTTCACAACATATTTCATAATATTATATTAAAAATATGAGATCCTACACTATTACAATTTTATTTAATTTATAGATGTGTAAAATTAACTGTAATTAGTGCATGCATGTAAAAGTAAATCAAGTAGAAAAGTATATAACGATAAAATAATCTCTCACACACATAATACACAAGATATGCTCTCTAGGAAACACTTTCAAGAGAAAACCCAGCTGGAAGGTGAGGTCGCTTCGCTCTCTTTCTCTGTCTGGAAATATGGCTATAGATACAAAGAAGTAATGTATGTGACACGTGGGCTACTATAGTGCACAGATCCTCTCTGTGTTCTCTACCTCCTATCTATCCTAGCTATCTTTGCTCAACTATGGAACAAAATACTCTCGAAAGAATGGAATGCCTCTTCCTCCTATTGGCCCGGTTATAACACAACCTAATAGCCTACTTGTAGAAATTTTGAATAATATGACACTTATTCACAGAGATTATCCTGATTATACACTATTGCGGAATACATGCATAATACATAACCTACTCTACGTTGATCATCAATTTAGCAGCATAAAAAACAATGAAACATCAATTGCATGCACACATTAACACAGTATGTAACCCGGGGAAAGCATACAGCTGAAAACCCCACACTATCTGTATATTATAATGATTGAGAACATGTAACAATACATAGTACAATACTCCTCAAAAGTACTCAGTACTATCTCCACCTGTTACACACAAAACTAGCTCAGATCCGAACAAGTCACAGGTTCAAATCTCCTCCGCTGCTTTGCCTGCCTCCACTACACAATCCTGCAAGAGAATGAATGCTGAATGGCTGATCCAAACTCCTATTTACCTTTTGAAAATCACTCACACTGGAAATCACGTGATCACAGGCTATAATACTGGGCAATACTCATTGGCATACTCAATCCATTGATTGTGCAAGATCTCATGCACAACTATAGTCACAACTGATAGCAATCTCAACCTCTAACACCTGTCTCCACTGAATTGTACATGCACTGAGTTAACTGATGTATTCTTCAGTTGCTTTATGAGTTAATAATTAGTGAATTAATTAACAATCAATTCACACAACTCATCACTAGTGTATTCTTTAGTTAGACTAAATACAACTAGTTCAACTAAGTCAAACTGAACACAACTCCATCAACTCTACATCCAACGCCACAGAACTCACATGCATGAGTTCTAACTAAATTCCTCCATGCAATAGCTCAACTAACACATAAGAAACCACGTGATTCCTTCTGTCATCTACATGTGCCACATCCGTAGATCGAACTGAAGTGCTCCAAGAGAATAAGATAAAGTTTATAGTCCAAATATTACTAAGGGCTAATAATATTTGACTGTTTCTATTTTTAGCGTGGCAGTCTAAAAATAGACTCTGATCACTCTGCTGTGAACCAAAAATAGAAGCCCATCTATTTTTCCCAACATGACCAATCATCCATAAACAACATCCTTCAACTCATAGACCATGATCCATATGTCTAAAAATAGACTTTGCGCCAAAAATAGCCTGCGGGCCCACTTAGTGAACGCGACTCCTTTCCACTAAGCTCCATCATCTTGTTGCATTTTCAACACTACTAATGGTTAATTTTGACTACATCAACTCTTAGCTAGAGTTATAAAATAGACTCTTCTAGAATATTTTACATAAAAAACACGTGGCTAGCCCATTTTCCATGAATAATGGGGGCTGACGCGGCATCCTCCCGAACTATAGGTGTGAAAATAGGAACGTCAACTTCTAATTGACATAACTTTTGCATACCCTCTAATTGACATGATTCTTATCCCGTTGGAAATATCTTTGTGTGTAGAATAACATGAAAAGGAGTTTCACATAAGTAGAAAAGTTTTATCCCAAAAAAATGTCGTTTTATGCCTCAAAACACTCTCGTAATGTTTCAAACACCGTTCCACCAAACCCGGTCTCGTCAATAAAAATAGTCACGTGAGCTGATTCCTCCACTTTTTCCACTTTGAATGCATCAATATGGATGAAAAAAATATAATGATCCAATTCGGATTACACCTCCCCATTTTTGGAGGCTTTTGTTCCCCAATATATTTTACTGAATGAGGCGAGGAAATTTTTCCTCCACCATCTCTCTAGTGTACCATTTAGCTTTTCCTGGAAGTTGTCCCTTCAACCCAATCTGCCAAAGGTCTTGTTGCCCTTGTCTTGTAGTTCTAGACCTCTTCTACAAAACTATATCTTTTGTCAACTCTTCCTGAGCATTTGGTGCCAAATCCTCCACAGAAGGTAGGACATGTTCATCTTCCTAATCTAGCATGGAAGGCTCATAGAGTTTCAAATTTTCTACATTCACAACTGATTAAATATGAATATATGCTGGTAAACTGATTCGATAGGAATTATCATCGACCTTTTCTAGTATCTTAAATTGACAATACCTTAGAGGCTTGATTTTCTTACCCAGCTCATGAAGCCTCTCCTTCTTCAACTGTAGCCATACTCTATCTCCCACCTTGAATGATTTCCCTGTTCTGTGTTGATCATGCCTTGCCTTATACTTTACCTACGACTTCTGCATTGTTTCTTGTACCTGTAGATGGATCTGCATGATCTTCTCTATAATTTTTCTAGCCCTCAAAGAATCTCTTGTAATGTATTCCTTCACTCCTCCTTGTTGCCCATATGCAATATCCAAAGGTGAAGGTGGAAAATATCCAAAACAAGTTTCAAATGGGGACTTTCCTATAGAAGTGTGGACCGCTCTGTTATAAGAATGTTGTATATATACTTGATTTTCATCCCAGGTCTTTAGATGCTTCTAGTTGTAACCCCTCAAAAGCTACATCAAAGTCCTGTTGACTACTTCTATCTACCAAGATCTCTGTGGATGGAATGTTGTAGATCTCTTCAACTTCGTGTCCATATTCTCCCATAATGTAGTCCAAAATGCACTAAGAAATCTTGTATCCCTATCTGAAATGATGCTCCTTGGTATCCCAAAGTGTACCCAGACCTGTCCAAAGAATAGGTTTGTTGCTTCTTGTATGCTGATGGTACTTTTACATGGAATTAGAATACACATCTTGCCAAACCTATCAACTACCACGAACAGGTAGTCAAGTCCCTTCTTGGTTGTCCATAAACCTCCCACAAAGTCCATGGAAATGCTTTCCCTAGGATGAGTAGGTATGGGTAAGGGATGACAAAGACCTTGTTTCTTATTGCGAGGCTTGCTAGTATAACAGAGCATGCATCCTCCTATGAGCCTAGCTACTTGTACTTGCATCTTGGGCCAATACATATATATCTACAAGTTAGCCACGGTATTCCCTACACCAAAGTGTCCTGCAACCTTGGAGGTGTGAGTCTCTCTAATAAGCTACAAACACTCACCTTTAGGAACACATAGCTTATCTAGCCTGTAGAGTAACCCATCCTGGAGATGGCAGTCAACAATGTTGTCTCCATCATGCACATGACTTTGAATATGAAACTATTGATACACCTTCTTGAAGTCCTCATATTCTGAATATGCATCTCTGTATGCATCATGGGTGAGTGGCTCCATGTGCATAAGAGTCCCCAAAGATGTAATCTTTGATGTCTATGGCCTTCAAAGCATATCAGCCAACTTGCTTGTTCTTCCCTTCTTATACTTGATCACCAAATAAAACTATCGTAAAAACCCCATCCACTTGTAATGCCTCGTCTCTATAGCTTATTCTGGGCCTACAAGTATTGTAACATTTGGTGATTTGTGTGGATTATTGTCTCATTTCCCATCAGGTAGTGCTTCCAATTATTCACAGCTTGCACCATGGCATAGAGCTCCTTATCGTAGGTAGGGTAGTTAAGAACTCCCCCACGAAATACTTCAGAATGGTAGCAAATGGGCCTTCCTCCTTGCATCAAGACAACTCCCATAACATACCCACTCACATCTGTCTCCACTTCAAAGGGTTGTTTCAAGTTTGGTAATGCCAGAACTGGTGCTTCACTAATCTTCTTCTTTAACTCATCGAAAGCCTTATGTTGCCCTTTTCCCCACTGGAAACTCTTGCCACTTGTTTTTATGGCGTGGAGTGGTGTTGCTACCACTAAAAATGAGGCTATGAATTTCCTCAGGTACTGTGTTGCTCCAATGAAACTCCTAACCTCAGTAACATTAGTAGGCACCAACCATTTCATGATGGCCTCCATCTTGGAAGGATCTATCTTCAATTCTCCTCCACCAATCACATATCCCAAATACACCAAGGACTGCTGCACAAACTCACACTTCTTGAGATTTGCTAGCAGTTAGTGCTTCTTCAATGTTTCCAGCACCTACGTCAAATGTGAAATATGCTCCTCCCAGGTAACACTATATACCAATATATCATCCAAATAGACAATAACAAATGAATATATAAAAGGGCACAGTGCATCATTCATTAATCTCATAAATTTAGCTGGTGCATTACATAGGCCAAATGGCATAACTAACCACTCATACAAACATTTCTTGGTTTTGCAGGCGGTCTTCCATGTATCTTCTTCTTTGACTCAAACATGGTGATATATAGACTTCAATTCTAGCTTGGTGAAATACTTTACTTGCTGTAACTAATCTAGCATATCATATATCTTGGGTAGGGGGTATTTGTTCTTGAGTGTGATTTTATTCAACACCCTATAATCTATACACATCCGCCAAGTCCCATCCTTCTTTGGCACAATGATGATGGGTGGCCCACATGGTGATGTACTCAGTCAAATGACACCTTGTTCTAGCAACTGCTGCAACTGTTTCTTCACCTCACTTTCTTTTATAACAGACTGCGAGTACAACCCAATATTTGGCAATGGGGAGTTTGGAAATAGCTACATCTCGTGCTCCACTTCTCTCTTAAGGGGTATCCCTTTAGGCTCTCAGAACACATCTGTGTATGCCTATAACAACTCCTCCAATTGTTATTTTGTTTCTTATTACACCCCTGTAGGGATGACTTGCCTCTTATTGACTCCTCTACAAACTAATTTTCTCTTAAAAACAATAAAAAATACTTCTTGCTGGAACTGATCAATTTCTTGGCTTGGTTGGCACTTACCAGTGAAATTTTCAACTTGCCTTTGTGCGCGTTGATGATGAAAGATTTTCCATCCTTGATGAGCCAGTATTGGTTAGCTATCCTCATGAATATTGCATCACACATGTACATGTATGGACTCTCAAAAACAACTCCACATATATCAAGGGGAACCACATCCAGATCTACTTCATCAATAAAATTAGCACTGATAGCAAATCTAATTTTACATTGTTTTGTTACCTTCAACTATACATCCTTATGTACCCATCCCAGTGGATATGGGTTTGGATGATCACGAACTTCTAGCCCCAAATTCTTGACCAGATCCACTGCAATGAGATTTGCCTATGATCCTGAGTCAAACAGAGCATCAATATTCGTCTTCTTGACTTGTATCTTTACATGGAAGAGTTTGGTCATTTCTTTCTCTTCTTGTTGTTGAAGGCTACTGAGATTCACCTCCTTCTGCACTAACGTACAAATGATCTTCTCATCCATGTCTGAGCTTCTTTCAGCTTGGTTTCTTGAATCAGTGGCCATGAAATTCTTCTTCTTATATCTTTTTTCTCATTCTTTGAGTTTAGCTCTGGATGTAATTTCCAACACTTCTCCTTTATATGGCCATAAATGTTGCAGTGGTTGCATTGGTTTCTAGTATCTTTCTATGGTTGCCATCATTTTATCTTTTCCCCTTTTTTTCTTCATCTTCCCCTCCTTAGAAGTGGTTTTTTGCTCCTTTTTCTTCGATCCACTTGATTACACTCTTTTCAGGCCTATGTTCTCCAGGCGTTGTGCTTGTACACAAGCCTCATCCACTGTTTTGGGCTTGAACAACATCATTTTCTCATGCAAATGGTAGTGCAGACCCCCCAAATACTTGAGGAGTACATCTGGGTTCTTTGGAGAGATACCCAACATTATAGCCATCTTTCTGAAATATGTGGTGTACTCCTACACGCTTTGACCCAGTTTTTGCCTAAAGTAATGCCACTAGATCCATTGGTCTTTCATGTACCCAATGGGATAAAACTGTGACTTAATGAGGGTTTTGAAATCCTCCCACTTAGTCTCTAGAGGTTCTCCCTCCAACCTGAGGGTTTCCAAGTGGCTCGCCCACCAAGTCAGTGCATGGCCCTCCAATTTTAGCTGCGCGAATTAGATCTTTTGCCCTTCCTTGATTTGATGGACACTGAAATAAACTTCTAGTTGTTGCAACCAGTGTTTTAGCTTCAGAGCATTGATCTCACCATGGTATGGCTTGATATCAACTTTTTCTTCCACTTTAAACAGGAATTGGTTCATGACACTCGAATTGGGTTGATCTTTTCCCGGTCCTTTCTTCAGCCGGTTATCTGTGTCTTCCCTATCTCCCGATCCCCCTTCTAATTTATCCTACGAATTTGAACCCCCTTGTTCTCCAAATATCCCCATCTTATTTCTTAGGGCCGCCATGAGGAGGTTTACATTGTTGTTTATATCCATGACTTGTTCTTCGAGCCATGAAAACCTCACCTCTATAGGATCATAAGGTTCGTTTACAAATTCGTCACCCATGATTAGGGTTTTACGATTTTTGACCTCACTGATATAGATCCATAAACTGTAGTGGATATTCCACTGGACAGTGTGTCACAATAGATCTGATAATATTATATTAAAAATCTAAGATTCTACACTATTACAATTTTATTTAATTTCTACATCTGTAAAATTAAATGTAATTAGTGCATGCATGTAAAAGTAAATCAAGCAGAAAAGTAGAGAACAAAAAATAAGCTCACACACACATAATACACCAGATATGCTCTTTGGGAAACTCTTTCGGGAGAAAACCCAACTGGAAGGTGAGATCACTTCGCTCTCTTTCTCTGTCTGGAAATATGGCTGCATATAGAAAGAAGTAATGTCTATGGCCTATGGGTTGCTATAGTGCACAACTCTCTATGTGATCTACCTCTTATCCCTCTTGGCTATATTTGCTCAACTATGGAACAAAATTCTCTTGAAAGAATGGAATGCCTCTTCCTTCTAGTGGCCCGGTTATAACACAACCTAATAGCCTACATGTGGTTAATTTTGACTACATCAGCTCTTAACTAGAGTTACAAAATAGAATCTTCTAGATTCTTTTACATCATAAACACGTGGCTGGCCCCTTTTCCATGAATAATGGGAGCTGACACAGCATCCTCCCGAACTATAGGTGTAAAAACAAGAAGGTCAACTTCTGAGTGGCATAACTTTTGCATATGGACTCTGATTGACGCGATTCTTGTGTCGTTGGAAAGAACTTTGTGTATAATAGCATGAAAAGGTTGTGCACATAATAAAAAAAATTTGACCCCTGAAAAATGTTGTTTGATGCCTCAAAAAACTCCCAGAAGGTTTCAGACCTTGTTTCGCCAAACTGGGTCTTGCCGGTAAAAACATTACCGTGAGCTTATTCCTCCACTTTTTCCACTCCAAATGCATCAATATGGATGAAAAAAAATATAATGATATAATTTGGATCAATGGAACACTTATGATGGCGATCATTTTGCAACTTCCCTTGTGTCTGTATAAATTGAAGAGGTCGTTGATATGTGTGGATGACCGTCTCCTTCCCTAGAATGTAAGTTTCCACCATTGGAAAGTATGCACAACGGAATACATCTCTTTTTCATAGGTGGGGTATTTTCAAATTGTATCAGAAAGTGTCTCATTGTGATATTCCATTGGATGCCCTTCTTGGGTGAGAACTGCACCTATAGCATAGTTGGAGGCGTCTGTCTCCATTTCGAACGGTTGTTGCAAGTCTGGCAATGTGAGTATTGATGTAGAGAAAAGGCAGTGCTTCAGCTCAATGAATTCCTTTTGTTGGGACTCGGACCAAAAATAAATAAAAAAATAAAAAATAAATAAAAAAAAATAAAAATCTCCGCCCTTGGTAAATTGACTCAAAGGCCAAGTGATATAACAGAATCCCAACATGAGCCTTTGATAAAAATTGGCAATGCCCAAAATTTGTGAAGCTCTGTTAGAGTGGTTGGGGCTGGACAATCCTGAATGACTTGGATCTTAGTTGAATCCACATGCACATCTTTCTCATCAATGATGTAACCCAAATATTGTACCTGACTCATGCTAAAGGTGCATTTCTCCAAATTGCACATAGTTTGTGTTGTCGTAGGGTTTGAAGGACCCACCAAATGAAGGAGTCAAAGTAGACCACAGTAAGATTAAGGAAATCATGGAATGGACAAAGCCAAAAAACCATATCGAAATTACAAGGGTTTCTTGGATTAACAGGATATTACAGGAGGTTTATAAAAAAATATGCGCAATTAACTGCACCCCTAACAAACTTATTAAAGAAAAATTCCTTTCAATGGGATAACAAGGCAAATGAGTGTTTTGAGTCATTAAAAGAAGTGATGTCATCTACTTTTGTGCTAGCAACCCCAAACTTCTCTAAACCCTTTGTGGTAGAGTGTGATGCTTCAGGATTTGGGATTGGAGCAATGTTAATGCAAGATAATCACCCCATAGATTTCGAGAGTCGAAAAAAGAGAAAGGTTGAAGTCTACTTACCATAAGGAGATGCTTGCCATTATACATTCACTAAGTAAGTGGCATAAATATCTATTAGGAAGCAAATTCTCGATTTGTACAAATCACAACAGTATTCAATTCCTGCTACAACAAAAGACCTTATCAACAGAACAACAAAAGTGGATGGAGAAACTTTCTGCATTTGACATGGAAATTTTACATAAAAAGGGGAAGGATAATGTAGTCGTTGACGCTCTCTCTCGAAAAGACAGATATATCACAACAAGTGCCTCACTGATAGTATTTTTGGATTGGTTGGATGAGATTCAAACTGAATATGCCAAGGATCCAGATTCTTGTTCAATAATCAAAAATATTAATCAACACCCCCACTTCGAATGGAAAAATGACATATTGTGGTATAAAGGTAGAATTTATTTAAGTTTGTCATCCAAATTTAAAATTAAGGCTCTAAAAGAATCACACAGTTCCCCTGTAGCTGGGCATGTTGGGTTCTTCAAGACATACTACAACACACGTCAATCGTTCTATTGGAAGGGAATGAGAAAGGAAATTCAGAAGTACGTCGCCAAATGTGACATATGTCAAAGAAATAAAAGTGAAAACATCCCAACCCCTGGTTTGTTACACCCTCTACATATTCCAAATCAGAAATGGGAGGAAATCTCAATGGATTTCATTGAAGAGTTACCCATGTCTGATGGTAAGGACAAGATATTTGTTGTGGTGGATAGACTCACTAAATATGCACATTTCATGGTAGTCAAGAAAACAAACTCAACCAAGCAAATTGCAGAAGTCTTTTGTAAAAACATCTACAAGTTACACGGTCTTCTGAAGGTCATTGTTAGTGATAGAGACATAAGATTTAAAGGAAATTTCTAGAAATATTTTTGCAATCAAGTTGGAATAACCCTTAACATGAGTTCAGCATATCATCCGCAAATAGATGGTCAAACAAAAATAGTAAATAAGTTTTTGGAAACATATCTTCGATGCTTTGTAACTGATAAACAAAATAAATGGTCTTAGTGGTTGCACCTAGCAAAATGGTGGTACAATACCACCTATCATACCTCAGCTAAAATGACCCCATTCCAAGCTTTGTATGGTTATGAGCCCCCGAAGTGGAAGGATTTTGCATTAAATGACTCAAAGGTTCAAGCAGTGAAGAATCATTTGGAGGAAAGTCAAAGGATTATTAGAATATTAAGGGAAAACTTAACAACCACTAGTAATCGAATGAAACAACAAGTTGACCAACATCGTACAGAAAGAGAATTTGAGGAAGGCAACTAGGTCTATGTAAGACTGCAACCCTACAAGAAATTATCCTTGAAACAACAAGGGAATAACAAGCTGGCTCGAAAGCCCACAGAGGTTTGGTCTCGTGGCCAGCGGACGATCTGCTAAGTTGTCCGTGCCGCTGTACAGGTCATGAGTTCGAGTCTCGTCTTAACTGAGGGCCGTTCTTGCGGGCTGAGCGGTTCCTCCTAGAGATTATAGTGGAAACTGGTGGGATTCGACCCCGTGTAATGCAAGTACAATACCACTGCTGTTGCCAATTCCGCTAGTCAACAAAAAAAATATAAGTTGGCTCCGAAGTTTTATGGGCCTTTCCAAATTATCAATAATATCAATGATGTTGCTTATGAATTGAAGTTACCAAATAATTGTTGAATCCACAACGTATTCCATGTTTCATGTCTCAAAAAAATGTTAGGATAAAACCAATCAACTCAAATCAAGATATATGAAGTCGATGAAGAAGGAAATATTGTTTTAGAACCTGAAGGTATCCTCACTACCCAAGAAAAGGTATTACATTCCAAAACCATTAGATAATACCTCATAAAGTGGAAATAGCTTCAAGAAGAAGATTCCTCATGGGAAACCAAAAAGTTTTGACAATAATATCCCTCATTACCTCTTCTTTGAGGACAAAGCATTTTTAAGGAAGGGGCAATGTTATGAATAAATAATTCATAAAAATACATAATATATAATAATATTAATTGATTAATTAATTAATTAATTAATAATTATTAATCATTATTAATTAAGAAGGGTTTTATGGTCAAAAGACATGACCAATCACCTTCATGACCAGTCAATGCCTATTTAGGAAACCGTCACAAAGACAATTGTATCACCATTCAATATTAATTATTTAATAAAATATTTATTACACAATTTGTGTCTTCTAGATTAAATTTTTGTTGCTACACCCAACCTCATTGGGGACATGCACAAAAAAACATATTAAGAGCAGACTGATCTGATACCACTTATCCATATTTATGCAAGAAAAAAATGAAATACAGTTTTAAACAAAAACATAGAGCTACATTGATAATTGAACTTCAACTCATTAATAACAAATATTGAAAAATTGTTTACATGCAGAATGAAAATAAATTAGCTTGGGCGATGCTAGCTTATCTCTAAGAAGAGATGAGATGGATACATGTCTTATGAATTATGTTACAATGAGGCTTAGAGGCATTTTTATTATTTAGAAATTAGGGAAAAACTTAAACATCCAAAAACCTAACCCTAGGAGATGAAGTGCTAAAAGTTTGTGGGCCCCGTTGGGGTTAGTTGGTACACCAACTTCTTGAGGTCGTAACTTTAGCAGACGATATTTGTTTGACACATACAACACTTTGTTAGAAATATGTATCTGAGGACTAAAAATTTTGACTGCAAGCCTTCGACGTAGGCTACGGGTTTTCCTATTTTTGCAAAAAGTTGTCGTTTAAAGCCTCAAAATGACTTTAGAAGTTCAGGACCAGAAAAATGCCGAAAATATTAACTTGTGCTACAATTAAGGAAACTAAAAGGAAACAATGTTGGGGGTCCAAGTGGAATAGGCAGGTGGCCACAAATATCCACCTGGATCATGAACCGAATTAACATTTGGAGGGATATTTGAATTTTAAGAAATTCAATTTTTGGCACCAAAATAAAATTCAATTTAAATTTGTCTTGGAGCCAAACAAATTAGGACCAAATTAGTGTATAGAATTTGAATTTTGTCCTTTGATAAATATTTCTTCAAGAGAATTCAACCATAATTAATATACTTAGAGCTTCCATGGAAATTCTTCTAGGCATGTGAACTAATGACATGTTTCCATGCCATCTCTCTTTGGGGTTTTTGCCTATAAGATGTGGCTTTGGCCTTTCGAAGGGAATATCTCACAAACTATAATGAGCCACAAGGAATATCATATATCCTTGGAATCAACATGATGAGGAGCATTAACTAGTGATGGTATTGCAAGAAAATACATTGATATTCAACCTTAAATTCATTAATATAAGTGTGGGGCTTATAGGGTTTCGAGGGCTTCTCGACTATTGGAGCTCAGCTGATGCAATCCAAGAGTGTTCAAGTTTCGATGTTGCCATCAATAACAACATCATTCAACATTATCCTTGGTTGGCTAGAAGCAGGAAGATGGGTACCTTGCACATAGGCCTAAGATGGTCACGACATTGGTATTCATGTGGTCCCTTTAGATCATAGGTTTAAAAATGAAAACCGGTAACCAAGCCGATCCACCTATCAAACTTGTTTTTGAAGAGAAACCAGAAAAACCGGACTAGTTAGATCTCAATGAACCAATCTTTTAAAAAATACATGAATAATTAATTTTTAATGAAAATTTTATTTTTAAGATTTAAAACCATGATTTTAAACCATTACAGACAAAATATACAAAGTTTGCTCATTTATATATATGTAAGGGTGAATATGTCAAAATGGCACCAAGTAAACTACATATCAATAGCTAAATACATAATTAATGAGGCTCTAAATTTCCTCTAGAGTCCAAAAATAGCAGCTACAAGCCATTGGGCCATTGACCTACTACTATAGTACATGTTTACATATCAGTGATCAACATGATCACTCCTCATCAAACTCATAAGCACTAATAGACATGGGATCATTAATAAGAGCTACATAAACATCATATGGCTCAGAGTTTAAGGACTCCTAAAACTCCTTTGCAACCGTAGTAGTAGTACTAGTAGAAAAACTAGAGGTAATAGAAGCACAAGCCGGTCAAGTTGCACAACTAATGCTTTCCATTGATTGTTTTCCTTTACTTGGAGGGGCAATTTTTAGAGGGAAACAACCCCTAATTTCCCAAAAACCACTCGTGGCCACTTGAAACCACTTTTTATGAGTCCATGACTACGCATGTGTGAGTTGTCAATGCCCGAGCTGGATTATTATGGAACTGGACGATTTGTGTCATTTTGGTACCAAATAGAGGTCTACCTCAACCCAAATTAGGGTCTTTGGATGGATTCACCTCCAAGCCTAATTATTTGGTTGATTTGGCTGGTTAGAGGCTCAACTCAACTGTGTTTTAAAACCATACTCTAGATTACCTATTACAAGAGTGTTATGAGGTTGGGCCTGGCATGGATAGAGTTGCTCTTTGGATATTTGATTATAGATGAAATGGCAAAGGTTACTTTACTATGTTGGTTTTATCTTGCCTGTTATTTGGCACATACCAGACAAGCAACATGCTTGATGAGTCCTTTAAGCAACACTTTAGGAACTCCTTATAAGACTATTACAAATTGAGTGCATCGATTCATATTTTTTGTTATGTAAAGAAGCATGATTTTGAGGTATAATGCATGGAGGCTATAGAATGGGTATTGTTCATTGCTCCTAGTAGTAGAAATTTTCAAGTTCCTACTATTTCCCTTATTCATATCAACCTTCCTCGTGGCATGTTTCTCAAATTCTCTCATTTTATTATTCACATGTTTTTTATTTGATTTGTTATGCATTTTTTATTACAGTTACTCTAGCAACACATTTCTTAACCTCTTTTGATGCATAGTGAGTGTTAAGCAAATTATTCCTATGTGTTATGCAACTAGCTCACAAAATAGAAGAATAGATAGATCAATGACCACAAAACAACCCTATTTTTTGGGAAGGGGTCCCCTGGGTTAGTTTGGGGTTAAGATAACCCAATTTTTGTCACAATTTTGTAAAATAATGTAAATCCTCCGCAATTTGTGGATGCGGAGTGTGTAGAGGAATAGGAGTCACAGGGGCTTAGCCCCTTGTTTTGTATAAGTGTTGAGTCAGTTGTAAGATTCACCCATGGTTTGCAGACGATGGTATTGTATGGGAAAGTTTATAAATAGTCAAGTCTTAACGAAGGGAAGAAGTAACTAAGAAGGAAGTGGATGAAGTAAGTAAGTTGATAGAGAGCATTGGGTTAGGGCAGGAAGGATCTACTTCTTGCACTTAGGTAGAGAAGGAAAGGCTTCGCAACTGAGTGCGTGGAGGTCAAGGTAGAGTCTGTAGTTGAGTGCGTGTACCCCTGCAGTTGTGTGCACAGGGTAGTTTGAGACTGTAACCGGTGAATTGAGATTAATAAAGTCCAATTTCTGAAGAATTATTGAGTATTTTTGTTTATGTCTATTTATGTTATATGTCGTTAATGAATGATTTTCTTTATGAAATATTGATCAAATGCTATGCAATGCTCTTTAATATGTCTTAATAATGTACGCAATGCATGTTTAAACACTTCTATGAAGATTCTGGTAATTGATCTTACGATTTCTAACGAATAAAGCATATCTGTATGAATTCCAATTTATGATTACTTTCTAATGCGTGTAAGTAGATAATTTGACTATTAAAGGTCTGCAAGGACTGATGTGGACCTTCAAGAAGGCATGTAAGCCAATTTAACAGAGTTGCAGGCATGCGCCCTAGAAGTGTATCGATCTGCATGAAGGTAGATCTAAGTCATTAAAAGACATCCCTCTAACCTCTGGATGCAGAAACTTGGTTCTTACATCCCCCCATATTGCTTCGGATGGGAGTGCCAAAAGGGCCAGCAATGTAGGGTTTTGTTGGTTGGTGTAATTAACTCTGAACCTGGGTCAAGACCCCCCTAAGCCAATAAATGGTTATGTTGCCGGGACCGGGATCTGCTTAAAAGAGGTGTGATGTCGCATCACTGGAACTTGACCAAGAAAGAAATTGAAAAGTGGCTGGATAGAAAAATTCACAAGTTCGTGGCGCAGGAAAACATGAATTTGCACCTGTCAAAGGAGGAGTGGCTGAATAGATATTTGTATATGGAGATAGAAGAGATCTTCTTCTGCACCTTCCTGATCGAATTGTATGAGTGGTTAGCTAAGTTGACAGATAGTCAAGGAAGGTGGAAGCTTGACAGTCCAATAGTGTGGACCCCATAATTGTGCGACAACTAGAAGCCTCTAAACATGAAATCACGCGGATTGTCGATCACTAGCTAGATCGGATCTTGGGAGGATTCATTACAGAATTTGCAGTTGACACCTCAGTCAGCTACAACGAAGTGGAGTGAATATTATTTAAGGGACCATGAGGTAAGTACTTAAGATCATTGAATACATGGATTAAAATGCTCTTGTGTGAAAATCAGGTAATGACATTGCCTTGATGTTTGGAGCTATGCTAAGTGGAAGACTCTTTAGAGATCGAGAAAGATCAGGTCCAAAATATAGTTTGTTAATCGGACCTCCTTTAAGCAACGATGAAGGAGCGATACATGCTTCATTGCGAAGTGTTGTCCAATTGACAACACAGGGTTTTCCGCGAACACATCATCGATCCACTCCACCTCTGCCTCCTCCTCCACTGCATACGCCATTGCCCACCCCTTCACCTCCACCTCCACCATTCAGTATGGTAAACGCAATGAAGATGTCGGTCTTCAAGGGCATAGTAATTGAAGAACCAGAGCAATTTTGGTTTGTTGCGAACGTTGTGTGGATGGCACAACAGATTAAAGACAAAAATATAAAGAAGGCACAATTGGTTTCTGCTCTTTAGGACTATGCGCTAACCTGGTATATCAAGTATTGCACTGATGAACCTCTTGTGATGCTAGCAAAGACTAAGGCAGCTTTCAACAAAGAATTTGGTAAACCTAAATCAGAATCGCAATTAGTAGTTAGATTTAAAAAGATCATGATGAGGGTCGATGAGTTGCCTTGGGAATTAGATCAAAGGTTGAAGTGTCAGATTCGAGAAGCTAACATGCAACGCACAGATAATTAGCATCATGAATGGTTTATAGCTTCACTTCTTCCCCACCTGAGAATTTCTCTATCACAACAGAAGATAGAAACATAGGTAGAAGCCTTAGAAACATAATAAGGTTGTATGCATCACCTATTCATGATACGACCTTGGGGGTACAACAGATCCACTCTCAGTTATAGAGCCTACACTTAGAATTGCATAGTTTGAAGAAAGACATGGAGATTAAACTAGAAATGCATGCAGAAGTCTAGTGTTTGAAATGGAAGGGCCATGTGCATGATAAGGATCCATGCCTCGTGTATGCAAATTATATTACAAGAGGGGGGCCAATACCCCTGAAGCTAGCAACACCAGCAGGGCCAAGCACGAGGGCTGTGCTATGGTGCGCTATTTGTTAGGTTATCGGGAAACACACGACGAATAACTACCATTTGCTATAAAATTTTGTTCAGACACCCCAACAGTTGTTCTGTAATTTCAGAAAATTTATGGGCCACGATAAGCGTCACTGTTGAAGTTACAAACTGATGATGGAGAGAACCCTGAACTGCCATATGCAAGTAAAAATTCGACCGCCAAATCAAAGCACTGGAGGGGCGCGTGGAGGATTTCAAGGCCAAGGAGGAGCATTTGGTAGAGGTCACAAACAGATTATCTGTTACAACTGCGGACAACCAGGACACTATGCACGAGAGTGTCATAGTTAGACACGCCAGTCATGTCAATACTGCATCCAGTTTGACCATGCTATAGAAGAATGCCCGTTGTTGATCATTATGATGCAGGAGAAGAAAGTGCAGCCTCAGCAGCCTACACACAACTTACAAATGATGAGAGTTGAGCCCCCCGAGGAGGATCAAAGTGTGAATATAGTGCTAAGAAGTGGAAAACGACTGACACTAATAAGGGTAAACAACCTTAAGACGATAGATGGGTCTGCAAGGCCCCAGAGAAGAAAGTCGGCTTTGATCTAAATCACGCTAAGGAAACTTCTATGGAAGCAAAGAAAAGCTTCGCTAAGGTGTTGATCCAAGTGGATATTGGTGGCCACCTGCCAAGTCCACTTGGACCCCCACCATTTTTTCTTTCAGCTTTTCAGTTTCCTTAATTATAGCACAATTTACTATTTTTAGCAGTTTTTCGAGTCCTGAACTTCCAGAGCCATTTTAAGGCCCTAAACGACGTTTTTTGGGAAAACTGGGAGCAACATGGGTTCATGGACTGATGTTGCTCTTCCCAAAGTTGTAGTTCTCGGATAGATATTTTTAACGATATACTGTGCGCGTCAAATAGAGATCGTATGCAAATGTTACAACCCTGGGAAGTTGATGTACCAATTTACCCAAACGGGGCCCACGGTTTGGTGTTTCATCTTCTAGGGTTAGGTTTTTGGATGTTTAGGGTTTTCCATTGTTTCTCAACAATAAATAGGCCTTCGAACCTCATTGTAACAGAGTTTAGAGGCATGTAGCTGCCACATCTCTTCTCAGAGATCAGCCACCATTGCCCTAGCTGGTTTATTTCCATTGTTGTTTGTAAGCATATTTCAGTATTTTACATTAATGAAATGAAGTATTATTTCCGCTGCATCTCTATGTTTATGGTTATCTCTGTAATTTGTTGCATTCCTGTTTAAATATGGATCAGTGGTATCAAAGTAGTCTACTTTTTCTCTTTTTTTCTTTGCATGTCCCCAAAGAGGTCGGGATATAAGGAGTTAGGGCTTGAACTGGTCAAACTTTTGCAAGACCAGCCTCGCAAATCCCGGACAGCCTACCATGGCAGATGAAAAGAAAGACGAGGGGGTAGGAGATCCTATCAAAATCTTGCTCGAAGAATCCCTCGAGCGACAAAGGAACGCGATGATGGACAACTTTGCCCAGATCCTTCAGTGACTACCCAGGGGCGATGCATCGGCTTCCAATAGCTACTTTGGAAATGCCACACCATTTAAGGTACAAGTTAATTTTGAAATACCCATATTTGAGGGTTAGATAGACGCAGATGTTATCGATAAATGGTTAAATCTGCTGGAGGGTTATTTTTCTGTTCATGATTTTTCCAGTCAGGAAAAGATTATTTTCGCTCTTCTCAAAGCAGCCCCCCACATCAAGCACTGGTGGGAAACTTACTGCGAGCATAAGGATGAAAGTACAGGCTCACTATTTTCAACCGCACCCACTCGGTATTCATTCTGGGATGCCATCAAGGAGCAGTACTACCCTATCGAAAGCTATGAGGATCAATACATAAAGTGGACCACGCAGCAGCAGGGAAGGGACCAAGACGTGTCGAAGTTTACCAATATTTTCCATACCCTTCACACAAAGTTGGGTATCAAGGATTTAGAGCAGCATTTGGTACTCAAATAACATGGCTGCTTGCACAAGTACATCTAGGAAGAAATAGAATTCCTGAACATCCCCTCACTTGGCACAACATACATATATGTTGTCAAGGTCGGGCGAAAGTTTAAACAGAAGAAGTGAGACTTTGGATCTGCGAATCCAAAGAAAGGTAAAAGTGCCCCCAAACCACAGAACAAAGGACAAAGCCAAGGCGGGGCGACCCAAGACAACCCGCAAAAGCTACAAGCAAAGAACAACATCGTGAAGCCGAAAAAGGACACAGGAAAGTGATGTGAGTTCCATAAGAGCTCCACTCACAACACAAGTGAGTGTTGGGCCAAGCAGTCACTGGTGGCCAAGCTAAAAGTTTCAGAATCAGATGCATGTTCTGACTCCGAGTCAGAACCCGATAAAGGGAATGACAAAGGGAAGCAGATTATTGATGCGGAGCCCAATGCCACCGTTGCCACCACGAAGATCCAGAAGGAGGAACCCAACGATCCCGAGGAGGAGAAGCGTCTCTTCCACTCCTAGATGTGGGGAAAGGGATCCCCACTACATTTCATTATTGATAGCGGGAGTTAAAAGAACCTCATTTTGGCAGAGTTCGTGAAGCGGATGGGCTTACCGACCACATCACATCCACAACTGTACACCATCAGGTGGCTTCACTGATCTGAAATGGATACTAAATCAAGAAGAAAAGGTATTACAGACTCATGTACAAGAATGCCTATATTATTTAGTGAAACAGATCAAAAACATTGCAAATAATATAGACAATTAACAGTCAGAAAACATAACAGACACACACATCAACACAACCAAAATAATAAAGGAGTTCACCAGACTTCCTGGATACATCTCCTCGTCCAGCTTGTTAGCGCTCAAATTTGGCCTTAGGCTGAGGAAGGCAAAATCCAAGGCAACATCAAACCACTTAGCCTCGTAGCTAGCCCTACGAGGACAAGAGAGGGCTCTCTTCGGGTCTATCTCGGCAAAAGGTCTTCAAAGGGCTCCGGGTCTATCTCGGCAAAAGGTCTTCAAAGGGCTGAGATGACCAATAAAGAACACTGATTTTAGGCTAGTAAATTGATAAAAAAGGGGTTTTTAATAAAATGATGGGGTTTTTCTGGGCTGCATGGGGCAAAGAAACAGCTTGAACAGAGAAATGTAATCAAAAACACAGATTGTCTCCTGAGGCAAGGTAGGCAAGAAAGTTTAACATCAAATTGAGATTAAATGGAATGGCAAGACTGCTGAGGAGCTGACAAGGGCATAGAAGATGAATCCTTGTCAAACAGAAGAAAACATTAAATATGAACAAACTTAAAGGAAGAGCATATAAATTATGAATTCTACCTTAACACTTCATTTGTTCAAATGGAAACAATCATGAAATGACATGAACACATAACAGGCTACATATGAAACAAAAGAGGACACAAATGTTAAATCTCATACCACAGGAATCTCAGGGGTCAGAGCTGCATTTTTTAATTAAAATCTCTGTCAAAATCTGTAAAATGAAGCTCTGTTCTCTCTCCTCCACCAGCGCTCAGAACTCTCTTCTCTCTCTCTTCTGATAATTGGCTAATTAAGAGGCAAAACTGGAGCGCAGATCCCCATAGGATCAGGACTGAAGTCTTAAATCGAATCCCATTCTTTGGCTGTGATAGATAGTCTTGACTTATTTTTAGCTTGCCACGTTACATTTGTCATTTTAATAAAACAACCTTTAAACTAAAATTCTGCCAATTCAGCTCATGGTGACAACTGTACTGAGAGAGGTTTGCATGGTTGCATTCAACGTTTAATTTAAATTTATTTGCAGGAACGACCCAATAGCCAGAGTTATAATATGCCACTCATCGAACTCCAACACGTCCAACCACATGCAATATGGTAGCATCAGCAATAGCTCACAATCCGCCTTCTAAGAGCCACATCGCCCGTAATCCCACAAAATCTCCAAAGGATCCCAACAATCGCTGGCGGAAATCATGGAACAAAATCCTGTACGGGGTAATGAGGCCAGTCGCTAGTTGAAGCGCACGATTTCTGTGGAGCCGAGATGTTGCTGCAAATTGTTATCATATCAATTGGCCATATTCTGGTAGTACTGTTCCAGAATTCCGCCGATGGTGCTCGGATAACTGCCCACTGCACTATGTTTCATGGCCAACAAAGAGGATGTTGAGAATGAAATATAGTATTTGTTCAGTAGAAAGCCTTCCGTCATCCATGACAATGCTGAGGAGGTCGTCATAGTGTATGTCTGGATGTCTTTTTCTCTCGTCCAATAAAGGAAGCTGCAGTTTGTCACAGCTCCCACCACAGTATCGTACTCAGCAATAAGGGCCAATTTGGACATCATTTTTCTGACTCTGGAATGATCAGTCTCGAGATGTCCACTAGTGCCATTTATGACATCCACAGCAAGATGAAAGACAACTTGCCTTGTGTCACTACCACCTCCTTGTAGCATCTTCAATGCAAGATCTACCGCGGCAAGAGAATCAATCGCCTTTGTATCTGCATCCTTGCCACCACATCATGAAGCTACTTCCTTCGAAGAAAACATCTGATGAAATGCTGAGATCGCTTCCCATCTTCGTCACATACTCTTCAAAATTTTCAAGATTTTGTACCTTTTGGTGTTATCCTTGTTTGAGACTTTCCAGGTCTTTCAAAGCCTCTTCTATATGTGCCCAAAAGTATGAGTCCCGAGGGAGAGATGCAAGTTTTGTGCGTTCAAAGATTTCTTCCTCGATAGAACCAACACTAACCAAAACAAAAACACGAACCTCCTTCTTTTGGCCAATTCTATGGACACGATCCTCTGCCTGCTGATCCATTTGAGGATTCCAATCACTATCAGATAATATCACAGTATCAGCAGTCTGTAAGTTGAGACCAAGCCTCACCAGCCCGGGTGCTCAAAGAAACATGAAGTATGGTGCATCTGGCTCATTAAACTTCTGAAGTAAAACCCCCCGTTCTTCTGTAGGCTGAGGTGTTAAAGATATTTTGGAATACGATGGAACGGTAAATTTCTGCCCAATAACAACATTGAAAGATAAGATGACACCAGGTTCTAGTACAACGCCTTCCTTAACAATAGCCCCATCACAAACAATAGCATATCTTAGAGTTACATTGCCATGGATGGTCACATTATTCCAAATGTAACTACCTCGTATATGAACATTTCAACCAATAATGCACCCCTGCCCTATAACAGAGTCTGTAATATTGCAACAATCACCAATGCTTGTACCTTCTCCAAGAAAGGTTGTTCCACCAATTATTGCAGAGCATGATTGCCTCACACCTGCTACTTTGTAAATTCCTTGGGAGTCTAGTCTTATTGGAGGACCGTTTTTTGAAAATGGGATATCTGTGGGATATGTCCATCGATGAAGAATATCTTTGCTTACAGCACTTCTAAAATTGTCAATTCGTGCAGCATACTCTGAATAAATCTCGTATGTGAATATTTTATAACCCATTACTTCATCACTAAGCAATCCTTTAACAAAGTCACGCCTGAGCTGTTGATAGTCAAAATTATCGGTAAAGAGAAGGAGCACTTCTGGAGAGCAGATATCAATGAAGCAATCCTGATGATCGTTATACAGCCGGACAACTGACCTATCTATGACAATTGATTGATCAAGAATTATATTCCCTGAAAACTGGTGTGCTTTACCATAATCTTTCTTGTCTTCATAATATAGAAGTTGTTTGGGATTTCCAGTGAGACCTCTCCAAATCGCTTGTAACTTTCTTTGCCTCTGATTGCTGATGATGTTTTGTTTTCTTCTGTTTGTGCTTTTGCAAAGATAGGAGCTGAGGAAGCTGCTGCCTTTTGAAGAGCTGGAGAATTTGATACATATTCTAAAAAACACATTTAATGATTTCTTCTTCAAAATAGGGTATTGAAGAAGAATCAATCTCACACTGACATACAAGACGGAGTCTAACATCGGCTCCACTAGGGATGGTAGCTGCTGCTTCTTGGAGGTGCCAAGAACCGCAGAGCTTTGGGAGAGCAGATCAGTGTGTTAAACCATTGGGCGATGGAGTCATTATTTACTCATTTGACACAAGCTCTGACAGCTTTAGTGACTGCAGATTTGACTGAAAATTGGACACAACTTGGACCCAAACTAACTCAATTGTGGACAGAAAATGAACTGATAAAAACACCTTAACAAACCTCAAACCAACCAATCTTCATCTTCAGAATTATAGCCTTCACTGCGGGCCCCAGACTAAGGATGAAAGATCAGCACACACATGTGATAAAATAAGAGTAAAACGGTATGTACAATGATGGTGACAAGAACAGAAAATGCTCAGACATGGTACCTCTTTAGCAGCGGACCATTGATCGACCCTCCGGGATAATCATCTCCGTTCATTTCCTTGAGAAGAAAAGCATTTTGGCCACGATATGCTGCAATCTTGTAGGGACCCTTCCATAAATTGTCAAATTTGCCATGCTTCCCTTTGTCTTCATTTCGAGCATCCCACCTTAAAACCACATCATCTATTTGGAAGTCATCTGGTTTTGCTTTCCTGTCATAAATCTTCTTTATGTGCTCTTGCAATTTGAGAGTGTTGTGAAGAACTTCCTCCCGTGTTTGCTGTAAATGAATCATTTGATTAATCCGCCTCTGCATGGGATCTTCCTCACTATCAGCTTCTTGAAGCAATTTGACCACCGGAATAGCAAGCGAAGTAGGAAACACTACGTCTGTCCTGTACACCAACTCAAAAGGAGACACGCCAATTGACTTTTTCTGACTTACCCTATCAGCCCATAGTGCATTCACTAACTTTTTATGCCAGCTCTTCTTATTGATTTCCAACAACTTTTTAATGATATTTACCAAGGACTTATTTGAAGATTTTGCCAACCCATTTCCTTGCGGATGGTAAGCGGTAGAATGCCCCAAGCTGATATTGTATTTGTAGCAAAAGTCAACCATTCTCTTTGATTTGAATGCTGCTGCATTATCTGTAATTAACTTACTCGGACAGCGAAAACGTGACAATATATTATTTTCAAGGAAAGAAATAATTACCGCATCCATGGCCTGCCGGGTGGGAATGGCTTCAATCCATTTTGTGAAGTAATCTGTAGCTGTCAATATCCATCTATGTTGTCCTGACGATGCCGGATGAATTTCGCCGATAAAATCCAAGCCCCACTGCTGAAATGGTGCGCTGACTTCAATTGGTTTGAGAGGCAATGGTTGTAATTTATGTTTCCCTTGAAAAATTTGGCACTCATGACAATTCTTAACAGCTTTATATACATCTGAAAACAATGAAGGCCAATAAAAACCTGCCCTTAGGATCTTATTTGTTGTAGTCTTCCAAAACAAATGGCCCCCGCAGTCACCTTTATGAAAATCTTCCACAACTGTTTTGGCTTCCTCCTCGACCAAACAATTCAGCAATATTCCACCGGGGTCTTTCCAATATAGTGCAGATTTGAGAATACAAAACTTGGCTGCTTTCAATTTCATGTTGGAAATAATATTGAGAGGGGGGGTGAATCAGTATTATCAGATTAATCAAACTTTTCAAATGCCCAGAAACATATACGCTACTTCAGTTAAGTGAACCAGCGTGTACACGCTACTGTGACGAAGTAAAACAGCGTATAAGCAGAAAACTCACAATTTAGTTAGCTTATTCTTCAATTAAGTGCATCAGGACATTATTCATCATATTAACAGTAAACATGTGCAGTATAACAGAACAGATAAAAAGCCACACACATGAACACCAAGATATAAGGTGGAAACCCAATGTGGGTGAAAACCACCTGCTGCAAGTTGTCTCTATCTTTCTTAATATGAAACTTCAGTTTACAATCTTTTGTACTGGTGCAGCCTTATACCAGTACGCAGGCTACAACCTGCAGAAGGCTTCAACCTTCTCTCGTTCTCCAAACTTCCTTGGAAGGGAGCTCCAACCCCCTTTGCTCTTGTACTAGCCAAGATACTAGTACATAGGTGCTGACCTACAATCTTCCTTCTTCCAGGTATCACTTTTCATACATTTTCAGACTTGGATATTCCTGAAGCACAACATTACAATCTGAAGACCACAATTCATTCAATTTCCACAACAGATCATTGAAGCATAAAACAACCAAACTTTGAATCACTGAACCACTGAACCCTGTCAATCACCAGTTACCAGAACACAGAGCAGACTACAGAACTCTGCAATAACAGTCAGACCCCACTGTAAACCCAAATCAAGCTTCAAAAGATATACGCCACTTTAATGAGCAGAACCCGCGTATACACGCTCTTTTACCAAAGCCAACCTGCGTACAGATCTAAAAATAAACTTTCTCAATTTGCAGTTGTACCAGACATTAGTTAGACTCAGAACGTAACATTGCGACAATATGCAGATCTAGAAATACGCATAATCAACCATATCATGATAGTGCATTTCAAACCATTAGATCCTGATCTATCCTTAGATCTAGTCTTCCATTAACCGATGTGATCTCTCCTTGGCTTAGATCATGCAACTCAGAACCTGCATATCAGATCTCTTTCTCTCTTAGATATTCATGCCTTGTCAAAAGATGATTTTGCCTAATGATCTTCTTCTCCTTATATAGCCTTAGGCCTTTCTCAATACCAAGAGCCAAAACCATAGTAACACAATACCATCAACTTTAAAACTAGGGATCGACACGCCCGTCGAGACATAATGGTCCGAAATCATAGGCACAACTTCCAAGGACTAACCACCATGAACCAAAGGAACCTTTCCACATACACGCGCTTTTTATGAATCGAACTAGCGTGTACACGCGACTTGGGCTTAACGAAACAGCGTGTATGAGCTTCCTTGGCATGCTGTACTGAGATCTGTCTTCTGATTAAGTTGCCATCACCTGTACTAACCTCTGAGCACCTGTACCATCCACTGAGTGAGTTGCCATCAAGGACAACACTTGAATCATAATGCCAACAATCTCCCCCTTTGAACTTGATGGCAACCACCACACCAAGTTACTCTCCCCCTTTGACATCAAGGGCAAAGGGCTATGCTCCCCCTGAGGACATGCTGATACTTCTGCTTGGCTGTGCTGACTCGTGCTCCCCCTGACAGTAGGCCAGATCTGCAAAAGATGTTCTTCAACAAGAACCAAGACTTATACACCATATGGGACCTTTCTATCACCAAAGGACTCAATACATACAACCATAACATATCAGAAACAACCAATTATATTACAGCATTCATCCCAGGCATAGTGGGGAAACCAACAACGGCCGTTACATGACCTTGACATACATGACATAGAGACAACAGATCTAGACCAAGACTTAGGAAAGACATCAGCAGCATCTGATAAACATCTTGTTAGATCAGCAACTAGAATTTCTTTCTGAGCTCCTTCTCCTGAAACCAACAACCAAAAACATCTGAATGCCAACAATGCTTTATGAGACTTTTGAGCTGCTCCCCCTGAACCTGTGCCTGTTGCACTCCCTGAAACTGTGCCTGAATAATTCTGACATTCCTATTGCTATTCAGAACTTCAGAGTTTTCCCTTGCTGTTCAGAACTTCATATACGCGTTTTATCCTGTATAAAACAGCGTATGTACGCGGATATTCTTTCTGCAACAAGCGTCCAGCATACACGCGACTTACCCACCATGAATCCGCGTGTATACGCTCATATTCCTTCCGTAACCTGCGTATACCAACTTTTCTGTAGAACAAACAAATTTCAACAACAGGATGAAGCATTAACTACTCCCAGCTTTTGTCTGAGATATTCAAAAGTTTCCCTGGGCAGTGGTTTTGTGAGAATATCAGCAACTTGCTCCTTAGAAGGAACATACTCCAACTTGACCTTCTGCTCAAGCACTTGTTCCCGAAGAAAATGGTACTTGATTGGTATGTGCTTGGTCTTTGAGTGCATGACTGGATTCTTTGAAATGCTGATTGCACTTGTATTATCACATAAGATAGAGACAGGTGGAGTGCAAGTGATTTGAAAGTCCTGCAAGGTCTGCATCATCCAAAGAAGTTGTGTACAACAAGATGCTGCAGCCACATATTCTGCTTCAGCTGTAGATAAGGCAATCGAACTTTGTTTCTTGCTGAACCAAGATACTAATCTGGAACCCATGAAGAAAGCACCTCCACTTGTGCTTTTCCTATCATCCACACTTCCAGCCCAATCTGCATCTGTGTAAGCATGAAGAGTGAGATCAGTATTTCTAGGATACCATAAGCCATAGTTTTGGGTCCCTTGAAGATATTTGAAGATTCTTTTGACTGCCTGAAGATGAGTTTCCTTTGGGTTGGCTTGAAATCTTCCAACCATTCCTACTGCATGTGTAATATCTGGTCGAGTACCTGTCAAATAAAGCAAACTCCCAATCATGGATCTATAAGTGGGTTGGTGGACTGCTGCTGATTCATCATTTGCACTGAGGCTGCATCCTGTAACCATGGGTGTACATACTGGTTTTGACTCTTCCATGCCATACTTCTTCAAGATCTGCTTGAGGTATTTGGTTTGAGACAAGAAGATACCTCCTTCATTTTGTTGGATTTGCAATCCAAGAAAATATGTCAATTCTCCAAGAAGTGACATTTCGAATTCTTTCTGCATAACCAAGGCAAAGTTTTGACTCATAGTCTCTTCATTGCTGCCAAAAATAATATCATCTACATAAACAACAAGAATTAGCAATTTGTTATTTTCAACTTTTATATAGAGATTGCTATCTGCTGATCCTTTTGAAAAGCCTTGTTGGTGAAGATATTTGTCCAACCGATAGTACCAAGCCCTTGGAGCTTGTTTGAGCCCATAGAGAGCCTTTTTCAATCTGCATACAAGGTTTGGATCATTCCCAAGAATGAACCCATCTGGCTGCTCAATATATACTTCTTCTTCTAAGTCTCCATTCAGGAAGGCTGATTTCACATCCATTTGAAATACCTTGAAGTTTTGAAAGCTTGAGAGAGCAAGGAACATTCGGATGGCCTCTAGTCTTGCCACAGGAGCAAAGGTCTCTTCAAAATCTATTCCTTCTTGCTGTGCATACCCTTTACAAACAAGTCTGGCCTTGTTTCTAATTACTTCTCCATTTTCATTTAACTTATTCTTGAAGACCCATTTTGTTCCTATTACATTCTTATCTTTTGGTCTAGGAACTAATTCCCAAGTGTTGTTCCTTTCGATTTGCTCAAGTTCTTCATCCATTGCTTTGACCCAACATTCATCTTTGCATGCTTCTTTCACATTTTGTGGTTCAATGGAGGAGAGTAGAGCCAAGTAGCTTGAAGCTTCTGCAAGTGTCCTTCTTGTTTGTACTCCTGCTTCTTTCTGCCCCACAATCTGAGTTTCTGGATGATTCTTTTGGACATATCTGGATGGAGTCTTCTCTTCTATTCTTGTCTGCTCCTCTGGTTCTTCTTGAGATTCTTCTTCTTCTTGAGGTTCTTCTTCTTCATCATTTCGCCTTTGAGAGTAGCCTTCATCTTCTTCATGATGAACTTGCCTAGGAATATATCCCTTCTCATCAACCACTATATCAATACTGTCAACAATTCTGCCAAGTCTTTTATTGTAGCACTTGTATGCTTTGCTATGTGGAGAATAACCAAGAAGAATGCCCTCATCTGCTCTAGGTTCAAGTTTGCCAAGTTGCTCATCAGTATTCTTAATATAACATTTGCTCCCAAAGATTTTGAAATGCTTCACGGAAGGAGTTTTACCACTCCAAAGCTCATGAGGTGTTTGAGTGCTGTTTACTCGGACATTTGTTTTGTTAAGAATGATAACAGCAGCATGTGCGGCTTCTCCCCAGAAGGTTGCAGGAGTACCTGATTCATCGAGCATAGCACGAGCCATTTGTTGGATAGTTCTGTTCATTCTTTCCACAACCCCATTTTGCTGAGGAGTTCTAGCTGTAGAGAATTCTCTTCTTATCCCATGTTCATCGCAGAAATCAAAAAATTCATTTGATGTGAACTCCCCACCTCTGTCAGATCTGAGGCACTTGATTTTGTGTCCTGATTCATTTTCAGCCAATGCTTTGAAGGATTTGAATTTTTCGAATGCTTCATCTTTGTGCTTCATAAGCCCTAACCAAACAAACCTTGAGAAATCATCAATGAATAATATCAGATATTCTTCCCCTCGAGGTGTCCTTTTCCTAAATGGACCACATACATCTGTATGGACTAGCTCAAGAGGCAAGCTAGCTGATCCTTCCTTCTCTGGAAAGTTAGTTCTGGTCTGCTTTCCAAACTGACAAGATTTGCATATGGTGTTGTCTGGAATTTTGATATCTGGAAGATCGCGAACTGCCTGATATTTGCATGCTTTCCTTATTTGTGAGAAGCTTAGATGTCCCAACCTTCGATGCCATAACCAGTGCTCTTCATCCTTGCTAAGATAGCATTGTTGTTGTCCTTCTTCAAATATGTACAGATTATTTGGAGTTCTTTTGCCTTTGAGAACTGTTTTACCTGTATCAAGATCACGAACAAGACATCCATTCGATCTGAAAATAACCTCTGTTTTTTGATCACACATCTGGCTGACACTTAGAAGATTATGCTTCAATCCATCAACATACAAAACATTTCCAGCCTTGACCTTTTCTTTCAAAGGAGCAATACCTTTTCCTTTTATAGTTGCAGGAGTATCATTTCCAAAAGAAACTTTCTTTCCCTTTTCTAAAGTAGAATAAGATTCAAGTTTTTCTTTATCACCTGTCATATGTTTCGAACATCCACTGTCAATGTACCATAGATTTTCCTGTCCTTCTGCATAAAATGCTATCCCACATCTTTCTGTTTGAGGTTCCTTTATTCTCCATGTTTTGGTGCTTGTGGCTTGTTCCTTTTTCTCCTGAAACCTGCTCCTGCATTCAGAGTCTTTATGACCAAAATTATTGCAAATAGAACATTCAACTTCATTTTCAAGCACCGAAAAGTTGTTATAGGTCCTTTTTGTAATCCCTGTCATACTTCTTTGTTTTTGAGCTTCCCTAGTCATGATTGTTTTATATGCAACACATTGAGCTGCTCTGTGACCAAAGTTGTGGCAAGAAAAGCATTGTCCATTGAAGAAGCTTCTGCGGTTATTGAATCTACCAGCCAACTGATTGTAATTTCTATTTTCATCTATTCTTGAGCCAAACTGAGAAGATTTTACCTGTGGTTGGTTGTAGCTTTTGTTCATCCTTAAGGAGGATTGTCCCTGATAGTTTCTGTTTGTAACTCGTCCCTGCTTTACCTGATTATCTTCATTGTTCTTCCGCTCATTTCCTCTTGCTGCATCAAGATAACTTTTTGAGGTGGATGCTTGAGAGGTTTCTCCATTATAGCCCAAACCTGTCTTGTTTAGAGGAGACCGCTGCACACTGATAATCTCATCCAAAGTTTCAGATCCTTTGACAAATTTAAGATTAATAGCTTTTGTTTTCTCAATTTCTTTTCTGAGACCAACAATTTCACCTTCTAGTTTTTCAAGATGTTTTTCCTTTTCATCAATTTGAAATTGCAAAGTATCAATGATCACATTCTTTTCTTCTATGCCTCTCTTGAGTCTAGTGATTTCATTATAGAGATTATCCACATCTATAGCATCCTCATAATCATCATCTTCAAATGCCATTAACAGCTTATATTTATTACCTTGTTCATCTTCATCACTGTTTGATAAGCCATCACTATCTTCATGGGTGTAATAGCTTTTCCTATTTGCACTTTGTTTCTTGTTCCATCTAGCAGGTTCTTTTCCTTTATCCTTATAAGGACATTTTGCTGCATAATGACCTACTTTCCCACAAGCAAAGCATTTGAAAGGTAGCTTACCTCTGAACCTTCCAGAACCCCTTTGAAGATTTCTGACAAAATTTGATTCCTCTTCCTCTTCTTCTGGAACATGGCTTGCTTCATAGTAATCTTCTTTTCCTGATGCCTTAAAAGCAGCTTCCCTTCTGTCAGATGGACCTCCCTTTCTCATTTCATAAGCGGTTAGAATTCCATGTAGCTGAGACATAGTGAGAACACGGAGATTTTCTTTTTCTTCTATTGCAGATACTTTAGATTCAAACTTGGGGGATAAAGATCTTAGAATCTTTTGAACTACTATAGTTTCTCTTATTTCTTCACCCAAATTTTTCATACAATTAACAATCTCATCTACCCGAAGAAAATAATTAGCCACACTTTCATCATTATACATCTTGAGAGTCTCATATTGAATCCTGAGTGTTTGAAGTTTAGCTTGCTTTACCTGTTCATCTCCTTCATAGCTAGTGATCATTTTGTCCCATATTTCTTTTGCTGATTTGAAGTACATGACCTTCATGAATTCTGTTTGAGATATACTTCCTAATAGAGTACTGACTGCTTTTGCATTTGTTTCATATGCCTTTTTCTCAGCTGGATCTGTAGGAGTAGCTGAAGGAAAAGCATAGCCTGTTTCTACAATGTCCCAAACTTCTGTACCAAGAGATTGAAGATATGCAGTAACTCTTACCTTCCAATAATTGAAATTTGTTCCATCAAAAACCGGTGGCCTGATTGATGCTTCTTTCTCGTAGTTGCTCATGATGAATGATCTTCCTTCAAGCGATCAAGCTTCTCTGAAGGACCTGCTCTGATACCAATTGTTGGAAATAATACTAAGAGGGGGGGTGAATCAGTATTATCAGATTAATCAAACTTTTCAAATGCCCAGAAACATATACGCTACTTCAGTTAAGTGAACCAGCGTGTACACGCTACTGTGACGAAGTAAAACAGCGTATAAGCAGAAAACTCACAATTTAGTTAGCTTATTCTTCAATTAAGTGCATCAGGACATTATTCATCATATTAACAGTAAACATGTGCAGTATAACAGAACAGATAAAAAGCCACACACATGAACACCAAGATATAAGGTGGAAACCCAATGTGGGTGAAAACCACCTGCTGCAAGTTGTCTCTATCTTTCTTAATATGAAACTTCAGTTTACAATCTTTTGTACTGGTGCAGCCTTATACCAGTACGCAGGCTACAACCTGCAGAAGGCTTCAACCTTCTCTCGTTCTCCAAACTTCCTTGGAAGGGAGCTCCAACCCCCTTTGCTCTTGTACTAGCCAAGATACTAGTACATAGGTGCTGACCTACAATCTTCCTTCTTCCAGGTATCACTTTTCATACATTTTCAGACTTGGATATTCCTGAAGCACAACATTACAATCTGAAGACCACAATTCATTCAATTTCCACAACAGATCATTGAAGCATAAAACAACCAAACTTTGAATCACTGAACCACTGAACCCTGTCAATCACCAGTTACCAGAACACAGAGCAGACTACAGAACTCTGCAATAACAGTCAGACCCCACTGTAAACCCAAATCAAGCTTCAAAAGATATACGCCACTTTAATGAGCAGAACCCGCGTATACACGCTCTTTTACCAAAGCCAACCTGCGTACAGATCTAAAAATAAACTTTCTCAATTTGCAGCTGTACCAGACATTAGTTAGACTCAGAACGTAACATTGCGACAATATGCAGATCTAGAAATACGCATAATCAACCATATCATGATAGTGCATTTCAAACCATTAGATCCCGATCTATCCTTAGATCTAGTCTTCCATTAACCGATGTGATCTCTCCTTGGCTTAGATCATGCAACTCAGAACCTGCATATCAGATCTCTTTCTCTCTTAGATATTCATGCCTTGTCAAAAGATGATTTTGCCTAATGATCTTCTTCTCCTTATATAGCCTTAGGCCTTTCTCAATACCAAGAGCCAAAACCATAGTAACACAATACCATCAACTTTAAAACTAGGGATCGACACGCCCGTCGAGACATAATGGTCCGAAATCATAGGCACAACTTCCAAGGACTAACCACCATGAACCAAAGGAACCTTTCCACATACACGCGCTTTTTATGAATCGAACTAGCGTGTACACGCGACTTGGGCTTAACGAAACAGCGTGTATGAGCTTCCTTGGCATGCTGTACTGAGATCTGTCTTCTGATTAAGTTGCCATCACCTGTACTAACCTCTGAGCACCTGTACCATCCACTGAGTGAGTTGCCATCAAGGACAACACTTGAATCATAATGCCAACATTTCAATGTCCTACTTTTATTTCGAGGCATCCCGGGAGGTGAAGACAAATTTTGAAGTACATATATAATATCAGCATACCAAGGAGAAGAAATAAAGATGTCAGATACCTGTTGTGCTGAATTCTCCTCATCTTCATCTGACATGGCAGCTATCAAATTGATATCTAGGACGTGGAGATTAGTTTCAGCCATCAATTTGGCAAGACCTTGACCTTTGATCAACTTAGTGGGTTTAATTTCCACATCATACTCTAATAATGCAACAATCCACCTACCGCACCTTCCTTCCAGTTCTGCCTGTACTAAAACATCCTTTATTGTCGCGTTAGGAACATACGCTATAATGTGGGAATGCAATATATACACACGGAAATCCTTCAAGGCCTTCACAAGCACAAGTGCTTGTTTTTCAATGATGTTATACTTTAATGCTCCGTCTCTTATGATACGGCTGAAAAAAGCAATAGGCTTCTCAACTCCATCTCTTTTTTGCATTAGTACAGCTGCCAATGTGTGCTCAGAAGCAAATGAAAATAAAATAAAATCTTGTGTGTAATCCGGACTAATTAGAGTAGGGGCTGAAGATAGAACCAACTTTACCAAATTGAAAGATTTTACTGCCTCTTCGGTCCACTTTAGCTGGCTGTCCTTTTTCAACATGTTTGTGATTTCTCTAAGATGCTTAGCAAGATTTGGAATGAAGCGACGCAGAAAATTCAACTTACCATTAAAGGACTGTATTTCTTTTTTGTTCCGAGGCTGCTCAAGTTGCTGAATAGCTTCAACACGTGCAGGATCTATACGGATGCCGTCTTTGGAAATGATGTGGCCCAAGAGCTTGCCTTCACTCATGGCGAAAAGACTCTTCTTTGGATTCAGCAAAATACCATATTTTCTGCACTTTTGAAAAACAATTTTCAAGTGATATAAATGTTCTTCATCAGATTTCGAAAATACAGTTAAATCATCAAGGTAAACAACCAAAAAGACATCTTTCTCGTTGGCAAAGGCCATGTCCATCGCACGCTGAAAAGTGGCACCTGCATTTTTCAAACCAAATGGCATCTTTGCATAATGAAATGTTCCCCATGGAGTAGTGAATGCAGTTTTGTCACGATCATCCTCATGCACCAAAATCTGATTGTACCCAGAATAGCCATCGAGTAGCGACATCCTTGATGCTCCAACTACTCGCTGCAATATATGATCCATTTTGGGCAGTGGATAATTGTCCTTTAAAGACACCTTATTCAAGTTTCTGAAATCAATGCATAAACGGATCTCACCGGTCTTCTTTCTTACGGGCACCAAATTTGATATCCAATCGGAAAATCTGATAGGCACTATGATCCTAGAATTGTACAACCTATTCACTTCTTTTTCTATCAATGGCAGCAATTTAGGATTGATTCTCCTCAACTTTTGATGGAAAGGTTTCTGATTTGGCTTTATAGGAATAGTATGCTGAATGATATTGGTGTCGTATGTTTTCAGATCTGAATAATCCCATGCAAAGACATTAGAAAATGAAGATAATAATCTGACATACTCCTTCTTTACCTTTGGTGACAATGACTTTGATAGCTTTACCATCTTGGGATTCTCAGCTGCTCCAATGTTTACCTCTTCAACACCTTCTTCAGTTGGTCTCAATGTCGGTTTGCGGGCCACATCATCTTGATCAAACAGCTCTTCCAAAGGAATCAATCCTTTAGGAATAAAATTGTCCTTAAGTTGCAGCACATCCATTTGATTTACTTCATCTGGTTCAGTATCTATGGAGATGTCCTTAAACTCACCTTCAATCTGCAGAAAATCTTTGATTTCTTCATCATCCTGGAAGACTTGCCAACATCGTTGATTATCCAGAACTGTGGGGCGGTGTTTCACATAAATCTCAAATTTGTTGCTGGAATTCATTGGAATTTTTAAGTTACTTGCTGCCTTGGCCAATGCATCAACAACACCATTTTGTATGCGGGGCACACATGTCAAAGTATGTTCAGAAAATAATTTCAAAATATCTAGGACAGCATTTTGATATGCCCTCATGCGAGGATGCTTGGCCTGAAACTCACCTTTAACTTGCTTTATCACCAACTCAGAGTCACCATAAACTGCAACCTTCTTTGCTTTCAGCTTGCGAAGAATTTTAAGGCCAGCAATGAGAGCCTCATATTCTGCCTCATTATTTGAACAATTGAATGCTAGTTTATAAGAACACACTCTCACCTTGCTTGGGACTTTGTCTCGGGCAGAAAAGGGACTTCGAATCCACACACCAATACCAGCACCATCACTGCCCACAACGCCATCAAAATCCATGGTCCAAATACCATCTTCATCTTCTTCCAACTGTTGAAACTGTGTTTTTTCTGTTTGCTGTCCCTTAGCTTCAGCTGTTTGCTTCATGGCAGCTGGCTTTTCTTCTCTTTCCTTTTGTAGAACTTCTCTAAAATTTTCAGTAATCTCTGGTATATCATCTGATTCTTCCTCAAGCGCTGCATCATTTGATAAGATATAATTTTCATCCTGATGGATGATGGAATTTCTCACAAATTCTTCTTCTTCTGTAATATAGGTAGGCAGATCATCAGGAGTGAAAAAGTGATTTTCCTCCTCGATAGTATCACCTTCATCCTCGGATTCTTAGCTAACAAAATTCTGCTGAAGTGGAGGTTTTATTTGCTACTGAACTGCTGATTCTTGTGCCCTTGTTTCACGCTGCTTAATTTTGTATTGTGGCTGCTGCGGACCTCGGAAATTAGGATTGCGAATCTGCGGTTCCGGCTTGTCGAGATGCGTCTTTTCGAGCAGCCTTTCTACCCTTTCTACCTTGCGAAGGAGCTGATCTGATGTAGAAGCTTCTTCTTTGATTGTCACTCATTTTTCGGCTTTCATCCTTGCTCTTTTATCATTCAAATTCGCTTCAACACTAACAGCGATTTTCTGCATATCCTCCAAGGTAGGCGGATCTCTATCTCGCAATGAATAAGCCATCTCCGGATCAAAGCCATCCGGGAATTTGAGAAGAGCTGATTTTCTAGATGGTCTTAAATCATCTGGAATAGCATTGTAAACTGTATTAAATCTGATAATGTAATCTTGGACAGACTCACCATGATTGCGTTTGAGATTGTTGTACTCGGCATTGATCTGAAGTGGATCCTTTCTGATTTCCCATCGGTCTAGAAACTGCTTCTGAAGTTCATCCAATGTGGGTATGCTTCTAGCTGTCAAACCTCTGAACCATTTTCTTACTTCTCCTCCGAATGTTTGCACAAACAAACGCATAGTTACATCTTCTTCATCTATCTCATATAGATCAAAGAAAGTTGTCATTTTGTCTATATGCTGCTGAGCGGAAACACCTTGAGGAGTGCCATCAAACATGGGAATTTTACTCTGATAATCAGCTGGCATATCATGCAGATTTTGAGGAAGAGCAAGAGGGGCAAACCAGGCAGCCATTGCTTTAGGTAGATTGGGTCTAGGAGTAGTAGGTGGAGTAGGTGTAGCTGTAGTATGAGGGGTATAGGGAGGTGTAGGCGGAGGAGAAGTAATATGGGATGAAGAGGGAGAATTGACTGTAGATTCAGGATGTGTGACTATAGGGGATATAGAAATAAAAGGAGGATTGGTCTGTTCGTGCGGAACTGAAGCCGTGATAGTAGATCCAATATTGCCAGATACAGTTTCGAGGAAATCATCAAGATTAGTGACTTGGATATCTGTCTGAAGGTGTCTTAGGATGAAATTTTCAACCAATTTATTGTGTCTCTCAATTTCAAAGGCAGCAACAAAATCAGGGTTGGGAACTAGAGAATCAAGTGCACTTTCAGATTTGGTTTTGAACAAGGACAACTCAAAACTCTCGTCAAAATCAATGTCTTCAAGATACTTAAAAATAGCTAGACATGAGTGAGATTTGAATATATGACTAGAATCTGAAGCCAGCTTGGATATCAAGGAACAAATAGCCAATCAGCCTGTGAAAACTCTCAACTTATCATCAAAAGTTTCAGAGTTTACAAATGTACTGGGGTAAAATGCAAATGAAGTGTTGTATTCACAAGCTCACGGAGATTGACTGAAGCAGCGTTTATCTACTTCCGCTTATGCAAAGCAAAAGCGTTTCGAAGGCTACCTGGCATAACTTCAGGCTCCGTCTAAGACTTATGAAATAAACACATCAACCCACAAACAAGTTGTTCTCCCCAGTATGGTCGCCAATATGTTAGCGCTCAAATTTGGCCTCAGGCTGAGGAAGGAAAAATCCAAGGCAACATCAAACCACTTAGCCTCGTAGCTAGCCCTACGAGGACAGGAGAGGGCTCTCTCCAGGTCTATCTCGGAAAAAGGTCTTCAAAGGGCTGAGATGACCAATAAAGAACACTGATTTTAGGCTAGTAAATTGATAAAAAAAGGGGTTTTTAATAAAATGATGGGGTTTTTCTGGGCTGCATGGGGCAAAGAAATAGCTTGAACAGAGAAATGTAATCAAAAACACAGATTGTCTCCTGAGGCAAGGTAGGCAAGAAAGTTTAACATCAAATTGAGATTAAATGGAATGGCAAGACTGCTGAGGAGCTGACAAGGGCATAGAAGATGAATCCTTGTCAAACAGAAGAAAACATTAAATATGAACAAACTTAAAGGCAGAGCATATAAATTATGAATTCTACCTTAACACTTCATTTGTTCAAATGGAAACGATCATGAAATGACATGAACACATAACAGGCTACATATGAAACAAAAGAGGACACAAATGTTAAATCTCATACCACAGGAATCTCAGGGGTCAGAGCTGCATTTTTTAATTAAAATCTCTGTCAAAATCTGTACAATGAAGCTCTGTTCTCTCTCCTCCACCAGTGCTCAGAACTCTCTTCTCTCTCTCTTCTGATAATTGGCTAATTTAAAGGCAAAACTGGAGCGCAGATCCCCATAGGATCAGGATTGAAGTCTTAAATCGAATCCCATTCTTTGGCTGTGATAGATAGTCTTGACTTATTTTTAGCTTGCCACGTTACATTTGTCATTTTAATAAAACAACCTTTAAACTAAAATTCTGCCAATTCAATTCATGGTGACAACTGTACTGAGAAAGTTTTGCATGGTTGCATTCAACGTTTAATTTAAATTTATTTGCAGGAATGACCCAATAGCCAGAGTTATAATATGCCACTCATCAAACTCCAATACGTCCAACCACATGCAATCTGGTAGCATCAGCAATAGCTCACAATCTGCCTTCTAAGAGCCACATCGCCCGTAATCCCACAAAATCTCCAAAGGATCCAACAATCGCTGGCAAAAATCATGGAACAAAATCCTGTATGGGGTAATGAGGCCAGTCGCTAATTGAAGCACACGATTTCTATGGAGCTGAGATGTTGTTGCAAATTGTGATCATATCAATTGGCCATATTCTGGTAGTACTGTTCCAGAATTCCGCCGATGGTGCTCGGATAACTGCCCACTGCACTATGTTTCATGGCCAACAAAGAGGATGTTGAGAATGAAATATAGTATTTGTTCAGTAGAAAGCCTTCCGTCATCCATGACAATGCTGAGGAGGTCGTCATAGTGTATGTCTGGATGTCTTTTTCTCTCGTCCAATAAAGGAAGCTGCAGTTTGTCACAGCTCCCACCACAGTATCGTACTCAGCAATAAGGGCCAATTTGGACATCAGTTTTCTGACTCTGGAATGATCAGTCTCGAGATGTCCATTGGTGCCATTTATGACATCCACAGCAAGATGAAAGACAACTTGCCTTGTGTCACTACCACCTCCTTGTAGCATCTTCAATGCAAGATCTACCGCGGCAAGAGAATCAATCGCCTTTGTATCTGCATCCTTGCCACCACATCATGAAGCTGCTTCCTTCGAAGAAAACATCTGATGAAATGCTGAGATCGCTTCCCATCTTCGTCACATACTCTTCAAAATTTTCAAGATTTTGTACCTTTTGGTGTTATCCTTGTTTGAGACTTTCCAGGTCTTTCAAAGCCTCTTCTATATGTGCCCAAAAGTATGAGTCCCGAGGGAGAGATGCAGGTTTTGTGCATTCAAGGATTTCTTCCTCGATAGAACCAACACTAACCAAAACAAAAACACGAACCTCCTTCTTTTGGCCAATTCTATGGACACGATCCTCTGCCTGCTGATCCATTTGAGGATTCCAATCACTATCAGATAATATCACAGTATCAGCAGTTTGTAAGTTGAGACTAAGCCTCACCAGCCCGGGTGCTCAAAGAAACATGAAGTATGGTGCATCTGGCTCATTAAACTTCTGAAGTAAAACCCCCCGTTCTTCTGTAGGCTGAGGTGTTAAAGATATTTTGGAATACGATGGAACGGTAAAGTTCTGCCCAATAACAACATTGAAAGATAAGATGACACCAGGTTCTAGTACAACGCCTTCCTTAACAACAGCCCCATCACAAACAATAGCATATCTTAGAGTTGCATTGTCATGGATGGTCACATTATTCCAAATGTAACTACCTCGTATATGAACATTTCAACCAATAATGCACCCCTGCCCTATAACAGAGTCTGTAATATTGCAACAATCACCAATGCTTGTACCTTCTCCAAGAAAGGTTGTTCCACCAATTATTGCAGAGCATGATTGCCTCACACCTGCTACTTTGTAAATTCCTTGGGAGTCTAGTCTTATTGGAGGACCGTTTTTTGAAAATGGGATATCTGTGGGATATGTCCATCGATGAAGAATATCTTTGCTTACAGCACTTCTAAAATTGTCAATTCGTGCAGCATACTCTGAATAAATCTCGTATGTGAATATTTTATAACCCATTACTTCATCACTAAGAAATCTTTAACAAAGTCACGCCTGAGCTGTTGATAGTTAAAATTATCGGTAAAGAGAAGGAGCACTTCTGGAGAGCAGATATCAATGAAGAAATCCTGATGATCGTTATACAGCCGGACAGCTGACCTATCTATGACAATTGATTGATCAAGAATTATATTCCCTGAAAACTGGTGTGCTTTACCATAATCTTTCTTGTCTTCATAATATAGAAGTTGTTTGGGATTTCCAGTGAGACCTCTCCAAATCGCTTGTAACTTGCTTTGCCTCTGATTGCTGATGATGTTTTGTTTTCTTCTGTTTGTGCTTTTGCAAAGATAGGAGCTGAGGAAGCTGCTGCCTTTTGAAGAGCTGGAGAATTTGATACATATTCTAAAAAACACATTTAATGATTTCTTCTTCAAAACAGGGTTTTGAAGAAGAATCAATCTCACACTGACATACAAGACAGAGTCTAACACAACTTTTAGTGTTGACCTCTATATTAAGTCTTTAAGAACATATTATTACAAGAGTGAGCTCAAAAATAGAGTCTCAACCAACAGTGACATCAAAGAGGGATCTGCTCGAAAACCTCGAGAATGTCTAAAAGAGTGCAGAGACTCTCCCTCTATCCTATTCCTCTATTCAATCTGCCTCAATCTAACTGACTGACTGTCTTTCTGTGACTGTCTTCAACTGAATTACCTCTATCTATGCCACCATTTAATGGATTTTAAGCCTATCGGCGCTATCTGTTCACCTCACTTATCAGGCTCTCGGGCTCCCAACGGTGTCCCTTCATCTCCTTCCTGAGTGTTTAAATAATCATTGTAAAACACTTGAATCATCAAGGCCACTTGTTTACAATGGAAAGGACCACTGGCGCGAGTGAAAATCCCCAGGAATACACTTCTCGTTCAAAAATGGAAATACACTAAAAAAAATGGAAAATCCGACCAACAGACCAAAGCCGGAACTCAAAAGATATAAAGTGTTAGAAAATTATATATTATGGAGCAATGGAACACATAAAATATTGCAGAAATATAAACACAGAAAGTGCATAAAACAAGAGAGACACAGATATACTTGGTTCACCCAGTTTGGGCTACGTCCACCCCGAACAGCTAGTCCTTCCTTTCTATTATCCAGCAAAATGAAGAGACACAACCTACAATAGATCCGCTGTAATATCCTCTGTTTTCTCTCACAGTCTCACCTCTCTATTTACCGCTCACAGAATACACATCTATCACACAGCCTCAAATATAATGCCCTCATACAAAGAGAGGGGTTGCCTTCTAGGGCAAAAAACCCTAAACTAAACATAAGTTCTACCGTCAGATCATCCGCCTAATGAACGGCCCAGATTGACTAGAAATTACTATACTTTTACAAGGAAATTCTACAGCTGTTTTTAACTTTGGGGGCAGCGCCCCCGAAACCCCTCGCCAGGGGGGGGCTCCCAAAGGTCGCAGCCGCCCCCCCTGGACCCCCCTGTAGCGAATATTTTACGGGCGGCAACGTTCGAACTAGGGTCCAATGTGGCGATACCTTTGAATATAGAAGATAATCAGGCTCCACACCCAACATAAAGCCTGCTCTATAATCCTTTTGGGTCTGCGCTTTTATCGCAAGTCACATGTTGCAGCGCCCAATGGCCATGGTCTTGAAAATACGAAGAAATACACAGAAATCCTATCAAAAGGCTTATTATCAGAACTTAAATTTTATAGAACCGCACCTATAAACCCTGTCAGGTCCGCCTTGATCACAATCGCAAGTCGCATGTCAACGGCCCTTTGTATTGTGCTACCCGATCACCGATATCGGCGCATCGCATATCGACCCTTCACAATGCTGCGGGTCCTTTCCCCTTTGGTTATGTGCAATGCGATATTGCGATGCGATAATCGCAATCGCATGTCGCATGGTCTTTGGGCCTACGGTTTGGGCCTTTCCCCATTGGAATCTACGATGTGATAATGTAATCTCAGTCGTTGATCTGTGCACTCGATCAACAGTCCACATTGTGTCGTTGGGTCACAGTCACATTTCCCATAAGGCTGCCTCTGATACACTCCACTGGCCTACTCCGATGCGATGTCGCCAATTTGATCTGGGACGTTGATCTGTTTGATCCAATGGCTCCTGTGCAGCGAGACTTTACATTCCGATTAGCTCTATTTTCTGCCATTCATAGCGTTTTTCTTCTGCTATACTCTATTTCCGATATTTAAAGACTTAGAGGTTTCAAGATCCATTTTGGATCACACCTTCCCATTGAAAAGCTTTTGGACCACCAAAAGTTGGTTTTAGGCATTGATCAAGTGAGGATACTGCTCCTTCACCTGTCTAACTTCTATCCATCGTGCTTTGCTTGGATTTGAACCTTTGAGTCCCACTCTCAGGTACTCAACATCCCCTTGACGTGTAGTTCTTACCTTCCTGTCCAGAACTGTGTCCTCCTGTAACTCATTGAGATACTCAGGCAACAAATCCCCAATAGAAGGCAACTGACTTTGCTCTTCAGGATCTTCAATCAATGAAGGTTCATACAATCTCAAGTTTTCTGCATTAACGACTGAATAGATCTGCATATAAGCTGGCAAATCAAGGCAAAAAGAATTTTCACCAATTTTATCAAGTATCTTGAAAGGTCCATACCTTATTGGTTTTAGCTTCTTACCTTCACCCTGCATTCTATCTTTGCTGATGTACAACCAGACTTGATCACCAACTTGAAAACTATGCTCAACTCGATGCTTGTCATGTCTTGCCTTGTACTTGGCTTGACTTCTTTCTAGTTGTTCCTGTACTGCCTAGTGAATTTCCTAGATTTTTTCAATGAACTTGGTTGCTTTGTCCACATCACTATGTCCATCAACTGTTATGTCTTTACCAAAGACAAAATCCAAGGGAGACTTTGGTATAAAACCAAAACAAGTCTCAAAAGGAGATCTTTGAGTAGAAGAGTGATTGGCACGGTTGTAAGCATGCTACACATAACACAAATTCTCATCCCAAAGCTTGGGATGCTTGCTGCAATAGCCTCTGAGCAACTAGATCACTGTCCTGTTGACCACTTCTGTCTGACCATTTGTTTGTGAATGAAATGTTGTGCTCTTCTTCAACCTAGTGTCCATCAACTCCCATAGATTCGACCAAAACTTCCCAACAAATCGAGAATCTCGATCAGATACAATAGAAGTGGTAAACCCAAAATGAACCCATACATTCTGAAAGAAAAACTTTGTTATTTGTTCAGCTGTAACCTTCTTGTTACATGGTATCAAAATACACATTTTACTAAACCTATCCACAACAACATACAAATGATCATGACCTTTCCTAGACTTTGGCAATCCCCCAATAAAATCCATGGAAACACTTTCCCAAGGACGAGAAGGAATTGGAAATGGAGTGTACAAGCTTAATTTTCTATTACTTGGTTTGCTTGTAGCACACATTGTACATCCTTTGATATATCTAGAAACTGTCTCATGCATTCTTGGCCAATAACAAAACCTTCGCAATTGTGCAACTATTTTACTTACACCAAAATGACCTAATATGAGAGAAGTATGTGCTTCTCGGATTATGTTAACTCTTTCAGTTTGTGGAACGCATAACTTTCCCAAATGATATAAGAGTTGGTCCTTTACATAATAATCCAATTCTTCTACTTGCTTGCCATGACTTAAAGTTGCATATACATCTTTAAAATCTACATCTTGAGCATATTGTTCAGTGTAACTTTCATGCATTATTGTGTTATGCTTAAGTATAGTAGATGCATTTATGATTGGTCTTGATAACATGTTTGCAACCTTATTGTGTATGCCCTTCTTATATCTGATGAAAAGATGAAATTGCTATAGAAAACCCATCCACCTATAACGTCTTGATTGCTGCAATTTAGTTTGTGAGTGCAAATATTGAAGTGGTTGATGATTTGTATGTATGATTGTTTCTTTACCCATTAGGTAATGTTTCCACTTTTTTCACACTTTGTACTAATGCATACAATTCTTTATCATATGTGGGATAATTAACTACTGCAAAAGTAAATGTCTCAGAATGATAGCATATGGGTTTTCCGTGTTGCGTCAACACTGCTCCCATGGAATAGTCACTAGAATCTATCTTAATCTAAAATGGATGTTGAAGCTCTTACAGTGCTAGTACTGGTACTGTACTAATTTTCTCTTTTAAGTTTTCAAAGGCTTTCTGCTATTTGCCTCCCCACTTAAACACCTGTTTCAATCCTGTTAAAGCATGTAAGGAATCTGCAGTCAAAGTAAAGTTAGAAATAAACTTTCTCCAGTATTGTGTTGCCCCTAGGAAACTCGTAACCTTTGTAGCAGATTTGGGTTTAGGCCAGTTCACAATGACTTCAACCTTAGAGGGATCTATCTTCAATTCACCACCCCATACAATATAACCCAAATAATTTAAAGATGTTTTGCCAAATTCACATTTTGACAGTTTTACATAGAGATTTTTTCTTTTTAAAACATCTAAAGTCTGCTTTACATGCTTTACATGGTCTTCCCATGTCTTACTAAAAACAAGAATGTCATCTAAATAAACAATTACAAAGTCATCAATAAAAGGTATAAGTACATCATTCATAACTCGCATAAATGTAGCAGGAGCATTAGCTAAGCCAAAAGGCATAACTAGCCATTCATACTGTCCTTGCTTTGTCTTGAAAGTAGTCTTCCATGCATGCTGTTCTGCAACTCTGACCTGATGATAACCACTTCGTAAGTCTAACTTAGAAAAGTAAACTACTTCTTTCAATTGATCTAATAAATCATCAATACGAGGAAGAGGATAACGATTCTTGATCGTTATTTTATTTAGCTCTCTATAGTCAATGCACATTTTCCACAAACCATCTTTCTTTCTCACCAGCACGATTGGAGATCCACATGGTGATGTGCTTGGTCGTATAAACCCTTTATCGAGCAATTCCTGTACCTGCTTCTTTATCTTTTCATTGTCTAAAGCAAACAACCTGTACATTCCAATGTTAGGTAATGGAGCATCCTACTGCAAATAAATATCATGTACTATTTCTCGCTTGGGTGGCAGACTTTTTGGTTCTTGAAATATAAAATCATACTCTGAAACAACTTTAACTAAATCAGCTTTTTTTTTAGAATCACAACCTTCAAATGCATTGGATTTTTCAGGATACTTTGCCTTTACAACCATTAGTAAAAATTGCTTACTTGAATTCACAATTCTTTTCATCTGCCCTGAGTTTATGAGAGAATAGTTACCTTTGAGTTTATGAGCTCTTACAATGTATTCTATTCCATTTTTAGTGAGTTGATACTTATTCTCAAGTCTATAGAAAATAGCTTTCCCATCATACAAGTATGGACTTCCCAAAACAATACCACATATATCCAATGGAACTATATTTAACTCAACCTCATCTACAAATGGTGATCCAATAGCAAACCTAAGTTTACATTGTCTCATTACTTGTAGCTTTGTTTTATCACACACCCAACCTAATGGATATGGCTTCTCATGAGGTTTTGTTTGTAATCCAAACTTCTTTACAATTGTTTTAGAAATAAAATTTACTTGTGATCCACTATCAAATAAAGTATCAATCTTATTGTGCTTGGAAATTACTCTAATACGAAAAATCTCATTTCTTTCCCTCTCATTATTTTCATTATCAACAGATTGTGTAGAATTACTTGTGGATGCTTCAGAATCTTTACCTTTAATACATGTGGCTGTAACTGTTGTTTCATCGCCAGAATCTGATCCCAAGTCCTGCTGAACAGTAGCAGCATTCTTTTTCTTCTTACCACTGAACTTCTTATGTTTCCGTTCTGGATGAAAAGACCATCAGTGTGCCTCATCATGTCCTTCTTTCTTGTAATGAGTGCATGAAGGTTTATCCTTCTTTATAGTGTTTGATTTCCTCTCCTTCCATTTCAGTTTCTTCTTTTCCTTACTCTTGCTTACAAAATATTTAGATGATCCCCCAACCTCGGGGTTTACATTCTTAACTCTAGCTTCTAGATGTGTGGCTTGCACTAATACATCATCTAAGCTAGTGGGATTAAACATGAGAAAAGTATGCTTTAAATAGCTATCAAGACCACCTATATACTTCAAAAAAATCTCAAGTGAGTCTAATGATATACCTAGAGTTAAAGCTCTCTTTATAAATTCCTAAGTATAACTTTGTACACTTTGACTCTTCAATTGACGAAGAGTTTTCCAACTCATCATTTCCTGCTGCATGTAAGCTAAAGGATAGAATTTCTTTTTGATAGCAGAAACAACTTCATTCCAGGTAGAAATGATTTTACCATGTTTTTGTAGATCAGCGTGTGTCTTGCCTTCCCACCATACTAGTGTAGTTCCTCCAAGTCGAAGGCTAGCCAGCTGAATCTTCTTCCTTTCTGAATCAATTTTCTGTACCCTGAAATATACATCAATTTGTCTTATCCAAATATCTAGATTTTCTTCATTGAGTCCTCCATCATAAAATGGCAAATAAAACTTCACATCTAATTTGATTAAGGAAATTTTCTTCTTCTTCTTAGAAGAGCTAGAAGATGATGATGACGAGGATGATGATGGAGGAGATGTTAGAGGAGTCATTCCTCCTTTTCCTTTTCCTTCTGGAGAGGCAACTAGAAAAGGTTCCTTTGCTCCTTTGTCTGGTTTGGGTGTTGCAGTGCTTTCACCTCGACCCTTCTTAAACTCCAGATACATCTCTTCCACCATGGCTTGGAGTGTCTTAAAACTTTCTATAAATTGAGATTCTGATCCCAATGGAGCTTCTTCTACCATTATCCTCTGAGAATAGACTCTTCCAATCTCTGGATTAGCCTCAACAGGTGAGCTTTAATCTAGTTAGCATTCAAAATCTAGCACAAGATTGTCTAACCTTAATAAAACCAAAACCAAATGCTCTGATACTACTTGATCTGAAATGGATAGTAAATCATGAAGAAAAGGTATTACAGACTCATGTGAAGGAATGCCTATATTATTTAGTGCAACGAATCGAAAATATTGTGAATAATATAGACAATTAACAGTGAGAAAACATAATAGACACACACATCAACACAACCAAAATAATAAAGGAACTCACCAGACTTACTGACTACATCTCCTGGTCCAGCTTTCAGTGTCAACCTCTATATTAAGTCTTTAAGAATAGATTATTACAAGAGTGAGCTCAAAAACAGAGTCTCAACCAATAGTGACATCAAAGAGGGATCTGCTCGAAAACCTCGAGTCTAAAAGAGTGCACAAACTCTCCCTCTGTCCTGTTCCTCTATTCAATCTGCCTCAATCTGACTGACTAACTGTCTTTCTGTGACTATCTTCAACTAACTTCCCTCTATCTGTGCTGCCATTGAATGGATTTTAAGCCTATCAACATTGTCTATTCGCCTCCCTTATCGGGCTCTCGGGCTCCTAGCGCTGTCCCTTCATCTCCTTCCTGAGCATTTAAACAATCATTGTAAAACGCTTGAATCATCAAGGCCACCTGTTTACAATGGAAAGGACCACTGGAGCGGGTGAAATCCCCGGGAATACACTTCTCATTCAAAAATGGAAATACACTAAAAACAATGAAAAATATGACCAATAGACCAAAATCGAAACTCAAAAGATATAAAGCCTGCTCTATAATCCTTTCGGGTCCGCGCTTTTATCGCAAGTCGCATGTCGCAGCACCCAATGGCCATGGTCCCAAAAATGCCAAGAAATACATAAAAATCCCGTCAAAAGGCTTATTATCAAAACTTAAATTTTATAGAACCACACTTATAAACCCTGTCGGGTCTGCCTTGATCGCAATCGCAAGTCGCATGTCAACGACCCTTTGTATTGCGCTACCTGATTGCCGATCATCGATACCAGTGCATCGCATATCAGCCCTTCGCAATGTTGCGGGTCCTTTCCCCTTTGGTTATGTGCGATGCAATATTGCGATGCGATAATTGCAATCGCATGTTGCATGGTCTTCGGGCCTGTGGTTTGGGCCTTTCCCTGTTGGAATCTGCGATGCGATAATGTAATCTCGGCCATTGATCTGCACGCTCGATCAACAGTCCACGTTGTGTTGCTGGGTCACAGTCGCATTTCCCATAAGGTTGCCTCTGATACACTCCACTGGACTGCTCCAATGCGATGTCGCCGATTTGATCTGGGCCGTTGATCTCTCTGATTCAATGGCTCCTGTGCAACGAGACTTTACATTCTGGTTAGCTTTGTTTTTCAACATTCTTAGTGTTTTTCTTCTGCGATACTTTGTTTCCGATATTTGAAGACTTAGAGGTTTCAAGATCCATTTTGGATCATTCACCAAGGACAGGATCTTCACGTGAGCAAGCAGTGTCGCCTTCCATACAACATCAAGCCCTTCATGGATGAGGTATTGTGTGACATTGCCCCCCTTGAAGCTTGTGATGTATTATTAGGAAAACCATACTTGTGGAAGCGACATGCTATGTATGAATCAAGGCCCCGTGCTGTTATTGTTACTTTGGGAAGTAAGTTGTACAGGATACCGGAGGTAGCACCGCCTACCGCCATCTCTTTGATTACTGCAAAAGAATGCAGTAAGCTCGTTTCCTAAACTAGGAAATTTGTTTTCCTGATGATACGCCCTCAAGGAAAGAAGAAGACGGTGGCCACGACCTCCATATAGGGCCCCTCCGCACGACAACTACAGATGGACAAGGTCGTGGAGGAGTACAAGGACATCTTCACCTCCCCCATAGGGGTTCCTCTACATTGTCAAGTCAAGCACCCCATCGATCTGACCCTAGGTTTTCCACTTCCCAATGGACCAATCTATCAACGCTTCGTTCGGGAGAATGATGAAATCAAGAGGCAGATTCAGGAGCTGCTGCAGAAAGGTCACATCCATCCAAGTTCATCACCCTGTGGGAGCCCAATCATGTTGGTACAGAAGAAGGATGGGACTTGGAGACTCTGTACTGTTGGGCACTGAAAAAGATCACTGTCCGTAATAGGTACCCGATCCCATGGATTGATGACCTCTTGGACCAACTAAAGGGGCGAAAATATTTCAGCAAGATCGATTTGAAGTCAGATATCACCAGGTACCGATCAAACCCTCCGATGTGTGGAAGACTGCCTTCAAAGCCAAGGAGGGCCTTTTCGAATGGTTGGTTATTCCTTTCGGATAGACAAATGCTCCTGCAACCTTCATGAGGCTAATGGATGACATCTTGCGGCCATTCACCAACTCATTTGTAGTGGTATACTTGGATGACATCCTGATCTTCAACCAGAGTTGGGAAGAGCACCTCTACCACATCCGACAGATTCTCCAAACACTGCGGCAACACAAGTTATGTGCCAAGTTGGAGAAATGCACTTTTGGCATGACCCAAGTTCAGTATCTGGGATACACTATTGATGAAAAGGGGGTGCATGTGGATCCATCCAAGATCCAAGTCATTCAAGATTAGCCATCTCCAACCACTCTGACAGAGTTCTACAGCTTTCTAGGTCTTGCCAACTTCTACCGTAGGTTCTTGTTGGGATTTTCTCATATCACTTGGCCCTTGAGTCAAGTCACCAAGGGAGGAGCGAAAGCAAAATTCTTTTGTTATGAATCTTAACAGAAGGCATTCACAGAGTTGAAATATCGCCTCTGCACGGCACTAGTGCTCTCATTACCAAACTTGCAACAACCATTTGAGGTCGAGACAGATGCCTATGGCTATGCTATTGGGGTAGTCCTTACTCAACACAGGCATCCAGTGGCATATCACAGTGAGACACTTTCAGACACAGTCTGGAAGTATCCCACTTATGACAAAGAGATGTATTCCATTTTGCAAGCCTGCTGACAATGAAAGCATAAAATTTTGGGGAAGGAAACAGTCATCCACACAGACCACCGACCCCTACAGTTCATACAGACCCAAGGGAAATTGCAGAATGATCGCCATCAGAAGTGGTCCACAAATCTGCAACAGTTCCATTTGAATATCATGTATAAGAAGGGTAGCACCAATAATGTTGCATATTGCGTCATTTGACCACCGATCATGGCGTTAACCACTATGCTCAACTCTTGTGGGCACGAGACTTCTGATTGGACACTTCTCTACAAAAGCGACCAAGAATTTGGCCACACATACCAGACACCCTTGAAGGGTCAGCATGTCCTAGATTTTCACCTCCAGGATGCCCTATTATGCCACCTAGGTCACCTTTTTGTTCCTTCAAGTGAGCGTGCCAAGATGATTTGGGAAGCACACTACAGTTGGGTTGCTGGACATTTCGGGGTCGAGAAAATGGTGGCAGTACTGCAGAAGTATTTCTATTGGCCGAATCTTTGATAGGATGTTGGGAATTACATTAGATCATGCACTGCCTACGCCATTGCCAAACTGACCATCAAGAAGCAAGGCCTCTATACCCCGCTGCCTACCCTAGTCGACCTTGGGAATCCATCTCCATGGATTACATGTCAGGCCTTCCTTCCACTAAGCATGGAAACGACTGTGTTTTTGTGGTCGTCGACAGGTTCTTGAAGATGGCCATTATGGCTACTCGCAAGAAGAATATCACAATAGAAGCCACTGCTAAACTCTTCTTTGAACGAGTGTGGGTACACTTTGGGATCCCATAGCAGGTTCCTCAGTACATTTTGGTCCAGTCTCTCGTCGATGCTCGACACCAAACTCACTAAGTCCACAGCCTTCCATCCTCAAACTGATGGCTAGACAGAGATTTTCAACAAGATGATCGTACACATTCTGCGCATGTACAACTCAAAGCATCCACGCACATGGGACGAGAGCCTCCCCTATGTTCAGCTTAGATACAACTGATCTCTCCATAGCTCGACTGGCTACAGCCCTTTTTAGGTGGGCTTGGGATTCCAGCCACTATGTCCCATTGATGTGGCCATGCCATTTGCAGCTACTCACATAGATTCGGCTCATGTCCAGTCCGAAACAGATAAGGCAAACAACTTCATTGAGCACATCCAACATATTCACCAGCAGGTCCATGACATTCTAGGGAAATCAAATGCCAAGTACAAGCAGTGACATGATCAACATTAGGTGCCACACAAGTTTTAGGTGGGTGATAAAGTATGGTTGAATTTGCAAAAGGAACACCTTACCGGAGCCTATCGGAAACTCAGACCACTCCGATATTGTCCTTACACTATTACCAAGGCTATGGGAGACAATGCATTTAAGCTCAACATTCCCCCATTCCTTGGCCCGCACCCAGTGTTCAATGTGGACCACCTTCGGCCATACTTTCCACCATTACTAGACACATCCGACATTGCAAAACAACTCACACCCACAGAGTTAAATCCAGATTGCATGGAACAAGTTGCAACTGATCGGATCATGGACACACAGATGATCCAAAATGGATTTTGAATAGACTCCTAAGTCTAAGTGTTCCTCACAGAGGAAAATGAAAGTCCAAGGATGCTCCTGGAGATAGCCCCATTGCAGAGATCATTTCATTCTGAATCTATTGCAACTTGAATGGGCTAAAATGGACTTCGGATGCAGAAGTTATCGCAGAAAGAAGTTGCCCTTTATCCTTTGAAAAAGAGGAAAAATCTTCAAAAAAATGGCAAAAAACCCTTATAAAGGGAAATCGCATCGGAGAAGGGTCGAGAGGAGGAATTAAAGAGAAGGCAGAAGAGACCCCTGATCACCAATCTCTAATATATCTGGTTGGAGATAGGCCTATATTCGATGACGGGACCCCAGGCCGATGCGACATTGCGATCGCCAATATCGGTGTCGGCGGATCGGCGTCAACGATGCCATAACATAAGGGAAGGACCCCCAGGGCTATGTGACATATGATATGCGATGCGATCTAGACCATCCAATCGGGGATCAGATCAATGGTCCAGATTAAATCGGCGATCCCTGATAGCAGGGCTAATGCGATTGCGATTGCGATTAGCGATCAGGACTCGGACCCGATAAGGATTATCCGTGCGATTGCATAATATTTGAAATTCGGAAATTCAGATTTTCAATATATTTCTCGTGTAAATGGGTTTTTGGCCATTTGGCCATGCGACGATGCGATGCAATATGGCGACCAAAGGCAGACTCAAAAGGGATTATAGACCCGATTTCATAGATTTTGAAATCTGGGAATTCGGGATTTCTGTGTATTCCCATGTATTGAGGTTTTTAGACCTCCCACCTAAGTGATAGCGATAAGTGATATTTGGATGGACCTGATAGGTTTATAGGGCTGATTCCATAATATTTGAAGTCCAGGCTAAAGGCCCATGATGTGTTTTGCGTGTGTTTCCTGTGTATTTCCGTTATTTGGCTGACACGACTAGAGGAAGGCAAAACGACCAGGTTTTCCTGCCCGCTTGTTCTTTTCCATTTGTAAATGGATTCTTGTGAGAAAACAATCAGGGTTCTTCAATGATAGAGGACTGCAACTGAGGCTTGATAAAAACACAGAGAGCACAAGAGTCGAAGGTGGCTGAAGATGGTTGCGATGCGCAGAGGCCGAGGGATAACACAGAGAGAGAGCGAAAAGCCAGAGAGCAGCTGAGGGAGTCGCTTGGAGGTCAAGTGGATTATAGAGGCACATAGAGGCCGAGAGAGAGAGCTCAGAGAAGCTAGAGCCGAAGAGCTAGAGCCAAGAGCCAGAGCCAAGAGCCAAAGCCAAGAACCAAAGCCAGAGCCAGAGCAAAAGCCGAGAGCCAGAGGATCGAGAGCTTTAGAGCCATGGGGATGAGATGGTGTTCTAAGCCTATTTTTTCTATGTAAAGAATTGGAGTTGAGCGTGGAGCTTGTAAAAGAACTATTGCCATAATCCCAAAGAGCCTAGTCGAGTTAACTAGAGCTCAAGGAGACGTAGCCCAAGAGTTTTGGGTGAACTCCATATTATATTGCTATTATGTGTGATTGCTTGTTGTTGCATTGTATCTACTACTTTATTTGCTGTTATATATTTTATATCAATTCAAGCAAATAAAATTAAAACACATAAACAGTTTAAGAACAAACACCAGCGTACACCTATTTTCAAGCACATTATTAATTCCGCATTTGGTTAATCCTAAAGACTTGGGAATATTTAAGCTTTGGAAATGGGAGAGGTTCTTGTAAGATCACAAGAAGCCTTTAGTGCCCCATTTTCAGATCAACAGATCAAGCACACTCTCCAACAGAATATCCAATTGTATCGAGTTGTCAAAGCAGGCCAACTCCTTCACTAGGGCAAGTGGCTCACCAGGGACCAAGTTTAGCAGAAGTTTCCTCATCTCATGGAGGAACTCAATGCAATGTGGACCATTGATTCCTAAGGGGGGAGGAATGATCTAGGTGGATATTGGTGGCCACCTGCCAAGTCCACTTGGACCCCCACCATTGTTTCTTTCAGCTTTTCAGTTTCCTTAATTGTAGCACAATTTACTATTTTTAGCAGTTTTTCGGGTCCTGAACTTCTAGAGCCGTTTTGAGGCCCTAAACGACATTTTTTGGGAAAACTGGGAGTAGCAAGGGTCCATGGACCAATGTTGCTCTTCCCAAAGTTGTATTTCTCAGATAGATCTTTCTAACGAGATACTGTGCGCGTCAAATGGAGATCGTATGCCAAAGTTACGACCCCGGGAAGTTGATGTACCAATTTACCCAAACGGGGTCCACAATTTAGCGTTTCATCTTCTAGGGTTAGGTTTTTGGATGTTTAGGGTTTTCCATTGTTTCTCAACAATAAATAGGCCTTCAAGCCTCATTGTAACACAATTCAGAGGCATGTAGCCACCACATCTCTTCTCAGAGATAAGATACCATCACCCTAGCTGGTTTATTTCCATTGTTGTTTGTAAGCATATTTCAGTATTTTACATTAATGAAATGAAGTATTATTTCCACTGCATCTCTGTGTTTATGGTTATCTCTGTAATTTGTTGCCTTCCTATTTAAATCCGAATCAGGCGTCCACCTCACGAAGTCAGGGTAAGATGTAATAAATCAAAATACCCACAGAGGTTGATCCTTCTGTACTCACCACATTCTTGGAGACCTACATGAAACTGTTGCGTGACCGCAATGCTATGGAGGGCCTGCAACAATTAATCAATAAATGCACCAGTAAGGAAAGGGTGCCTGATGCACACTGCGAGGTCAGAAATATTGGCAAGCATAAGGAACGAACAGGGCAAGAGATGAGGTTAACCACGCAGATTGGTGATTATGAGATGGACTAGGTCATCTTGGATCTAGGGTCCGATGCGAACATCCTGCCAAAAAAAACATGGGAGAGGATGGGGAGACCTGCGTTGTAGTGTTCTTCAATCCAGCTTAGGATGGCAAACCAGCAAAAGATAATCCCTATGGGATAACTGTATGGTGTCACAATTGATCTTGACGGTGCAAGCACATTAGCAGATTTTGAGGTTATAGAGATTGTTGATGACAGTGATCCTTACCTAGCGCTCTTAGGGATTGACTGGGCTATCGACATGAATGGGGTTATTAAGGTTTGTAATTCCATTAGATACTACAGAAGGAGCACGCTATACTAAACCAATTTGCGATTATGAGGAAAGGGATGATGAGCTAGATCATATCTACAAAATAACCACACGAGATCAAGATTGGGTCAATCCGACAGTAGATGGGTGACTTTCTTGGGAGAGAGAGAGATCATGTGCTTCTAAATTAGATGAATAATTGGAGCATTGGCAGAATCATTTACATGAAGTTTCTACCTTGCGATGTAATATGATGACAAAATCGTTGCATTTTTTTCTCGTCGGAGGTAATAAAATTGCCATACTACGATGTTTTAATTGACATAGATCTGTTTTTGGATGAATTTGAGCATGAAGTCCCTGAGGACCATCGGTTTCAAGCGCTGGATTTGGCACTACACGCTACACCCGCACGATGGTGGGGTATGCACAAAGATAGTTTTGAAGAATGGAGGGATTACCGGTGCATGATGAAGTTACACTTTGGGCGTCATAATACCAGAATGTTTGAGAAGTATAGTTGGAAGGATGATCCGTGTGATCACCTAGAAAGATGGACCAACGTATGGGGGTCGGAACCGCTGCTTGAATACTATACCTATGAACTGGTATCTTGAGATAGAACTCTGCCACAATACCTCTGAATGGGACATATTGAGAGAAGGGTTCCTATTGACCTTTAGCTTTGAATACAAATTTGAAAGCATAGACGAAGCACTTCAAGAGATCAAAGATCTTATTTTCAGAACGCTGAAGGAACCTAAGGAGTGGACCCAACCGGATTGGAGCACCCAACTGCACCATGCACTGGAATGTTATAATGTGACCGCTGAAGAGGATGCAGATATTTCGCGAAATACCAACATTCTAGAAACATAAGGACAACGTGTTGTAGAAGGGCTACAAGTAGAGAACCCTCATATATCCACATCATTGAAGACATGATAGGTGAATATTGGCACTGAGGCTGAACCAAAATTTGCAAAGATTGGGGATTATTGGGATGAAGCTATAGTTGGAAAAGTTGTTGAACTACTTTGCGAGTACCAAGACCTATTCCCTACAAAATTTTCAGATTTAAAGGGCATAATTGGCAATTTGGGTGTTATGAAGATCAAATTGAAGCTAGATGTGGATCCTGTTAAATAGAGGTTGTATCACCTTAACCCCAAATATAAGGAGAAGGTTCACCTAGAGCTGTATAAAATGCTGGAAGCAGGCATCATTGAACCTGTTGAAGAATATGATTGGGTGAGCCCCATGGTGGTTCAAGAGAATATGAAAAAGGACGAAATAAGGATTTGTGTGGATCTGCAGAAGCTTAACGATGCATGTGTTCATGACCCGCTTCCAACGTCGTTTACTAATGAAGTGCTAGACATGTTGGAGGGTAGGAGGCCTACTCTTTTATTGACAGGTTTTTGGGGTATCATCAAATCAAGATCGCACCAGAGGATAGAAGAAAAATGACCTTCTTGACGGAGTGGGGTTGTTTTCAGTATACACGGATGCCATTTGGACTAAAGAATGCACCTGCGATATTCTCCCGCGTAGTCATCGCAACATTCAAGGAATTCATTCATAAGTTCTTGGAAGTATACTTCGATGTGGACGGTGTTAGGATTAGTGAAGCACCATGTAGTGAGTCTACGCCTGATTTTGGATACATGTTGAAGATACCAAATCACGCTGAACTTGAAAAAAGTATCTTCTATGTTCCTTTTGGGATTTTGTTGGGTCATGTTATGTGAAAGTAAGGATCAATGGTGGACCCTGCAAAGATTGCAGTAATTGTGCACTTGGAGGCCCCTAGGAATGTCAAGCAACTACGTGCTACGCTAGGAAATATGGGCTACTATAGAAAATTTATCAAAGCTTATGCTCAAATCATTGTGCCCGTGGAGAAGCCGCTAAAGAAGGATGTGACATTCTATTGGAACAAGGAGTGTCAACGCAGCTTAGATGTGTTGAAAGAAAAGATGGTCACAACACCAATATTAGTATTTCTGGATTGAACAAAAGAGTTCCACATACATGTGGATGCTTCTTGTATTGCACTGGGTGTAGTGCTAACACGGGCAGGCAAAGGAGAGTTGGACCATCCTTTAGCCTTCGCAAGTAGGAAATTTTCAAAGGCCGAGAAAAGCTATTCAACAACTGAGAGTGAAGGGTTGGCCATGGTCTATGCGCTGTATAAATTCAGTCACTATCTACTAAGAGGGCATTTTAAGATGTACACTGATCATTCTGCCTTAAAGTACTTGGTCAAAAAGCCTGTGTTGGGGTGAAAATATATAGATGGCTGCTATTATTTCAGGAGTATGATTTCAAAGTGGTTGTGAAGTTGGGGAAGTTGAACGTTGGGCCTAACGATCTATCCCAAATTGAAACAAGTGAAGAACCTCGTAATTTGGAGGAAGGGTTGCCGAATGCGCAGCTCTTTGTAGTACATTTAGTGGATGACCATTTTGCAGAAATTATTCAGTTCCTAACTACAGGAGTGGCACCTGAAGGATATACCCATCAACAGAAGCAGGAACTAGTGGTTCGCGCAACTGATTTCTCATTCATTACGGTACACTTTTACAAGATGGGGTTGGATGAGATACTGCGAAGATATGTGCCAGAATTTGAGGGTGATAGCAACCTCACCGAAGCTCATGGAGGAGCTGCAGGAGGCCATTATGCAGGCAAAGCAACGAGGCATAATATTTTGTGTGCAAGACTATGGTGGCCAACACTGCACAAGGATTCCAAGGCATATTGTAAAGCATTCGATGCATGTCAAAGAACTAGTCGACCATAACGACAGGATGAGCTACCACTACGTCCTAAGGTGTGCTTGTAGGCATTTGAGAAGTGGGTAATTGAGTTTGTTGGGCCAGTTCAACCCCCTGGAAAGAAAATGGGTGTGCGCTCTATTATCATTGCTATGGAATATCTTACCAGATGGGTGGAAGCACAATCGATTAAGGATTTCACAGGGGCTACAACAACAAAGTTTTTGTTTGAGTATGTCTTGACGATATTTGGCTACTTGAAAGTGTTGATGAGTGACAAGGGTATGCACTTTTTGAAAGAAATGATCTGCGTGTTGACTGAAGAATTCTAGGCCTACCATCAGAAAAGTACACCATATCACCCTTAGGCCAATGGAACTATTGAAGCCTTTAAAAATATTTTGGAGAATGCGCTGACAAATATCTATAACATGTAGCAGAATGACTGGGATATGCACATGCCTATAGTACTATGGGATTACAGGACTACTTGTAAGAAGCTGACAGGGAAAACATCATTCAGGTTAGTATACGGGGTCAAAGTCATAATGTCAATGGAATACATTATGCCCAGTCTCCGCATAATAGCTTTGACGGGTATGGCGGATCACGAGGCCTTAGAGAAATGGCTCACACAACTAATGGAACTTGAAGAAGATCGATTTTTGGTAATATTCCACCAACAAGTACAAAAGGAACGTGAAAAATCATGGCATGATCGCCACATCAAGCTTCACGCATTCAAGGTAAATGATCTTGTCTATGATAGTAAGTTCGCTAAATTTTTGGGTAAATTCCAGATGCATTGGTTAGGGCCATATGTCGTTAAAGAAATTACCGATGGAGGCACAATTCAACTCACGAAGCTGAATGGGGAACCCTTCCTGGGAAGAGTGAATGGGATTCGGTTGAAGTTGTATACAGGGGATCCTTCACAATGACTATATGATAGCAGGATAGCTTTAGTGCTCTAGGAAGTTGCAAGGGAGCACGGGACTATAAACTACACTGCCCGGCTTGGAGGACAACACAACGAGCAAGTTGCGCAGAGAATGATGAAGATGCAACCTAGGAAGCTATGCTCAAGAAGTTGCGCCATGGGGGAAGGTACTGTGTAGCGCAGCAGGAAAATGACTGTTGGAGTTATTATTCATGACGTGAGGTCCAGAAGATGGTTAAGTGGAGAGGGGTGGTGGAAATTAAGGCAAAAGTGTTTGAATATTTTTCGCCAAAAAAAAAATATTATCAGAAATTGGGGGGAACGATTTAATTTGAATTCAAAACCCCCTATAAATTACGTGTGTCAGTCCAACATAGAACACTTTGCTCTCAGATTTATTGTTGAATTTCGCTGTTTATCGTCTATGAGCCGAGCGTTTTGGGAAGAATTCTTGTCACAAGAAAACATTTCTCTTGAAGCCCATGAGTGTTTATGGAGAGAATGATTGCCACCAACCCTACTGAAGCCCTGAGTTTGGAAGCAGTTGTGTCCGACGCACTAGGACAAAAAGTGTCAAGTGTAGATGCCATGCTTGCGATGCCCACGGCGCCGAGGTCACCCAGGGCCAAACAAACCATGACAAAAGACAAAAAATCGGCAATGAAAGGGAAGTAACTCATAGCAAAGGAAAAGCAGAAAAATCTAGTGTCGATGCGCGTCTCCCCAAGGAAGCATACCAAAACACAGGCCAAGCAGAAGAAAGATAAACAACCAGAGAGAGTAGTGGACTTGGAGGTGGACGAACCCCAGGTAACAGAGGATATTGATGCTGAAGCAGTGGAATCCATGACAAGGCTACCTGAGTATATCCCTTTGAAGAAGGGAAAATCAAGAGTCACGAAGGACCCAGATATCATGAAGTTTACAGTATCCATGCCCCTGCTACCTGAGCAGGTCCCTTTTGAAGGCCCTCAGCTCGCAAGGATCCCGTTGTTGAAAATGGAGGATTGGGACCTCACAGACCACACCAAGTTTCCACATTTGGCAACGGAAAAATATATGTAGAAGGTTTATTATGAAGAAACCAGTGTTATAGCATTGGAGATGATGGAATGGGTCTGCGGTGTTGAGAAATCAGGGTTTCTCAATCTGTTGTTGGTGCCACATTATCACTGCACCCCCATCAATACGATATGTGTGTGCCATATCCTCTCAATAATGCAAGATGGGTGCCTATGGATAGGAGATCCTATCCCCATCACGAACATGTTGATTCACAAAATCACACAGTTTCCTTACAAGGGTGCAAATCTAGCTAAGGATTTTGGAGGGAAGACTAGGGAGAAGAGCTTGCAGACAAGATGAAGAAGGAGTACAACCTCCTCAAGAAGTTTTGAGGGTACTCCATTCTTTCCATAATATACCAAGTAGTTCAATTCGCTGTCCATATTTAGTAGGGAAGGTTATGTGAAAATGTTGCGTGGACGAAGTTCCCGCGCCAGTAGTTTCCCTGGCTACATAGTGCGTGAAAGGCGTACAATTCAATTGGGCGAGGTACCTGTGCTAGGAGTTCCTAGCAAACTTCTGCGAGGCCTAGGAGAAAACCAAGACGTTCCACTACACTTGGTTGTTGTTGTCAATTATGCTCGTTTCATGGAGATTATAGGAGGATAGCCAACTTCCTCTGCTCAAGGAAGGATTGCCGGAGGCAGTGCGATCGCCTCCTTATGGTCTACAAGGGATGCCAAGCGGATCATAGAAACAAAGATATTTTGGATTCTTTTGGAGATGTATCTCCATATGGAAATTAGTTAATGTCCATAGCTGTCCCCAACCTTATTCACATAGTTGTCAGCCTCTGTGACATTCAAGGATGACTTCCACAGAGTCTATATCCAAGAGCAGAAGGATCCAGAGTAGAAATGGCGCCAGTTTCCCTATTTGGTGTTAGAACCAGACGTACAAGAGGTTGTAGCATCTTGGCCTACAAAGTGGCGAGCCCCATCGGAATCAGATGTTGAGAAAAGCATGGGTGCGACAAGTTCTATTGTGTAGAAAAGAAAGGAGGTGCTAAGAAATTTGCGCGTACCCTACCAGAGCAAAGAAAGAAGGAAGTTGTAGAAAAGACTTGCATAGAACAAGAACACGCTAATAAGGAGCAGGTGGAACAAGAGCAGCAGAAAGGTGATAAGTCACCTTCACCGAAGACAGAGATAGAAGATATTTCATGCGAAGGCGGAGGTGGTGATGAGGGGCAATGCACCCCATTTATTTTGAAAAGATGCGGCAAAGAGAAAGAGGGTAGAACACGGAAAAAAAAAAAAAAAGATGATAAAACACAAGTTGATCCCATGGTGTTGATAGAAAGCGACCTTGATGAGATCAGTGATAAAGTCAGGGATGCAATAACATAAGTGTTGCAGCAGTTTGAGCAACAATATGTGCAAACACTTGGGGGTTTCTGGAAGGATTTGTGTGAGCTGCAAATCCAAGCAACCAAAATCTAGGAAGATGTCGGGAAAGTGAGCGATACGCAAGGAAATTTGGCATGAGGAAAAAATACAGTTGTAGAGATGGCATGGCCGGAAGATATGAGAGTCATCCCATTTCCTAAAGGTTCAGTCTATGCCAAGATAGATGAATAGCACGCACTGCTTCACAAAGTCACAAACATGGGACTGAACCTTGTCGTGCTGTCACTTGAATCTTTACATGCATTACTTTAGGGAGTCGTGGAAGAACTTAGGATCAGAGAACAACAAGCACTCACTGCTGTCAGTGAGATTAAAGTCAACAATCAGCAACTGTTTGTTGAAAAGACATAGGCTCTGAAGGAAAAGGAGGCCCTGCAGGCACATAGTTCACAACTGGAGTAGGCAGTAGTGAAGGCATGCAAGACAATTCCTGAGCTTCACATCCTAAAGGATGCACAACGAGAAGCCAAAATCAGAAAACTAGTTGTTCGTGTGCGTGAGGCTAAAGTAGAAGTTGGACGTGTAACTTTTGCATTCAACATGAAGATTGTAGAGCTGCAGTTGAAGTTGTATCCCACAACTCTGCCTAAGGTCCAGGAGCAGTGTGGAATAGCAATGAAGAAAGGTGTAGCTACTTTGGAGGCCACAGTCACTGACTATGCGCCACTGTTCGAGCAGGCCATGGAGGTATTAACCAATTTGTAGCAGGATCCAAACCTGCAGACAGTGAACACAGAGGTAAGAGAGATAAAACACCAATATGATGAGGTCAGGGCGACTGCGCGCACCTTAGCACCAACGTAGCGCCTCGCCAAGTTACAAGAAGGAAAGCAGCTACTGGAACAGGTAGAGGAGGCACAGAAGAAGGAGGCCTTGCTAAAGGCTAGATTGCAGGCTTAGTTAGGGGAAGCTTATTAGGTCACAAGTTCCATTCAAAATAAGTTGAAGGGACTGCAGCAGATGTAGCAAACGATGACGCTAGCGGTAGAAGGCCCAAACACTAACAGATTGATCGAGGAGATTCAACAGGAAGCAACACAAAGTGTTTCTGAAGTAGTAGTGATACAGGTGGAGATGGTGGGTCTTCGCAGTAATATCGCGGCACCAACAGAGTGACTTGAGGGTGAGTCACGATATTTATATTGGGGACCTAGTGGGAAGCGGTCCCCTGGGTTAGTTTGGGGTTAAGATAACCCAAATTTTGTCACAATTTTGTAAAACAATGTAAAGTCTCCGCGATTTGTGGATGCGGAGCGCGTAAAGGAATAGAAGTCAAAGGGGCTTAGCCCCTTGTTTTGGATAAGTGTTGAGTCAGTTGTAAGATTCACCCATGGTCCGTGGACCATGGTATTGCATGGGAAAGTTTATAAATAGTCCAGTCTTAGCGAAGGGAAGAAGTAACTAAGAAGGAAGTGGATGAAGTAAGTAAGTTGATAGAGAGCATTGGGTTAAGGCAGGAAGGCTCTACTTCCTACACTTAGGTAGAGAAGGAAAGGCTCTACAGCTGAGTGCACGAAGGCCTAGGTAGAGTTCGCAGCTGAGTGTGCAGACCCCTGCAGTTGTGTGCGCAGGGTAGTTTGAGTCTGTAACCGGTGAATTGAGATTAATAAAGACAAGTTTCTAAAGAATTATTGAGTATTTATGTTCCTGTCTATTTATGTTATATGCCGTTAATGAATGATTTTCTTTATGAAATATTGATCGAATGCTATGTGATCCTCTTGAATAAGTCTTAATAATGTACGCAACACATGTTTAAACACTTCCACGAAGATTCTGGTAATTGATCTTACGAGTTCTAGCAAATAAATCATATATGCATGAATTCTAATTTATGGTTACTTTATGATGCACGTAAGTAGATAATTTGACTATTAAAGGTCTGCAAGGACTGATTGTGGACCTTCACGAAGGCCTGGAAGCCAATTTAACATAGTTGTAGGAATGTGCCCTAGAAGTGTATCGATTTGTGCGAAGTCAGATCTAAGGCATTAAAATACATCACTCTAACCTATGGATGCAGAAACTTGGTTCTTGCATTCCCCCATACTACTTCAGGTGAGACTACAGCCTGCACTACGCGGGTTTTTACCGAAAGGGCTAGCAGTGTAGGGTTTTGTTGGTTTATGCAACTAAATCTGAACCTAGGTCAGGACCCCCCTAATCCAACACTCTTCAAGGGGGAAACCTCCTTTACATTACACAAATGAACAATTCTTGGATGATTCAAATTAAAAAACCTACTTTCTGTATATAGGAGTCTAAGGGGTCACAATATAATTAGAGCCGACATAATAATAATAATGTAAGGGCACAACAATACAATAGTGGGCTTCTATGGGGCACAACAATAACAATATGGGGACTACATGGGCACAACAATAACAATAAGGAAGCTACACTAATAACAATGAGGGAATAAAATAGTGTTATAGGGACCTAACACTATTATTGGCTAAGATTTTGATACCCTAAAAACCTACATTAGATTTGTAAAGAGAAAGGGTAAATAATTCAATATTTCCCTATATTTGGATCTTGCATGCATTGCTAGATAGAGAAATGGGGAGAGAGACTTGCATAATTTTACCCTAGTTCAAACACCTAGAGATCTTATCCTAACTGCTTACACTTGAAACTTGACCCAGATCTATTACCAAACATAGAGCATAAGCTAGATCTACTGTTAAAATTCCAACTGAGTTCAAATCCAATCAAATGAAACCAAATGCACATGAGGATTGAGAGAAAAGTATTGAAATTCAAATAATGGAAGGCGACATGCTTACAATATTATACCTTGGATGCAAACATCCCTTTCCAGCTTCTTAATATTGACCCCTCCTTGGTTGATAGTCCAAAGTCAGGCTCACTTGAACATGAAAAGAGGTTTCCCTTGAAATCCACTAACATTTACCTACATATATGTTTCTATATCTCCTCCTCTCCCTAGGATGGCCTTCCTTATATATGCCTCTTGTAGATCTGAGAGGATGTATCTGGACACCTATGGCTAAGAGAAGTTAGGCTAAGGCTCCCATTATTGACCTTTGCGTAGTCATTTCTCTCCCATTTGAACTAAAGATATGGAAACCGTATTTCTAGAAGGTTGACCCTTCATCACTCCCTTTTTTACGCTAAAAGGTGATGAAGACAATTTTATCATTCCTTTCACAATACATTATAGTGATGCATTACTCTTCTGCCACAAAATTGGAGTGATGGAGCACTAAAATGTCTCTCTAGAGATGAGAGTGGTGTATCTCAACTCTACAAACTAGTGTAATTTAGGTTAGGTTTCCTCTTCCAACCTCAAGGTAGTAAATAGGGTGATAACAACTCTAGGGTGGTAAAGAGGGTGATAACAGTGAGGTATGGATATAGGGGGTTGCTTAGAAGAGCAACTTCTTTTTAGAATACTAACATTATGAGCATGTTGACGGTGTTGGACCCGCCAACATTCAGGGTATCTCCCTAATATGAAGTCTCAACTAGACCTCACACCATTTGGAGTAGGAGTCCTAACAATGGGTGGTAGTGTAATGCTGTGACCATAATAGCACACAAAGGAAAGTATGATAACTTTGGGTGAGAAAAGTGTGTGACCCTACAAAGAGTCAAGTGCGATGCATGAAGGTTTTAACACATGAAGGGGAAAAGGGAGTGCACCCCTTAGAAGCTTGTAATAGTACACAGCTAGAAAGGAACACATGAGCGGAATGAAATCACAAGCTAAAATGCAGAATAGTCCATAAATTAAAGTGATGAATTAATCCAACAACAAACATTCAACAAGATTCATACAAATGCATACAAAGTAGTTCATAAGCATATGTGTAAGTTAAATAGCATACATTTCTAACACAACAAGAATAGTCCTACTAAATTAACAACATTTCCATGAAAGCAATTTGCCTCTGATATTATTATTATAAGTGAAAGTTTCATCCATACATACACCATTGATGACCACTAGCACCAATAGTGGAACATTACATTCAAGAACTCATGCTCCTCGAAAGAAGTATACTCGCTCTACACTATGAAGAATCCAAGGCTCTTCACAATGCTCCCAAGCCTTCTCTAAGCGTAAGCCTAGCCAAAATCTTGGCTCCCAAAATCCACTTCTATGAGTTATGAGGTTCTATTTATAACAAAGGGTGGGGTGACCCTTAACATTCTCATGGCTCTTCAACTTCTTCACTAAATGACACATTACATTAAATAATTACTTTTCGTATTTCAATATTGACACTTGGAATTTCACTTACAACATATTTGCAAATAATATTACATTTTCCACATGTACCCATATAAGACAAAATAGGCTAGAGACACCCTAACAAAACACAACACTATGAGTCTAGAGTTTTGGGAAATTCTAGCTCAACAACATCCACTTGGTGCTTCTCGGTCACATATCGGTGCCAATCTTAGTAATATGTGATGGTGTCCCCAAACTATTTGATGGTATCTTTCTAGTAGCAGACCATTGCCTCCATGGCATCCGAGTATATGGTCTTGGAACCTGTATCCAACTCGTTCTGAAGCATGAGCAGCATGGTGTTGACCTTGACTGGACCACCAATGTACTTATGCATGTTGTGTGCATTCAACTCCAAGTCTTCCCTGGTGGCCTCTATTTTTAGTTGCTCCAAGTACTCATCGATCTATAGCCGGACTTTGTTATTGGGTTTAACATCAGTGAGGGAACTGATTGATGGGATGTTGTTCTTTCTCACCATGACATCCAAACTATTATACAACCGCACATATGAGGCTTGTATGTTTTCGATGAATGGGGTGAATTGATCATAGTTCTAGACCAACATTCGTACCTTCACTTTCTCCAACTCTACCCGTGGCTTCATTTTCTTCGCTAAGTCAGGTGGGTTCCTTTGTACCGCATTGTCCACTCTTGCACATGGGTGATGGAAGCATATACATGCTTGAGAGTTTGAATAAACTATTTGCTCCATTATTGTAGGCCATGCACACGGACAACTACTTTATGCACGATGACAAATCCTTCATAGAGATTCTACATGGTATCACCAAGCGTTGATACTTCAACAAGTATTGTTGACCTCATCTCCCCCAATGCGATTACTGCATTCTGTGCTAATGCTCAGAGTTGTTCTGCCTTTTACCTGGTAGCCTACAAGTTCTTTTCCAGTGGTTCATTCTTGGTCATCATGTACTAAAATTTGATCGTGTTGCTCCTGCATAGGCCAAGTTGGATTGGGTAATGGTAGTTGGATGCTTACTTGTGTCTGAAACTATCACCCTTTCCTTGATTAATGCAGGTGATGCATGATCATCTGGAAAGTGCTTCCTCTACGCATGTACAATCTTCTTCTGCAACTCATCAAATGATAGATTGTACACATCCATGACCAAATCATCATCAAGGAGAACAACATCTCCTTACTCGCTTGGGGTTGGTTCTGACACTAGAGGTGGTGGAGACTGAGTGATGACCTGTGGTGCTCTCAGCATCAGGTCAGTGTCTTCATTCTATGGCTCCTGTTCCAACTCCATATTTGTCACTTCAATCAATTGCTCAATCTATTGAGCGAGCTCTTGATCTTGCATTTTTTCATCCTCTTCCTCAGTTGTTAGTTGTTCCGGCTCGTCAACTCGTATCGTAATTGTTTCCTTTTTCATTGTGCCTTGCCTTTGTTCTTATTCTTGCTTTTTCTTCTCTTCTCTTTCTCTCCTCCTCAACTCTTGTTATTCATTCAGCTTCTTCTCCATCTCCTGCAGCTTCAGTTCTGCTTCCTGCAGCCTCTAATTTTCTCACTTCCTTCACTCTGCTCTCTTCATCTGCTACTCTCTTTTTGTTTCCACTGCCAGAGCTGCCTTATCAAGGATAAGATCTGCCTTCATTTTGAAGCTTTTGTCTCCCTCTGGATTCTCAACAACCTTCCTCTTTCCCTTTTCATGCACTAGATTTCTGCCTTCTATTGCTATTTTTGTTGCTTATGGAGTTGTTGTTGTCTGTAGAGAAGCCTTCCAAGTTCTTTCTATACTTACCAACTCGTGGAGTTTGGACGCATTGTAACAGTACCTCCAAGGGTCCTCCTTTGGCCAATGAAATGTCCTATGGATCCATGGAAAGTAAACTCTTGCACAGTGGTCCTTGAAAATACTGTGGGGATCATACAGATTAAAGTACTTGGTTCTGAACTCAAATTTCACTATGTCCTTAGCCTTGACAACTACATATTTCAAGCTCTTTATCCTGTATAATCTGATCCACAAAGGAAGATTTAGACATGGTGTTTTCTTCTTCCTATGCAGTCCTACAAAAAACCATGTAGCGAGGTGGTATTCAACTTCTTACATGATCAGTTTGTTAGTGGCATACCTTGGTAGAACATGCGAAGGCTTCTCTCTGCCAAACACTCTGATGAGGGTCTTGCCTAGTGAGGCATACCAATTTGCAATTTTTACTATTGCCTCCATTTCTTCTCGGGACATGCAAGGTGGATCTTGCTCAAAGATAAGCTTGTACAACGAGATGGTAAAATGGTCAGTTAGCCTTTCCATCACTCCTTGATAGCTTCAGTTGAAAAGAAACTTGCAATAGATGTTAATGGGAGTCTCTTTTGGTTTCCATGTCAAGCTCATGCCAAGGAACTACTGCTAGGTGTTGGCATTATGATGCATGTGTTGTACTTGATGGCAACCCACTTATAGCAGAACAACTCACTTGTATATGGTAACTAGATGAATCTACAGGAGAGATATCAGAGATATCAGATGTGACAAAATGCAAGGCAGTTCAAAGGAATTAGTTCAAAAGTAATGTACAAAGGCAAATCACATTATAACAGGTCTATTCAGAGGGAACAAAGTAATGGTACAAAAGAATGAGATGAAGGAACAAAGGACTATAGATCAGAATCAACAAGTTGAATAAAAAGGACATTTTAAGGTATGTTAAATTGTATATGCAGGTTCACAGTAGAAAAATAGTGTATACAGGTGGGTTAACAGAACTAAAGGAGCGTATACATATACACACACTTTCACATAAGGAAAAGAGCGTACATGTTGAAAAACCAAGGTTTTGGTCCGAGGTATCTAGTCCAAGGTATTTTGATCCAAGGTATTTGGTCCAAGAAATTGACCCTAGGTATTTGGTCCAAGGTATTGGTCCTAAGTGATTTTGGTCCAAGGTAATGTGAAAGGCCTAAAACTATATAAGGAGGAGAAGATCATTAGGCCAAGGTGTGAAAGCATTGAATATCTTCTAAAGTGTTAGATCATATATGTAGGTTATGAGCTTCTGATGCTTTGCTTGATCAGATCTAAGGATGCACCTATGTGGTTGATGGATCGAGATCATAAAGCCTGAAATGAATTATCATTATGTGGTTTGATCATGGACAGTCTAGATCTAAATACTGATGCATGTTTTATTCTGTAAATGTTATGATCTGGGTATGACTAAAGTCTGGAATGTCTGTGAAGTTTTAAGTTAGTATTTGCAGACATGTACACTGTTTCGCTTTGGTAAAAGCACGTATACACGCTAGTTCGACACATCGAAGTAGCGTATACCTTATGAACTATGATGTTTGAAGTTGCAGTTAGTTTTTATTGTTGATGCAATGTTCTGAGTTATGCTTTATGTTCTGGTGACTGCATTCTGGTGACAGTGTTCTGAATGTTTAGATTGATTTGTGATTTGCTTCAGTGATGATGGATGAGATCAAATGATGGATCAGGATCATAATGACTTATCATTATGTGATCTAATAATGGATGGGATAGATATGATTGCTAACACATGTTTTATCCTTTATGTGTGATGATCTGGGTATGTCTAAAGTCAGGAAGTGCAGCAAAGTTATAAGTAAGTATTTGCAGATCTATACGCTAGTTCGCTTTGGTGAAGTTGCATATACACGCTGGTTTGGCTCTTCCAAGTAGCATATGCAAAATAAAAGCTTGATGATTCAAGGATGATTGATCTATCAGATTAGTACTACTATTTTACTATTGTTTGTCAATGATGTCTTCTTAGATATGAAAGTAGAATTGAATGTATAAGGAAATTGAGTCTGATTGATTGATTGATTGAGAAGGAAGGGTGATCCTTGTTGCTATCTATTTAGAACTCTGTAATATGACAGTAGATCTTCATAATGTTATTGATTGGTACAGTTTGTGGTTTATAAGTTTTATGATTTAGTATCTTTAGAGATATACACAGGTTGGGCTAAAGGAAGTAGCGTATACACGCAGTTTGGGTTCAGCCAAGTAGCGTATACACTCTGATGCATGGTTTTGAGGTTACAGCTGGTTTTGAATGATGATGTAGTGTTCTGGGTTCAGATCTGTGTACTGGTTACAGTGATCTATCTGTTCCAGTTGATTGGTTGAAGTTGATTAAGTATGAATGAATGGTTGATTCAGTTGTGTCAGAGGTTTAGAGGTTGTCAGTGATTGATTGAGTTTGGTTGATTCAGAGAGTGATGATTGAGTTTCAGTGATTGGTTGATGCAGATGTATTTGATGGTTGTATTGCAATGGTGATTGATTCTAAGCTTCAATGTTGTTGATGGGTCCAATATGAAAATTGGATGAAACGAGGCCTTCATGTGTATTGTTGTGTACCAAGAGCATCCAGTCTGAAAATTTATGAAACGTGGTCCCTGGAGGAAGAAATAAGGTCATAGCCTTCTGTAGGTCAGCACCTACGTACTAGTAAACATATCGGCTAGTACAAGAGCTAGGGGGTTGTAGCTCCCTTCCAATAGAAGCTGGAGAACGAGGTAGAAGCCTGCGTATTGGTATGTGTCTGCACCAGTACAAGATTGTAAACAAATTTTATTATTATTAAAAGAAGACAAAGACAACAACAACAAGTAGTTTTCACCCACATTGGGTTTCCACCTTAAATCTTGGTGTTGATGTGTGTTGCTTATGTGTGATGGTTTATTCTATTATTACTGCACATGGTTACTATTTAATGTTTAATAAAGTACTGATGCCCTGATTAAAGATCAACATATGATGAATTAACTGAATCATAAGTTCACTGGATATACACTGGTTTCTTTAAGAACAGTGGCGTGCACACGTGAGTTACCTTCACTGAAGTAGCGTATCTAAATCTGATTATGGAAATTAAAAAATTATTGATTTGTTAATACCGATTCACCCCCCTACCCCCCTCTCAGTATTATTTCCAACACTAGGCACAGATTGTATCCAGTAAGTATGCAGACATGTAAAACCTTGCTTGCTCATTATTGGGTAGATTCCGAGCCTTAGCCACATGGTAATTCAACTAATGATCCAATAGATCTGACCAGTTGAATGGCCTCCCATCATTCACCAATTGGTCCAGTAAGACCACCCACCCTTCAGGAAAGGTTTTTGTTTTCTCTTGACCATATATTCTATAGGCAAAGATGATCAAGAACTGGTAAGCCTTCCTGAGGGACTTCATCTTGTAAACATGGGTAGGTGTTTGTCTAAAATTCGATGGCTCTTTCACCCAATGCTTGACAATGTCTCTCGTGTTCACATAGCTATGGGTGGCATAGAAGAGTGAGTCCATGCACTTCACCGGCTCGGGAAAGTGATACATCTGCTGAAAGTTCTCTACCCTGAAGGTGGCAAGCTCTCTCCCGCTGGCACTGCTCAATGTCATAGTCTGTTCATCTGTATGTGAGACAATCCAGCTGATGATGTCTGCACATGGGAAGGTGGGGTACCTGCATGCAACCTTGTATAACCCTAACCGCTAGATGCTAAGATAAACTTGTTGGCCTCTAAGTATGCCTTGAAGTCCTCTGTAAAAGTGTATTTGATCTGCTTCCATGTCAGTATCGATACCTTCCCAATGAACAGATGAATATTTTCATATATTGGTAAATCCACTGATATCTGCTCAACTGCTTCTCCAGTACTTCTCTCAACAATTTCCTTTGATGCAACTCTCTTGGATGCCATGTTAACTATAACTGTTAGAGAGATGCTAAAAAATTGTTGTACCTATGGGATAGAGAGGACACTCATGGCAAGAAAATTCAACTAAAAGAAAAATAACTTCAAGACAAGATAAAGCAACCAAGTTGGGCTGATGATGGGAAGGATTGTGCGGTTTAGCTGACAGAGGGGACTGGATGACTATGGGAATCTGACATTGTGCAATGCCAACAGTCAATGTGGAAGACTGATGACTGAAACTACGCAATGCGCAGTTCAATCCGGGTAGGCCTCAGAGAGACTACGCATTGTGCAACCTTAGTGGCCAAGCTAGGAGATTCGCTCCTAGAATTGCACAGTGTGTAGTTGGAGCCATCCCAAGCTAGGCTCTATGTAATTCCATAAGCCAAGATAGAGGCTTGAGTCTCCAAATTGTGCAGAGCTCACTCTGCATAGTGAGATACGGGAAAGGGGACCCATATCTGCCCAAGGGGAGTATGAAAAACAAGCAGATCTAAAATATAGTGTGATATTGAGTGCATATCTGATTAAGTGTTAATGCATGCATGTGAAACAAATGCAATAATTGATTAAATTGAAGGAAAACAAAGCACGCGAGAAGAGTCATTGCAACAACGACCATTGGTGCAAAAACGAGAAAACTCATGCGACACTCAAGAAAGGCAATATAGAACTTTAAACAACACTTCTACAAGTTAAAACTCCATTATTCATGCAAAGAAACAAGTGAAATGACACTATCACAAGCTAAAAAACAAAAAGCGACAGAAAAAGCAGCAAAAGACGAGAAAAGAAAAACTCACCCAGAAAAGCGACAACAATCGCACCGAAGGCTCCTTGATCTCCTCAGGAATGCTAGAGCTCCAAGATCGAGTGTGCAAATGAGCTCTAGCAGTGTCGATTAAATATATTTGGTAAAGTTAGGGTTTATAATGTGCATGCCTAAAATAAAGGAAAAAGTGACACTTGGCAGAAGTTTCTAAAAATAACGTAACTTCCTCCTTTAGGTTACTAAAATTGGATCCCTATTTTTTAGGGATGATTTCTTATTTTTTCTTTTTTTCGAAAATATTGCGCAGTTATGGAAAGGACTCGACAACTCTCTTGCTCATGCACTACAAATTTTACAATCACAGTGGGGTTTGTGCAGATCCTAGGTTGCCCCTCCATGACTGCGTATTTCCATAGCTCAAGGCTCACTAGGAGTCAGGGATATGCAATTCGCAATAGCAAGACCAATTTCCCTCAAGAATTATGCAATTATCTAAGGCAAGCCTAGAACTGTTAAGGGACTAAGTGAGGAGATCGGCTTGTGGGTTAGAAAAAGAACTAAGTGAAGAAACAAAATCCAAGATGAAAATAATAAGGCTCAATTGAAGCACAATTACCTAGATCAGTGCAAGATTAGTTTTCGTGGTTTAGAAGGAAGGCTCCAAAATCGAAGCATAGGAAAAATTTTGGAGTATAGTTGTAGTCGCTACAACATTGGCTACACACTGGTAGAACTGCATCTCTCTATATGGACCTTGTCTCTACCAAAGCGAGTCTAACTCTTCCAGAAGTATTGTTCAATTTTTCGATTATTGTAGCTTCTTAATTTAGCTTGAGTTAAATATGTAGTCCCTTCCATTCTCTTTATTGGTAGCACACATACCAAGCCAAGTCAAAATGAGTCCTTTCGATTAGGGATGACGGGTATATAGATGCACAAGTAAAATAGACGGTCAGATTTTTTTAGTTTCATCTCTAGTGTTGCTCCATTTCCAGCAGGTCTGGATAGTACCTCAATGGAGTCACTTCAGGAACACAAGAATTACTCTGCTACAAACGACCCTGAATAGTACCCCAGCAGAGTTACTTGCTTCACCTCTCTATGCAAGAAGCCTTTCTCTTCTTTCACCCTTTTCTTTATTTTTTTTGTTTTTTCAAAGAAATGTGCATAGGCACTTATTTATTTCATAAGGTGGAATAGGGATCCCAACTTATTGAGAGAATAATAGGTTGTTCCTTCAGAGAAGGATATTTGTATATACCTCTGACATACTTGTTAAGGTTTCCCCCCTCTCCTTACTCTACTTGACTTAGTTTACAAGGGTTAACCGAATATGGAAAACCGATTAGAGTAGGTGGTACTAGTTAAGACTGCAAGCATTGTGATTTCACCATGACTCTCTCTGAAAGGAACGTATTTTCCAGCGTGGTATCATCAACAACAAGGAATGAAAGATTCACATAAAGAGAGAGAATAGATAGATGACCATGTGTTGATAGTTGTACAAGTTCCTCGCAAACTTCACCATGCTTGTCTAAGAAGTCAAACACAGTTTCATGTGAAACTAACCTACGACTGAAAAAGAAAAAAAACAAAGGAAAGAAGTGGGATAAAGAAAAACAAAGTAAGCAAGTAAAGAAACAAACAAGAAAACAAAAATACTCCTACTCCTAACCTAAGTAGAACATAGGCCAACTCACGTAAAGTGATACTTCCAATGCAGCCATCGGTGCATTGGTTGGCCCATGAAGGCGAGAGAATGACCGACAAGAAAGATATACAAGTAAACCAACAGACAAGAAATATGAAACAATGCAAACCAATACGTTTGAAGCTTGAATGCATCCGCAGCAAAGTAAAAATGGAAAGCACATGCAAGGAATTATGTGGATGTATCATGGTGTCCTAACACATTGTAAGTGGAAGACAAGCATGTACACACCTTTGAACTTGAAAAATGAACAAACATAAAGAAAGAATAAAACTTCCATTTTGCAATAGTGCTTGCTATGTACGACTCCTCCAATGCTTGAGCAATAGGATCGTGTGACTTCGATGGAGGATGCGAAAATGGTAAGATAGATTGCTTTTCAATGTGAACAATAGAGTGAAGAGGAGCCTGGAAAGATTCAACAGATTTATAATCTAAAGTGGAACTGACCTCAAGGCTACAAGAACCAGACATAACCATCATCTTAGGCTGAAGTACCTCGACAACTTGATCAGTTTCCAAATCATCAGAAGATGGATGATCAAATATCGGTGGCTTATAAATATCAACACTGGACAAATCAACATCGTGATTGGATGAATGAATGAAAATATCATGACATCCATGATCAGAGAGTTCAAGATAATGGACAGCATCATCCTCACTATCTGACGAATTGTATAGAGGGGATGGTGAAAAATGAGAAATTCCACACTCTATGTTTCCAGAAAGGTAAGATGAGAGATTGGGAGGATCAAGGAAGATATATTTGTCCTCTCTGCATTCAAATGAAAAAATGGAATTCCACGTGTTCTACGAATGATCGAAAATAGAAACATCCAGAAATGAATTTTTACTAGATGGAACAGAACTAACAAAATCATGGAAGATGTCATGATAAAGCGGACGATGTGTGGAAAGAAGGATGCCATCCATCACCACAAATTCTTGTTCAAACGTGCACACATATTCATAAAAAAATATATCACAGGTTGGTTGTTCAACACCAATTCCATCTAGAACTTGATCCTCATGAACATCACATGTCAGATCCGAGGCAGATGAAAACAATACACAAAAATACAGAGGATCAAAGGGACCGAAGAAAGGAGGATGAGGAGATAAGACCACATGACAACAATCAGAGTTAGAGTCAAAATCTACGCAAAAATATTGAGCAAGTGGGGTCGGAGGAGATGGTGATAGACCAATAGGTGGATGTTCAACTTCTCCCACCTCGACCTGTGGAGTTAGACTTGTTTGATGGGAAAGGGACAGAGGGTCACTTGGGACAACAACCTTGTCTGTCTCAAATTTAGAAGCTCTAACATCGAGGTATGTTGGGAGAGGTTTGAAAGATTCTAACTCATGTGGATTCTCAGAAACATGAACAAGATATTGAAATATTTCATCCAAGAATTCCCAGTCAACTTCATCTTCAGGAAATTCAAAATAGTGATGAAGAAAATGAATCAAAAAATCTTGAAGAGATTCGTCAGGTGATTTTCGTAATTTTAAGATTTTTTTATTAAGGGATTTACAGTCATAAAGAACAAAAGCACGACATGATTCTCTAAAAAATGATCAAAAGAGTGTATAGAGGCTACAGGCAATGTGTGACACCATTGCTTTGCGTGCCCTTCGAACATGAAAGCGAACAACCCACAGGCAATATCATCAAGCGGGACATCATGTATGTCACAAAAGTAAATAAAAGAAACTGTGTGCTTGAACAAGGTTGTTCCACCCTCGCCTTTAAACTTATATCTAGACAATTCATCTAGAATGCTCCTGGGACTTAAAAATGTGAAAAGTTAGAAAAACATGGCGGGATTTTGATTTGGAAAGAAGTCATGAAATATGTGCAAAAATTCAAAACAGACTTCAAGGGCTCAACTTGTCATCTGGCCCTCCTTCTAGCGCCAAAAATGTTTATGGTGTTGGACCCGCCAACATTCACGGGATCTCGCAGATATGAAGTCTCAACTAGACCTCACATCATTTCGAGTAGAAATCCCTGCAGTGGGTGGTAGTGTAATGCCTTGACCGCGGTAGAGCGCAAAGAAAAGTATGATAACTTTGGGTGAGGGCAAGTGTGTGACCCTGCGGAGAGTCAAGTGTGATGCATAAAGGTTCTAACACACTAAGGAGAAAAGGAAGTGAGCCCCTTAAAGCCCTGTAATAGTACGTAGCTTGAAAGGAACACATGAGCGAATGACATCACAAGCTAAAATGAAAAATAGTCCACAAATTAAAGTGATCAGTTAGTCCAACAAAACACATTCAATAGGATTCATACAAATGCATACAAAGTATTTCATAAGCATATGTGTAAGTTAAATAACATACATTTCTAACACAACAAGAATATTCCTACTACGTTAACAACATATGCATGAAAGCGTGTTGGATTTGAAATTATTATTATAAGTGAAAGTTCCATCCATACATACACCATTGACGAACACTATCCCTAATAGTGGAACATTACAGTCAAGAACACCTACTCCTCCAAAGAAGTATACTCGCTCTATGCTATGGAGAATCCAAGGCTCTTCACAATACTTCCAAGCCTTCTCTAAGTGTAAGCCTAGCCAAAATCTTGGCTCCCAAAAGCCACTTCTATGAGTTATGGGGTTCTATTTATAACAAAGGCTAGGGTGACCCTTGACATTCCCCTTTGTGACTCTTTGACTTCCCTCATGACTCTTCAACTTCTTCAGTAAATGACACATTACATTACATGATGACTTTTCATATTCCAATATTGACACTTGGAATTTCACTTACAACATATTTGCAAATAATATTACATTTTCCACATGTACCCATATAAGACAAAATAGGCTATAGACAGCATAACAAGACACAACACTATGAATCTGGAGTTTTTGGAAAGTCTCAGCAACATCCACTTAGTGCTTCTCGGTCACATATCGATGCCAATATTGGTACTATGTGATTGTGTCCCCAAACTATTTGATGGTGTCTTTCTAGAAGCTAACTCTTGCCTCCATGGCATCCAAGTATATTATTTTGGAACCTATATCCAACTTGTTTTGAAGCATGAGCAACATGGTGTTGACCTTAATAGGACCACTGATGTACTTCTGCATTTTGTGTGCGTTCCACTCCAAGTCTTCCCTGGTGGGCTCTCATGGTAGCTTCTCCAAGTACTCATCGATCTCTACACAGACTTGGTTCATGGGTTTATCATCAGTGAGGGAACCAATCGATGGGATCATGTGGTTTCTCGCCATGACATCCAAACTATTGTACAACTACACATATGAGGTTTGTATGGTGTCAATGAATGGGGCGAGCTTCTCATAGTTCTGGATCAACATTCAAACCTTCTCTTTCTCCAGCTCTTCTTATGGCTTCATTTTCTTTGCTAAGTCAAGCGGGGCCCCTTTGTACTGCATTGTCCACTCTTGTACATGGGTGATGGCAACATGTATGTGCTTGAGAGTTTTAACAAACTCTTTGCTTCATTTTTTTAGGCCATGCACATGGACAATTGGTTTATGCACGGTGACAAATCCACCATAGAGATTTCGCATGGTATCACCAAGCGTTTATACTTCAGCAAGTATCATTGTCCTCATCTCCCCCAATGTGGAAACTGCCTTCTGCCTTAATGCTTGGAGTTTTTCTACCTCTTACCTGACAACCTGCAAGTTATTTACTAGTTGTTCATTCTTGGCCGTCAGATACTAAACATTTGAGCTTTTTTCTCCTACATAGGCCAATATGGCTTGGGCAATGACAATTGGATGCTTCTTGGTGTCCGAACCTATCACTCTTTCCTTGATGAATGTAGGTCATGCGTGATCATCCGAAAAGTGCTTCCTCCGCTCCTGTACAATATTCTTCTGCAACTCGTCAAATGATAGATTGTACACATCCATGACCAGATCATCATCAAGGAGAAAAACATCTCCTTGCTCGCTCGGGGTTGGTTCTGACACCGAAGGTAGTGGAGATTGAGTGATAACCTGTGGTGCTATTGGCATTAGGTTAGTTTCTTAATTATGTGGCTCCTGTTCCAACTCCATGTCTACCACTTCAATCAATTTCTCAATCTGTTGAGCAAGCTCCTGATCCTACATCTGTTCACCCTCTTCCTCAATTGCTGGTTGTTCCAGCTAATCAACCTGTATCAGCGTTGTTTGCTCTGTAATTGTACCTTTCCTTTGTTCTTCTTCCTACTTCTAATTCTCTTCTCTTTATCTCCTCCTTAAATATTTTTCTTCCTTCAACTTCTTCTCTGTCTCCTACAACTTCAGTTCTACTTCTTGCAACCTCTACTTTTCTCTCTTCCTTCGCTATGCTCTCTTCATCTGCTACACCCTCTTTTCTTCCACTGCTAAAGCTACCTTCTCAAGGATAGGATATTCCTTCATTTTTCATATTTTCTCTCCCTCTAGATTCTTAGAAACCTTCCTCTTTGCCTTATCCTGCACTGGATTGTTGCCTTTTGCTGCTCTTGTTGTTGCTTTCAGAGTTGCTACTATCTGCAGAGCAGCCTTCCAAGTTCTTGCTATATTGACCAACTCATGGAGTTTGGAGGCATTGTAACAGTACCTCCAAGTGTCCTCCTCTGACCAATGAAATGTCTCATGGATCCATGGAAAGTAAACTCTCGCATAGTGGTCCTTGCAAATATTGTGGGTATCATATGGATTAAAGTCCTTGGTGTTGAAATCAGATTCCACTATGTCCTTAGCCTCAACATCTACATCTTTCAAGCTCTTAATATTGTATAATCCGATCCGCAAAGGAAGATACGTCCATGGTACTTTCTTCTTCCTATGCATTCCTGCTGACAACCCTGTAGCAAGGTGGTATGAAATTTCTTGTATGATCAATTTTTCAGTGGCATACCTTGGTAGAACATGTAGAGGCTTCTCTCCACTAAACACTATAATGAAGGTGTCGTCTAGTGAGGCATACCAATCTAAAATGTTTACTACCACCTCCATTGCTTCTCGGAACATGTAAGGTGGATCCTGCTCAAATATAATCTTATACAACGAGATGGTAGAATGGTCAGTTAGCCTTGCCATCTGGTTGGGTGCTCAAAAGTATGCTAAAAAATGAAAGTTGTTGAAATGGCTCAAAAATGGAACGGCTGGATAGATATCTTCATTTTGAATCCAATGCAACTCATTTCATGGAAAACAGATGTCATATGCTCCCAGAAACGAATTCTGATTGATTTGGGAAGCAATGAAATTTTAAAAAAAAGTAGTGTAGGGCTGCCCAGTTAGCAGTCCATACATCTGACTAGGCCTGCTGACTTGGTAGGGTGATTGGGCTCCAGGGGCCAATGTTATGAATATAATTCATAACAAGTAATTAAATAAAATAAATATAAATATTAAATAATTAAATATTAATTAGGTTAAATAGTCATTAATTTAAGTGAAAAGGCATGTCTAAAAGACATGCCCATTCACGAAAGGACACCTGCTTAGGTATATAAATCCAGGTTGTCATTGTAAACATTCATCAACTTATACATTATATATATATATATATATATATATATATATATATATATATATATATATATCTATATATATATATATATATATATATATATATATATATATATATCAAATAAATTATTATTTTAAATACCTGTGTGTATTTTTACATTCAAGCCTACAAGCTATCAGTTTTCTTGCTTCAGCCATAGTTTTTATGCTTTAGTGGTATCACAGCCATGGCACACAATATAATGATGCAAGTCTTTGAACGTTGTTTTCCACACAATGTGCCATTACGTTCACATCCTGATTGCGTTGAGCAGTTTAATAAAATTCAAGAAGTATTTCAGCATTTAGAAAAATCATGTGCTGAAGCTACAACATGTTTTAAGGAGACTTGTGCAGAAATCGATAATACATGTTCAGCGATCGAACCAGATGGGCAAGGGGATATTTCATCTGAAGTGATTGATGAGAATATGTCAGATTCCAAAAGTTTAGTTTCCAAGGCGTCATTTGACGCTGAGAAAGTCATTGAGCCAACCCTTGTGACGGTTCTAGTAGATATACCAGCATTTTCTTTGATTCATGGTGTGAACCAAAGCTATTTTTTCGCTACAGGGGTTGTGATCTATCATTCTGAGACCATGGGAATAGTTGTGGTTGACAAGACTACAGTGCCTATTTGTGGAGCAGATGTCACCTTACAATTTCTTGCGTACCCAATCGAGATACCCGGAGATGTTGTTTTTCTGCACCCTCTACACAATTATGCGTTAGTGGCATATGATCCTGCTGCGCTAACTCCATCTGGGGCTGCAGCTGTACGTGCAGTTGTTCTTCTTCCTGAACCCGCTTTGCGTAAAGGTGATGCAGTACGTCTTTTTGTTTTGGAAGAGGGCTTACAAACTGCTTCAATGAACTGCATTGTCACAAACCCGACGACCCCTTTGAAGACTCACACGGCTGATTCTTGTCCCCGGTTTAGAGACATGAATGTGGATGTCATAGAATTGGATACAGATTTCGGGGATTCTTTTTTTGTTTACTAATAGACGAGCAGTCCAGGGTTCGGGCATTATGGTGCAGATTCTCTAAGCGGAAACCGAATAGTGATAATATGTATTCATGATGGCAAGGAATTCCCATTTACACCATTAGTGAAGTGCTACATAAGATTATACATGATGGAACTCCGGAAGGTCCACCACCTTTGCTTATCAATGGAATCAAATTGCGTATGCCTCTTGTCCGCATTTTAGAGGTTGAACTTGGTTCCACTTTACTTTCAAGTGCCCGTAGCTTTGGATTAAGTGAGGAATGGATTAGAAAGTTGGCACAAAGGGATCCCATCAGACTCCAAGTATTACAAGTAAAGAGTTGTTGGGCTGGATCAAGGGCTCAACATACTTTGGAGGAAGGGGACATGCTATTAGCTATAGACGGGGAGCCAATTACCAGTTTTGTTGACATAGAGAAAGCTTGCCAACGCCTGGATGCGTCCAAGGATGTCAATCAAGGAAATTTAAAAATGACGATATTTCGGGAAGGCTCGGAATTGGAGCTTCTTGTGGGCACCGATGTTAGAGATGGCTTTGACACCAAACATATCGTGGGTTGGTGCGGCTGTGTTGTTCACGATCCATCCGCATCTGTCCGTGCATTGGGCTTTATGCCAAAACAAGGGCACGGGGTATATGTTATGAAACCAAATCAAGAAAAAGATAGAAAAGATAGATCAACGCCTTAGAATTTAGCCTCTTTGAGGGGGAACCTCCTTTACATTACACAAATGAACAATTCTTGGATGCTACAAATGAAAAGACCTCCTTTCTATATATAGGAGTCTAGGGGGTCATAACATAATCAGAGCCGACATAACAATAATAATGTAAGGGCACAATAATAACAATAGTGGGCTTCTATGGGGCACAATAGTAACAATATGGGCACTACATGGGTACATCAATATAATAAGTGGGTTGTACTAATAACAATAAGGGGTTACACTAGCAATATAGGGGCCTAACATGCCCCTCTCCTCCAAAAAGCATTGTCCTCAATGCTTAATTAGTTCTTGATGCTTTTGTATAAAATTCTTGTCCTCCCATGTGGAATCTTCAGTGGGTAAGTTCTACCACTTGATGAGATACTGTGAAATTGATCGATTTCGTAGTTGTCGGGTTCTTGTTTCTATGACTGCTTCAGGTTCCAATATGATTTTTCCTTCCTCTTCAATTTCTGGCAATATTGTTTGAATTGGGATCTTTTGCAACTTTTGATAAGTGGCCATACTTCTTCGTCCTTCTTCCATTCATCCCTTGATTCGTTTATCCAATCTGGTTGGATAATAGAAATAGCACAAAACAATGCTTCCATATCCTCATCCTTGAAGAGTCTTCCCATTCAGTAAGGTCACCATTTTTTAAGTGCATGTAGTATTGCCAACATTTCCTTCTCATAAATAGCTTGCTTGAGATGTAGCAGTAAAAATACCCAATCACCTACATCAAAACATTTTTCACTACGATGTTGATCTACCTATTGTTTCGTTTGATTTTGCACGGAAGTGGCGTTATCCTTTAAAAGTTGGAGAACTTGTTGTTAATACTCGATGTGATCTTTCACTGCTTGAACCTTTTTCTTCTTGATATGTCCTTCTATCTCTAGAGTTTGAGGAGTGGTAATTTCTTCCAATGCTTTACAAGATATGATAGGATTCATTTCTTGATGCTCGATGTGATCTTTCACTTTTTGAACATTTTTCTTCTTGATATGTCTTTCTATCTTGATAATTTGAGGAGTGGTAATTCCAACCAATGCATTACAAGATATGGTTAGATTCATCTCTTCTTTCTTGATGTGATCTTTCACTTCCTGAACATTTTTCTTCTTGATATGTCCTTTTATCCTGAGAGTTTGAGGAGTGGTAATTCTTGCCAATGCTTTACAAGATATGGTCGGATTCATTTCTTCTTTCTCTGGGGTTGGTTCCTGGTGTATATATTCTTCTTTTGATGTTTCTTGATCCTTTTCTTCCTCCTCTTCATAATCTATGTAAAATAATTTCTTCTCAGCACACTTATGACCTTTCATGCATTTGCTATCACAATTGTAACAAAGCCCTTTTTCTCTTTTTTCTTCCAATTATTGTGGTGTTACCCTTGTAGGTTGTGGAAGGCTAGGAGAAAAAAAACTTCCATAATTATAGTCATGAGTGGTTGGATTCCTTGTTTCCATAATTTCGCTTTCAATTTTTCTTGCCCACTTGAATGCCTTCTCTAATGAATCAGGTTCCCAAAGACGAAGTTCATGTTGAATGTTATCCTTGAAAGTACCTATGAAGGCATCAATCCTTTGCTTCTCTAGAATATCATTTACCCTTATATTCAATTTTTGGAAGTCCTCAGTGTTCTTCCATTGAACACTTTTGTTTGAGATTTATCAATTGGCTAAACAAGGTGTTTCTCTTTGTATCCTCATAATGTGCTATCATTTCCTCCGTGAAAATTGACCACGTAACAAGAGGTTTACGAGAACAAAGCCCTTTATACCATAAAAATTGATCTGGTTCTAAATATAAAGATGCAATACATACCTTTTGTAATAGTGGTACACCATGTAGATCAAAATATTTCTCCATCTGTAGTATCCAATTTACCGGATCCTTACCATCAAACTTCCTCATCTCGCTTTTTCTTGATTTTAGGAGCTCGATCTTGAAACGACTGTAACTCTGTAATTTCAGATCTTCTAGTTCTGAAATTGTGACCTGAAGTAGCCCTATGTGTCCTCTTTCCAATGCCACTAGTCTGATCCAAATTGGATTCTCCAAGGAAGAGTTATGCCAAATCTCCCACAGTGACCTGATTATAGACTAGTTCAGTAGAGCGAACTTGTATGATGTGCCACGTGTCCCTGTTTTGACCTTTGGCTCTGAAAAATATATAGAAGAAACTGCAGTCCATCCTCTTTCTGTACCTTCTTACGAATTTCAATCCAATGCTCAAAGAGAAAGTTATGACGATTTTCCCCAGGTCCCCTGTTTGGAATGTAATTCAGGAGTCTGCAAAAAGACCAACTTCCTCAGATCATATCTCCACAAACATATCGCAAAAAGCTCTTAAATTCGGACACAAGATTCAGCACGAGTTCTTCTCAAATGGGTTTTTTTTTTTAGCTTCTAAAACGTCACAGAAAAAACGTTATAGTGAAAATTCCGCGATGACCTATTTGGAGCAGCGAAACCCTAGAATCCAAAGCTCTAATACCAAATGTTATGAAACCAGCTCAAGAAGAAGATAGAATAGATAGATCAATGCCTTAGAATTCAGCCTCTTCGAGGGGGCAACCTCCTTTACATTACATAAATGAAAAATTCTTCGATGATACAAATGAAAAGACTTCCTTTCTATATATAGGAGTCTAAGGGGTCATAACATAATCAGAGCCGACATAACAATAATAATGTAAGGGCACAATAATAACAATAGTGGGCTTCTATGGGGCACAATAGTAACAATATGGGCACTACATGGATACATAAATATAATAAGTGGGTTGTACTAATAACAATAAGGGGTTACAATCGTAGTATAGGGGCCTAACAGTATAAGTGTCATCATGTTTTGGTGGCAACGCTGCAAGTAGATATGGGATTTGTGCGAACCCATGGATTGTGGAGATTAATGGAAAACCGATCCCAAATCTTCAAATTTTTAAAAGATGTTATAAAGGAATTGAAGGAAGGGTCCACGATATAAAACGTAGTGAGGTTATGGGGTCAACTGACATGACCAACGGACATGGCCAGCACCGGTTCAAAAAAAAAAAAATTACGCTCAAATCGACTATTTAAAAAAAATTGAACTATATAATATATATATTCGCCCTTATATATATATATATATATATATATATATATATATATATATATATATATATATATATCTATATATAGATATATATATAACGATATTATATATACTGTGAATTAATTAATTAATTAATCTATTTATTAATTAATTAATTAAAAAAAATGTTATAAAATTGATGTATAAATTATAAATTATAATTTTATAATATATATATATATAATTTAATTTTTAAAAAAAATAGAGTTGAAAAACATTATTATTTAAAAAAAAAAGGAAAAAAAAAAGACAACCTTGGACTCAAAATAGAGTTATTAGCGAATTATAGACGCTGAGCCAACTTTCCACCTTCCATATGCCGAGACGACAACCGCAAAGACAATTGCCAGCAATATAGCTTTGAGGACAAAGCTTCTGAAGGAAGGGGCTATGTTATGAATATAATTCATAACAAGTAATTAAATAAAATAAATATTAATATTAATTAGGTTAAATAGTCATTAAGTTAAGTGAAAAGGCATGTCTAAAAGACATGCCCATTCACGAAAGGACACCTGCTTAGGTATATAAATGTGGGTCCTCATTGTAAACATTCATCATCTTATACATTTTATATATATATATAATAAATTGTTATTTTAAATACCTGTGTGTATTTTTACATTCAAGCCTACAAGCTATCAGTTTTCTTACTTCAGCCATAGTTTTTATGCCTTAGCCAATCTCAGTGCGACAAGTGGAATTATTCTATTGGCTCAAATTTGGTTGAGTTGGAATATTTTTATTGGTTTGAAGTGGCCTAACAAGAGGCTACCACGTGGCACCTCGGTGGCCACTAAAAAATTGGTTAAGGGTGGATTGCACCTCCGCTGGATTGAACATAGACCTCAAACGAACTAAACGTGGCTTCCACCAACGAGCCACAAGTTTTACTTATTAAACCTTGGGCGTAAAACATTATTTAAGTTTTTTGGGGCGGTGCATTGGTATGGGGGATTGGGCTAAGGCCTAGCCCTTGGCTACCCAATGCCACGGGATCGTGGATGGAGGGCCATGGGCTAGGCCCTAGCCCAGCCCCATGTAAGCACCATACAGTGAATCTAACCGCCACAGACTCCACCATGTAGTCACGCCTTTGTGACTAGTTCCAAACCGTCGGGATAAACTATTAGCGAAGGAGGTCAAGGGAGCCAGCCCCAGGTCCTATGGGGACCACATGACTGAAGGGCGCATGCATGCAGGGGCTAGATAGATCCCCCAAACTTCAGCACATAATGCAGTCACATGGCCTCCATGTGGCCGAAATTTTTGGGACTGGGGGCTTAAAGGCGCCCTTATCCATCTTACAATTTAGCCCATCGAGCAGGAATTGTGGTAGGTATAGTGCATTGTTTCTATGTTTAGGGCACATGAGCCAGGTTTTGGCCAAATTGTAGGGTGGTTAGCTACAAAATTTGGGAAAAAAGAGAAAGAGGCATAACATTCTCAATTTTTGGTCTTTTTGGGAGCAGAAAGAGGCTAGACAGGGGGTTTCAATAGCTTTGAAGCCATTGGAGCTGTTATTGAAACCATTTGAGAAATGTAACTTGATGTAATCACTATTTTCATGAGCATAATGATATAGGCCCAACTATTGGAAGCTAGACAAGGAGACGTAGCCCAGGAGGGGTGAACTCCTTCATCACTTGTTGTTTTGTGTTTACTGTTATGGTGGTATTTTCTGCAATATTCTGCAATTTCTGAAGTTTAAATTCATGTTTATGTGTTTATGAATTTAACATAAGAGCCTTAAAAACTCAAATTTAATCACTTGCAATTTTACATAAACCTCAAGCGGTTTCATATACAAATCACCATCACTCCTCAATAGCTTCAGTGAGAAAGAAACTTGCAATAGATGTTGACGGGAGTCTCTTTTGGTGTCCATGTCTAGCTCATGCTAGGGAACTACTATTGGTCATATATTGTATCCAGTAATTATGTGGACGTGTAAAACCTTTCTTGCTCAAGCCTTAAAGTGTGGATTACAAGCCTTAGCACATGGGACTTTAACTGATGAGTCAATAGATATGACAAGTTGAATGGCCTTCCATCATTCACCAACTGGTCCAATAAGACTACCCACCATTTAGGAAAGGTTTATGTTTTCTCTTGACCATATATTCTGGGTGCAAAGATAATCAAGAACTGGTAAGCCTTCCTGAGGGACTTTGTCTTGTAAACATGGGTAGGTGTTTGTCTAAATTCGACAGCTCTTTCACCCAGTGATTAACAATGTCTCTCATGTTCACATAGCTATGGGTGGCATAGAAGAGTGAGTCCATGCACTTCACGAGCTCGAGAAAGTGATACATCTTATAAAAGTTCTATGCCCTGAAGGTGGTAAGCTCTCTCCCACTGGCATTGCTCAATGTCATAGTTTGTTCATTTATATGTGAGACAACCTAGTTGACGATGTCCGCACATGAGAAGGTCACCTACATGCAACCTTGTCTAACCTTGACCACTGAATGCTGAGATAAAATTTTCGGTCCTCTAAATCTACCTTGAAGTCCTTTACAAAAGTGTCTTTGATCTGTTGCCATGTCAATGTTGTTCTCTTCTCAATGAACAACTAAGTATCTGCATATATTGGTAAATCCGTTGATATCTACTCAACTACATCCCCAGTACCGCTCTCAGCGGTTTCCTTTGATGCACCTCTCTTGGATGCCATGTTAACAGGAACCGCTAGAGAAAATCTCAATGACTATTGTACCTATGGGATAGAGAGGACACTCATGTCAAGAAAATATCATCTAAAAGAAAAACAACTTCAAGAGAAGATCAAGCAGCAAGTCGGGCTCATGATGGGAAGGATTGTGCAGTTTTGGTTGACTGTGGGAAATGTGCATTGCGCATTCCCAACAGTCAATGTGGAATACTGATGACTAAAACTAGGCAATGCGTAGTTCAGTCTGAGCGAAGGCCTAGGAGAGACTGCATATTGTGTGCAGTCTCAGTGGCCAAGCTGGGAGACTTGCTCTTGGAACTATGTAGTGCGTAGTTTGAGCCAGTCCAAGCTAGGCTCTGCACAATTATAGAAGAAAAGGTAGAGGTTTGAGTCTCCAGATTGCACAGAGCTAGTTGTGCACAATGAGATCTGGGCAAGGGGACCCAGATCTGCCCAAGGGGAGTATGAAACCAAGCAAATCTAAAATATAGTGTGATGTTGAGTGTATATCTAACTAAGTGTTGATGCATGCATGTGAAACAAGTCCAAAAATTGATTAAACTAAAGGAAAACAAAGCATGTCAGGAGAGTTGTCGCAACAGCAACCGTTGGTACAAAAACGGGAAAACTCATGCGACACTGAGGAAATGAAATCTATAACTTGAAACAACACTTCTACAAGCTAAAACAAGTTAAAATGGCAGCAGTCATGCAAAGAAACAAGTGAAATGACAATCTCACATGCTAAAAAAAAAAGCGATAGAAAAAGTGGCAAAAGACGAGAAAAGCAAAGCTCACCTTGAAAAGTAACGTCAATTGCACTGAAGGCTCCTTAATCTCCTCAGGAATACTAGAGCTCCAAGATTGAGCGTGAAAATGGGCTCTAGCGGCGTTAATTAAATAGATTTGGTAAAGTTAGTGTTTATGATGTGCATGCCTAAAATCAAGGAAAAAGAGACACTTGGTAATAGTTTCTAAAAATAACAGAAGTGCCTCCTTTGGGTTACTAAAAATAGATCCATATTTTTAGGGATGCTTTTTTCTTTTTTCTTTTTTTCTTATTTGGGAAAACTGTCATGCATTGCTCGAAAAGATTGTGGAGGTCTAGGAAGGATTGGGCAACTCTCTGGCTCATGAACTGTGCAGTTTCTGAGCACAGTGGGGTCCGTGCAGTTCCTGGGCTCAGTGTAGGGCTAACACTCCATGACTGCACAATTCCAGATCTCAAGGCTCATTGGCAGTCAGAACTGTGCAATTCCCAACAGCAAGGCTAGTTTCCCTTAAGAATTGTGTAGTTCTCTAAGGTAAGCCTAGAACTATTAAGGGACCATGTCAAGAGATCAGCTTGTGGGTTAGAAAATGAACCAAGTGAGAAAACACAATCCAATATGAAAACAATAAGGCTCATTCGAAGCACAAGTACCTTGATCAATGCAAGATGAGCTACTATGGTTTAGAAGAAAGGCTCCAAACGAAGCATAGGCAAAATTTTGGAAGGTGGTTGTAGCCGCTACAACAGAGCCTCACCTAGTGTGTATGCTAAGACTTCCTCATTGAGACTATGTGCTGCATGGGTATGGTTTGAGTTGGAGTTTCAAAATGATAAAACTTGGTTTAAATTATTCACATAATATTTTCCATAAGATTTATGCACACACGTACACACACACACACATAATGTAAATTGTATTTTATAATATATTAATGTATTATTGTTGCATTTAGAGTAGCTAGATACTTTACATTCAAGTATGGGAGAAATGTTATCATATAACTTTACTTTATGTAAATATAAATATATATATATATATATATATATATATATATATATATATATATATATTTCTTTGGAAGAAAATAAAATATAAATAAATAAAGTAGGGGAAATTTATTTGAAATTTGAATCTATCAAATACTTAGATATCAAATTTCTTAAACGAATAAATAAATAACCTTAAAAGATTTAATCTTTTCCATGTTTAATAAATCTAAATTTAAAATAAATTTAAATCCACATTCGAAATAAATTTATATATTGATATATAATAAAGAACAATTAATATATTAAATATATAATAAATAAAATAATATATACACATCCATATAAAAACATATTTTTGATTTATTTAAAACTAAATTATTTAATAAGTTTTATCCTTTTCTAACTTATAAGTTGTGCACCATGTTATCTAAACAATAACCCAAAATACTTTATGATCATATTATAATTATATGATCATTGCCTATCTGGTGTCGAGTAGATGGTGACACGGTTTTTAGTAATCCAATCCACGGTGTAAAGGTTACTAGTTTGAAACTTTGTGGGAAAAAATGCATCTATGCTGAGGGTTAGTGTGGCTTGGGTCAAGTGCAATCTTAGTGATTTTGATAGCTTAGATGCCCTTGGGTCAGAGTGACTCCAATAATTTCTATAGCTTAGATGTTCTTGGGTCATAGCTACTCAAATAAAAAGTTAGTTGTGCCACTAATCTCAACATTCACATAAACTAACAAATTTATGTGTGAGGAGGTATTTAATTTTGATATGGTAAGTAAACATCTGTGAGTAGAGGATGATTATTTGGACAGTAAATAACGAATGGACTGTATCGAAAAAATGGGTGAACGAAATTTATCCCTAACCCTATGACCTTGGTCCCAAGTGTGGATAGTATTGTTGATGACATTGCCAATTGTTCAAGAGAACTGCATCAGCAACAAAGACATGGGAATAATTTGTAGTTTTGGTTATACAATAGCGGAAGCTAGGATCTCATTTTAAAGGCTTGAAGTTAGATGACACTAATTTAGGGAATTTTGTTTCATTCAATCTCCCTAGGATTGTTACTTACAGAGAGATTAATCATTTGATTCACATTATAGGGCCAAATTTTTTTGTGAATTTGAATATGCTAACAAAGAGAAAAAGGGAACCTAAATTCTTGGATATTCTTCATAACTGAAGGGAACATGTACAGTAGTTACAGTAGCTTAGATCATAACATTGGGGGGAACATATACAACGATGCTACTCCCTTATTCAAACAAAGTTCATTTTTATGTGGAGGACCAATTTAACATAGTGACAGATGGGCGAGTCTTATCAAAACCCTTCATTAAGCATACGGGGTAACTCAATTGGGGATCGTTGTATAATTGGTGATGATTGTGTTATGTGTTGAAATATGTAACTAGGTTCGGTCTTCATAATGATATATGTAATCAAGATTTTATGTATTTGATGTAAAGAGAAAAATAAATTTATTATTGTCATTCTTGATCCATGGGTTTCATGCTCAGGGGAAATTTATTTATAGGTCAGGGACCCATTGAGTGCTTCTAAGGCTTATCATTGAGTCTACAAGTCAATTGAGTCATTCTCATGTATGTAAGACTCTTTTTGGCATGTTACATATTGTAAAGAAAAGTTATTTGAATCAAAATAGAGTCAAAGACCCTCCAAGACCTTGTCATAGTGTTGTAATCAAGTCAGCCTTCAAAAGGAGCAAGTCGACCTATCTAGAGGGACAAGTCAACATATTAGGGCAATCAAGGTAGCCTATATATAGGAGCATTTGACTTCATTCAAAGGGGAATCAATCCAACATCCAAGAGCAAGAAAAAAGTGAAAAAAAAGAACAAGAAGCCTCTTAAATAGTGATTCAAGAGAAGAAGAAGGAAGACCGAAAATTTGGGACTATTTTTGGGCCACCTACATGTCACATGGGCAAAGAGATTAGGGCTTCTATATGTTGCAAGGAATTCGAGTTACATTACCATCAAGAAGTTATTCATTGGTTCTAATAAGACTTATTTTGAGGACTAGGTTCACTAGGAAAAAGAAGGAGACCAAGTGAAGGTAAAAGAAAGCATATTTCTCAATTTCATCTCACACGTTTTATCCTAGGGTTTCTGCAGAAGAGACTAAAAGTTGCAGGTAAAAAAAGGTTGAAAATTACAATGAAGATGCAAGTCCGAGCTTATGATGTAAAGGCATATTTGAAGTAAAGAGAGTTGGGTTGACTTTGTGAGAAGTAATACCTTTAAGAATAATTATGACTTGGTCTTTGAGGGGTTGTTTGACAAGGGTCATAGGTCTTGGAATTCGTCATCTAAAGTTCTATAGGAAGATAGGAGTTCTTGTCGATTTTCCTCTCGAGAGGAGAGGTTTTGGCCCTAGATGATCGTCTATATCTTGTGTCCACTTGTCTCATTGTTCTTTATTGTTTGGTAGTTGTTTTGGTAGAGAACACTAATTATAATCATTTGAAAGAAGAAGCAAATAAAATTAACTAAAAGCACACCACAAGCAGTTATCAAAGAAGAGAAATCACTTAATTTAGCTTCCCTAGATTTCTCAACATTATGAAGTATCATGTAAACCATGAGAATTAATATTCAAATCCTGTGGGTCAAGCTAAGGGAAAAAATAAAAACCCTTCGTTATACCTTTCATATTTGGAGCAATTTAAAACAATTTTGAGGCAAAAAAATTACTCATTTCACACTATTTCTTATAGTAAGAGCACAAATGGTGATGTAGATGACACACTCTATCAGGGGTTGTGTTAAGTTTGATTCTGATTGGGTGAAGATTATCTTCGCAATTGTGGACAATTTTGCAAGTAATATTCATTCGATGGAATGACTTTCTCATTTTTATTCTCTCCCTCCTTATTGTTTTCTCCTATATATCCCCTCCCCTCCACTCCTTTGGGGGACAACATGGTTAAATTGTCTCTTTCTTACACTTTACATGTTCATGAAATGGATTTGAAGTTGGGAGCATTAGTATTTCTCTTTCCCTCCTGATCTTTTGCGTTGGTATTGGTCATCTCAGTGGGACATCACTTTCTTTCCCTTCGACATACCTGACAGTAATTGCTTCCCACTCCTTCAGTCTCAAGGAAGAGCATTTTCATAGAGCCTGTTTTGTGCATCAAGGTTGTTTAATTTGTACTACTTCTTCTGCAATCCTTCCATCTCAGACTGTCTCTTGTTGATGGTTGAGCCATCTACTAGTGTTAACAAAAGGAATTCAATTCTTATGGGTCGCAAAAGTGTGTGTCTGAAATGACTGGAGATGAATCAACTTCCATAAGAATTATCTCGATGGATGGAGGGGAAATTGCTTTCCTCGTATTTTCATAAACAATGAATCATTTTTCATAGTGTTTAAGCTATGATTTTGTGGAAAAGGGGAAGAAGATGGATTAGAGTGAGATGGTTACATTCTCAAATGGTATGGAAGTTATGAGAAATAATGAACTTATAAATCACTACAAAAGTGGGAGAGGATCATTAGATGGCACTTATCATTATTACTGCTCCAAAAGAATATTTGGGAATCCCAAGTGATTGGCTCAGAGGTTCTCTCCAACCCAGTATGGATATATGTTGTAATGTTCTACTTAGATTCATATATATATATCTATATCTATATCTATATCTATATCTATATCTATATCTATATCTATATCTATATATATATATATATATATATATATATATATATATATATATATATCTTATTAATTAAATCGGCTTAGATTCATATTAAATTTGGATCTATCAAGAACCCAGAGGGATGAAATTTTCAAGTGCAAACTTATCCTCAAGTTTTGTACTAAAAAAATAGGTTTTCACCTTAAGAGATTTGATCCCTCTTAGCACTTGATAAATCCAAAAAAATGGATCTAGCTTGGATGGCATCTCCAATCTTATGCTTGATTATGATATGTATATGTATTGGATTCCAACTTTTATTTTACATATAATAACAATGGCATCCAAAAGAATGAATAATTTCCCTATTATCATATTGGATGTTTTGATGATAAGTGGAGTATGTGTTAGCACTCTGTAAGTTTCCCTAGGCCGAGGAGAGAAATCCTAGAGGTAACCATAGACCACTTGTAGTTTAAGGTCCAATCCCCTAACCTTGGAGAGGATTTCACTAGATCAACTATCAATCAAACACTGATAGGATATGGATTTTAGAATGGTTATTAAGCTCAGAAGGTAGATGACATAAGATTTAATGAAAATTGTTGGGAGAGAGGGCCACTAAAGTATAAGATCATAGAACATCAAGGCATGCATGAGCCATCTAGATAACAAAGGCAAGGTAGGCACATATTCCAAGTCAATTATCAATTGTAGTATAGTGAAGAATGAGGGAAACATAAAAATATCTAGTCAAATGCAACAGAGCATATGATTATGAATTCTTCTACATAACTAATGACCAAATATTCAGAAGAACCATGATAGAGCAATGAAGAATTCCATCATGTATGAGATCCACAATTATCCTGAGCATCTAAGGATGAATTCAAGACAACAACTTCAGAAATGGATATCAGATTAACATAAGGAAAACACAAACTTGAAACCACACACCACAGGAATCTCTGAAAACAAAGGTGCAAGCCTGCTCTGAGCTTTTTATTAAAATATTTACACACACAGGGCCTATTTCGATTCCAACCAACCAACCCTTTCTACATTGTCTTTCATGATCTTAAATAGACTTACATCATAAAGATATTCCATGACCAGATTCAATGTATGAGCTATCCATTTAGAATGGATTGAAACCCACAAAATCAGAAACCCATTGTTTTTCATCAAAAATTAGACAAAGAAATTCTAAATAGTGCCTTTATCTTTTAGGAAAAACACAAAAAACTACTTTATTCCTATCTATTCATCCTATATAAATGATAATCTTATCTCAGAAAATCTTATCTTGACATCGAAACTTCTGACTAAAAATAGAAAAAGAAACAGCATCTCCATTTGTGTTCTGAAGCAACTCATGTTGGCATGCTTTCCTATGTGCTAGAGGAAAACTAGATGATTACTAGGCACTGAGTAGACATTTGAGTATGTAGTGGACCCTTCCATCCATTCTATGACCACTGGAAACCTCAAAATATCCATTCCACCTATGTGCAACATGTGCGCAACATAATTTTGAATATGTGGTTGCACCATGTCTTCCCGCCCCAAACCAAAAAAAATAGTGACAACCAATCATATAAGGTTCTTTTATATACCAGAAACATCCAAAACTGCAAGAATGTATGCATAATTCTCCTCATTCACAAACTGAATTCCAAAAATTGCAGAATTTTGTCAGCAGAAATTGCGAAAAAGGGTCTCCAAGTGACACATGTATCTCCCAAACAGTAACACCTATGTACAAATTGATATATATATTTTTATATTAACTTGTCCTAGAGATAAACCTCTCTCGGTTTCTTCAAATCATTCTACATCTCCTAGAAAACAGTTCCCCAAAATCATGACTAAAACAAGAAATTACACAGTCTGAAAAATAGGCCTTAAGATGCATTCAAATATCCTTATATATGACACATGTGCAAGAACTGAAGGAGGTTATTTTTCTTTGGTATATTATTGATAAAAACCTCTTTATTTTTTTTTGAAATTCTTCTCCATGTGGTCGGAAACATCATTTCAAAATGATGACTAAAAGAGGGTATTTTGCGCAGTGACCAGGTTGGGTAGCACTTGTGTGCAACAAATTTTCCACAGTGAGTGCAACCTTGTTTCTTGTCAATTACTAACTAGGGATCAACCTGTGGTCTTCTGAATTGATGGTAGATCAGTGCAGAACTAGCATGAAGGTATTGTGCATAATATTAAGGCGGCATTCCAATTTGAATTACCTCTTATCTTGTCTTGTAGCGCAATGATGATTTGAACTGATGAGTTAGAGCGCTCCACCTGATTTGGCATGAGCATAAAAGCATGGGAAATTGCATGTTATACATGAGGGTCGAGTCATATTATGAGTATGGGAAATGGTAGTGGTATTATGGGGAAATGGGTTGTAAAAATAGGGAAGCAAGGGTAGATAAGAATAGGGAATAAGATGTAGGATATTTTTAAGGACCATATCTCTTGACCATCAAAATTCTACCTATAATAAACTCAATTGAACGATTATGATATATAGACGACTAACATATAACCCTTTCGAGTTGACTGTACAAAGATGTGCAACCATAACTCCCATCGACTAGACACTCTTTCATGCTTTTGGTGAACCCTTTTTGACAGAAATTTAACAATGTCAGACAGTGACCTTTGAGGCTATAACGATAGACATGGTCATAGGCTCGACTTATTCAAACACTGAAAATTAAAGGATATAGAAAATACATTTGACGATGAAAACTAATGAACCTAACAAGATGCACTCAAAACTTTGATACGCTTCTAAAATTCAATACAATTTAATCCATATAATGTTATTATAATTATTTCCAATTGTAAAAAATTTCATACTCAAATATTATTTGTTGCTTAATTTTATATATGATTCTAGTGAAGCAAACATTGAGTTCTCAAAAAAAATGGGCCAATATGCAACTTGGTAGACAAATCTTCAATAAGAGTTAAAAATATTCATATTGTGCTCTCAAATGGGCCTACATTACTCTTAGAAAGAAATAATTGTTAAAAATGGTGTAAGCTTCACTTTTGGTCACCATTAACCATATATTGTAATCACTATTATATATTTATATTTCACTAAGACCAAACTTGTACATAAAGGCTTATAAATTATTTTTAGGAAAATGTCTTATCTCTTGATGTGTGTATACACACACAACTGTCGTTTGTAATTGATCAACATATGATTTATTTTCATTCTTAATAAGGTGATTTTTTGGAATGTACCTATCAAGTGTTGGGCTCTCTTCTACGTCTCTATGATTTGGGTTTTATGTTCGTTTCACTCAATTGTTTTACTCTCAAGTGAATCTTAACATGGTATTAGAGTGTGTGAATCTTAGTTTATTCAACAATTGATATAAAGATTTTTTTCTAGTAGAATAGTTCGAGGCTTCTTTTTGATAGTATAACTACGGTTTTTTGGGTCATCTCTTTTTATAGGGGTTAAACCTAATCATCTTGTTTATGGTTTCTTGGGGTTTAAACCCTACTTAAAGGCAAATGCATTTTTTCTAGGGTTTGAACCCTACTTCAAGAATAACATACTTCTTGCAGGGTTTGAACCCTTAATTAAGCCTAATGCACTCTTTCTAAGGTTTCCTAGGGTTCTTTATTAGGGTATAAACCTACATTCAAGGCCAATGCTCTTTATCTTCCTTTCTTGTGTACCAAAAATTGGTGCATTATAGATTTTTTTCATAATAAGTCGATACCTCTCTTTCTCTTATAGTTATCAAGGAGAAATTTTGAAGATTTAATGGAGGCTTCTTTTTTCCACAATTATTGAACTTAATGCTCTCAACTTTCACTATTTATTTAGTTCTACACTCCACATATGGGACCTATTGGATTCACAATTATACAAAGAGGTGGAGGGAGGGAGGGGGAGAGGGATGGATGTGGGTGAATTAGTATATGACATTTTTTACTTATTTAAACATTTAAACACCATAAAACATCAACCTCATAATCTAAACATGTAACACAAAAAAATGTGGAAACTCTTACAAGAGAAAACCAAAAAATTCCTTTATATGGAAGATATTATAGGCATCAACCTACTATTACATCAATTTGTATGCACCAACCTACAGGAGACACCAATCCCATCAATTTACAAATTCATAGGCCCCAACATAAAAGAGATACCAATCCCCTCAATTTCCAAATTTATTGGCCTCAACTTACAAGAGCCATAAATCCCCTTTGATTTGTAATCACCAAACTACATGAGAAATCAATCCCCTTCTCTAATTCTTTGTAGGAACCAACCTATAGGAGACACCAATCCCCTCTAGATCTGATTTAAATCAATTATGTAGTCTTCTCTACTCTTATCTTCACAACTCTGTAATTTGTTTGTACTAGCATTTGGCTTTCTTTATTTCTCAACCAAACTTTGGCTTTATATATGATTTATATTAATTTGTACCATGGATTTCCCTTACCCAAACAAACACAAGTACACTATACCAGGGTAATACCTTCACACTGTTAGAGTAGGTTCTTCCTTCAATCCCATTTTTCAAACATATGTGTTTACAATTGAGAGCTTATGACCATCTCCCTTCAAACAAACCACATATAAATAGGCTTTATTCTTATACAAATAGTCTTTATTCTTATAGAGCTCTTGACAATTTAAACCTAATTCAAGCACTATTGAGTGCTCATACAGACACTAAATTTATGTTATTAGGCACTGGAAGAAGTGAACCTCAAATTTTCATGTCATTGGGCATTAGCGGAGGCAAACCTCAAATTTTCTATTTACAATATGATATCAGGAAGAACCCTGAATTTATTTAACACTACAAATACTCATAAAACTAAGGTCTCTCAAGTATGGTCGATGGCAATGTTTGATGTTGTGAGTTTTTCTATTAGGTGGCATGCCTGGACATAGGGATATCAGGGATTTCAACTCATGCTTCATTTTTTGATTCCCATGTTATTTGAAATGCCAAGGGTGATAAGCCATAGGTGCTATAGTCAAGCACCTTCGTGACCAGACATTAAGATCAAGTGATTACTAAAGCTTTGGATATCAATGCATTCAGTAAAGACTTCACCTCAAAAACTCTCAATGATATGTTGAGGGCTCTAAGCCCTTAGGTGCTATACTTTATCATCTCATGATTTGGAAATTAGGGGCTATTTGATATTGGATATTGGAGAAAAATTATGCCCTGCCTTAAAAAATAGGCTAATAAAGCCAATTTGTCGAGGGTCGTAAGACTTTTGTGTTACACCTTACCCACTCTGCGACTAAAGGCTATGACCTAGGGCTGAGGATATTGGATATCGAATTAATTACAAATTTATGCAAAAAGTAAATAAAAAATAACATACTCTTCAAATGGTTGAGAGTTGGGTGGAACCTAGAAGAGGAACCATGATATCGATATATTAGTATGTCGGTTGGAACAATGTTTTGTGATTGCAAAAATGTCAAGGCCAGTATAGAACTTGAGAGTGAAAACTCACTACAAAAGGTATGGATGTCGATAGGCTGGTATGCCAAGGGCCAATATAAAACTCTATTGTGGAACCTCACTACTAGAGGTTTAGATGTCGATATGATAGAAATTTACCGGCGAAGATTGTTCTATCCATTAACTGATGAAAGTTGGAAAAAGTAAAGGTTTTGTGAGCCAAAACATAGTATAACAAAATTTGGCATTTTTCTTAAAATTTTAACTTACAATTATTTTGATTCCTCAAACCCCTTGATCATCCCTTCTGTTGCTCAATATACATCTCCAACTCATTGATATGGTTTTGTCATGATAGGTCTCACACTTTTTCACTCCTACCTCTTACTCATCTTTCTCATACTTTACATTTTATATAATTCCTTTTCTCCTCAAATCCTATGATGCACTTTTGATTGCTCACTCACGTCACATTCTCAATAGAACTCACCTATTTGGTATTTATAGTGATTGGTTCTAGAGGATGGGTCAACTTGTTAAAGGAATGGTTCCTAGATTCAGGCTTGATTTTAGGGAGTCCACATACTCAATGGAGTTGAAACTACTTGGCTTGGGTCCAAAATTCCTTAAAGCGAAGGAAACCACTTGAATTGGGTCCATTTTACCCCAAACTTTGGGATTCCTCTCTAACTTTAACATATATACAAAGGGATCCCATGGGCCTTGCCCTAACTTTGACATCAATGACAATATCCTCCCTTTTCATTGATGGAAACTTACAAAAAAATTGGAAAAATGTTGCGCTCCCCATGTCTGCAAGCTCCCTTAGACTGCACCTTCTTTATTTTCCTACAAATTCTCCATTTGTATGCAATTTCTCCCCCTTTTCATCTATGGCAAAGGGTTTCTCCTCCTAAATGAATGCTTCTCCTAATATGCAATCTTCCCCCTTTTCTTAAATCAAAAGCAAGTGACTACTCTCCCTGAAGCTATGTTACCTTTTACGAAGAGATGAAAGAGGTATCACTCCCAAATTCTGCCTTAAATATTCAAATGTCTCTCTGGGAAGAGGTTTAGTAAAAATATTTTCAATATGATCCTTGGTAGCAATATATTCCATCTTAACAATTTTATTAGCTACCCTTCTCTTAGGAAATGATATTTGATAGGAATGTGTTTTTCATTTGAATTCATGACAAGGTTCATCGAGATATTGATTGCACTTGTGTTATCACAAATAATAGGTAGGGGTTGATGACATTCTATTCTAATGTCCTTCAGATTTTGCTTTATCTAGAGATCCTAAGTGCAACATTTTATTGCTATAATGTACTTAGCTTAAGTTATGGATAGAGAGATTGGCTCTATGTTTCTTGCTCAACCATGAAACTAGATAATTTCCCTAGAAAGAATGCTCCACCACTAGTGCTTCTTTTATCATCAACACTTCCAACCCAGACTGCATCTACAATTTTTGTTAAGGTAAAGTCTTTGCTTCTTGAGTACCATAAGACATAGCCCATATTCCCCTTTAAATATCTGAAAACCCTTTTCATAGCTTGCACATGAGTCTCCTTTGGTGTAGATTGAGACCTTATAACCAACCCTATAGCTTGCATGATATCAGGTTATGATGTTGCGAAACACAACCAGCTGTCAATCACTGATATTTACATAGTTTGATTTGCACAATATGATTCATCATATTTTCTTATTTTGCATCTTCTAACCATGGGAGTACTAACAGAAGAAAAATTTTCCATTCTAAATTTCTTCAACATTTAAGATATTTGGTTTGGGAAATTAATATAACTTTATTTGATAGAATAACCTGTAATCTTAGGAAGAATGATAGCTCCCCCAACATAGACATCTCAAACTTTTCTACATTTTTTTTGTAAACCTTTTTCTCATTGTGTCAACATCTCTTTTAAATATGATATAATCCACATAAACAATAATAATTAATAGGTTTTCTTTATATGTTTTCATGTATAGGTTGTTAATTGCTACTCCTCTTTTAAACCCTTATTTCTGTCAATATTTATGAAGTCTTAAGTACCAGTGTAATGCTCCCTTCCACCACCTAGTCTAAACCAACTCAGTGGAAGGTGTTACTTTCGCCTAACCCAACCTCCATTGTTCTGTCATGGGAGTGGGGTCATAAAAATTCCTAATTCTCTCAAATTCTTTGACTATAACAAACATTACCATCACATTATTCTTGCCAAGACCTTTCTCATGATATAAACTTTGATCCCACTAGACTTATGGATCGAAAAATATGGCCATTTAGTGTTAGACCCATTAACCTTATTACCTTGGCAATGGTCCCTACATGTCACCCACGTAGCTTCTTACATGGCACCTACGTGGCTACTCATCCATCGTGGTTGAACCCATGTATAATAATCGTGCTTATGGATAGTCAGTAGTTGTCCCATTTCATCAAAAACATTAGGTGTAACACTAGTTAAAGCTTTCAGCTCAACCTATCTGACTGGCTAACGAGCCCGACTAAGTTGCTGACCAACCTTCTCCCAAGCCTGAATGACTCGACCGTGACTAGATGACCCTTCTGAACTAGTCAATAGGTCTAACTCACTTCTAGTTCTAACCTACCTAGTTTGGTCAACTATCCTGACCCCTAACTCGGTGGGTCCCACAGGAAATTCTCGATCTGTTTTACAAGTATTCCTCAAATTCGAAGTTTTTCCCCAAACTTCTTTCTAGGATTTTGCACAGTCCCAAACTATCAACAACTTATCTACGTGCAGACCCCCTCCAGCGCACCTTGGTCATGGAAGCCAACCTCAACTAGCCATGACCCCACCTGACTAGTTGACTCACTTCGACTAAATAGACCAATCAAATCCATATTAGTTGACTTACCTTGACCAGACAGGACCCTAATATAGACCAAAAAACCTTAACACTGTCATCCAGTGCCCTCTACTCTACACATGCAACTTTATACACATAAATGAAGATCAAGCCACTACCTCCTTGTTTGGTGACCCTCAAATTAATTAGGGTACCCAAACATCTAAGACCTCCTGCCAGGGCCCCACACTAGCTATTGAGCCCTCATTATGGAAATTTGACACCTTCCCACCATACACAAGCCATAACTCATCGACTCAACTTGAGCCTCAACCGACTATAGGATTTTGATTACCCTCTAGTTGACTCAGGTTGAAGCCACACCAACTTTCTCCATCATAGATCTATGCCCTAGCCTCCTTCCACTATACATCCAACAATTCATCAATCACCTTCTCGATCAAGCGTCAACCTAGCCTCCTCTTCAACAAGATCACTAGTAACCAAACAATGGAATTCACACATTGTAACAACTTAGTCGACCACATTTTATAGTCACATGGGACCATGTGATCAACTCTGCACATCATGAATGTATTAGCTTAACACACAAGGCCTCTATGCCCTTCATAACCATGAGAATTACACACATACATACAACATCTCATCATAGACAAACAAGAACAACATATTCCTACATTAACAATGCTAATACATGCATGAATCATCATAGCAACAATATTCATCCTTTTGATATGTCAAGTAAAGAAGCAACTTATCTTATTATGTTCAAGTGATTGGTAACTGAGAGTGGGACTTAGACTCTCCACCCACCCTTAGCTTAGCCCACACTATATTCTTTCTTACAACCAATCACCCATGAGCTAGATTTTAGAGTTTGAGGAGGATTTATCAAAGGATAAACCAATACAACTAACTGAAACAAGAACTCTAGAGGCCCAAAACACCTCCACCCACCAGCTACTCGATGCAACTAGCTAAAACAAGAAATTCAGTGGTAAATGACATCCACTCACAAACTACATAATGCAACTAGCTAAAATATGGAATCCAAAGGTAAGCCACCTCCACCCACCAGCTACTCAGTGTAAATAGCAAAAACAAGGAATCCTGAGTAAACCATCTCCACCCACTAGCTACTCAATGCAACCAGCTAAAACAAGGAATCCAGAGACCTCCCAGTCTCCACCCACCAGTTGAACAAGGGAATCTAGAAGTTGACTCCACCCTTGGAAATGAAAGTGAATCAGTAGGTCGACACCTACACCCTCAGCAACACAAGGGAATCCAAAGATCGAAACCCCCACCCTTAGAAGCATAAGTGAAACATAGGGGTTCCACCCAAGCTTGGGGATCCATAAGACCATTCAAGAACCATCAAGCAAGGAAGCTTTAAAACTCTCCTTATCAGGACTCCAAGAGACAGACCTCCACCCCATTTCTCAAGGGAATCCAGAGATCATCCATCTCCATCCTCCAATTATCCAAGGAATATAGAGACTATCAGGCCAGGAGTAACTCTGGCTATTGGTCACTTTAATTGTTTATTAATAAAATAGTCGAGTGCCACATAAATTATCAACCCGAGAAAGTCTGATTATTCCAAAGGTGACTACGTACTATATGTACTCAATCTTAATGGTATTAAAATCTGTAGTATAAACAGTCTACTATCTATTAAATCCCTACTCTATGTTACAGTAATTACAGCCTATTGCAAGAATGAAGTAAGAACAAATAACTTAAAGGAAACAAATCTGCAAAAGGAAGTGATGGCTGTCCTGCAACAAAGGATCAGGACCCTATCCTCAGAGTAAGGACTTTCAGCACCTGCCTCTGTTGTCCAGTTCACCAATACACTCTGTAAATCCTAATCACCGGTGAGGCACTCATATACAGCATCAATCAGTTAAAAAGGAAAACAGAGTTTCAGCAAAAGTAAATATCATTAGAAGCAGTACTTGTGATATAAACAGAAATCACACACACACCACACAACAGAAAGAAGATGGGTGAATCTTGTGATGAAGGTGGGCCCTGTCCTTCTCACAAGATTCCCCAGAACACAGAAACTAAGATAAAATACTCAGAACAGAATTGTATTCATCTGCCAATAAACCATATTACAAAAAGAGATTTAGTCTCATCCCTTCACTACAGTTTTTGTGTTACAGCTTGTTCCCTTCTTTTCTGTCCATCCCTCTAATGTAGATGTCTCCTCTTTATAGAGGAGACATCTATTACAAAAGATTTTCATACATTATGATTCAACCCTTTTGTACCAAAAATAGGAAAGTCAGTTCTCGATAACAGAATATTGTTACAGTCATGTGGATCATGATCATTACGACCAATATAGTAATCGGTCAGACTCCTTTGCCGATGCAGATTTGTTACGCAAATCTCAACTGTTCCTCAAAGTGCGCGTGCTATTCGTGCTGTTTCAGCTTCGAGGTTCATGCTGTTCTTGCTGTTTCAGCTTCACGGTTTGCGTTGTTTCCGCTGTTTCAGCAACTGCAAAATGTGATCCTGCCAGTTAGGCAGTTTCAACAATTGGTCAGCACTTCATCAACTTCAGGGAATAATTATAAAAATAGCATGATTACATGTTGAATAATTAAACATATAGCAATGAGGAGAGTTACTCTATACCTTTTGGAGTGATTAAGCCAAAACACTAGCAAAGGCTTTCAACTAAGGGTTGAAGAGGGTAATATAATGGCAAAATATACGGTCAAAAATAGACAATATGGGAACCTAACATCCCCCCCAACTGAAAATGTTGCATGTCCGCATGCAACGTCTACTCTGAATCGGAATCAGAATACTGGGCTGAACAGTGTAAATTGCTTATGCAGTTAATGTAGAAGGTGTTGTCAACCATGTCTCTGAACCCTTGGACATTTTGAAGTCTCTTCCATGCTGCCAACTCTTCCTTTTTAGTCAATGTAAATTGAGCCTTGTATTGTTCTCCAGGAAGCCATAAGAGAGGGAAGTGAAAATGGTAAACAATCCACCGTTCAGCACATTATCTCATGCATTTTGCATAATCAGGTATCCATGAGATTGCCGCCTGAAGATTGAGGGGATTGTAGGGATGATATTCCCATCTTTCTTTGGGACAGTGTTCCCAGAATAATTCATTTGCTTTTATGGCCAGAGGTCCTTTAGTTTTGACATAATGTTGGCAGTCTTCCAAGACTGTTGCTTGCAGATTCCTAATATGATCGGTCATCCCTGGTTCTCGTAGATTCCGTTGATGTTCCATAAGGAAGATGGCTGCATTCTGCGGTTCCGGACGAATCCAGAGAAGACAGTTCTCCTCATTGTGTTTTGCAGACATAAAAGCATTCTGCCAAGTAAGCTGGTTGGCCAAAAAGGAAATAAAAGCTCTTATTTGAATATCACCACAAATAGGAAGTAAATTAATCTTTCTATCTTCAAGCATAGCCTCATTGTGAAGATAGAGTTCACACAGCAAGTTCTGGTCATTGTTTGGTGCTTCTGCAAAAGTCTCAATGAATTGTTGTGGTGTAGAGACCTGGTGTGGTCTTCCATCCTTAATTGCTTTTAATTGGAGGAACGCTAAGCGTTCTCTCAAGAATACAGAATAATTAAAAGAAGGCTTTCTTGTAGCAAGTAAGCGCTGGACCAAATCGAAGATAAGGGACAGTCTGGCTTTTAATTGCTTATTTTCCTTGTGTTGTGCACGAGACTGTTCCATTGCTTCCCAATTTCTATAGGCATAGTTAAGCCATAATGACTTCTGTTGTTGAAATGCCTTTCCTTGGGAGAGCTCGTATTCTGCCTTCCATGTGTTGCTTAGTTCTTGAAAACTGGAAGTCTGTGCATGAGCATTGCTGACACAGGGAGGTTCAGTTTGTATATGCACAGTTGTAAAAGATTTTGATTCTGGTTTCTGCTCATCAATAACTTGGGTAGGCCGGGGTGGTTCTGTTTCTTCTTCTGAAATTCTTGAAGACCCTGCTGGTTCTTGTGTAACAGTAGGGTGTTCCTTTTTTAATATAACAGGGCTGGCTCCAGTCAATGGGACTGCAATTATCTTATATCCTACTTGAGTATAGATATCCCCACATTCACTGCACATGTATTCACTGTATTGCTCTTTCTCTACACTCTTTTCAGCTTGAGATGCTACCTGAGCTAACATGTACAGATTGAGTTCCTTTTTATAGGCTTCCCTAGCCATTGCTAACTCTTTCTGATAGGCCTTGATTTCTGATTTTAAGAACTCATTTTCTTCTTGTAGGGAGGCTAGAGTAACCGGGGCTTCTATAGTTGCAGATTCCAAAGGAGAAGAGAATTGTTGTTCAGCATTAACTTCATCATTTGCGTCCTCAACAGGTGGTTCTTGTGTATCACCTATTGGGTCGGTTTGTGTATCAGTCTCACCTAGGGCATCTTCTTCTTGCTCCCCAACAGGTGGTTCTTGTGTGGCACCTGCTGGTTGCAGGTCGTCTTCTTTTTGCTTCCCAACATGTGGTTCTTGTGTGGCACCTGTTGGGTCAGTGGCTGGTTCTTGTGTAACAGCCACATGCAGGTCATCTTCTTTTTGCTTCCCAACAGGTGGTTCTTGTGTGGCACCTGTTGGGTCAGTGGCTGGTTCTTGTGTGGCAGCCACATGTCCTATATCTTCTTGGATGTCTAGTTTGAATGTATCGGCAACTGGTTCTTGTGGAGCAGCTACCTCTGTTGAGAAAAATGATGTCACAAAATCGTGAACACTTTGTATTTCGACATCTGAGGGTGAAGGAGGTGAAGGTTCAGGGCTATGTGGAATATGGGGATTTAAAATGATAGGAGGGACATTTGGGGTAACAGCCTCAGTTGCTGCAAACAACATTGTTCATTGCCGAGGTAGGGAACCAGGAGAGACAGTAGTTTTCCTCTTGCGAGGACTTTTACTCAGGGTAAGGGAATCATCAGAAATAGTAGCTCCCTTAACTGAGGCCCTGGTTCTTCTTTTTAGTGGGGTTGCAGCTTTCTGTTGCTTTTTCCTCTTAAGGAAAGTGATGAGAGTATCCTCGTCTGAATCATCGGTAGGGATATGAACTATGGGGGTGGATGGTTCGGCTTCATCAGGGGGTGAGGACTGCTGTAGATTTTCAGTGCTCAATTGGGGTGTTTCTGCTGCTGGTTGCTGAGTTTCAACATCTTGCTGGGAATTTTCTTCATTTTGCTGAGGATTTTCCTCAGCTTGCTGGGGAGGGTTATTGAGGGGAGGTGGATTGTGCAGGGCGAAGCCTCTATTTATCAGGAGTTGGACCAAACGATGGTGCGTGAGGCAGAGGAGTTGGTGCCTTGCGTTCATAGTATAGTGTGCCATATTTTTTAGACATCCAAGGAGATAATAGGGCATATTTACTAGACGACCATGCCGCAAATGATTTAATAAAACAAAGTCGTGTTGGTAGACTACCTGATAACGGCCCTCGCAGGTGAAGTAATGCTTGACGAATTCTGCAACCTTTGGCCAAGGTGGTGGTAGTGATCGAAGCGCAACACCCCTGCCTTTGGCTTCCACCTGCTCCCCAGGTAACAGGAAATCTTGTTGTGCATTGAGGATAAGATGCTTCCTGCTGAACCAGCGAATACCATTGGTTGGAAGCCCCGAAACTTGTGCTATGTCTTCTTCTGTTACTGGGATTCTCACCCCTTGGACAGTAGAGTACCCCTCCCTCAAATTGCATGCAAATTCCAGAACCTGCTGTAAATCAAAATCCGGAAGTCTTCTGAAATAGTCCACCCATCCTGCTTGTAGGAAGATTTGGTATGCGTCTGGGTAAAGTTCCAGTAATGCCGTCGAGCCCAGTTCATGTCTAACAACATCTCCTCCCATAGTTACTATTTTAGGCAGAATACAAAGTGCAGAGCCGAGTTGCCGAGGTCGAAACAGAGCAGAACGTTGCAAAATGAAATTATGACGTGATAAGGTATAAACGAGGTGGATTAGACACAACCGCGAGGAATAGGGATGGCGGTGATCGGTGTGTTATGTAATGATTACAATATTTCGGTAATCCCCCCCCAACTGCAGCTGAATGATATGGTTGGCAGTACGACGCTTTTAGCGGTCATGTCAACTATCTCCTCATTAACTACAATTTAATATTCACACTTAACATGCATACCTTTACAATTACCTTTGGTTGTTGCGCCGAAAAGTGTTATCTCGTCCTTAATAGGTCAATGATCATTATAGAAAGGGTTTGTAAGGTGTGAGGGTTTTTATACACGAGGTTTTTATTATTCACGAGAGGCAGTAGTGAAGGGATATTATTAACAGGATAAATGGTTGATTCCTTTGAATAAAGAATGATATGTTTCTATTGAAGTAATAGTTCATTCTTGGGAGTAAAAATGGGGACATTTAGGAAAATGGAAAAGATTGGTGTTTAAGCAGTGGGATTTGGTGTTTCGACACTGGAAAGTGGTGTTTGAGCAACGGGAAATGGTGTTTCAGCAACGGGGAATGGTGTTTCAGCAACGGGAAATGGTGTTTCGGCAACGGGAAATGGTGTATCGGCAACGGGAAATGGTGTTTCGGCAATGGGGAATGGTGTTTCAGCAACGGGAAATGGTGTTTCAGCAACGGGAAATGGTGTATCGGCAATGGGAAATGGTGTTTCAGCAACGGGGAATGGTGTTTCAGCAACGGGAAATGGTGTTTTAGCAACGGGAAATGGTAGAGGGAATGAATTATGATCTAAAATGACATGGCAATGCTTTCCAATCTACAGATTAATTCTTCCTATATTGGAATTTTTCTTTTCAGCCACCATCCAAAGCTAAGATCTGCAAAATAATTAATTGTAACATGGCAACTCTTGACAGGGATTATTAGTTAAGAAATCTAATCTAAAACTAAATACATAAACATGAAATAAAGTGCATTGAGGGATAGAAGTTTCCCCCAAAAAGGCATAGTGTATGTCTGTCATGCAAGTAGCTTTGAAATCCTCTTTAAAAATAGGTTGTTTATACAAACGAAGTCGATACCCATTTACTAATAATGGTGTTCTAGAATCATCAATCGTTAGGAGTCTGACTGTTCCATTTGGAAAAACAGTATCTACTTCATAAGGTCCTAGCCACCTTGTTCTTAATTTACCCTGAAAATTTTCAAAACGGGAGTCATACAGTAAAGCCCAATTACCTTTTTGGAATTGCTTGTGCTTAATAGTTTTGTCATGCCACCTGGTTCTTTGCTGTTGTATCATGGTTGTTTGATGGATGGCATCCAACCTCTTTTCATCCAATTCCTGAAGCTGCTGCAACCTAGTTGTCTGTGCATCAGTCAAGTCAAGGTTAACAACTAAAGCAGTCCTTAAGGTTTTGATTTCAAATTCCACAGGAAAAACAACACTTTTACCATAAACTAATTCATAAGGTGAAAAACCCGTAGTGTTCCTCCAAGTAGTTCTGTAAGCCCATAATGCTTCAGGCAACCTTTGAAACCAGTCCCTTCTATTCTCCTTGACTGTCTTTGTTAAAATGACTTCTATGACTTTATTTGTACTTTCCACTTGCCCATTTGCCTGGGGATGATAAGGTGTAGTCATTTTATGCTTAATGTGATATCTCTGGAGTGTATCTTTGAAGCCATGAGAATTAAAAGGAGGTCCTCCATCTGTAACTAACTCTCTAGGCAAACCAAACCTAACAAAGATTTCTTCAAATAGAAAAGTTAACACTGATTCTTCATTAGCTTTGATGAGTGCCTTAGCTTCTACCCACTTAGTCATATAATCTGTGCAAACCAGTATATAAACTCTTTGATTGGATGGAGGATTGATGGGACCTATAAAATCTAGTGCCCATCTTTCAAAAGGTTCAAGTATTACCTGGGGGTTAAGCCGCATTTCATCCCTATGATTAGGCTGGCCCATTCTCTGACAGCTATCGCAGGCCCTAACATATTTCTTTGCGTCCTTGAAAAGTGAGGGCCAATAGTAACCCATTCTAAGAACTTTGTGTGTTGTTCTTTTGTCCGCAAAATGCCCTCCACAAGGGCCATCATGGCAAGCCTTCAATATATCATAAACTTCATCTTCTCTGATGCATCTTCGAATTTCCTGATCGGGTCCTGTGTGAAAGAGACACCCACTTATCCAGCTATACCTAGCACTTTGCTGAACGATCCTTCTTTTCTCTCTGTGCGATAGGTGTGATGGTAGTTTCCCTGCAACTAAGTAATTGGCAATGTCTGCATACCAAGGTGAGTGAGCAGATACTGAAAATAAATATTCATCAGGAAAAGAATCATCCACTGGAATATTGTCATCAGTTTTTAACCGAGAAAGAAAATCAGCAACTACATTTTCTTTACCTGGTCGATCTACAATTGTGATATCAAATTCTTGTAATAATAATAACCATCTGGTAACTCGAACATTTGTAACTGATTTGTTCATTAAATATTTAATGGTCGAGTGATCAGTATGCACAAAAGTAGTGTAACCAGTAATATAATGTCGAAACTTATTAATAGCATAAATAACTGCTAAGAATTCTTTCTCAGTGACTGTATAATTAAGTTCAGCAGGGGTCATATTTTTACTAATAAAATAGATAGCATAGGGAAGATTGTTTTCTTCTTGACCCAAGACAGCTACAATTGCAGTATCTGAAGCATCAGAGGATATATGAAAGGGGAGTGCCCAGTCAGGTCCTCTTAAAATGGGAGCTGTAGACAATTGATGTTTAAGTTCATTAAATGCTTCTTGACAACCATCAGTCCACTTAAATTCAGCATTTTTCATAAGTAACACAAACAAAGGAGAAGCTATTTTAGAAAAATCCTTGATAAATTTTCTATAATATCTAGCATGTCCTAAAAAACTTCTTACATCAGTTTGTGTTTTAGGGATAGGCAAAGTCTGAATTACTTGTACTTTAGCTGGATCAACTTGAATTCCTAGGAATGAGATGAAGTGTCCCAAAACAATACCTTGATTCATCATCATATAGCATTTTTCAGTACTTAAGGCAAGATGTGCTTCTATACATCGTTTAAGTACTTTTTCAAGGTTTTGTAAAGCATCTTCAAAAGTCACACCATAAGGAGTAAAGTCATCCATAAATATTTCTAAGGAATCATTAAGCATATCAAAAAAAATTCCTATCACCGCTCTTTGAAATGTTGTTGGGGCATTACATAGTCCAAATGGAAGAACTCTATAGGCAAAAGTCCCCCATGGACTAGTAAAAGTGGTTTTGTCCTGATCTTGGGGTGCAATCTTGATCTGATTATATCCACTAAATCCATCCAAAAAGGAAAAGAATCTCTTACCTGCCAAATTATCTAGTACATGATCAATAAATGGTAAGGGAAAATGATCTTTCTGAGTAGCCTTATTTAGAGCTCTGTAATCCACACACACTCTCCATTTCCCATTTTTCTTAGGTACTATTAATAATGGTCAAACCCATTCACTATCAGATATAGGATATATAAATCCTGCATTCAACAGTTTTTGAAGTTCTTCCTTCACAATTTCCCTTAAATTGGGATTCATTCGTCGTTGGGGTTGACAGACTGGGTGGGATCCTTCTTTAATATAAATACGATGAGTACATAATTCAGAAGAAATTCCCTTCATATCTGTGTAATCCCATGCGAATGCTTGTTTATTCTCGTGGAGTAACTTCATTAACTGTTGTGTTTCAGCATCTGTTAGGTTAGGGTTTATATTTAATGTTTTGCCAGGCTCGATTTCGACTATTATACTTTTGGAGGAGGTGTCAGCTGATGTCTGAGATAAGTCTTCAGTTCTAAGATTTTGCTATGATTCAGATTCCAAGATTGTAGTCAAGTGATCATGTATTTCAGAGTTAACCGAAGAAGGTTCAGAAATAAAGCTACTAATTAATTCATCTTCGGTTGAATCCTTAAAAGTTAGGGCTTGTCTGACAGTCAAAATGGGTTGGGTCTCATCGTCCTCATAATCTAACCACACAGAGTTATCATTATTAATCATAGGTGTAGCATGAGGGTACAGAGTAAGCTGTTTGGTTTCACATCCATTAGAAATTGTCATTGAACCTGACCTACAGCTGATGAAGGCATCTGCTGTAGCCAGCCAAGGTCTTCCTAAAATCAATGGATGCCCCCCCAACTTTGTTTTGGTCTGTAACACCACAAAATCAGCTGGGTAGTTCCAAGATTCGACTGAAATTATCAGGTCTTCAATGACTCCTTCAGGTTTGATTGTGGAGCGGTCAGCTAGCTCTAGAATGGTTGGGGTTTCCCTAATTACATCCTTTAACTGTAATAACTGTGCAGTTTCAAGTGTCATGATGTTTATTGTAGCACCCAGATCTACTAGAACTCTAGAAACAAAAGTTTTTCCCACCTGTACTGTGACCGTAGGATGACCAGGGTCACCATATTTCATACGAGGGTTTTTTTTGACATTAGAGCAGCTAGATCACCCATCACATGAACTGTGAGGGGGTCCTTAGCTTTTCTTCCAGGTTTCTTAATACAAATATCTCTAACAGTTCTAGCATAAATTGGTACATCTCTCAGTGCTTGTAAGAGTGGAATTTTAACATATAAATTCTGCAGCTCTCCTAACAGATTAAAAGCAGGTGGCTCAAGTGTTTTGGTAAGAGCCAAACGTTTAGGGAATGGTGGCTCTGCTACTTCAGCAGTCTTTTTAGAGGATGTTTCAACTGTTTCAGCATTGTTATTAGAGGATGATCCAACTGTTTCAGCATTAGATGACTTTTCTTTTCCGATTTCTTCTTTATCAAAATCGGAAGTAATGTCATCAATAATGGGTTCAACTATTCTTCCAGAGCGTAAATGAATGTCATTACATTGCATAGGGGAAACCAGTTGGTTTTGAACATCAATTACCTGCAGAGCTTTATTATTATTCGGGTTGGGGTTAGGTTGTACAGGCAGCTGAGGTCTCATTGTCTGATTATTTGGTGGAGCATTTGATGGTAAGGAGAGAGATTTTTGATACTGAGGTAATTGGTTTGGAAATGGGATCTGTGGAGCTGTCCAATTTGGGTTCCATTGATTAAAATAGGTTTGCTGTAGAGCCCAGGGATTCCACATCATAGGATCAACAAAAGGAGGGTTCGGTTGCTGCATGGGTGGGAAATTCATTTGATTAAAGTGTGGGTACTGCATTTGATTGAAGGGTGGGTAATTTGTTTGAAAAGGAGGATGATTATTCCAACGATTAAATGACATGTTATAATTCGTACCTTGTCCTCGTGGTTGCCATTGCCTTCTCTGTGTGAGGAGGTACACTGCTTCAGCTTCTTCTTCAGTTGGTTGCAGTGCTGCTTTTATTCCTGGCAAAGAAGGGCATTATTGAGTCTCATGGTCCTTTTCATAGATAGTGTAGATTGGTACCTTGTCCAAGGGGCATTCCCTTAGTGGGTGTTTTTCCCTGCATTTAGAGCAGAAAATAGCCAGAGCAGCTTCTGCTTCTGCCTGCTTCTTTTTAACCTGCAAGGTATCAATTTGTGAAGCAAAAGAGCTTAACATTTCAGTTTTAAATTCTTCAAGTAAGTTACCTACTTCGGCCCGTGTTGCTCCTCCATTTGTTGATTTCTGGACTCTTGAGTATGTACTATCTTTGCTCTTTGGTCTGCTTGCTACTCCTCTCGAACATCTTTTATAGAGATTGATAATCTCATCATAGGATTACTTAGATATGTCTCCTTTTCCGAGCATATTCAACATATCTAAACAATCATCTCGTACCCCTTTTAGCAATATTGACTTGAGAATATCCTTACTCATATCAGGATGATCAGATTGCTGTAAGTTATATTGTAGCCTTTCCACGAAGTCCTCCAGACTTTCGTCCTCCTTCTGAGTCATCTTGAATAATTCCTCCTTCCTTTCTCTTCTTCGACAATAATCTTGGTATTTAGCCAAAAATTTCTCCTTCATCTGGTCCCATGTTGTAATCACATGAGCTCCCAAGCTCATGAACCATCTTAATGCGTTTCCTTTTAATGTAGCTGAAACAACTTCAATTTCTGAGTGGCATTAACATAGTCATAGCTTCTACACAATATATCAAATTCAAAAAGAAATTTATCAAGATCTTCTGTGGATAACCCATGGAAATTGGGTAATGCTGAAAGTGGGATATTCTTCATAGGAGTTGCTCCTCTGGGGAGATCTCCAATAGGGAATTCCAGGGTGGAGAGAGAATTTTCTCCCCTTCCTTCTATTTTGCGACCTCCACCGAAAAGTCCTTCATTGTTATCCTCCATTGGTTGTTTTCCTGATGCGCTTGCCCGATCTTCGAAGTTTTCTTTTGGAATTTCAATGTCCTGCACTGGTTCCTCCACCTTAATTTCCTCTATTGGTTCTTCTACTGGTCGTTCGTCTTCTTCCACCGGTTCCTCAGTATATTCTGATGGTTCTATAACCCTCTCTGGTCCCACTACTTCCTCTGTCTGATAGTCTGTCTGGGAAGAGTGTTGGGTCTGTGGCCTTCGAGAGCTTAACCTTTGGGATGTCTCAGCTTTTGAAATAATATCATCAATAAAAGTTTTTCTTCCTCCTCCTTTGCCTTTGCCACCTGAATGGTTAACCTTCTTGCGTCCTCTCATGCATCCTGCATCTCTAAAAGAAGATTGTTAATACCCTTAAAATCTTCAGTCGCCTTCCCCAAGAACGGCGCCAAAATGTTGGTCACTTTAATTTTTTATTAATAAAACAGTCGAGTGCCACATAAATTATCAACCCGGTAAAGTCTGATTATTCCAAAGGTGACTACGTATTTTATGTACTCAATCTTAATGGTATTAAAAGTTGTAGTATAAACAGTCTACTATCTAATAAATCCCTACTCTGTGTTACAGCAGTTACAGCAGTTACAGCCTATTGCAGGAATGAAGTAAGAAAAAATAACTTAAAGGAAACAAATCTGCAAAAGGAAGTGATGGCTGTCCTGCAACAAAGGATCAGGACCCTATCCTCAGAGTAAGGACTTTTAGCACCTGCCTCTATTGTCCAGTTCACCAATACACTCTGTAAATCCTAATCACCGGTGAGGCACTCATATAAAACATCAATCAGTTAAAAAGGAAAACAGAGTTTCAGCAAGAGTAAATATCATTAGAAGCAGTACTTGTGATATAAACAGAAATCACACACACACCACACAACAAAAAGAAGATGGGTGAATCTTGTGATGAAGGTGGGCCCTATCCTTCTCACAAGATTCCCCAGAACATAGAAACTAAGATAAAATACTCAGAACAGAATCGTATTCATCTGCCAATAAATCATATTACAAAAAGAGATTTAGTCTCATCCCTTCACTACAGTTTCTATGTTACAGCTTGTTCCCTTCTTTTCTGTCCATCCCTCTAATGTAGATGTCTCCTCTTTATAGAGGAGACATCTATTACAAAAGATTTTCATACATTCTGATTCAACCCTTTTGTACCAAAAATAGGAAAGTCAGTTCTCGATAACAAAATATTGTTACAGTCATGTGGATCATGATCATTACGACCAATATAGTAATCGGTCAGACTCCTTTGCCGATGCAGATTTGTTACACAAATCTCAACTGTTCCTCAAAGTGCGCATGTTGTTCGTGCTGTTTCAGCTTCGAGGTTCATGCTGTTCTTGCTGTTTCAGCTTCACGGTTTGCACTGTTTCCGCTGTTTCAGCAACTGCAAAATGTGATCCTGCCAGTTAGGCAGTTTCAACAATTGGTCAGCACTTAATCAACTTCAGGGAACAATTATAAAGATAGCATGATTACGTGTTGAATAATTAAACATATAGCAATGAGGAGAGTTACTCTATACCTTTTGGAGTGATTAAGCCAAAACACTAGCAAAGGCTTTCAACTAAGGGTTGAAGAGGGTAATATAATGGCAAAATATACGATCGAAAATAGCCAATATGGGAACCTAACACTAGCCTGACATGGTATTAGAGCACAGGTCCCAAATTAGTTTTAATGTTGTAACTCCTATTAGTTTTCTACCTTTAAATGATCCCTCTTTTCTTCCCTTTTTTGTTATATCTAATGAAATCTTTGTCCATAAAACCTCTCCTTTCCATTCTTTGCACTGGTCTGACCTATTGGATTTGAATTATCAACCTTTGTATCTAATTTTTGTTGTGGTGTGAATCTCCTAATGCAATGACCGTGGATATGGTTGTAGTGTTTCTCTGCCCATTGTCATGTACACAAATTTCATGGTAGTAAAAACTAAGAATATGAATAGTCAACTGCGTATGTTTCACTGGTGGATGGTCTGCACTCAATTTCAATCGTGTTTGTCTCATCTCCTCATTTTCGTTGGCTCACCTCCATGACTACAGATTGCATATACCCTTGATCTCCTCTAGTTTGTGGTTAAAATTGTGTAATTAGGTTTGGTCTTCATAAGTATGAAATTTATTCTTGTAAATATAAAATGAAAAAGAAATTACTATAATTATTGGAGCATGGGTTTCATGCTCAATTTCTTTTATTTTATAATTCAAGAACCCATTGAGTGCTTCTAGGGTTTGTCCTAGGTATAAGAGTCATTGTCATATATTGAAGGCCCTCTAGGCACGTTGTCAAATATGTGTGTGTGTGTGTGTCTTTAAAGTGTCAAAATACTTCCAAGATCAAGTCAGCCTGATGAGTTGTCAAGTTGGACTAAATGAAGAGCCACGTCCAACCTTGAAGACACCTATATATAAGTGGAACTCATCCTCCATTTGGATAATTCACGCACTCGTCTCTTATGCAAAGAAGAAGAAGAAGAATAAGTCAAGAAGGAAGTGCGAAGAAGAGGAAGTTGAAGAAGTCGAAGTTTCTGGGCCTTATCTATTCTTCTGGGAAGATTGAAGTTAAGGTTTTTCTGCACTGGATCTTCTGGGGTTTTATTGTGAAGGAGAAGAGGAAGGAAAGGAAATTGAAGGTCTCTTAAGGAATCCTACTAGCCCTAGGACTCAACTCAAGGCAAGCAAATTCAAGAGGAAGGCTATTGGAGGGAGATCAAAGTATCCTAGAGGAGCAGCAACAGTTGTAGCAGTTGCTGGGGAGCATAATTTTCAGATCTACTGGGAGGTAGAAGATATTGCTTCTAGAGGTCATGGAAGACTTTATATTGGAGTTTATTTGTCTGAGTCCAGGTCATGGTATTCGTCAATTGAAAGATCTAAAAGATAAATAAGATATTTACAGGTTTTCCCCTCAAGAGGGGGGGTTTTGGCACTGGCTTGCAGCCTATATACTGTGTCATTTTTCTTACTGTTTTGGTAGTTGTTTGATGTATTTCACATTGGAATAATAATTAACAAAGCTAAAAATTAAAAAGGTAACACAAACAGTTATCAAGTTAAGAGAATTAACACATTCATTTCCTATTGAACCCTCAACATGGCATTTGAGCTTTGGTTCTCTAAGGGCATCATGAAGGTAATATCTACAATGAAGAAGTTCATCAAGAATATTGCAAGCCATTTCAATAAAAGTAACAAGGAAGCATGGAGTCTCTTATTCACTTCAAATAAGGAATCAATCAATGAAAGGGATGGAGGTCTTGTTTTGGCTTTCTCTGGTACATTCCAAGACAAAGACATCTGGGTAATTGATAGTGGTGCATCAAGGCACATGACTGGTCACTCCAACCAATTGAAGACCTTATCAAAAGGAAAATTCACTTACTCTGTGGAACTTGGAAACAACAAAAGCTATCCGGTGAAGGGAATTGGATCAACTTCCATAAAAATCATGGATGGAAGCAACAACCACCTCAACAACATTCTATTTGTTCCAGGTTTGCACAAAATTTTACTTTCTATTTCAATTTTATAAGATAAAGGAGACATGGTAGCCTTCATTGATGGAAAGTTAGTTTTTTGGGGAAAGGGCTCAAGCATAGATCAAGATAAAGTTATTGGTATTCAGGAAGGAAGGATTTAAAGATTAATATCTCATGTAAACCAAGCCCTAGTTCACACTGAGATTAGTCCATGTGAACTTTGGCATCGAAGGTTTGGTCATCTACATTTCAAAATTATTCCAACTTTAAATTCCATAGTAGATGGAATCCAAAATCTAAAGGAAGATCATGAAGGTTTCTGCAAGGGATGTGCATTGGGTAAGAGTACCAAGAGACCATTTGGAAGAATTTCTTCATAGTGGAAAGAAATCTTGGATCTTATTCACTCTAATGCATGTGGCCCTATGACTCCAAAATCACTTGGAGGCCATCTATACTATGTCACATTCATAGATTATCATTCAAGAAAGACCTGGGTTTACTTAACGAAAACCAAGGATTAAGTATTTCAAAAATTTCAAGAATTCAAAGCTGAACTGGAGAACCTTATAGAAAGAAGAATCAAAATACTAATATATGGTAATGGAGGAGAATATACATCTAAAGAGATTATAGCAATTTGTAAGGAGTCTGGGATTAAGAGGGAGTTGATAGTCCCATACAATCCCGAACAAAATGGAGTCATAGAAAGAAAGAACAAATCCATTGAAGAAAGTGTAAAAGAAATGTTACATGAACAAGATCTACCTAAGTTTCTATGGGGAGAGGCAACCAAGACAGTGGTCTACATTCAAAATCGATGCCCTCAAAGATCTCTAGATAACAAGACTCTGGAAGAAGTGTTCACTGGGAACAAGAGATCTATAGATCATCTCTGAATCTTTGGGTGTCATATGTATTTTCATATACCAAAGGATAAAAGAAATAATTTGGATCCTTCCAGTATGAAGGGGACTTTTGTTGTGTATAGTAACTCATAAAAGGCCTATAGAATCTATATGAGAGATGGACATCACATTGAAGTTAGTCTTGATGTCATATTTGATGAGACTATAACATTCAAGATGTCAAAAGAACTTTCCATAGATTATGATGATGAAGAAATTCTGATCTTTGAGGAGGAAGTTGAAAAGGAAGGAGAAGGATCACACCATGCAGAAGAAGGGCCAAGTGAACCTATTCAGCTTGTGATCATTCCTGAAACAACCTAATTGGTTGAAATCCACACTACTTGATGCAGAAGGCCATGGGGTAGCACAAGGATCATTTAGAGAAAGTAAGAGACCCAATAAGTATTCTGGGTATGTTGCATACATGACAAAATTAATAGAAGCATAAGCATCCCACTTTGAAGAGGTTGTAGAACATCGATAATGGAAGGATGCCATGAATGAAGAGTATCAATCTATAATGAAGAATGGATTCTAAGATATCATACCTAGGCCCAAAGAAAAATTGGTGGTTACTTCCAAGTGGATCTATAAGATCAAGCATCCAGTTGATGGAAGTATAGATAAGTATAAAGAAATATTTATGGCTGGAGGGTTCTCTAGACTTCAAGGCATCGGCTATGAAGAAACATTTGCCCCAATAGTAAGATACATGATGATTCTATCATTAGTCTCTCTGGTAACACCAATGGGATGGAACATCCACTTAATGGATGTCAAGATTGTGTTTCTGAATGACACTATAGATGAGAAAGTCCATATAGAAAAACCCTTGGCATTTGAAGTCAAATATAGGAAGGCATATGTTTGCAGATTAAAGAAAGCATTATATGGCCTAAATCAAACACCAAGGGCATGGTATGCTATAATGGATGCATACCTATATAGAATAGGCTTCACAAAAAATTATATTGACTCGAACCTTTATATTAAGGTTGTAAACAATGAACCTGCAATTATTTTTTTGTATGTAGATGATCTTCTCTTGACTATTGTAGAAGGTCGAATTGAAGAATCTAAGAATAAAATGGCAACAAAATTTTACATGAAGGATCTTGGGCTGATGCATTACTATTTGGGACTAGAAACCTGGAAAGGACTAGATGAAGTTTATTTGGGTCAAGGAAAGTATGTGATCGAGATTATATAGAAGTTTGACATGATGGATTGTAAACCTATGACCACTCTGATGGTCACAAACTTGAAGAGACTTAGGAGTTTCGAATCAAGGCCTGTGAATCCTTCCAAGTATAAACAACTTGTTGGCTCATTGATGTACTTGGTGAATACTCGACCAAACATATGTTTTGCAGTAAATGTACTCAGTCAATGCCAAGTGGAGCCGAAGCATGATCATTGGATAACACAAAATCATATTATGAGATATATAAGAGGAACCATCAAATACTGTCTGAAATATGATAGAAGGAACGATGTCCAATTGATTGGGTATATAGATTCTGACTAGGGAGGAAATGAACAGGATGAAAGAATCACTACGAGAGGATGTTTCAGTTTAGGATCCTCCATGGTATAATGGGTGAGCAAAAATAAATACATTGTTTCATTGAGTAGTGTTGAGGTTGAATATGTTGCAGCATGTGAAGTAAGTAGAGAAACAGTTTCGTTAAGGAATATGTTATAAGACTTGTTTGAATGATCGATGAACCCTATAATGATACTTTGTGATAACACTAGTTGTATTCATTTGTATGAGGATCCAGTGTTTCATGGAAAGACAAAGCATATCAACAACAAGTATCACTATATTCAAGAGCTAGTACAAAATTATGTGTTGCAACTACGGTATATCTCCACTGATGAGAAAGTAGCTAAAATATTGACGAAATCACTTTTGAATAAGAAGCTTGTATACTTGAGGGACAAGCTTGGTTTGGTGGATTTGTCCTCCCAAATAAAGAGGGGGAGATAGACACTACATTCTTGTCTTCACTTGGGAAGAAAGAATGGAGGATTGGGTAACCATCTAACATTCGATGCTCTTTGATAATATGGTAGGGAATTCAATACAAGAGTAGTCGTGGATTGATATTCTTTGAGGATTAGCTACCCAAGATAAGAATTTTCCAATGGGAGGTCAAACTCTATGAACACCTGGGTGGGGTATGTACCTTGGGAGACAATGATGATGGTGTCTATATATATCATTGGTCTCACCACCATTGTGCTCTGATCTTGTGGAGAGATCGAGTTGTTAGTAAAGGCCTTGCTATGTGATAATGTTGGTTAATATGATGCTAGACAGATGGGTTACCAATCCAACTCTTCTTATGAGATCTCTACAAATTGAGAATGACCATGTACCTCTTATGAATACCTCCCTAGTTAAGAGGGAGTGTTGAAAAATGTGTAACTAGGTTTGGCCTTCATAAGTATGAAATGTATTCTTGTAAATATAAAATGAAAAAAGAAATTATTATTATTATTGGAGCATAGCTTTCATGCTCAAGTTCTTTTATTTTATAGGGAAAGCACCCATTGATTTCTTCTAGGGTTTGTCCTAGGTATAAGAGACATTTTCATATATTGAAGACCATGTGGGCACATTGTAAAAAAAAAAAATTGTCTTTAAAGTGTCAAAATACCTCCAAGATCAAGTCGGCCTAAATGAAGAGCCACGTCCAATATTAAAGAAGCCTATATATAAGAGGAACTCGTCCTCCATTTGGATGATTCACTCACTCATCTCTTATGCAAAGAAGCAGAAGAAGAAGAAGTCAAGAAGAAAGTGTGAAGAAGAGGAAGTCAAAAAAGTCGAATTTTCGAGGCCATATCTATTCTTTTGGGAAGATCGAAGTTAGGGTTTTTCTGCGTTGGATCTTCTGGGGTTTGATTTTGAAGGAGAAGAAGAAGGAAAGGTAAGTGAAGGTCTCATATGGAATCCTACTAGCCCTAGGACTCAACTCAATGCAAGTGAAGTCAATAGGAATGATATTGGAGGGAGATCGAAGTCTCCTAGAGGAGTAGCAGCAGTTGCTGGGGAGTAGAATATTTGGATCTACTTGAAGGTCGAAGATATTGAAGCCAGAGGTCATGGTAGACTTGATATTGGGGCGTATTTGTATGATTCTAGGTCATGGTATTCGTCAATTGAAATATCTAAAGGATAAAGAAGAGATTTACGGGTTTTCCCTTCAAGAGTAGTGGTTTTGTCCCTGGCTCGCAGCCTATATATTGTGTCATTGTTCTTACTGTTTTGGTAGTTGTTTTATGTATTTCACATTGGAATAATAATGAAAAAAGATAATAATTAAAAAGCAAACACAAATAGTTATCAAGTTAAGAGAATTAATACATTCATTTCCCTATTGAATTCTCAATAATTTGTAGACAGTGAAATTGTTGCTATGCCTAAATTCGCCTCAACATTTGGTGTTGACAACACTGTTCGAAGTGGTTTTGACAATATGAACAGGATTTTGATTACAAATATGAACGAGATTTTGATTACAAATAAATGGATATTTCAGCTGGTTTATAGCAATTTTATCATTGGTCAATGGTACATATGCTGGTGTTGAAGTATTAAAAAAAATGTGTTGAATGTTGCATGGTCACAACTCCCATTTTGTTATGCATTATATGGTTCTCCATGCCATTTTTTTCTATTGGTTTGAAGTATGAAAATTCAAATACATGTTTACTGATCACTTTTTTGAAGACCGTACATGTGTGTTTGGTTTAACAAATCATATATGATGCATTGAATATATGGTATAAAATGTTATACAATGGAGTAAAAAAAGGAAAGGCCATGACATATATATGTGATTCTTTTACATAAACCATAATTGCATATGAATTCATTGAGCTCTTCTTAATGGTCATATAATTTAGGGTTGAAGTGTCTCCTTCTTGTTATTCATTTCAATAATTTGGCGGTCAATTTAGCCTATGAATCACTAAGGCATCATAGCCTAAATGTTTACTTGTTAAGGAGTCATTCAGTCCTTGAAGTCCTGTGGTCAAAACAAGTCTAAATGTTTTGGAATTTTTTTCATATAAAGTCTACTCTAGATCTTGTTGCTGGTATTTTCATGATAAAGTGCTCAGAAGTAGCTTTCCAATGGTATATCCAGTTCTTCAAACTGACTTCTGGATCAAAAGTTGGAGCAAGTTCAAGTTTACTCTTCAAAACTAGGAAAAAAAGGGAAAATGCCTAAGTATGAATCTCGGATAACTCATATCAGAGATTTGGACAAGAAATTAGCAGAGTTCGGATCAAAACAACAATTAGCGATCGTCGATATCGCATATCGGTGATCAAAGGTTCTAATACATAGTGCAACTGCAAAACAATATCCTCGATTTATGATCGTCGATCAGACATATCGGCGGGGCCCAGGTCATATCGCAAATTGGGAATCAGAGAAATGGTGAGCAAGGAATGTTGTGATATAATGTTACAATATGTGAATTTCAATACAAATCTGACTCTAGTGATAAAGCATTGGGAGGGACGAATATAACTTAACAAAGGATTTTATTGGAAAAATAAAGCAGGACGAGGCCTTTTCTCTCTCCTCCAGTGGGACACATGGTGAGAAGCAATTGGTTCTGATATGCCACGTGGCATATGACGTCAACAATGATGTCATTGTACGGTGAACATGTGGCATGTAGATTTGGCATTTTCAAGGGTCCTAAGGGGGAAATTCAAAGTGACATGTGTCACCACTCACAAGGTGACACATGGCAGAGGATGACGTCAAGTCGCAAATCGACGATCGCAGGTTGAGGCACATCACTGCATCAAAGTTAAATCTTCCGATTGAGAATCTATGATTAAGGGGATCTAATGTGGGGGTTGGCCCATGGTCACAAATAGTTTAAAGAACCAAAGGTCGGGGCTGATAACCAAGGGTTATCTCACATTGACGATCGCAGAGGCGGACGATGGGATGATATATATATGTTTTATTTATTTAAATCAAAGTCGAGCGGAAAAAGGGTTAACAAAGGTTTTATATGATAAAACTTGGCGTGGGTCCTCCCCTATCCCCTCTCCACGTGGATCAGGCCACATCACGCATCGGAGATCGGAGGATTGATATTGTCGCTGCTCCAAAGTAGAAAACTCTAATTGAAAGCTCTGATATTGGGTTTGTAATGCAACGGTATTTCAAAGAATTGACCCCCATCCTAGCCACAGGTTATAGCCCTAAAAGGGCTCTGGCCCTGAGTCCCCAAGCCCTGGTCATGTAGTTTCTATCTAAACCCCAAGAGTTAGACATATCACAAAGTTCACACCCTACACAATTCAAATTGGAACACTATATAAAACTCTAATTATGTTAAAGTTCTAATTGAAGGGCTTCGATATTAGGGTTGGCACGTGGTCGTAAGGATTTAAAGAACTAAGAGACTAAAGTAGCTTATAAAGGAAAATAGCCCTCGGTAGGAGACTAAATACCTTAGTGCCCTAAAGCTAAGCACCAAGTCACAACCCTTGGTCCTATGTGAAGAAATATAGGAAGGGGCTAAAGCCAAAGGAGCCAAAACAAAAGCGGAAATTCAGGATTAATTACATTATAAAGGGCATTGGTAGCATTAAGCCGATAATCACTAATCTTGGTTATATAACATAATAAAGGCCAACAGATAAAAGTTGAAGGAATTAAAGAGTGTCATTGAAACAATAGAGCGGAAAACTTGTCTGATAAGACAATATGAAGTGTTAACAAGATGGATGAGTCAGCAGCTAGTAAAACGCATGGAAAGAGGGGATGATAGTTTGGAATAGACAATAGCAAAAAAAAAACCATAGCCACTCAAGTTTTAAAGGTAAAGGATTCACATTATTGAACCAATTTCCATATTTCTTGCACTTTCGAGTGATTTTTTTATTTTGAGTGTATTTTTTCAGTTATTTCTTCCAGGAATATATAGCCACAATGAGCATTAGATTTCCTTTAAAGACTCAACAGAACAACAAAATTTGTCTAGAATTCCTATTATTTAGTTATGTTTTAGAAATATCTACATGTTTTTAGTAGATATTATTTTTGAAATGAGTTTGACTTGAAGTTTGAATTTATTCGAGACAGTCTATAAGTTGTAATAAGACTTAGAAAGGGTTGGAATGTGTTGGATAATGTTGGATTATGTATGAATAAAATGGCTCTACATTGATGTAAGTCATGGATTGGACTCAAAGTGATCAATTTATAGAAATACAGAGATTTTTGTTCCAGAATTCCTATTTCAGACAATTAATGATGTGCATCTTATGTTAAATTGTTTATTTTCTCAGTTTCCATATGATTTTCCCTCTTTATTGTTGCAAGACGATTAAGGGCTGACTTTTATTAATTCTACTCTACTATGGATTGTTAGCAATATCCATGTTATCTTTCTTATGTTAAATATAGAATTAATCCCAATATGCACTATATTTAATTGATCTTAAATCATATTCATCTTATTCACTCCATAGACACTCTAAAATATCCAAAAGTTTGCATATCCCGCCCTATTACAGCTACTCTGTCATTTTTTGATTGATTACCCAAAGGTTCATGAGTCCATGCCCGATGGAATTTTCCTGCATCTTTCAACCAAACCTTTGAAAAACCCATATCTAACTCAAATAGATAGCCTAAAATTTGAAGCAAAAATCTAAATAATATAGAGTGATCCCTATCTAAAGTTGGAAGGGCTAGATCCCAGCTTTAAAAGTTGTTTTGTGGTCGTCTTTGTAGTTTTCTTCCTCAGTATAGGAAAATTATGGAGTGATAACATATTATATTATATAAAATTACCATATGGGGTATATGGAAGGTATATAATATATGTTTGGTGAGTGGAGGTTTATATACTTACATTAAACTATTGATTTTGTATAGTGAAGAGTAAAGTTGGTAGTGAGGGTTTTAAATCAGTTTTCTAAGAAGGCGAAAAGTAAGGTTGCAAATAATTTTAGAAATCAAAAGCATATAGTCCTTTTTGATGATGCATTCACCAATCTCCATAGTGGGATTAGTTCTCACTAGAAAAGAGAACTACCGTGAGTGGTCTAGGAAGATAAAACACACCCTCATTTTCAATGTGCATTGGAAAGGAATTTGTGAAGGAGAAGGAGACAATGCACCCAAAAAGCCTACTTTAGATAAGGACTTTGTCATCTGGGAAAAAAATAACAACAAGGCATATGCCTTGATTGTAGCATCAATAAATGAAGAGGTTGTTCAACAAATTTCGCCATTTTCAAATGCCTTTGAAGTCTTGAAGAAGTTGAAGTAATTGTATGACTCACACTCTGAACTTGAAGTTGTTCAATTGATGATTAAGTTGTTCAATCTTGAGCTGAAAAATGATGACATTGTTGCCTTAGAATCATAAGTAATATCCATTATGCATGACATAAAGTCAACCAGTGTTGAAATAGATGCTCCTCTCATAGCCTATGCCAGGGCACTATATATCCCTTATTCACATTATCTTGAGCCATTGCAAGAAAGTGGAACACTTAAGGAGATTTCCTTTGACTCCCTCGAGAAAATGTTTGTTGAAAGAGAGAAGGGTAAAACACATGGTAAAGGGAAAGGAAAAGAACCTAAGTCTACTCATAATGTTGTGGCACATTACAACATTGGAGTAATTGAAGACTTATTCAATGCTTAACTTGCTTCATTAAAAGATGCTTGGTTGCTTGATTTAGGAGAAACTTACCACATGACTTTCAAGAGATATTTCTAATTCTGATGGAGAAATATACTTTGCAGACAAGTCAAAAACTCAAGCCATCAGGGCTTGGCACCATCAAGCTCAAATTGCCTGGTCTTCCAGACTTTCTTATCTCGGATTTTAGGAGAACCTTGTTATATTTCATCCACATCCGCCTACAAGGAACTCCATTCATATATTTTATGGCAAGGTTGAGGTCATAAAAGCATCATATCACTCACTTGTCATGACCAGGATAGAAGAAGAAAGACTTCTGAATTTGCAAGGAACCTCTTCTCGTGCACATAACTTTTCATACAGTTCTCACTATCATGAAGGTACACTTCCATCAAGTCTTTTATGGCATGATATATTTGGACATATAAACTATGATAGCCTTTGTTTATTGAATAAAAATGGTGTTATTGGTTTTCCAACTATTCTTAGGAAACTTAAGCAATGTGATGTTTGTATCTTAGGGAAGCACAACAAACACTCTTTTCATGATTCCCATTCTAAAGCACATAGAAAAATTGAACTTATTCATTCTTATTTACGTGGCCCAATGCCCATTTCTTTTGCAAATGGTAATAAATATATGATGACATTTATTGATGACTACATCATAATGTGTTGGCTTTGTTTATTGAAGAACAAATATGAAGCTTTTGAAACATTCAATAACTTTACTACATGGATTGAAAATGATGCACAATCTCATATTGGATCTATTTGTATTGATAATGGAAAATAATATTCATCAAATGAATTTGAAAATTATCTTCACCAACATGGGATCAAACATCAAACAACCGTGCCTTATAATCCCCAACAGAATGGAGTAAATGAAAGAATGAACAGGACAATTTTAAATATGGTACGTTCGATGATGTTTTTCAAGAATGTTACATTGATGTTTTGGGATGATGCAGTTCTATGTGTTGTGTATATAAAGAATAGGTTTCCATATCATGCTATAAAAAACAAGACTCCCTATGAAATGTATTATGGCCACATTCCTTCGGTGAGGCATCTCAGGGTTTTAGTTCCACCTGTTATGCCTTGATACCTAAGGAACAAAGAATCCACCTTTGTGCAATGAGTCACAAATGTATCTTCTTAGGGTACTTAAATACTTCCAAATCATATTGTCTCTATGATGAAGTTAATAATAAGTTAATAATATCTAGATATGTGATATTTCTTGAATCTTCCCATACTGACAATGTTGTTGAGCAGTAGCTTGATCACCTGGATAGATTCAGACATCCAAAGTCTTTTCAAGAGTTTGATAATGAAATTCCACATCTTGAAGGGGTGTTAGGATATTCTGACACATAGGAAATAGTTAAGTATAACTTGGTCAGGTGTAGAGTCAAGTAAAGTGTGTTTCTTTACTATGTACTTTTGTAACTTACAATCCAACGATAACGATATGTAGTGATCTGACAGTTCATTCTCTCCTCGATATTACTGACACTTGATCCATGGCTTAACACCCGATTGGTCCATGATCTCTATTTAAAGAGCATGGACGGTCATTTGTAGGGTAGCCTTTCATGATAGAAGCTTATGTAAATTTTCATTTTTTTATTAATAAATTGCCTGAAGTGGCCGTGTTGGCTCAGGCCATGGACTGTTTCCCTCTTTGAGGGTTTTAACCACGTCAATAATACTAGTGTATTGATCTGTGATCTGTTTGTGAGCAGTGTCCTTTGGTGTTTTGTCTGAGGAACTTACCTTGTAAATTCCTACATGGTATCAGAAGAAGCATCTCCTTTATTGGTTGGTTTCACTGATTTTGATTGGGATGGTAACCCTAATGATCGAAAGTATACTACAGGTTATGTCTTCACTCTTGGTTATGGACCTATTACATGGGCTTGCAAGAAACAAAGTGCCATTTCTCTTTCTTCAACAGAAGCAGAGTATCGTGGGACAGTTGAAGCTAGTAATGAAGCCCTATGGCTTCATCAGATCTTGTCAGAGTTTCATTTTCGGCAGCAACATCCGACTACACTTTGGTGTGATAATCAAAGTGCCATTCAACTATGCAAAGGTCCAGTCCAACATCAGCGCAACATACACATTGAACTGCACATGCACTTCATCAGAAAGCTCATTCATGACCATGTTCTTCAAGTGAAATATTGTTCAACAAATGATCAAGTTGCAGACATCTTTACAAAGGCTCTCATAGAGGCGAAGTTTACTAAACTTCAATTTATGGTTGGAGTTCAGGAAGTTGTCACTAAGGGTGGATATGCTCTAATTCCTCCTTCCTTCTCCTATTATGTCATATTTGTACATCCTTCAATCCTACCTCAAGTTGTTCTTAAGGGGGGGATGTTAGGATATTGTGACACATAGGAAATAGTTAAGTATAACTTGGTCTAGTGTAGAGTTAGGTAAAGTGTGTTTCTTTACTATGTACTTTTGTAACTTACAATCTGACGGTCATGATATGTAGTGACCTGAAAATTCATTCTCTCCTCAGTATTATTGACACTTGATCCATGGCTTAACACCCGATTGGTCCATGATCTCTATTTAAAGAGCATGGAGGATCATTTGTAGGGTAACCGTTCATGAGAGAAGCTTATGTAAATTTTCATTCTTTTATTAATAAATTGCCTGAAGTGGTCACGTTGGCTCAGGCTGTGGACTGTTTCCCTCTTCGAGGGTTTTAACCACGTCAAGAATACTATTGTATTGATCTGTGATCTGTTTGTGAGCGGTGTCCTTTGGTGTTCTGTCTAAGGAACTTACTCTGTAAATTCCTACAAGGGGGGATCCCTATATTGGATTGATCTGTGGAATCTTCTTATGAAGCACTCTCTCCCTCACATGAAGTTATATCCACTTATGACACTTTGAGTGATGTGATTGACAGAATGGGGAAAATAAATATTGATTCAGCCCCATCTCAATTAATTGAGCAGCTCAGGCCATCTGAGAAAGGTCCTCCAAAATGGCTAACAAAGACACTTGAAATTGTTCATCCTAATGAGTTTAGAAAGACAGGAACAATAAGATGAACCAAACAAAATGGAGGTGATGTACACGATTCTGATTCACTCGTTGATATGGATGTTTCTTATGTTTGTGAACTGAATTTATCTACAGATTTTGAACCAACTTTGTTCAAATAATTTTCTTCTCATGATTAATGGAAACAAGTTATGCAGAAAGAATATGAGTCTTTAATATAGAATGGCACCTAGAAGCTGGTTGATCCTCCATTGGGAACCAAACTAATAGGTTGCAAGTGGGTCCTTAAAAACAAGTATAAAGTAGATAGCTCACTTGACAAGCATAAAGTCAGGCTTGTGGAAAAAGGTTTTGCACAGAAGGAAGGGGTCAATTATGAGGATACTTTTTCCCCCATAGAAAAATGGGCTACCATCCAGACACTCGTTGCCTTGACAACTTAGAATGGTTGGAAAGTCCATCAAATGGATGTAAAAATTGCTTTCTTGAATGGAGATTTGAAAGAGAATGTTTTTATGTCCCAACTCGAAGGATTTACTATGAAAAAGTATGAAAGCTTGTAAAATCCTTGAATGGCCTCAAGCAAGAATCGCAAGCCTGGTACAAGAAATTGGCTGAGCATCTTCTGAAACTCAATTTAAAACATTATGATCTTGATGATGCAACTTTTTTTTTCAAGAAGGTTCGAAAAAAATTTGTATATATTGTGGTGTATGTAGATGATATTTTGATGACAGAGAACAGTGAGAACTACATTGCATCCATAAAGAAAGGACCGAGGAAAGGTTTTCAAATGACAAATTTGGGTTATGTTCACTACTATCTTGGTATTGAAGTAACCCAACATCCAAAGTTTATATTTCTCTCTCAAAAGAAGTATATTGGAGATCTATTTGACAAATTTGGCATGGTTGAGTGCAATCCTTTGACTACTCCAATGGAACATAACTTAAATCTCACATCCACTGAAGGAAAATAATTTGAGGATGCAACAAAGTACAAACAACTCGTATGAAGTCTAAAATACTTGATTACCACTAGACCAGACATTTCATTTAGTGTTGGAAACCTCTCTAGGTTTATCCAAAATCCTTGTGACGGTCATTGGTCTACTGCAAAAAGAGTTCTAAAGTACTTGAAGGTAATTCAAGACTTTTGACTCAAGTATACATAGGTGGGTGACTTCAGCTTGATTAGATACTCTTATTCATATTTTGATGGAGATAAATAAATTGGGGTATCTACATCAGGTTATGTTATGAGCCTTCGATCGGAATTTCTCTCCTTGAGGTCACGCAAACAATCAACTTCCAACATATTCCACAACTGAGGCAGAATATGTGTCAACATCTAAATAAACAAAAAAAATTGTGTGGCTCAGAAAAATTCTGGAAGATTTGTAGGAGAAACAAGTGCATTCAACTCCTCTCTTAATTGACAGCACTTATGCAATAAAGTTGGCTAAGAACCCAAATCTCTATGATCGAACGAAGCATATCAATATAAAATATCATCTAATTCGACATCATGTTGAGACAAAAATAATCCACCTACGATATTGTTCCACAAATGAGTATATTGTAGACATCTTCACTAAAGCACTTGGAAGGGAAAAGTTTGAAAGATTCAGAATGATGCTTGGACTCACCAATATCCCTTTAGATTAAGGGGGTTTATGTTGACATATAATCTTTGGGATTAGGAAATCCTATGTAAATATTTAAAAGTAGATAAATAAAGGAAGTTTGAAGACGAAGAGACATTTGGAGATGAAACCCAATAGTCTCCCTCTACTTGTGTATATCTATGTTCTATCTTAATGCAAAAAACAACAATTCATTTGTGGAGTTACTCTTGGCCTGAAAAAAAATTCCCTCACCTGAGAAATGTTTTTCCAGCCTTCCAATGCTCAACCGAATGACTTCTTACTCCTCGACTCCTATAGCAATGTCAACTTTTGTTTTCCCTTATTCATTTTCATTGGCTCTATGTATCTTCTCGTGGTTCTCTTATTCCACTATCCTTTCACAATCGAATGTTTTTTTCTTCCTTATGTGCTCTGCAATGATGGTCCTCTAATACCCCTTGTAACCATTTCAAATCCCTTTCTCCTTCTTTTCCCGCTATCGTCATTGTCTTTCGGTTGGACATGGGGATTCCTTGTGTCAGCTTCCTAGGCCATATTCTTGTTGGTTCACTTGGCCGATTAGACCTACCAACATGTCCCACTCTCTTCTTTAATTTTTTGTCCCATTATGCCTTGCAAACTAATCCAAGGAAGTATGGACTCTATGTCCTCTTTTCTACCCCATTAATTATTATAACCAGAGTCATTTAATGGCACTTTTGTCAGTCTTCCCTAGTTATAAGTGGGCTCTAAGAAAACAATCAGGTTTTCCTTAAATCCCTAGAATTATCCTTCCTCAAACTCGAAAATCCATTTCTTTTTTTTCTTTTTTTTTTACGATGAAAAATTGAACTTTCTATTAAGGCAATAAAAAGTTACATTTGTAGATGCAATTAAGAATTATGAGTATTGTATGTCCACCAAAAACATATAGCAATACCACATTTGGGTTGATCGTAGCAAAAACTACTCAGACCAATATAACAAAAAATAATAACCATGTCCAGATCTTGGGCCTCCCCATTAATGGGGAAAACGACCTATACAATAGTATGTTTTATATAAAAAAACCATAAAGTATATACCAATATCCACCAAACCATAAAGACTCTGATGAACAGTAAAACCGTTAACAAAAAGTTGAGCTGATAGAAGATAAAAAAAACTTTTAATAAAAATCTAGATAGATCAAAAAATGTATGGTTGATGATCCAACACATGGATCCTATCATCCTCCACTTCATTTATGCACCAGTCACCCAAATCCTATTGCAAACCTTCCTTAGAAAGGAGGTATGCTTATGTATTCTGCTCCTTGTAGATGTGGCAAATAGTTATGAGATCAAAACTCAATTTTAAATGTAAAATTTCTTCTAATATTGGAATCAAAATATAATTTTGACATCTCTGTACTCCATTAAACCAGTTAATAACATTTAATGAGTCACCAAAATTTGAACTGATCCCATCCCCAAATGAATAAGCCAACACAATAATAGTTTCAAGGTTTGAAGTTCTACATAGTTGTTTGATCCTGAGCCAAGGCCCACCGAAGCTTTGATAGTTTTGTGATTATTGACATGGATAACTAACCTTGATCCACATCTATTCTATGCATCAGATGCTCCATCAAAGTATTTCCATGGTAAGTCAGCCTTGATTTGTTCTTCTCTAATGATCCTATATTTATTTTTTGGATATGGAAAAGGGATTAAAGAAAAAATAGAGGCATATTCAATGGCAATCGGAGAGTGTGAGGGAGTGATGCCCTGGAAGATGGCGTTATTCCTAACCAACCAAATGTCCCAAGAAATTATCAAAGGGATATTTCTGAGATTTTCATCTATAGCAGAATTCCACCATATTTTCCAGGCATCCTAGATATTTTCCCCATTCCATGTTTGTGATATCCCCAAAAGTCTCAGTTTGGCCTCCCAAATCTTATTGATAAAAGGACAACTTAATAATAGGTGACAGACAGTTTCTTCCAAACTTTTGCATAAAGTACACCATCCAAGACCATGTTTGTTTCACTTCTGAAGGTTATCCCAAGTAGGTACTTTATTTTTTAGGATACACCAAAAGAAGAGTCTTAATTTCTTTGGGATTTTTAGTTTCCAAAGAAGCTTGCACCACTAGTCATGTACCCCCCATGCCCTTATGTCCATTAGATAGTTGTAGCCATACTTGGGAGTATATTTTCCTATGGGAACATGAACCCATAGAAGCACATCTAGGTGATCCCTTATCCTAACATTAGTGCGTTGCAATTCTCTTAGATAATTCTTCCATTCTTCTTCCCAAAGGGGCACTAATTATAGATCCTATGTTGTTTTCCATCCCTAATGCCAATTTGTGCAAAGGTCCTCCCTTGCAATATGATTCAGGAATTGAACACCTTGGGTATGCAAACAATACATTGACTACCTTGAAAGAGTGAAACCCTCATTTCACCCCACCCACAGATCAATTCCTATTCTGAGTTTTCCCCATTTCCAACATGCCAGGCCAAACCATCTTATACAATGATGAAAAAATATAATGTCACCCTCCATATTGTTGAAGCATAAAGGGGCCATTTATCAGGCCTGCTCATCCATTCATCAATGGGTATAGGTCCATGTATTTTGAAAATCCATGTCCTAATACTTAGGCCTATTTTTTTCATTAAGATACTACATAATTAGAATATTTTCAATGATGGGATATTACGCACGGGCTGTCAAAATCATGCTATGGGAGATTTTTGAAGACCATAAATAGATTTATTCAATATTCATACATAGTCTTCATTTTCTGATAGTTGAAATCCCTTTGATTGTTCAACATACACCTCCTCTTCCAAGTTTCCATTTAGGAAAGTCGATTTAAAATGCATTTGATACACCTTGATTTTTTTTAAACAAGCAAATTCCAAGAACATTATGATGGCTTCTAATCTGAAAACAAGAGGAAAAAAATCAAAATCAACACCCTCCACTTATGCATATGCTTTTCAAGCCAATCTAACATTGTTTCTTACTATATGTCCATCCTCCTTCAATTTGTTCCTAAAGATCCACTGAGTGCCAATTACATTTTTATCATTTGGTCTAGGCACAAGTTTCCATGTTTTTTTTTCTTAATTTGATTTAGCTCTTGCTCCATGGCATTGACCCAATGTTCATCTTTACTGGCTTGTGAAAAATTCTTTAGGTTCTATTTTGGATAACAAGGCAAAGTTTTCAAGATATGGTGAGCTTATCAATCTCCTTCTATTCTGAAACCCTAAATATTTATCACCAAAAATTGATTTTTGAATTATTTTTCTGAAGATACGTGGATGGAGTCTTTGGATGTTAAAATTATATCTACTCCTCTTCTTGTTGTTGTTCTTTTTTCTCTTCCTCTTCCTGTTTTTCTTCCTACTCTTCCTCTTCTTCTTCCTCATGTTGTTTGTTGAATAATTCCTTTGAGTTTTCATTTTCCTGTGGCCTTTTATTTTAAGGTAGTGCTTCATATATTTTTACATTGTTTCTCGTAACTATCATTTGTAGTCTCTTATTGTAACATTTGAACCCCTTGCCTCTAGATAAAGAGCCAAGCAAGATTCATCTGCCTTCTCTAGAATCATTTATTCCTAAATTGTCTTCATTTACCTTGATGAAGGAATTGTTGCCAAAATATTTGAAATGTATGACTAAAGCATGTTTGTCTTTCCATAATTCATAGGGGAGCCTTGGTGTTTACTTTGATTTGAGCTCTATTCAGGATGTGTATTGTTTTATTAATTATTTCTCCCTAAAAGGTTTTTGGAAGGTTTACTTCAATAATAATATTTCTTTCCATATCTTAAGTAGTTTTCTTCTTTCTTTCATCAACTCCATTATGTTGTGAAGTTCTTGCTATTGAAAAATTCCTTTTAATCCCATGTTCTTCACAACATTCAACGAATTCATCAGGAATAAATTCTCCTCCTCTGTTTCATCTCAAACATTTGAGCTTTAGATCAGTTTCACTCGAAACCAAGGCCTTCAAAGTTTTCAACTTATCAAAGGTTTTTGATTTTTCCATAAGAAAAGCAACCCATATTGTTCTAGTATAATCATAAATTAGGAGCATAAAGTATCTCTCACCTCTTATTTTTTTGTTATATTAGGCCCATAGAGCTTGTACGAACAAGTTATAATGGTTTGGTTGATGAGTACTATTTTAGATTGAATTTGACTCTAGTATGCTTCCCATGGTGGCAAATCTTGCAAATGGAATCACTTGGCCTTGAGATTTTTGGCATGTTTCTCACTACTTGTTCCCTATTGAGTTTACTGGATGGTCAAAACATATATGACTTGTCCTTCTATGCCATAACCAAATTTAATCCAATTTCCCCATACAACATTTTTCTTTGACTTCATCTAAGATATATACATTTATTGAAGTCATAGTTGCATTTTCCACCAAATTTCCTAATCCTTCTTTCCTTATTTAACATCCCTTAGAAAGAAATGTGAGATCATATCCTTGATCACACATTTGACTATCACTCAAAAGATTGTGTTTTAGTGAGTCAACGTATAAAACATTTTCATATCTCTTTAGATTTATAGATATGTATATTATTGTCAATATCATATGCATGCATTATATTAGGTCATGCTCTGTTGCCTGAGTCGACCTTCTTTCTCCTTGTAGCCTTGGCCTCCCGTTGTCGTCGTGGCCCCTCTGGATTTTTCTCCTATAGGGGTTCCTCCTCCTGAATCTCATATTTTGGCTCAGCACCCTCTAGAAGAGTTTGCATCGGCCTTCGCAAGTCCCATATCTTCATTACGACCTCCTCGAACCAGACCTCTTGTCTCCAAATTCGTAAAGGAACTTGAAGATATCCTCGAAATAATTTTACCTCCTTCCTTTCCCCATCGAGTTTCTCTCTCATTATTGAAAATAGGCTTGGTGGGTCATTTTAATGGCCTTTGGCCTTCTCCAAAATCTGAGAAAAAATGGGTTGAAAGCAACTAGTCATATTCAACCCATGGAAAAATATCCATTCGATTTTGTGGTAGAGGATTTTTCACCTTCCATTTTGAAACTAAAGAGGACAAAGATATGATATTCAGGAATGGGCCTTATTTCATGGATACAAGGGGTCTATATCTAAATAGGTGGATGCTAGATTATGACCCTGAGCTGGATGTCTCAAGTGTTGTTCTAGTCTGGGTATGTGTTCCTCACCTCCCCTTTCATCGTTGAGGAGATGAGTTAGTAAAATCAATAGGAAATGCAGTGGGAAAATACTTAGACAAAAGCAAACCAAAGGAGAATATGCATTCTTGTGGAAGGATATGCGTTGAAGTTGACTAGGCAAAGGACTCCTGGAAGCAGTAAAGATCAAGGTGGATATCTGGACACACATTCAGCAACTGGACTATGAGCAGATCCCATTCAAATGCAAGGTATGTCACGAGTATGGTCATTTCACTAATAGATGTCCAAAAAAAGAAGAACCTGAAGAAGTAGAAGCTAGAGAAAATAAATGGGAACCAGTAAAAAAAAATTGCGAATAAAACATCTGCCCCGCCAGCCCCCTCCTCGTCAGCTCCTCTCCCATCGAGCGCTCCCCTAACTCATTCATCTATTTTGCAACCCCTCTCATCTAATCCCCTCCTTGACTCCAATCCCTTTGGTCCTCTCGATTCTTCCCTCGATCCTCTTCTTACTTCTCAAGGTCCTACTCAGTGCTAATGCTTCTTCACCCCCCACCTTGGCCCCTCCTCCCTCCCTCTCTTTTCCCTCTCCTCTTCCCCCAACCTCCCTCTCACCCCCCCCCCCTTCCTTTGAAAGAATCCTCACAAGAAACCAGTCTAGAGACTCCCTTCTCTCTTCAGACCTCCAAAAAAGACAAGGAAGAAAAACCAACAAGGAAATAAGGGACGAAGTAGCTGCAAAGGAAATGGCAATGGGAACACAACAACCAATGGACTCTTTCCTTGAAAAAATCATAGGAAACAAGGAGAAAAACCATCAACCTAATTGAGGGAAAGGTCCCTCTGCACCAAGCCAAAGAAAGTAATGAATTTGGTCTCCTGGAATTGTAGAGGCCTAGGACACCCTATGAAATTCAATGCAACAAAAGACCTCCTAACAATGGAAAAACTTGATATATTCATGATCCAGGAGACCAAAATTAATGAACAGGAAATGGGAAAAATGATTCAAAAACTAAGGAATTATGATGGCTCAGCTCTCCAAGCAACTGGGGCATCAGGAGGAATTTGTACAATGTGGAGGAAGGACAAATGGGAACTGCAGAACCAACAAATAGACCAACATTGGATCAAAACAGAATTAAGAAATAAACTATCTGATATGCAAATTTTCCTTTACAATGTATATGCACCAAATCACTACAGAGATAAAGAGTCATGTTGGAGATCCCTCAAAGAAAACCTACTTTGGGATCAAAACAAAAGCATTATAGTAGGAGGCAATTTAAATCTGGTATTGAATGTTGAGGAGAAATCAGGAGGTACTTTTCATGCAGACCCTTCTCGAGACACCCTTGAAAGTATAATAGAATGTCACAATCTAATGGACATTCCCCCAAAGAACAGGAAATATACTTGGAACAATAAAAGGATTGGGAAAAGTAATATAAAAGAGAGATTGGACCGAATTTTAATACAAGACAGTATCATAGCAGAATTCAGCTATGCATCTTCAAAAATCATTCCCTCAATGGCCTCTGATCATAAACTAGTGGCTATCAGCTTAGGGACAATCAAAAACTTGGGCCCCCTCCCATTTTGATATAACCCTTTATGGAACAACAAAGAAGAAGTTAATCAAATTATAGTAGCAGCTTGGACTCAAAAGATCACGGGCTCACCAAGCTATGTGTGGGAAACAAAATTAAAAAGTGTGAAAAATGGTCTAAAATTTTGGGCAAAAAATAATCACAAGGAACCAAAAAAAAGAAAGGAATAATTGCAGAAAGAAATGGAAATAGTGCAGAAAAAGATAGAAGGCAGGGAAGACACAAAAGAGAATCAATTGAAGGAGAAAGAACTACACTGGGAAATCTATAGAAACAACAAGAAAGAGGAAGAAGAATGGAGGCTTAAATCCAGAAACCTTTAGATTCAAGCCAGGGATAAAAACGCCTCATTCTTTCATAATAGAACAAATATGAGAAGAATCATAAATCATATTGGCACAATAAAAGGTGAAGGAGATCAAGAGATCAAAGGGAAAGAGGCACTTAAAAAGAAGCATACAACCATTTCAAAAATCTATTAACAGTTGAGTTAGTAAATCTAGACTTTGATATCTTCACAAAGCACATTCGTAAGAGAAAAAATGAAGAAAAAAACTCAAAAATCTTGACATAGGTTGAAGAAATTGAGGTTCAAGGAGTTGTGTGGAGCCTCCAGCCTAATAAATCTCCAGGACCAAATAGTTTTTCAATAGCTTTCTACCACTTCTATTGGGCCACCATAAAAAAAGATCTAATAAGAATGACCAGAAATGTCTTTTGGAAAATGAAGTTGGGACGTTACACAAATTCGACCTTCCTAGCCCTCATCCCAAAAGAAGCAAGACCCTCAAATTTCAATCGTTTTTTACCTATCTCTTTATGCAATTCATCATATAAAATCATCACCAAAATCCTTTCCAATCGCATAAAACCTCTCCTAACCAACTTAATCTCAGAAAACCAAGGCGGTTATGTTCCTAACAAACATATCGTGGATAACGTCATGATCGTTCAAGAAGCACTACACTCCAGTTTAGCAAGAAAAGAGTAGGGCTTCATTCTAAAACTTGACATGGCAAATTCTTTCGAGAGACTCAATTTATATTTCTTATCAGTTGTTCTTAATAAATTTTTCTTCTCTATCGAGCTTATAGAAATTATCAATGCATGTATTGTCGACCTGTGGATAGCCCCTCTCATCAAATGAAAGTTCGAGTGAGTATTTTCAAATATCTCGGTGATTGAGACAAGGTTGGTCGGTGTCTGCCTTCCTCTATATATTAATGGCAGACTCTTTTATCATAAACCTTAAGCACAACTGAACAAATCACACCTTAACAGACCTATCAATAAGCTCTAGAATTAAAAGTATAAATCACTCCCTCTTTGCAGATGACACTCTTATAATGGGAGGAGCTTCATGTATAGTGGCACAAAGATTTAAAAAAGTGCTTGACATTTTTATTGAAGCATTAGGATGTTTACTCAACAACAAAAAGAGCATAATATATGGATGGAATGCACCCTCCTGCACCCTCCAAATAATTTCGCAAATCCTTGAGATCCCCCTCCAAGCACAATGGAACCACTTCCTATATTTTGGATTACCAGTGTCAAAAGAAAATCTCAAAGCAGAACTATGGACAAACTATATCGAGAAAATGAAAAATAAGATACATATTTGGGGAATGATCTGGCTTAATATAGCTGGTATAGTTACACTAATCAAGTCAATCCTGACAGCTCTTCCCCTCTACCAATTTTCAACTATTCTAGCCTCGGAAATTGTAAACAAGAAAATTGAATTAATCATAAGGATCTTCCTTTGGCGAGGAGGTAAATCAAAGACAAAAAAATTGATCCTCATAAAATGGGATCAAGTTAAATCCCCATATGAGAAAGGAGGACTCTCAATTAGACTTATAAGATTGATGAATTTGACCCTAGGAGAAAAAATAGCTTGGAGATTCATCACTGGGGACAATTGCTAGTGGAAACAGGTGTTGGAATCAAAATATCTAAATTACTCTCATTTCTCCTTTCTTTTAGGGAAAACACCAATTAAGCCATGTACCCAAATTTGGAAACTCATAAAAAAGGTCCTACCTCTCATCAAGGATAATACATCAAGACTATTGGGTTATGGTCAAGAGATAAATATATGGAAAGATAGTATAATGGGAAAGCCTCCTTTATCCACCCACCCAGAAGTTCAAAGGATAATAAGGTGGATGAACTCAAAAGGGTTATGTACATTGGAGTCAATATCACAATGGGATCAACATGAAAAATCATGGAAAGAATGGAAAACACATGATTTACCTCAAGATCCCAAACATCAGTGGGACTCTTTAATCTCCCTCCTCAAAGGATCAGCCCCAATCAATCAAGGAACCCAAGACTCTTTCATATGGGACCCATCCGAAGGAGATTACTCAGTGAAATCGGGATATCTAAAACTTCAAGAACAACAAGGGAACCAGGACTGGTCTCCATGGAAATCGGTATGGAAAACTGAAAGTCTCCCAAAAATAAAAATGTTTATATGGACACTTTTAAAAGGGAAAATCCTTACAGCTGACAATCTCAGGAAAAAAGGTTTCTTCGGGCCTTCTCGATGCCCTATGTGTCTCATGGTAGAAGGAGCATCCAACACCTCTTCCTCGAATGCAATTTTGCAAAAGAATGTTGGAGTCTTCTTATATGCCCCTTGGAATTAGTTTTGAACCTCTCTCGGCCCATCACTGAATTCTATGTAGCATGGAAAAATGAGTACCCTTACTCTCTAAAAAATAAGAACACCATTAAAATATACTGGACAAGCTTACCCTCCTTCCTCTACTGGAAAATATGGCTTGCAAGGAACAATCAAATATTTCAGAACTATAAGCAAGAAGTTGGCAAGGTGCTCTCAAAAGCATGGGGGCTAGCTACAGAATTCCTGTTAGCTAAAGGAACAAGAACAACATATTTCAACCAGCTACAACAGGAAGAAAGAGCATGGATTAGTTATGAAAACAATAGGCCAAAAATACCAAACATACCCAAAAGGAAAGAGCTCAATAAGAGATAGAAAATCCTCTTAAAGGACGAAGAATTGAGCTAGAAAATCTACTTAAAGGAGGAATAATGCATTCTATGGTTGAACACTCTTAATAGACCGTGTCTTTTCTTTGATGGTGCATCAAAATCTAACCCAGGGAAAGTAGGTGGAGGAGGCATTATTCTTGACCAAGGTAGGCATAATTCTATCTCTTTTGAGTGGGAATTGGGCAAGGTCTCAAACAACAAGGCAGAGGCATATGGATTCCTTTTGGTAGAAAAAAATAAATAAATAAATAAATCTAATGAACCCAGTCATTTTGGGAGATTCCCCCATCCTCATCCAAGAAATGGTCATTAATACCAAACTGAAAAATGCAGCGCTAGGCCAAATCACAACCAGGATTAGTCAACAACTAAAAGACTTGGGAAAAATCACCTTCATTCATATCTTAAGGGAAAAAAACAAAAATGAATACAATCAAGAAAATAAAGTAGTGGCATGATCCCCAAGAGAAGTGTGGATTGAAAATGATTTTTTTCTTCCAATTCCATAATCATTCCTTCCCCCTCACAATCCAATCACAGTCACTTCATAATCTGGATTGGCTTACATTAAATATGCACCTTTCTTATCAGAACTAGAGCATAATCTCTTTCAAATATTCCTTGTTGTTGCTCTCTACCCAATTTCGATAATCCTGAATGATCGTCCCTCTCCTTCTTCCTATGACCCCCTCCCATACTTCTCCTGCTTGATGCTCCCCCCCCCATGTTCTTCTATTTATGTTTTCCCTCCCTACAGTTCTATCCACTCCCTCCATTTGCATTTCCTCTCCCCACATTCTCATCCTCTTCTCTCTCTCAGCGGCCCTCCCTTCCCTTTGTTTCCCTACATCACACCCGCAGAGAGCATCCCTTTTCCCTTCTTCTCTTTCTGCAAGACAAGGGCGGGCAAGGATCTTCGATTCGAGCCTCCTTTCTCCTCGATGCCTCTCTGTCATTCAGTGTAATTTGGTGCTCCTGTTGATAGGTCGCAGCTCTTTACAACCCCCTCCTTCTCTATAAAGATTTATTGTGTCAATCCTTCCTCTGTCTAGGCCTCACTATCCTCATAACTATGGCCAGAATTTCGCAAAGGTCTTCAATCAATGCAAAGGGAATATGGATCTCCTTGATCAAGAATTCAAGAATAAGAAATGTGCTTACTGTAGAACCAACAAGTTTATGATTGATTAGCTGAGGGAAATAATAAAAGAAATTTGATGCCAGTCAAAGTTAGAAAATGAATTTTTAATGGGAAGACTTTCCAACCAAAATGCACAAATTGAAGCTCTTAACAAAAAGTGCACACATTTGGAGAACTCTATAACATTCCTAAAAGGAATCCTCACCAACCAGGTTGGGGAAAACTCAATTTCTGGGAACAGAAGCTGCAACAACAATCCAAAATAAGAGCCCTTTATAAATCATAAATAGGATCTTTTCGCAATTTTTACCTCGCATAAGTTTTAGCAACTCAAGTTTTGTATCTAAGTAGTTTCTATGAAATGTAAATGTCAGGTATTTCTGCAGTAGATTGTAAGAATCTATAAGCAATCAGTAGAAGGAAAATGTAGAACTTATGAAATCAGGAACTCATATGATTGGGATGGTGCCTTCTTCTTGCCCTCTCTCTCAATATGGCAAGCTCCAAAAATCATGTAACGGGAGATTTCTCCCTCCTCTTTTTTAAATAGAAAATCCAATATCCGACTTTTTAAAAAAAACATAAAAAACATTTTCAGTTTTAGTTGTTCAATTATCAAGGTTGATTGTTCCTTTGCCCATTATTTTGGTTGGTGCATTATTTCCAAAAGTAAGACTTCCTCCTTTGCCTTCGTTTAAATGGAGAAATTAGCTCTTATCTCCTATCATATGATTTGAACACCCACTATCTATGTACAATTTACCTCCTTTATTTTGTGCATATAAAGAAAATCTACATTCTTCCTAATTTACTTGCTTATTTTTCCATACCCTTGTAGATAAATTTTTCTTGTTTTGTTGAGGAGCCCTAATTGTGTTTCTTTTACAATCACTTTAAATGTGCCCATAATTATTGCACTTGTAGTATTCAACATTTTCCAATAAGGGGGGAAAATGAATTGTAATTTCTAGCATCACTCTCATTGAAACTTCTATGATTGTTGATCACATAATCATTCCTTAGAGCCTTGAATAATTATATGTTTCTATTTCTCATATAATCATTCCTTAGATAGGATTTACAATTTATTCCTTTGTGTCCAAAATCATTACACGCAAATAAAAAGCCTAAAAATAGATTTTGATACCTTAATGAGAAAGGCCTTATCAAGGGAATATTTCTTCTAAATCCATTCATGTTGTGTTTGTGATAAAATTCATCTCTTTTTTGCTTCTTTGCTTCATTTCTAGTGTTGCTTGTATTGTTGATATGGCCTTTGGAAAATCGTGTCTTTATAGGTTCTCATCCCCCTTTTTGGTGCTACTTATATTGTTGATAGTGTCATGTATCTATTGGTTCTTAACTTCATTTATGTTACAACCTAGTTCTCACTTCCTTTTCTAGAATTATTTTCATTGCTACTAGAATTTTTTAGCACACTATTGAAGGTTTTAGATTCTTCTCTGCATTCCTTTTCTAATGCCTTTGTGCTTGATTCTTCCTTTAATTTTCATGGTTCTCTTTGTAACCAAGACTTTCTTTAATAAAAGGAGACCTTTGGAAAGTGAGAATATTATCTAATGTTCCAATACTTTTTTCAAACATTAAGCTTTCATTTAATTGAGTAATTGATTATTCTAGTTCCTTTCTGAAGGAAACAACCTCTACTTCTAGCTTCTCACAATTTCTTTCATTTTCTTTCAACTAGCTTATCATATTTTTTTCTATTATCTTTTCTTACTTGAGTTGTCTTTAGGAGGATGACAGATGCCTCATCAAAATGATAACCTTTCTTTTCATACTTCAGCAGTAGTTCCTTCTGCTTTTTGGTAGTTTCCTTGAATCTACCTATTTCTTCTAAGGCACCTATTAGTTATTTTCAAGATCTACCTCCACTTCAACTTTTTCCTATGAATTTGTATTCTCATTTTTATTTTGTTTTTATTAGCATCCTAGGCATCCATGGATGTGTATGGAAATACTTATATCATCATCAAGTGCATATCCCTCGCTTTCTTTTGATGAGCTACTTTCCTCTTCAGAGTAAAAACCTGTCTTCTTGAGATATCCTCCCTTTTTATGTTTATGAGATTTATTCCTATTTTGATATTATTTTTCATCATCAATACTTTCCAATTTTGCATAAGTACACTTAGCAACATAATCACTTATTCTAACACATTCAAAGAATATGAATGGAAGCTTACCTTTGAATTTTCCAGATCCTCTTTCCAACTTTCTTACAAGTTAAGCTTATTCTTCATCTAACCCATAGCTAGAGTGACCATCAGCCTTGTGTCATTTTGTCTTCTTTGTTTCTTTGAATGTTGCTTCCTTAAATATTAACTTCTCTTTCTTATTTTTCATTTCATATACAGAGAGGATTCCATGAAGTTCATCCATCTTTAGAGTTTTTGTATCTTTCATTTCTTCAATCTTTGAATCCTTTACATTAAATATTAGGGGAAGAGACCTCAACATTTTTGTAACAATTATTGATTCCTCAATGCTTTCATCAAGCCCTATAATAGTATTAACAACCTTTTCTATAAGAAGAAATAAGCATGCAATGTTTTCATCTTCATCCATCTTATTGACGGTTTTGGAAATCCATCAACCAAAGGGGTCTCCCCAATGTGAAGTCCCAATTAGACCTCACACTTTCTAGAATAGAAGCCCTATCCGGAGTATCAACTCGATTGCCTTATATTCTTATATATTTTCCTTGGATTTAGCTATCAACAAAAGATAGAAACGTGTATGTGCCTGTGTGAAAATCAAGTAAGTGCGTCTGGTGAATGTTTGTTTGTGGGTGTATCAAGGTTCTTCAACTGCAAAGGGAGGAAAGGTGAGCCTCTAAGAGAGAGGTAATAGTACCACACTAGTAGGGGCGCACACAAGAAAAATAGAATCACCTAACATCAAGCAGAATATTCCACATAGATGCGACGATTGTTACAACCATTACAACACATTCTCAATATGATAAGCACTAAAATAACCAAAATAGTTCAACTACTTTAGTACAGGTGAAATAAAACATGAATCATAAACATTTATAGAACAATCTTACAAATATTCACAATCCATGCATGAAAACGTGTTGGCCATCAGACTTCAAGTATTAAGTAAAAGTCCCAAGATACATGAATACAATGAACATCACTAGCTCCAATAGTGGAGCATTGGAGCCATGACTTGCTCCCCAAAAGTACTAACTTTGTCTCTTTGATGCCTTATGGGAGAAGCCAAGGTGAAAATTCCTTTGCTTGTACAATGAGGGTGTATATATAACAAATGGGGTGATCCTTCACCTCCCTTGTGACTCTTGGACTACCCTCATGATTGTTTGACTTCTCTATGACATTTTGACTTCCTACATGACTTTTCACATTACATGAATGACTCTTGGACTTCCACTTTACATTATATTTCTCCAATATTGAATTACATATTCCACAAAATGATGTGGCACATGATGACTCATGACATGACATGACACTAACGACATGGATTTCATGATGACATGGAAATCTCAAGCCATTATTTGTTGTTTCTTGCTTTGTGTCTTCTAAAATATGGATCGTCGGCTTTTTCTTTGTCCTCCAAATGGCTTCTACATGAGGAGTATTCAGTGTAACTTGATCTCCAGTTGTTGTCTCAATTTGATGTCCCTTTTCTCCCTCTTGATTGATTAGCTTGTCTTTGTAGCTAATGAAGTGTCTTTTGGCATGGTCTCCTTCTCCATCTCCTTCATCATCATCTTGTCATAGCATGATAGAGTAGTTGCATCTACAATTCACTCATGACAAGATGATATTAATTTGATAAACCCCTAGTCTAAGATGTTGCATGATGATCCATTGACTGAGCTGGAACCAATTGGCAAGTTGAGGAAGAGGCTTAGTGAATGTGAATTTTTATAGCTCGGGCAGTCAAGGGTCAGGTTTGAGCCTTGAGACTATGCAATGCATAGTTCAGGCTGGACTGAGCAAGTCATCTACATAGTTATGGAGTTGAAGGAGCTGGGTTGAGGAATTGAGCATTGTTTCTGCTTATTACATAGTTATGGAAGGTAGAGGAGGACAGGTGATTGCACAATTTCACATTTCAAGAGCTCAAGCTTGAGGCTTGAGCCTTGAGACTGCGTAATGCACAGTTCGAACTAGGAAGAAGAGAGAGATTGTGCATATTTGGAGGTCAGACGTTGAGCTTGAGCATTATGATTATGTAGTGCACAATCCTAGAAGGCAGATATTATGTATTGCATAGTGCCAAGGGACAAGGATGCTACTTTAGGGATGATACAATGCAGTGTGCAGTTTAGGTTGGGAAGAATGAGGTTGAGTGGCCCAATCAGGGAGTTTTTCCCAATTGGACTAAGTGTTGTATCAATGAGATGAAGATGAGCAAAAGATAGACTCTAAGCATGATCACACACTTATATCACTTGACGACATGACAAAGAACACTCAAAGCATATGAACAACATACCTTCCTCAATGCAAAAACTTTGTGATGGCTCCTACCAAGTGCAACACAAAAGATACACTTTGCGATGAAAGAGGTGACACTTGTGTGACAATGCATCAAACTTTGGAAATGGGTGCAAAACATGCCTACATGATAAGAAAAACTCATTATCACAAATATTTCTCCTTGAAACAATCCAAAACTCCACTTTACGTGATAAGCGACAGTTCCCACGCCAAAATATGACACTTGCGATACGTGAATGACAATGAAAGCAACACACGCCAGAACGAAAATAACATGAAAAAAACACTTATTAGAGTGAAATCAAGCAAAATATAAATTCAAAAGAATGAGACGACACTCGTGAATTAAAGGGTGCACAAAAGCTAAACTTTGCAAAACTCATTGAAATAGAAGTACAAACGCAACTAGAAGTGAGAAACTCTCAATGTCAGTGCGTACTGATTGTCGACACGGATTGAACATAGCATAAGAAATGTCTTGATGGACTGTGCTAGGCTTATTCAAGCTTGTGTGAAGGACTGTGCTCATGAATTCATTATGGGCTAAGCATGTGTGAACAGGTGACTTCAACACTTACAATCCAAAAGGGAGATCAATGACTTAAGAAATCTAGAAGTGACTATGGGAAGGCTGATCGCAAGATCCATGGTAGGCTCCAAAATTCAAGTATAGGAAAAATTTTGGAGGGTGTTTATGTTATATGGAATTTGTATCTATGGATAAACACATTTTCCCTAGGTGGGTAGCTACACCTAGAACAAAAGAAAGAAAGTAGTTTAACCTTTTCCTATGGTAGATAGATGAGATGAAGGAACTTACTTGTAGTCTTTCGCCTCCTTGATCCCCTTTGAATCGCTCCCGTCACTCTCACTTGAACTAAATCCGCTCAGTTGGTACCTATATCAACAAAAGCTGAAACAAAAAATGATCAAAGCATACATGATCTATCTACTATAAACCAATGGAATCAAAGACATTGAAACACATAATCATCATAGATATGAACAAGAATATGAGAAGAGGAATAAACTCTTTATTAATGTAGAAGGAAGAGTTTCACACAATATAGTTTGATCTTGTGCCACTCCTCCAGCTTCAATCCAACCCTCTCCACATCAAAAGCACACCAATCCAGCAGCATAACATTGCTTGACATGAACTCAATTCTCAAACCAACAGAATTTCCTTACAAACTTCAAATTCTAGCCCCTTGATCACTATGATGAGTTCTCAATTTATATGAAATGTAGGTGGTTTTGTCATAAATGAGGGTATTGAATGGACTTCCAAACTTGGAGTTAGTTTCCATGGAGAAAGGGATGAGAGGATAGGATTTTAATTGATCCTTAGCCTATCTAAATTCGAGCTCATAGGAGGAGATAAGAGATGGGATCCTTCTAGAATGATCTAGAATCAAGGAATATTCCTAGAACCCTATGCAAATTTCACTCAATCTCGCCCAGCGTAGGTCAAAGAGGGCCTAAGTGCACTACAGTGCTGGCCAGAATGGGCCTACCTGTTCTGCAGCGCGGTTACCCCTGACCAAGGCTGCGCTAGTGTCCCAAGGATGCATTTCGGCATGGCTTCAGGCTAGGAAACTTTCAAGGATGGAAGCATTCAATGAGATGACTTGTCTATGGCATGTAACAATTGAATTAGGATTTGATGAGCCCTAATTGTACTGATTTGAATGTCGAGAATGATGTGCCCAAATATCCTGTAACACTTGCCCCCTAAATCATGAAGTCGAAAATGATAATGTCGAGTGATATGATTTACGATGTGATGGGGATGATTTGAAGCAGACGGTGACTTGCATCGATTACAATACATAATATCATGATATTTTGAATTTTTCATGAATTGCTGAGGGAAGGCATACCAATACTCAACATATAAACTTTTCATTACATCTACATATATAGTTGTCTACAGATATAGACCAATGATAGGATGACCATATGTGTAAAACCACTGTACAGATGATTTAGTACTCTCTTGAAATCGCAACCCAGATGGATGAAACTAGATCCAGGGTCTTCTATCTAGTCCAATCGTTCACTCAAGTACGAGTCTAACCATGTGTATATGTGATCTGAAGTCAAACATGGGAAGACATGTTTGATTACCAGCCAATTATGTAAGCCGTTAACAGACACGAGAGAGATCATTGATAATGATAATGACCCTCAAGGTACTACAATACATTTTGCATGGTGTGAATAGATGTTTTGATGTCGAACACCAAACAAAGTCTTTCAGTCGAAGGTCAGTGATGTCAACCTATTGCCGGAAGCGAGAAACTTTCCATTGATGTATGAAAGCTTTAAGGTACTGGAAGGTTGTTTCTAAGTCAACTTCTTGGATAATGTGCTGATGTCGACAAGAAGTGACTCGTCGCAGGAGGGCCTTGATGTATCCCCCATCAATGACACAAAACGAGTGTGATGACTTTGAAGACATAATTTGGCTAACGACACAAGGTTCAGGAATGGCAGTCGTGAAAATGAAGGTTTATGAGTATTGCAAAGGATGGAGTTTATTGAGTGACTTCTCTTGAACATGTCGGTGACACTGAATGAATTGGCAGCATTGACCCAAATCCAAAGAGATGGATGGTGTGATATACCAAATGTATGATAACCATCAAGCAGATAACCCAACCCAAATAGTCACAGAGATGAAGTGAAAGTGTCATGTTCAAGAGAGGCTTGCTACCATAAAGTGATTTATCCCTTTTCCCATTTTCCCCAGTCATTGTTGACCAGTGCCTATTTATTTTTAACAAGCTTGAGGAGGATAACATATTCTTGTAATATAATTCCACCCTTCGGGTGAATCCATCGCTATGTGTTGTTTTAACGAGCCTAGCGAAGGTGAAACTCGATTTTGTCGTGATGGACAAGTTTGTCGCTATTTAATGTTTTAACGAGTTTAATGGCAATGAGAACTTGGTCCTTTTCATATTTAGAGAGTTTGAAAAGGGACAAAAAGAAAACTCCATAAGTTATTTTTGGTAAATTTGTCTCTCAAGTCTGAAAAAGCGTAAAATAATACAAGAGAGAACCTATTAACCATGTTCAATCAATGTATTCCTTTTTTGTAAATAATCTATCTCAGTTTGGAAAAGGGTTAAACTTGTATTGCGTAAATGTCATTTCCAATCCGTTTACAAGCTGAAAAGGACAAGCACTTAGAAATCGTTTCATGTTTAAAGAGTTGAAAAAGAGCTTGAAAGCAGACCCCCTGTTTTTATTTTCTTTTAATGAGTCAAAAAGGAAAATGCTCAACGGTCTTTTCATTTTTTACGAGTCAGAAAAGAGCTTAAAGGTGACTCGTCCTGGAGGAACGAGTGGTATAAAGGGTAGCAGTTGGTTTTGGAAATGGTGGAACTTCTCAAAACATGTTGATTTATGTGAAGAGGCTGACTAATAAGACCACTCATTGCAATTGTTCCTCAAAAAGGTAAAACAACCAAGTGAAAGTGTATGATCGGCCAAGAAAATAATGACGATGGAAGGAGAAAAACCAAGGCTCATCTGATGGAAGAGGTTGATAGAATGGTGATCACGAGGGTTAAAATGGAGATGGGTTCATTTTTACACAAGCTTGAATCATAGGGAACTATGCTTGGATTTAGTTTCATGTTTACACAAGCTTGAAACGAAAAACTATGCCTGTATTGGTTTACATGCCCCCAACAAAATGACTCAATTCTAGGTGCATGCCCCCCAAGCTTCATTACATTCACCTAAGTAGAATAATCGTGTCTATCAGGTGGATGGAATGAAGGTTCATTTACGAGATCAATTTAAAGACTCGACTAGGATTTTACAATATCTAATTAAAGACTTGAATTGGAACTTTGCTCTAGGGGATCTTGTTTCATTTTTTAATGAGATTAACACAAGACAAGGAACTCTGCTCAAATTCCTTGTTTCATTTTTTGCTTGACACAAGAAAAGGAACTATGCTCTAGGACCTGTTTCATTTTTTTAATGAGGTTGACACAGTAAAAGAACTATCCTCATATTCCTTGTTTCATTTTTTAACGAGCTTGACACAAGACAAGGAACTATGCTCATACCCTTTGTTTCATTTTTTAATGAGGTTGACACAAGACCAGGAACTATCCTCATATTCCTTTTTCATGACCCATAAGAGGTCATGACTTCCAAGAGGTTCTCATCAGATGGGAGAACAATGCTCTGGAATGGATACGTAGCAAGGAATCCATTAGAGAGATCTAGTTCCAATGCCCCCAGTACATAATGCACAACATCGAAATTGATCGTTAGTTGATGTAGGCATGGAACGGGTTGCCACATAATTGACCCGTGGCGGGGAAGATACCATTGGGACAAAAGGACCATTTAGGGAAGATGGTTGACTGGAAGCCATATTTGGACCGTGAAATGAAAGTTTGTCAATGGGTGATAATTATGCCTTCATGCGGGAAACATATCACTCGAAAGAGTGTTGAAACAATAGCTCCCATGTCATAAACATAGTCACACCCAAGAAGTAAATTGTAATCTAAAGGGCCTGGGACTACCATCACATTGAGATAAACAATTTTTCCTCCCAAAGTAATAGGCAACTAAGGAAGGATCCCTAATGGTTGATTGGTTCCTCTGTTAAAAGCCAACATGTTCTGGGTAACAGGCACAAGTGGTGGCGAACCGAGTGCTTGTCAAGCAGTGGAGGAAAGGATAATCACAGACGCGCCTTCATCTATAATAGTGCTAGATATAATCATATTATAAACCTGTACTATGATATGGAAAGGCACGTAAGAAGGAAGACAACATCCTGCTAGTCGATTCCAATCAAAGGAAGTGACTAGACTACTTGGATGGAGTACCATAAGAACAAGAGAATTACCCCCTTGAGTTATGAGAACGAGAGGATTTTCCTCTTGTCTTGATGGAACAATAGGGTTGTCTCTAAGCTCATTGGAATCTAAAGAAATGAAAAGAACCTGAGTGGTATCATACTCACTCTCTACGGCAAAGGTACGATTAACTGAAGATGAAATCGAGTCAACTGTTTCCTTGACCTGTGATTGGTCAGGTATAGACTCATGGGATTCACATTCAGAGAGAGTGGGTTTGACCTACGGTTGATTTGGGTCAGTCACTTCAACAACTAGTGAAGGGTTAAGGGAAAGTCTCCTGTAACCAGATGGAAGTCACTGTGGAGAAGCAGGACGATTATCCAACACTTTTTTGGCTTCATCTAGATAGAGACAAAGGTGAATGGGGTGATTCCCTTCGCATAAACTACAGGGAAACTTAGCTTTACCCTTCTTTCCATGAACTTTACTACCACTAGTTGATGGTGTGTCACCAACATGATCTCCAGAAGTTGATGACATAGGATGATGTGAACAAGAAGACCATTTTTCTAATATCTGAGGAATACTTGAACAATTTCGAAGAAGATGGTCTCCCATACAAAGTTTGCAAGGATATCAAAGTTTGTGAGGCTTATCATATGGTTTCTCATCGGAATTTGCATTCAAAGCAATGGTTGCTTGGTTTCCCCCTTGCTGAATTTTCTTCTTCTTCTTCTTCTTCTTCCCTTTATTCTTCTTCTTATCCACCTGGTTACTAGTGTCAATACTTTCTCTAGGTGAAGAGGAAGAAGGGGAGGAAGAAACAACCGATGAAGAAGGTAAAGGGTCAACTTTAAGATCAACTGGAGGTTGATTTTGTCCAGTTGTAGGAATATTCAGTTGTGGGGCCAAGCCAGTTGAGAACAACCATACTGGAAAGCCGATGGTAAGTCTCGGAAGGGACAATGTAGCCATATAAGGAGCACCAATATTTCCGAAAGGAGGAAAAGGACTAAGATTCCCATCAAAAGGAATTCCTTGATCGGTGGACTCTGGAGTTGGTACCATATGTCAACCTAAGATCAACTAAGGAGTGACGTGGAGGATTTTATCCGTGGTCAATTAATGCTATTTTAATCAAAATAACATAACAAAACAAAAGAGGGATCATCTAGAAAAAAGAATTACCAAGTAACTGTGAACTGCAATATATTGCCTCAGTAAACCAAGGACTTAATATACGTGCAGGCAGTCTCCCTGAATATTGTTTTCGGTGTATCACAGTATACAAGGCAGACGACTCGGTTACCTATGGATGGATAGAAACCTAATGTGGTCCTCCCTAATATACCTGAAAGTACATGGAGGCCCAATCCGTGTTAGCGTTGTCTAATGCGAAATCGCAGAGTGAGAGCATTCCTTTATACTTTTTGTACTATAACACCACCCTATATAGCCGAAAGTATGTTGACGAGCTACGATATACTTACGTACGTGGAATGAGGTATGACACTCTGAATGTATTGCAGACCATTAGTGACAGCTGCTATGTTTAACGACGTCGGAACACGTCTCTAGCTTAGACCTCTAAATGTTATGTGTTAAGTTACAATGCTCCATTAGGTTAATTGAGATAATTTTATGTTGATCTTGTTTAAAACTTTGTCTTTCAAGTTCACCGTGTGATGTCTTTAAAATTCCTAGAATGCAACTATGATGAGAAACATTCTTTTCATTTTATTTGAACAATGAAAACCTTAACTACAAGGGATAGAGCAATCAAAATTTTTAATCAAAGAGCATAGAACACATCTAATGCATCTTTCCCTATACTATTCTTACAAGCACACACAAACCTCTAAATGCATTATGCATGTTTTTCTTTACATTCCTTTAATGTTTAGATGAACATAAGGAAACTAAATGCACAAAAAATTCATAATGCATGTTTTTCTTTTCATTTCCTTTAATGTTTAGATGAACATAAGGAAACTAAATGCACATACAATCAATAAATTCTTTTCGCAAGAAACGAAGACTTTAAGACAGTTTCTTTTTCAAAGAAATCAAGACTTTACGACACTTCTTTTTCATAAAAGACTAATCGATGTAAGATAACTTTGACAATTAATTGATAATGATAATTAAATCTCTTAAGAAACACTAAACAATCAAGGTCAAAGTAGGGCTAGGAGAGGAAATGCAAATTGATTTCAAAGGCATAAAAAACTTTGATCTTTCAGCAAACAACATCAGAAGCAACTTTGGAAAAATCAAGCAAAAGATGAGTTTTCTAGCTTGAAAGGGACCAATGCAAGTTTGAGTGGGAGATAGTGCATTGCAGAGAACTGTCTCTAAGACAAGGGTGCCCTGCAGTGCACTGTCCCCTAACCAAGGGGGCACTAGTACCAGCACATTCCTAGAATAGGTATTCTAGTGCAAATTTCGACCAAAAAAAGCTTCAAAATGACTAACAGGAGATCAATGAAGTCAATTAAAGTCTACTAGGATGTAATAAGATGAGTATAAACTACCAGGAATGACATTCATTTCCCCAGTATGGTCGCCAATTTTTTATATGGAATTTGCATCTACGGATAAACACATTTTCCCTAGGTGTGTAGCTACACCTAGAACAACGGAAAGAAAGTAGTTTAACCTTTTCCTATGGTAGATAGATGAGATGAAGGAACTTACTTGTAGTCTTTCACTTCCTTGATCCCCTTTGAATCACTCTCATCACTCCCAATTGAACTAAATCCGCTCAATTGGTACATGTATCAACAGAAACAGAAACAACAAGCGATCAAAGCATACATGATCTATCTACTATAAACCAATGGAATAGAAGACATTGAAACACATAATAATCATAGATATGAACAAGAATATGAGAAAAGGAATAAACTCTTTATTAATGTAGAAGGAAGAGTTTCACCTAATACAGTTCAATCATGTGCCACTCCTCCAGCTTCAGTCCAACCCTCGCCACATCAAAAGCACACCAATCCAGTAGCATAACATTGCTTGACATGAACTCAATTCTCAAACCAACAGAATTTCCTTACAAACTTCAGATTCTAGCCCCTTGATCACTATGATGAGTGCTCAATTTATAGGAAATGGAGGTGGTTTTGTCATAAATGAGGGTATTGAATGGCCTTCCAAACTTGGAGTTAGTTTCCATGGAGCAAGGGATGAGAGGATATGAGGTTAATTGATCCTTAGCCTATCCAAATTCAAGCTCATAGGAGGAGATAAGAGATGGGATCCTTCTAGAATGATCTAGAATTAAGGAATATTCCCAGAACCCTATGCAAATTTCGCTCAATCTCACCCAGCGCAGGTCAAAGAGGGCCTAAGTGCACTACAGTGTAGGCCAGAATGGGTCTGCCTGCTCTGTAGTGCAGTTACCCCTGACCAAGGTTGCGCTAGTGTCCCAAGGAGGCATTTTAGCAAGGCTTCAGGCTAGGAAAATTTCATGGATGGAAGCATTCAATGAGATGACTTGTCTAGGGCATGCAACAACTAAATTAGGGTTTGATGAGCCTTAATTATACTGATCTGAATGTCACAAATGATGTGCCCAAATAGACCTGTAACAGTTTATCGCAATGACAATACATATTCAAACTCTCAAGTTGTCTTCTACGATTTTGAAGTCTTACTTTCTTTACCTTTTCATCTCCTTCATAACTACTCTAAATCTTGTACCACATGTATTTTGGAAACTTTTTTTTCCATGGAAAAAGGTGCAAATTTCATTAATATATAAGAAAATTACATGTTGTATAATGTTGCATGTATGAGATGCATTCACTGGGGAGCAATTCAACTGATGTAGTAAAAACTTTATACAAATTAACATCCTTATTTGTTACTGAAAATAAACATCATAGTAGTCCAGGTAGTCCACCATAATAAACAAGACAAACTGAGTCTCAGTCCCAAAGGTAAAAACAACGAGTAATAACAGAAATCTATAAACATAGATCCGAATATCCAAAAATTGAATGATCAAAGAGATCATTCAGTGATGAGCCTGTTCATCTCCATGAATGGTCAGTGGAAGAAATGGTAGAATTTGCCCTCCCTGAATTCCTGAATTTTCCATTTTCCTTTATTCAGCTGCACGGCTGCTTTGGAAAGACGATGAATGATCTCATTCCTTTCCCTGTATATGTGTGAATATGCAAAATAATCAAATTGAGACTTTAGAGTAATGATATTAGCCACAATTTCTCTGAGTGTGTGCAAGTGACAGTGATATGCATCGTTTATCCAGTATATAATAAGTTGTGAGTCCCCAAATATATGAATCTTTTGGCAATTTAGTTCTCTTGCAAAAAGGAGGAGGTGTTTTAGACTGTTGATTTATGCATAGTTGTTGGTACCCCTTCCCAGGCCAACTTGAATTATGTAGGACACAAAGTTGTTGAGGGGCAAAACAACACCCCCCCCCCCCCCACAGCCCTCGACCTGTGTCGAGCCATCAAAATATCCCCAAGTGTAACTGGTATTGATGTATTTTGGGATGATGACCCTGGGAGGTTTGTTGTCTAGGTAATCATAGATCAAATTATAAATTGCCAACAACTTTGAACAGGAGAAGTCCTAATTTATCATGGAGCCCATAAAGATAATTTTGTTCTTGTTGATCCATATACCCCAACATATAATTAGTGGCAAGTTCCTGGCTTTGTGAGATTGTGCTCCTATCCACCATATGTGCCAAGCATCCAATGTATTATGGAAACTTACTTGCATTACCTTGACAAATTCTACTTTTTTTGGGCCACAGAAAATAGCATCATTGCTTTTTCATTACTTACATAGACCTTTTTACCATACGAATAAGTTGGGAAAACTGATAGAACTTGATAATCATCCTTATTAAATAGCCAAATGTCAAAATCAAGAGACATCGAGTAACTCCTCATCCTTATTTTCTAGAAAGCATAATTGGTTCCATAAAATAGTGGGACTCTTTTTTAGAAATATCCATCTCGGCTAGCCATTAGTCCCTTTGATATCTTTCTTCCAAAGGTTAGGTTGTTTATGAAAGAACTTGCTTCATGCCAATTGTTGGATTCACAATTATATTAAGAGTGGGGGTTGATTTTGTACATGGAAATTTTTACTTATTTAAACATTTTAAACACCATAAAACATCAATATTATAAGTTGAACATGTAACATAAGATATACATCGAAACCTTTACAGGAGAAAACCATAAAACTTTTTTATAAGGAATACCTTGTCAGAACCAACCTATATGAGACACCAACCCCCTCAATTTCAAGATTTGTAAGCAGCGGCCTATAGGAGGCACCAATCCCCTCTAATTTGCAAGCACTAAATAGTAGGAGACACCAATCCCCTCTTATTTGCAGGCACCAAACTGTAGGAGACACAAATCCCCTTCTTTGTTTCTTTGTAGGAACCAACCATAGAAATACCAATCCCCTATGAGAAGTAATTTGAATCAATTTTGTACTCTATTTTTCTCCTCATAAATCTACAATATACCTATGCTAGTGTTTGGATTTCTTTCTTTCTCAATCAAACTTTGGCCTACTCTATTCTTTATATTAATTTTCACCCTGCACTTCCTTTACCCAAACAAACACAACTATGTTGTTCCAACGTATTACTTTCACACTATCAAAGTAGGTGCTTCCTTCAATCACAATTTTCAAATATATGCTTTCAAAATTGAGAGCTTATTGATCAACTCCCTTCAAACCAACCACATTTGAATAGGCTTTATGCTTTTAGATCTCTCGGTACTTTAAACCTAGTTCAAGTGAACTAGAAGAAAAACTAAATTTCATGTTATTTAGCACTAGGAGAAGCAAACCTAAAATTTTCATGTTATGGGGTATTGGAGGAGGTAAACCTAAAATTTTCAATTTATAACAGGATATCAAGAAGAATCCTAAATTTATTTAACATTAAAAATCCTTGCAAAACCAAGGTCTCTTAGGTATAGTTGATGGTAGTACCTTTTGTCTAATTTTGTGAATTTTGTTTTCAACTGACGTGCTCAAGCACCAAGATATTAGGGATTTCAACTCACTTCACTTCAAATTATCACGATACCTGATATACTAAGGACTCTAAGCCCTAGTTTCTATAGCCAAACAACTTCATGACCAAGTGTTGAGACCAAACACCTACTAAGGTTCGAGATATCGGCACATTCACCAAAGATTCACCTAAAAAACTCTTGGTATACCAAGAGCTCAAATCCCTTAAGTGTTATACGTTATCACCTCATGACCAAGAGTGGAAATCAAGGACTACTTGATATTGAATATTAGAGAAAAGTTATACCCCTCCTTAACAAATAGGCTGATAAGTTGGTATGTCGAGGATCTTAAACCATGGGTGTTACACCTTAGCCACTCTACAACCAAAGGATATGACCGGGGGCTAAGGATATGAGATATCAGAGAAATTCCAAAACTACGCCAAAATATATAACAAAGTAAATACTCGCTAAATGGCCAAGATTCGGATGGAACCTGGAAGCATAATTGTGATATTGTATATTGGTATATCAATCAAAACAAGGTTTTTTTATTGCATAAATATCGACAGTGATATGAACTCTATAGTCAAACCTCGTTATCATAGGTCTGGATGTTGATAGGTCAGTAGTATGAAGGTTGATATGGAACTCTATCATGGAGCCTCATTACAAGAGGTCTGGACATTGATATGACATAGGTTGATTGATAGCGATTATTATATATGTTAACAGACAAAGGGCAAACAAAATAAAGGTTTTCTGAGCCAAAACGTTATATAACATAATTTGGTATTTTTCTCTTAAATTTAACTTACGATTACTTTTATGCCTTCAACCCCCTGATTGGCCCTTGTATTTCTCGATATAGCTATTCTACTTGGCAATATGGGATCTCATTCTTCAACACTCCTTCCTCTCATTCATCTTCCTCAAACTTCATATTTCATATTACTTCTCTGATCCTCAGATCCTTTGATACACTTCCCATTGCTCACTCATGCCACATCCTCAATAGCGCTCACCCATGTAGTATTTAATGTGATTGGTGCTAGAGGTTGGATCAACTTGTTAAATGAATGGTTCCTAAATTTGGGCTTACTTTTAAACAACCAACATGCTCATTGGAAGTGAAATTTCTTGGATTGGGTCCATTATACCTCAAGCTTTGGGTTTCCTCTCTTACTTTAGCATACATACAAAGGGTTCTCATGGGCCTTCCCCTAGCTTGAAATCAATGACCACACAATATGAAATAGGCCCTTCCCCTTTGATTATTGAGGGATGGATGATAGATTTAAAATGGTTTCCTTAGGATATTTCGATGCAATTTATGCTTCTTAGCCTCTTAAGTTGTTTCATAGTGATATTTATTTCCCATTACCACTCGTTTTATAGGTGGAGCTATGTACTTCCTTAGCTTATTTGATGAATTTCTTAGTCTTGGTCCATCAAGACCTTTTTCATTGCTTCTTACAAATGGTTATTGTCAAGTTTTATTTGATCCCTCTCCTTCACATTATAATGTTGAGGACAAGGACCTTATTGATGAATCACCTAGAGTCTATCTATAGAAGTCTATTCTTTTATAATTTTGGTAGAGTTAACCTTCATTGGCTTACGGAATTATATTAATGTGGGAGAGATGGTGCTGAGGGGCGATTAATAGGTAATTTCTTCTCTATGTGGCCCATATTCAACATTAAGGTGTGATGTGAGACTCTTGTGAAGTAATGTCTTTTCTCTAAGAGTCATTCATTAAAGGGGGATGTTGAAAATAGGGGTGTGAATTCACTTTTGTCCATTATCAACCTTACATTGTGTTAGGTTCCTATAAATTCATTCTCATTTTTAAATTTTCTATGATCGACCTTATATTGAGTTAGATATTATATACACCCACTCCCATTTGTAGTTCACCATTATAAACCTTATATTTAGTTGACCATTTATACACCTACTTTCAATTTTATTCATCATTTTTCTCATGGTCCCCTATTCAACGTAAAGGGGGCATTAAAAATGGTGTAATATTCACTTTCAATGATGGTCGACATTGTAATAATTATTATATTTCTAGGTTTGGATTAGGGTAACATTATACATATAGGCTCATAACCCATTTTTCAAAATGGAACCTACTTATTGATTTGTCTATAACACAATCCTCATTTGTAAGTTATCATGGTGTGATTCATTCTTAATAAAGTGATTTGCATGAGTGAACTTATCAAGTATTGCACTCTCATGTGTTGGTTTATGTTTCTAGAATTTGGATTTTATGTTGGTTCTATTTGATTCTCTTTTAATGTCTCTTGTGAATCTCAGCAAGAGTTCCCCAAATGTCTCCCTCTCTCTCTCTATATGTGTGTGTGAGTGTGCTATTTTGAGTTTGAAAATATTAGCATTCAAATGTAATTATGTGCTTACTAGGAACGTGTGTTCTCATTAAGGCTTGGGAGGTCCACAATAGTTATTTATGAATTTCTAATCTGTTATCTCAAAATCAGACCCTGATAGGCTATTGATCAGGTAGACCTTAAGTAACTATTTCAAACCTACTTTTGGTTGAGGCTTAGCCTCCTCAACCTGAGAGGGCTCTCTCACAAGATAAAAGATTTTGATAAAGATTCTGATATTGAATTAGATGGCTAACTCTATGAAACAAATGAAGAAATGTAAGTGGTGGAAACGCAATTAGAATATCCATTGGGCTTATGGAGTCAAAATATTTTCAGTATAACAATGATATCAACCTTACATAGAAGTCAGGGCATTCAAAATTCAACACAGTTAGAACACACCAGAAACATATAGGACAACACAATTTATAAATGTATGAAGGAAATTAGAGAACAATCAGTGATTTCTAAGTAATCACACATTCATACCAATACAAATATTGAGAGAAGGACAACACAAGACATTCTGAACATTGAATTCTTTCTGATTCCTGAGAAGCAAAGCCAAATACTGTATTACTAAAACAAAGTCTTTTACAAAGCACAATATTCAAGTTTATCTGAAATTTTCCAACCCTTTGTACATCAGATGTTCTGCTATATATAGAGCTCTTTACATAACTGAGATTCCTCCTCCAGCATGAGGGGAACTCGAATTCTTCCGATTATGACACCTATTGACACTTTGAACTAACTATTAAATACAACTGACTGTAAACTGGCAGTTCTAGAGACCTAGTACAATTAGGAGAATAACTCCTCATCATGTTGGTAGTAGCATTTATTACAATTCAAACTCGTTCTCTGACAAGTGGCCTTCTTTAGTTTAGCTTTGGTGGAGGTTTGAAATTCTTTGCTGGACCTTAATGCCTCATCCCTTTACTGCTCCTGGAAACTAGGAAACTGCCCCTATTTTCCTGCTTTTGGTGTCCACAAGGGTCTTCGATATCAATTATCCCTATTGTCTCTCTTTAATAACACAAACATGTATTGGACTGCCATGTTTTTCATGCACTGTAGATCTTTCCCATATACACGTGTGAAAACAAAACCTTTTCAATGCTGCCTGAAAATATCATGAACAATACTAGCTGTGATCATTTTTTATAACAAATAGCTTATAGTTCATATATATCTTTCCCCTGCTTGTTTTATCCTTGCTGGATGCTTGCATTTTGTAATTGATCCTTTTCTGAAATTCCCTTTCAAAAATATTTCCCTTTAGTTACTCAAAATTGGTTACTCAAGTTATAACATGCAACTACAACAGTTTCGTAGTGCACTACGAAACTGCTGTGCATTAGGCATCATCTTCAGCAGTTTCGTAGCACGCTACGAAACTGTTGTGTAATCACAAAAACACAGTTTTTATGCCAAAATTTGATTGTCTTGAACTTTCTTTTCCTGAAATGTCTTTTTCATCTGCCCTGAAGCTGTTCAAAATTAAATGCAAAGATGCCATTCTTCAAGGAAAACTTCATAAAGGTAGATTATCAAAATTTTGGACTTAGCCTTTCTTGTTGTGTGATTTTCCTTAACTAAGGAAGTCCTTCTCACTAGTTTAGTTGTATCTTCAAATCCTCGATTTGCCTCTTCATGATTCTAATCCCAACTTTCAGTCTTGTATTGACTTTTCTGATGTATTTGGCTTCCTTTATTGCAGGGACTGACTAGGTGTAGTATTGAGCATGACAGTCGACCACCTCGAGTATTGAAATAGTTTTATCTTCCCACAGAGCCTCCATTTTATTAAAATGAGCTTCCTTGATTGCATGTTTCCTTGAGGTTCTATTTAGTTTGGAAATTTCAAGATTTTCTAATTCTAATTTCTTTTTTAAATCTTCAACACTACATTCCTTTTGAGAGATAGTTGCCTTACCTCTATCATTTCTATGAAACTAAGATGATGTTTCTGATGAAGTCACCGGTCCTTCATGAGATTTTTCTACCTCCTCTGTTTCACTTGCTTCTGGCACTTGTACCTCCTTTGAACGCCTCGTCACAGGTCTTCTTGGCTTAAAGACAAACTTAGAAACTTGATCATCAAATTTGAGCTTTTTTGAGGCTTTGATCTTTTTGGTTTTGTTTTTACCTGATTCTATCAAGTCTGCTCAAACCAGAGGAGATTCTTCAATATCAATAGCTTGCAGCAAGTCATTCAAACTTCCCTTTGAAACCAGGCTTTCCTCAGTAACCACTGTCTTGCCTTTTTCATTAGCTAACTGGCTCCTGGTTATTCTTCTCTGGACTGCTTCACCTGTAGATGGTTCATGTACACCCTCTTTGATCTGAGTTTTTTCTTTCTGTGACTGTTGGGGTGTGTCTGGGATTACCAGTGGTCTTGTGGGTTCCTTTACCTGTTTACTAGCCTTCGATTTTACAAATCTCCTGGATCATGTTTCTGCACGATGACTAACTGCTGGTGGAGAACTCTTCGTAGCCTGACGGCTGAGACCGGTTTCATTCTTGAAGCCAGACATGAACATCAACGCAGACCATTCCCTATCTACTTTCTATAGCTCATGCAAAATGATCAATTTGACTAAGCCGTGATGAAATAATGAGGTCTCACAGGCTTCCTTCTTTAACTGAACATTGTCACACATTTTGCCTAGGCTGCGAAACAAGTAGAAAGGCAAATCAAGTGATATCTTCCCAGTGAAATGGAGCAGAAGCTTGAAGTGATAAGAATATACCTTATGATACCTCACTTCACAGGTGAAGTACCTCTATATGCAGGTAAGTAGGTTAGCGTATAAATATTTGACAAAAATTCTTGGTACTAACTTGTTTAAGTCTGAATCAATGAACTCCGGTTTCAAAAATTCCTTGCAGGGGGTCATATCAAACTTAAAATTTTTAAACCATTGTTCTTGTCCTCTTGGAATCTCAGTGACTGTGGATATAATCTCTAGAGAGATTTGCAATTCAAGTACCCCAACTTTCGAATTCAGTCCTGTGAAATTTAAGGCAAATTCCTTGGTGACTTGCATATGACCTCCTTGAAGTTTTTCGCAAAACCTCCAACAGCCAACCTGTTTGAAAGCTTGTTCAACCTCATCATTCTTCAGGATGACATCTAAACCCTTAGGTTCATTCCTCAGGCATCTGCCTGACCTATGCTCTTTTCTTTCTGCAGACCCCTCCATGAAATTCCAGCGGAATGAGAATTTGAAAGATTGGCACTGTCTCAATCTTCGATCACTGTCTCGCTTGAAAGCTGCCTCGCTTGATCACTGAATTCAAATTGAACTCTTGCCAATTTTCTCCTCATGCATGAACCCAAACATAGTTATGACTATCTTTTTGAAACTTGCAATCTGAGCGTACCAAGACATTTAACTACCCTAATGATGAGGATAAGCAATTGAATGTGATAGGAAAAGTGCATGGACTGACCACTAATGATGTAAGGATAACTGATTTTTGACAAATTTGACAGCTGGATGAGATTTGCTACGGATCTGCACGAATCCCCGATTTCGTAGCGCAGCCAGTGTAAATTCTGGGTTTTGCGCTACGAAAACTCCTAGATAGTTTCGTAGCACATAAGAACCTTGAAACAAGCTTCGACATGTGGAGTTAATGTGAGATATGAGACCAATAATATACAAGAATAGAGAATTGACCCCTTTTGACATACCAACAAGACTCTTAACAAGACTCTTATTCAAAATCTTAGACTCTAAAACATCACGGAAAAACCAGACCAAGACTGACACCACTCTTTTGGAAAAAACTGATGCTCAGAATTTGAAATTCTTCTTAAGTGATAACACAATCATCATTATTGATCTACTTAAATTTTTAGTCATAACAATGCTAGTGACGTTACAAGTTTGCATGCATCTTGTTATCTCTTCCTAAATTACTAGAAACTTTTGCTTATATATTTAATTATCAATATTTTCAGGGTTTGGATGTGAAGGTTCTTAATTATCTAAATTTGGCATAGTAAATGTAGCAAGTGTTTTTTTTCCCCAAGAAAAAATTCATGAGATCCTCCTTTTCCCCAAAATTTCAAAAGAAGGGTAGGTCAATTTCCAAGCACAATAATGGTTGATAACCTTGAGGGACTTGACCAAATTTGAACCTATGACTTTAGACCTCCCTATCAACAACATGTCTTGTGTATATAATTTAAGTTATTGAGTGAACCCCTATAAATTTAGATGCAATGAATATATATGCAAGAATATATTTAACAAGTTTAAAAACACAAGATATTAACAATAGTAGGCCATAAATGTAAGTTTTTGTCATATGTTGGCATAAGGGTTAGTCGAAGTCCAGTATGGGAATTGTATATGTCAAATTTGTGGTAGCCTTAAATGGATAAATATATGTTGTTTGTGTTTTGAGTTCACATTGAAATACCATGTGGTTATGTAGTACATGTTGAAGGCTTGATTATGTAGTATAACTCAAAATGCATTTGAGGCCATGGTGCTTGTTGGTAGTAGTTTTTTTTATCTAAAACCATTAAGTTGAGAATAAATTAAAATTGGTTAAGGGGTGAATTGTTTACTAATATATAAGGCATGACATTTTTCAATAAATCCTTGATAGGCTTGTTAATACTAGTAACTTTGTAAGACTTGAATAAGATTCCAATTTGCATGCAATTCCTTGAAGGGCATGATTCAAGTTCTTGCTATAATTTCAAGCCCTAGGTGACTAATGTCCATATTATCTCAATCAAACAAGTATCTTCTTGAATTTAACTAATGCTAAAATTAAATTCCATACCATAGCATCAATCACACATAGCTAGAAAGTGAACAGTGGAAGCATATAAATTAATTTCTCACACGTAGTTCCTCATTCTTACAAATCATCTTTTCACTCCATCAAAAAACCTTATTAGGAAATCTCTATACATTGCAAAAAAAAAAATTATGCGCAAATACCAAAAACACCTTGAATTTTAGCTTTTACAAGTTGTTTGAGAGGTATGGTTGCTAAAAAATAAACAACAACAATTCTCTATTGTACAACACCACTATATGAATTGTGCAGTTTCTCTATATTGATGTTGTAAGGGTTTGTATAGTATTTCCCATACAATCACACTGATGTTTGTATGATTGTATAGAATTGTTGTCCTGAATAATGTGTTTCCCAAGAAAGCCTCTTTCTTGGATGCCTCCTATCTCTCTCCTTTTCTCTCTCTCAATTGCTCAAGTGTGTGAGTAAGACTCTACCTTAATCTATCTTTAGAGTTTTAGTGGAGAATCTATTTTTAAGATTACCCATAGTCTAAGAACAATTTTCGTCTCATTTGTTAAATGTAAGAATTCCACTTCTTTACTTAAGTGAATTATAAAACATAATACATTTTTCATAAAAGAACTCAAAAATAAAATTACTTTTTGAAAATATATTGAACTACTTCTCGCATGTTCAAATTGAACATCTACAGAACTTCTTATTGGAGTTATATTTCTCAATACTCTCTCTTACTGGAATGAATTCTGCACCAATCCAAGTTTGTATTTGCATGCCTCAAACTTTATTTTTCCAAGGAAGTTTTCCTCTACTAAGCTAAGTGTCATGGAAGTTTGCTTCCTATTGAACCATGATACCATCCTTGATCCCAAGCTAAAGAAACATCGTGGGTTTCTCTTCCTACCTACTACACTACATGCCTAATATATCTTTTAATAACCCCATAACTTCATTTCATAATCTACAATATATCTCAGACCATACTCCATTATGATCATTAAATACCTAAGAACGTGTTTTTTTGCTATCCAATGGTCCTACCTTGGCTCCACCAAGAACTGACTTAAGGTGATCATTGCAAAACATATCTTTGGCATGGTTTTGACCAAAGACATCAAGGAACATATCAATTTATCGTATATTGTAGGATCCACCAAATTTCAATATGAAGTTGTCACCTTATTTAGATTAATTATCATGGGTCATATTCTTACTAATGAAATAGATAGCATAAGGAAGATTATTCTCTTCTTGTCCCAAGACAGCTCCAATTGTAGTATTCGAAGCATCCGAGGATATATGAAAGGGAAGTGCCCAATCAGTTCCCCTCAGAATAGGAGTTGTAGACTAATGATGCTTAAGTTCATCAAATGCTTTCTGACAGGCATCAGTCCACTTAAATTCAGCATTTTTCATAAGTAACACAAACAAAGGAGAAGCTATTTTAGAAAAGTTTTTGATAAATCTTCTGTGATATCCAGTGTGTCCTAAAAAACTTCTTACATCAATTTGTGTTTTAGGAATAGGAAGGGTCTGAATTACCTGTACTTTGGATGGATCTACTTGAATCCCAAGGAATGAAATGAAGTGTCCTAGCACAATTCCTTCGTTCATCATCATATGACATTTTTCGGTACTCAAGGAAAGATTAGCTTGTATGCATCGTTTAAGTACTTTCTCAAGGTTTTGTAATGCATCTTCAAAAGTCACACCAATAGGGAGTAAAATCATCATAAATATCTCCAAAGAATCATTAAGCATATCAAAAAAGATTCCTATCACTACTCTTTGAAATGTTGCTGGAGCATTACATAGTCCAAATGGGAGAACTCTATAAGCAAAAGTCCCCCAAGGACTAGTAAAAGTGGTCTTGTCTTGATCTTGGGGTGCAATTCTGATTTGGTTATATCCACTAAAACCATCTAAAAAGGAAAAGAATTTCTTCCCTGACAAGCTGTCCAGCACCTGATCAATAAATGGCAAGGGGAAATGATCTTTTTGAGTAGCTTTGTTTAAGGCTCTATAATCTACACACACTCTCCATTTCCCGTTTTTCTTAGGTACTATTACCAACGGAGAAACCCATTCACTGTCAGATATGGGGTATATAAACCCTGCATTAAGCAACTTTTGAAGTTCTTCCTTAACAATTTCCCTCAAATTGGGATTCATTCGCCGCTGGGGTTGACAGACTGGTCGAGCCCCTTCCTTAATATAGATATGATGAGTACATAATTCAGGAGAGATCCCCTTCATATCTGTGTAGTCCCATGCGAATGCTTCCTTGTTTTCACGGAGCAACTTCATTAGCTGTTGTGTTTCAGCATCTGATAAATTGGGGTTTATGTTCAATGTTTTGCCAGGTTCGATTTCTACTGTCATGCTTTTAGAGGAGATAGCAGTTGATGTTTGAGGTAGATTTTCAAATTTAAACTTTTCCTGTGTTTTAGGATCCAGAATTGCAGTTAACTGATTATATGTTTCATAAGTAATTGAGGAAGGTTCAGAAACAAAATTACTAATTACTTCATCTTTTGTGGTGTCTTTAAGAATTAAGGCTTGTCCAATGGTCAAAATTGGTTGAGTATCATTATCCTCATAGTCTAACCATACAAAATCATCATTGTTAATCATAGGTGTGGCATGAGGGTACAGCGTAAGCTGCTTAGTTTCACATCCATTAGAAATTGTCATTGAACCTGATCTACAGCTGATAAAAGCATCTGTTGTAGCCAGCCAGGGTCTCCCCAAAATCAGAGGATGCCCCCCCAACTTTGCTTTAGTCTGTAATACAACAAAGTCAGCTGGGTAATTCCAAGATTTGACTGAAATGATCAGGTCTTCAATGACCCCCTCTGGTTTGATTGTGGAACGATCAACTAATTCCAGGATAGTTGGTGTCTCTCTAATTACATTTTTCAATTGTAACAGTTGTGCAGTTTCAAGGGTCATAATATTTATAGCAGCACCTAGGTCTACCAGAACTCGTGAAACAATAGTTTTTCCGACCTGTACTGTGACCGTAGGGTGACCAGGATCACCATATTTTACAGGAGGAACTTTTCCTGACATTAAAGCAGCTAGATCACCCATCACATGAACTGTAAGGGGATCTTTAGCCTTCCTACCAGGTTTCTTGATACAAATGTCTCTGACGGTTTTGGCATAGATTGGCACATCTCTGAGTGCTTGTAAAAGTGGAATTTTAACATAAAGATTCTGCAATTCCCCTAGAAGATTAAAAACAGGCGGCTCAGGTGTCTTAGCAAGAGCTAGACGTTCAGGGAATGGTGGCTCTACTGTTTCAGCAATTTTATTAGAGGATGGCTCGACTGTTTCAGTAGTTTTGTTAGAGGATGGCTTGACTGTTTCAATACCCTTATTCAATAAATTATTCTTTTCTGTCTCTTCCTTATCAGAGTCAGAAGAGGTAATATCATCAATGATTGGCTCAACTATTCTCCTAGATCGTAAATGAATATCATTACATTGCACAGGAGATGTAGGTAGGTTCTGAATGTCGATGACTTGCACAGCTTTATTATTATTATTAGGGTTAGGGTTTGGTTGTACAGGCAGCTGAGGCTTCATGGTCTGATTATTTGGTGGGGTACCTGACGGGAGAGAAAGTTGTTGCTGGAACTGAGGAAATTGGTTTGTGAACGGAGTTTGTTGAGCTCTCCAGTTTGGGTTCCATTGGTTAAAATAAGATTGCTGTAGAAGCCAGGGAGTCCACATTGCAGGGTCTACAAAGGGAGGGTTTGTTTGTTGCATGGGTGGGAAATTCATTTGATTAAAGGGTGGGTATTTCATTTGGTTAAAGGGCGGGTAATTTGCTTGATTAAAAGAAGGATAATTATTCCAACGATTAAATGGCATACTAGAGTTCGTACCTTGTCCTCGTGGTTGCCATTGCCTCCTTTGTGTCAGTAGATAAACTGCTTCAACTTCCTCCTCAGTTGGTTGTAACGCTGCCTTTATCCCTAGTAAAGAGGGGCATTGTTGAGTTTCATGGTCCTTCTCACAAATGGTGCAGATTGGTACCTTGTCCAGTGGGCATTCCCTCAGTGGGTGTTTTTCTCTGCATTTAGGGCAGAAAATGGCCAAAGCAGCTTCTACCTCTGCCTGCTTCTTTTTAACCTGCAAGGTATCAATCTGTGAAGCAAAAGAACTTAACATTTCAGTTTTGAATTCCTCAAGTAGATTACCTATTTCAGCTCTTGTTGCTCCTCCACTGGCTGATTTTTGGACCCTTGAATAAGTACTATCCCTGCTCTTTGATTTATTTGCAGCTCCTCTTGAACACCTCTTACAGAGGTTAATGATTTCATCATACGATTCTTTAGATATATCCCCTTTACCAAGCATATTTAACATATCTAAACAATCATCCCTTACCCCTTTCAATAATATTGTTTTAAGAATATCTTTACTTACATCAGGGTGCTCAGATCTCTGCAGATTATACTGGAGTCTTTCCACAAAGTCCTCCAAATTTTCATCCTCCTTCTGAACCATCTTGAATAATTCCTCCCCTTTTTCTCTCGTCTGGCAATAGTCTTGGTATTTGGCCAGAAATTTCTCCTTCATCTGATCCCATGTTGTGATCACATGACCTCCCAAGCTCATAAACCATCTTAGTGCATTTCCTTTTAATGTTGCTGGAAACAACTTTAATTTTTGAGCATTATTAACATAATCATAACTTCTACACAATATATCAAACTCGAAAAGAAACTCATCAGGGTCTTCAGAGGATAAACCATGGAAGTTAGGTAGGGCTGAGAGTGGGATATTCTTCATAGGAGTTGTACCTCTGGGAAGTTCCTCAATAGGGAATTCCAAGGTGGAGAGAGAATTCTCGCCTCTTCCTTCGCCTCTACGTCCTCCACCAAAGATTCCTTCATTGTTTCCATCCATTGGTTGCTTTCCTGTTGCACTTGCCCGGTCTTCAGTGTTTTCTGTTGGACTCTCAATGTCCTGAACTGGTTCCTCAACTTCAATATCCTCTATTGGTTCTTCAATTTCAATATCTTCTATTGGTTCTTCAATTTCCTCCACTGGTTCCTCGGTATGTTCTACTGTTTCTACAACCCTTTCAGGTCCCACTACTTCCTCTGTTTGGTAGTCCATTTGGAGAGAGTGTTGAGTCTGTGGCCTCCGAGAGCTTAGCCTCTGGGATGTCTCAGCTTTTGAAATAATCTCATCGATGAAAGTTTTTCTTCCTCCTCTTCCTTTGCCCTTGCCACCTGTAGGATTAGTTTTCTTGCGTCCTCTCATGCATCCTGCATATCTACAAGAAAATCATCAGTGCTTTTAAAATCTATAATTGCCTTCCCCGGCAACGGCGCCAAAATGTTGGTCACTTTAATTGCTTATTGAATTAAACAACAAAGTGCTACATAAATTGTCAACCCAGGGAAGTCTTGTTATTTCAAAGGCAACTGCATACTATATGTACTCAATCCTAAAAGCAACAAAAGTTGTAGTAAAGACTGGTCACACTTTGCCTTAAGCAAACTGAAGCTCCACTCTGAGTTACAGCAAAAACAACCTATTGCAGACAGCTACCAAAGAATGCTTAAAGGAAGTAATCTAAAGAATCAATCTGCACAGGAGAGCGCTGGCTATGCTGTAACAGAGAACAGGACCCTATTCCCGGAGCGGGAATCTTCAGCACCTGTTCCTGATTATCAAGCTGCCACCTTGCTCTGTAAACTTAATTGCAACACACATGAATTAATTGTTGATAAAATAAACGTTGCAGCAATCAATTGAAAAGGAAAACAGAGTTTCAGCAAAATGATACTCAGTAAATAGTTTTTTTAACAAAGCATGAATAAAGGCACACTTAACACACTGTAGAAGTAAAATGGGTGAATCTTGTGATGAAGGTGGGCCTTGTCCTTCTCACAAGATTCCCCAGGAGACAAGAACTAGAAAAAGATGTTCAAAACAAAATTGTATTCATCCATCAATATGTCATATTAAAAAAAGGATTCTAGTCCTGTTCCTTCAACTGAGCCTTTTCCACAGTCTGTTCATCTCCCTCTAATGTAGATGTCTCCTCTTTATAAAGAGGAGACATCTATTACAAAATATTTACATTATAAATTCTATTTTAACCCATTATACAAGATTAGGGAAATCAGTTTCCCGTCAACAAAATGTTGTTACAGTAATATTGTCTTTAGATTATGGGCGTTACATCCAGTGTAACATCTTCCTCGGTGATCGGTCTAGTTCCTCTATTGCTGTCAAATTTAGAATGCAAATCTCAACTGTTTTAGCTTCGAGATTTGCGTGCCGTTCTTACTGTTTTAGCAACTGCAAAAATATTCTTGCAAACTCTAGCCAGTTTCAGCAACGCGAACTACACATCATTCTTTAATTGTTCAGCAACTTAACAATTTAAAGATTAACTATGAATATGTCATGATTATATGTTAAATAATTAAACGTATAGTGATGAGAAGAATCATTGCATACCTTTGGGATAATTGGGTTAAAACACTAACAAGGACTTTTAAATATAGGTTGAAAAGGGTGATATCATGGCAAAATGTATGGTCAAAAAGGGACAATATGTGGTCCTAACATGGCCATGGTTTTGCAATCCTCCATTTAAAACCTCTTCAAGATATGAGCTACATACTTACCATACCCAAGGAAAATCTCCCTTAGACTCTGCCAAACCTCCAACCCTAAGAAGTAATTCATCACACTGATGCCCGTCATCTCATAATCAACTATTAAGTATGATTTTCACCATGCAATGAGCTTCTCTACACCTATCAAAAATATGTCACCTACATACAACACCAAAATAAGCAAATAAGTCTGAACAAATATATAACATAAGTTATAATATGTTTCACTTTTAGTGAAGCCCATACTCTGCAAATATCCATCAATCCTAGAATATGATGCTCTTGGTTCCTATTTGAGTCCATATAAGTATTTATTAAGCCGACACACATAGGACTCCTTCCCATTTACCTCAAAGTCCTAAGGTTTCTCTATGTATACTTATCCCTCAATGACCCCATTAAGAAACAGTGTCTTCACATCCTTCACATCCAGATGATGTATCCTCCATCACATAAATGAAATTAAGGACATAACAACACTAATAGAAGTGTACATTGTGAATATCTATTGACAGTCCACTCCCTCCCTTTGGGAGAACCCTCTCATCACAAACATTGTTTTTAAATTATCAATGTTGTCATTTGCAACATGTTTAATCTTGTAGATCCACCTGAAATTCACAACCGACTTCCCCTTCATTCTTAGCACTATATCTGAAACATCATTTTTCATGATGAGGTGTACTACTCCATCATGGTATCTTTCCATACAGGTTAATCTCCTGCCTCCTACAAATTGGAAGGTTTATAATCTAAAATGCTACTCATCAATTCCATATAGTCTAGAAACCTCTTTGAAGGTGTTATCACTCAGGTTGTCCTTAAAGCTCCTTAAAGGATACGGCCGAGGTAACCACAAACCAATCTTTGGACTGCAAGTCCTAGCCTACCTGCAATCAGAGAGGGCTCTCTCTTTATAATTTAGCTTTGTTGAAGATGATATTAGGCTAGCTAATGAGTTCAAGGGGGTTTTTTTTATGTTTGGTGGGATGGGGGATTCTTTCAAACAGAGTTGGGATGCATAGTGTGAGAAGTTCAAACCATTGGGCATGGAGTCGTGGATTAGGCTTGTTGTTGCGTTTTCTTGGTCACAAGAGGAATAAAGAGCAGGATAGCTACACATAAAACAATATCAAGCTGGAATAAGGATGGAATGAAGATCAGTGAATGAAAGGCAACTAAGTAGCTCTCATTATGCTAACAGAGGGAAGGTGAATGAATATTTCTATAGGAGCAATCAAGGATTCCTAAACAACATTCATATATGAAGGAACTAGTGTAAATATGAGCCAATCAGTATTCATATTCAGGACTAATTCAGACGAAAACATAGATAAATCGCAGAAATTGAGAATAGAATTCAACTAAGTGAGCTCTGAACTATTCTTTCTTTCTGCTCTTTAGATAGTGAAACAATGATGGCATAAAACATATAAACTGTAAACAGAGATAAGAAACACTTATTGGGCTATGTAGAAGCGTTAGGATTCCATAGTCACTCTTTAGTCATTAAAACACAACAGTCAGTTCATCTCCCAAACATTCTAGCGATCTTTGATTATAGAGACTCTCAGAAAATACAGTGCAAGTCTAGAGAGGAAGTTATCGACCGACCAACCCTTTTTTCATAACAGAGGGTGGTTTAAATAGAAAAAATATCTACAAACAATAGATCTGAGACAGATCTCATCAAATAAATTCCTTTAACCTAATTAATACAGAAGTAAATGGCAGAAATATCTATCTAACAACTGTACTGGGGCAACTGTCATCTCAAAATATCTATTACAGCAGATCTTAGGTAGATCTGAGGAAAAAGAGTGCTTTAATCTATTTTATCTTGAAGTAAATGCTTAAAACATTTATCTAAGTGCTGCGCTAGGGCAGCTGCCTCAAAAATGGATCAACATCTGTCCTTATGGCTCTGTACTGGCTCTTTTAGCCATAAGTGTGCTTTAAATTCATTCATCTGCGCCTGTAAGTGGTTCTGCTACCTTAAGTGGCCAAAACTGTGAGTTGGTGAGCCTTTATGGCTCAGAGCTGCTTTATTGACTTTGCTGGGAGGCTCTTTAATGATTTCGTGCTTTGGGTTCAAAGTTTCCATTGAACACCTTCACTGATACACTTTGCCGCAACACTGATACTCTTTTCCACTAAAACTGGGCCTTTTATCACCACTGATACTCTTTAAACTATCTAATCGCCCCTTTATCTGCCAATTAAATGCAAACATAACTGTTGCAAAGACTTCCGTGGCCTTTGGGATGCTATCGGCGCTGGCCGATCCAAAATAGTATTAAACTCTGAAGAAATGCCGCAAAAAGGAGGAATTGCATGCTGCTGATCGTGCTGAGGCCGAGACTGGCTTCTGGAGCTAAACAGGGCTTTGGAGCAATCCATAATGGCTTAAGGATGCATGAATTTCTTTAACTAGAGCCGGGCGCGGGCGCTAGAAGAAACCCTGTGAAAAATGGTCGTTTTCCTTTTATAAGGCAAAAATGCCTTAAAACATGAAATTTTACCAAAACTAGGGCGGGAGCGATCACTGTTCATTAGATTAAATCATAGCCGTTGGATCCGGCGCGGGCCGATCCAACGGCTGGCGCTAACTCGCATCGGGGCGGACCATTGGTCCCAACACATAAAACCTCCGAACTGCCGCAGACCCGAAATGCTTTGAGGCTGCCCTTTATAACTTTTCGGCTCCGCCATATCGGAGCCTTCCCTTTTCGTTGTACAAAGGATCCTTACGGACCCGAAATCCTTATTGTGCCACGCTATAATTTATTTCGGCTCCGCCAGTAGGACATGGGGAGAGCCGCGAACAGATCATGACCGTTGATCTGGGAGGGCGATCCAACGGCCGGTGCTAAATCGCATCGGGGCGAACCATTGGTCCCAACATGTAAAAACCTCCGATGAGCGAAATAGCTGGCGAACCCGATCTGAATATAGCCCCTTCTTTATTGCATTTCGGGTCCGGCCCATCGACGAACCCAAATCGGCGGATTTACAATGGAACGGGTCTGCGGACCCGAAATTCTTTAAACTCTGTTGCCTTCAATATTTCGGCTCCGCCATATCGGAGCAATCCCTCTTCGCTGTGTAACGGGCTCCTTTCGGACCCAAAATCCTTATGCGCCGCGCCTATATTACTTTTCGGCACCGCTGGTCGGAGCCATATATGGGGTTGCTGCGAATCAATATGAGTCGTTAATCAGCGGACCCGAATGGGCGGCTGAGATTAAATCGGCACTTCGGCGATCGGCGGGGCAGCGGGTATACACATATGTGCGATCGCCGAAATGGGCGATCGCTGAAACGATGTGGACCGTTGATCTGGGCGGGATGATGGACGGTTATGATTTGGTCACTGCTTTACCGTCGGCAATATCGCGATAAGGCTTGCGATAGGTGAAAATGTGGGTTTTTTGCGATAAACTTAAGTTTTATGAAAAACTTAGTTTTATGCGGTAAAATGTGATATGTGCGGTAAAACGTGAAATTGCGATGCGGAGAGCTCCCGATAGCGATATCGCATCGGCGGAGGGGTCGAGGGCATATATATGTGCACATATGAGTTGCAATACGCTGATTGCGAAATCACATCGGCAAGGGATGGATCGGAGGTATAAAAAGGGGGCCTACAATGATCGTTGCGACCTCCGACAGCGATATCGTGTCGGAGGGGAGCAAATGAATTCGGAGGAGGGTTTTAACACTAAAGGGAGGCTTTTGTGGAATTGGAGGGGCCCTTTTAATATTTTGAAGGGATTCTAAGGCATTGGAAGGGGTCCGATAGCTTTAAAAGATGGGTTTAAGGCCAGAAAGGGGTTTATGCCTTGGAAAAGGTAAAACAAAGCCAAAAGATGGATTTTATACATTTGGAGGGGGATTTTATGCTTAGGAATGAGTCCTAATGCATTTGGAAGATGATTAAGGAGGAAAATGAGGGTTCTTACTAAGTTTCAGGCAAACTTAGTAATTCCCAAGCACACTTATGGTTATTTTTCAACCAGGGGGAGGGGATATGTATATAGGGGAGTTATTAACATATTTTTAGTAGGGGAAGGGGAAATAGATAGGGGGCTAGATAGTAAAGTTAATAGTTAACATGACAAATGATCAGAGAGCGCTAAGAATGATGTCTTAGGCTATCAATGGGGGAAAATGACTGATAGAAGAAGTGTGAACATTCCTTTAGTGAAGCAGATCTTCACCAAGGTAGATAATATGGAGAATGATGAATCTAAGAGGTATCAAGCAGATCTTGACCTCTTTAGGGGAAGTCAGTGAGTGATTTGGGGGAGAGGAAGAAGGGGGAAGTTAGACATGCATTTCTTGAAGTCCTCCAACTGAAAAATCACCTTCAACTTGTGCTATGATAGATATAGCACTTGACAATATGAAATGGATCACAAGCCATGATTCTGCAACCACAAAGCTACCTACCCGGCCTATTCACCTAGCATTTTCTCTTCTTTTTGGTTTGGGTGCACTTGAACTAGCATACCCAGCTTTTTGTTTCTTTTCTTCTTGTTGTCCTCCTATCTACAACTACACTTATTGCATCCAGGGGCTCAGATTAAGCTGTTGAGCACCCTTGTTTCTCTACCTATCTACAGATCTGCCAAGATTAAACAGTTTGGACAGATGTTTATTCTCTATATTCTACAACAAGAAACTGAAACCTAGGGAGACCAAGATTAAGCTGTTTGGAGCTCCCTTAGCTGAAAACTCATCAAAAATGGAACACAGCAGTGGCATTTAGACTAGCACACTCTCATGGATACTTCTCTGGCCATCTGTAGCAAATATGGAGCACTGCAGCAAGCAAAGTATGACATATTTGGCATGTAAAAATGTCGATCATGAAAGATGATTAACCTGCTGCAGCAGGAGGCTAACAGTGGCTCCACTTGGGGATGGGTTTTCCTTGTGACAAGTCAAGAACAACAATTCAGAATGCCTTGATCCTCTGTAGTTGCTGTTAATTGAAAATCTCTTCCGTGCTAACTGCTGAATGACTAGAACTTTAACTTCTAAATGCAGCACTCCTCCTTATCTGAAACACTATGAAAAATAAAGCATCGCCTACTTTCTTTTGCGTGCTTGATATTGCATACACTTTTGCTTGAGCACTGCCTTGTGAAATAAACACAAAAAGGGAATAAAACTTGAGCTCTTCTTTTCTTGTCTTTGAAAGGGTGCTGAAGTAGATCGAAAATCCTCCTTTCCTTTTGATACTGTTGACTTGAAGACTAGAAGCTGTAAACAGCTTCTCTTCAACATAAATCACTGTGATATGACAGCACTGCTCTTGCTGTTTTGCTGAGATTACTGCAAAGACAGAGCTTAAAAATAGAGGACTTGCATCGGCTGTGTCTTTACAAACTTTGTTGTTGCTCCTCTAACAATCGGACTGTTTATACAAAATAAAAACAAAAGTGCTAATATATACAAATATCAATGTACAAAGAGATATTTACAAAGCTGCGTTGTGTTCAAAAAAAGGGATCATGATAATGCTTCAGCATACGGCCATTTACAGGGCCTTCTTCAGCAGTGCTGCCCTCTACAGATTTGAGGAAATATGTGTTATTTCCCTGAACAGCAGAAATAACAAATGGCCCTCTCCAAAGGAAATCGAATTTTGCATGTTTTCCCTTGTCTTCTCTTCGTGAGTCCCACCTTAGAACTTTGTTGCCAACACAGAAATTCTCAGCCTTAGTCCTCTTATCAAACATCCTTTTGAGCTTCTCTTGCATAATTTGAGCTCTGTCATAGACTTGCTCTCTTGTCTGCTGCAAATGAATTGTTTGGTTTATCCTCCTTTGTATATCATTTGGCTCAGCTTGAATCTCTTGCAGCAGCTTGATAATAGGAATGCCCAGTGATGAAGGAAATCTGGCCTCCATGCCATATACTAGCTCATAAGGGCTCATCCCAATGGATTTCTTGGTTGACAATCTGTCTGCCCATAGGGCATTTGTGAGCTTTCTATGCCAATTCTTCTTGTTTTCTTCTAAGGTCTTCTTGATAATACTGATCAGGCTCTTGTTAGATGACTCGGCTAAGCCATTACCTTGAGGGTAATAGGCTGTGGAATGGCCTAAAGTGATATGGAATTTATGGCAAAAATTGATCATCTTTTTGGATTTGAAAGCAGCGGCATTGTCAGTGATGATCTTCTCAGGGCAGCCAAATCTAGAAAGGATATTGCACTCAAGGAACTGGATAATGGTGGTGTCATTGGCTTGCCTACATGGGATGGCCTCAATCCATTTAGTGAAATAGTCGGTAGCTGTTAAGATCCACTTATGCTAGCCTGAGGAAGAGGGATGGATTTCTCCAATGAAGTCAAGACCCTATTGTTGAAAAGGCTTCTCGGTTGAAATGGGTTTAAGAGGCAAAGGGAGCAGCTTTCTCTTGCCCTCAAAGATTTGGCATTTGTGACATGAGATAGCAAACTTCTTTACATCTGCAAACAAAGAGGGCCAATAGAATCCAGCCCTTAAAATTTTATCAGCAGTGGACTTCCAATATAGATGTCCTCCACAGTCCCCTTAATGGAATTCTTTCATGACATTATTAGTTTCATTCATGGTCAAACAATTAAGCAATATGCCTTCATGATTCTTCCAAAATAAAGCACCATCTAAGACACAAAATTTCAAAGCCCTCATTCTTAAAAATCTCTTCTTGGTCCTGGACAATCCTGGGGGAGCAAATAGGTTTAACAATACAAAGCATATATCAGCATACCATGGGGATTGTAGAAAGGTGTCACTGATCTGTGGAGTCGCCAGCTCCTATTCATTGTCCAGTTGGTTGATGTCTAAGGCTTGAAAGTTTGTTTCGGACATCAGTTTGGCTAAACCTTGTCCCTTTATTAGCTTGGTTGGCTTTATTTCTATGTCATACTCAAGAATGTTAGCAATCCACTTGCCTCTTTTGCCTTCTAACCCCTCTTGGGTTAATATGTCTTTTACAACAGCATTTGGGACATAAGCAATCACATGTGAATATAAAATATAAATTCTGAAGTCTTTGATTGCTTTAACAAGGGCATAGGCCTACTTCTCCACGATTTGGTACTTCAGGGGTGCATCTCTTAAGGCTCGGCTGAAAAAAGCGATTGGCTTTTCATTTCCTTGGTCATCCTTTTGCAATAGGACAGCAGCTATGGTATTATCAGATGCAAATGAAAATATGATAAAGTCCCTATCAAATTGAGGACTTGTGAGGACTGGGGCTTGAGTTAGGGCAACTTTGATACTTTCAAATGCTTGCTTGGTTTCAAGAGACCATTTTACCTTGGCATCCTTCTTTAACATGTTGCTCAACAGTCTTATCAGCTCGGCTAGATTTGGGATAAATCTCCTTAGGAAATTGATCTTTCCTAGGAATGCTTGCAGCTCTTTTATGTTTCTTGGATATGGGATTTGGAGAATGGCTTGGATCCTTTCCGGATCAATTCTGATCCCGTCTTTTGAAATGATATGTCCAAGTAATTTGCCTTCTTCAAGGCCAAATAAAGACTTCTTGGGGTTCAAGGAAATGCCATATTTCCTACATGTTAATAACACTTGCCTCAAATGTCTTAGGTGCTCTTGATCAGATTTGGAGAAAGGGGTAAGATCATCAAGATAGACAACCAAGAAATCATGGATTTCCTTGGCAAATGCAATGTCCATGGCCCTTTGAAAGGTGGCACCTGCGTTCTTTAGGCCGAAAGGCATTTTCACATATTTAAATGTTCCCCAAGGTGTTGTAAAGGTTGTCTTGTCTTGATCATCTGGGTGAACCAGTATTTGATTAAAACCTGAAAATCCATCTAGCAAAGAGATTCTAGATGACCCCACTACTCTTTGTAGGATGTGGTCCATTTTGGGCAATGGGTAGTGGTCTTTAAGGGAGACTTGGTTTAGGTTTCTCAAATCTACACAAAGCCTAATCTCACCTGTTTTCTTTCTTGTGGGAACAAGATTGGATACCCATTCAGAAAATCTAATGGGTGCTATGATACCTGCTTCAAACATTCTTTTCACTTCTTTCTCAATTAAAGGGAGAAGCACGGGATTGATTCTCCTCAGTTTCTGTTTGAAGGGCTTTTGATTTGGCTTTAAGGGAATGGTATGTTGAATAATTGAGGTGTCATAGGACTTCAAGTCCTCATAACTCCAAGCAAATACATCTTGGAATTCTTTGAACAAATCCACATACTTTGGTTTTTGATCAGAAGGCAAAGATTTAGACAGTTTGATCATTTTGGGCTTCTCTGCTGTTCCAATGTTGTATTCTTCTATGGCAGTGTTTATAGGCTACATTTTTGGCTTTTTGGGCACATCATTTGCATCAAACATGTCTTCTAGTGGAGTGAGGCCAACCGAGAGAAAATTTTCCTTTAGATCAATGATTTTGGCCTCTGTTTTGGCTATTTCCTCCAAATGCATCTGTTTCAGCTCTTCTATGTTTTCTTCATCAAAGATGGTTGGTTGTAGCAATTTTCTAGCTGTTTCAACTGTTACAGTTTGCTGGATTTGGTTTATTGCTTGCAGGGGATCATCCATGGCATCCATATCAATGTTTAGGCCTGAAAACTCATGCTGTAAGGTAAGAAAATTGTTGATTTGAGCATCATCCTCAAACACTTGCCAATCTTTAACATTGTTAGGGATAGCAGGCCTGTGTTTTATCTCAGCAGTAAAGTGGTGATTGGGCTCAAAAGGAAGCTTGCAAGTGCTAGCAAAAGTATCTAGGCTGTGAGCATGCATGTTATTGCTTCTAGAAATCTTAGCAAGTTTGGATTCAGTGAAGGTATCAAGTATTGCAGTGGCAGCAGTCCTATAAGCTCTTAGCCTTCTATCATTGGTAACAAAGTTGCCTTTCATTTGTTGCATTACTAGGTCTGATTCACCTAGAATGGAAACTTTGGCAGCTCCTAAAGCTTTGAGCAGCTTAAGGCCTAAAAGGAGAGCTTCATACTCTGCCATGTTGTTGGTGCATCTGAAATTCAGTCTATAAGCATGACCCTCTGCATGGTTGTTATGTGTATTGTGAATCCATATTCCTGCCCCTACTCCTAACTTGTTAACAGAGCCATCAAACTCTAAATACCATGTGATTTCTTGCTTGTGGTTAGTATTAAGAGTTTCATTCATTTTAGGATTGGGCAGACCCGAGTCTTGTGTTTTGGGAGGTTTTTCTTGTGTGCTGTTTGCATTGGCTGTTGTGACAGTCTCATGGGTATGTGCAACCGATTCTTCATTGATGTGTGCTTGTTGTACTAAAGCCATAGGCTTATCATCAGTTGGAGGACTTTTTTCATCATTAAACAAAATAAAAGAATCCATATCAGAATGGATTGAATAGATAGGGAAATTCTGGGGCTTTTCCTCACTACTTACCACATACTTCATCAGTGTTTCTCTATACAGCCTCTTTGATTGCCCAAAGACTGAAATAGTGGCATAGGAGAGGTCTAATTGGAGAGATCCTTGGAGTTTTGCCCCCCAAGATCTTGACAACAGCATGCCATACTTTGGTGGTATGTCAACAACCACCACATCCATTAGGATTGTCTTGTTGGGAAATTGGACTAGACACATAAGTCTTTGATTAAGCCTAAACACTTGACCTGACTTGAGTCAAAGGAGAATAGATCTTTGTAGGGTCTTGTTACATCAAGGTTTAGCTTCTCCATTACAGCTTTGGGCATAAGGTTGTGTGAGGCACCTGAGTCAAACATTGCATTATGTAAAACTTTATCATGTATGTGCAGACTGACATAAAAGGGTAGAACAGCTCCATGTGCTGATTTGCCATCAACTTCTGGACCAAAAAGCAACTCAGGTGTATCATCTAAAACATTCACATCATCCCTATTCTCTGGCATTTGCAGTGATCTTTGGATTTGTTTTTTATACACATCATGCTTTGCAAGTTCAGATAAGGGGATGGAAATCTTAAGTTTGCTTATTTCTGCTTCTAAGTTGAATGGTTTCTCGAATGGAGTCTTTGTGTTGGCAATGGCAGATTTCCCCTTTTCAAGTGTATTTTCTGCGTTTTCCTCTTGATTATCAGTGTTATGGTGAGTGATACCTTGCGGTATTTCTATTTTGGGAAGGCTTTTAGGAGTGTTGTTCAAGTTCTCTTTCGAGGGAGAAGGTGGCAGAGGCTGATCAACAGAAAGATGTATGTCTGTTATGTCCTCTACAGTCACTTGGTGCGGGTTTGGGACAGTTATATCAGCTGTTTCTGTTATAATAGCCTTGCCTCTAATCTGGTTGGGCTGTTTGCCCTCCTTTGGTTTAACTTTTTCGGGCACATCTATGGTTCTTGTCCTCAGCTTATACTGTTTGTGGACTTCATAAATAGCTGAATCATAACCTTGTTTAAAGTCAAAAGACTCACCAGAGTTAGTCTGAAATTGACTTATCTCATGGTCATCTTGGTCTTCTTGAGTTAGGAAAATTTGTTGCTCACCCTTCAAATCCACCAAGTTCATGTGAGTGTCCTCTATGGCATCACTAGATGTGGATGCTTCTGTATAATTTTCTTGGAAAGGAGGCCTTATATCACGGTTTGGGCTAGATCTACCAGCGTTTGAGTTCTGAGTGTTCCTGAAATTTGGGTTCCTTATGGTATTGGGTTGTTGTCCTTCCCATGATGATTTCCTCTCAACACTCTCTACTCTGTCTCCCAGCCTGTGCATGCCATTGATAATAGCATCTAGCTTTTGATCCAAGGCTGAGGGCTCTTCCTTGAAGGTGGTTCTTCTCTCAGTTCTAGCTCTGTTCCTTTTGGCAATTAAATTTTCCTCCACAGTGACAGCCACATTTTGCATGTCTGCAAGGCTGTTAGGGGCTCTTTCTTTTAATTGGTAAGCCATATATGGGTCGAATCCATCAGGGAATTTATATAAGGCAAGGTCAGGTGGGGGCCTTAAGTTTTGTGGGATAGCATTATAAACGCTATTGAACCTTGCACAATAGTCCAAGACTGTTTCTTGTGGACCTCTTTTGATTGTATCATATTCAGCTAGTATGTGCAAAGGGTCTTTCTTTTTCTCCCATCTGTTGATAAATGACTGGTATAAGGCTTCTGGGTCTACTATGGAATTGGCTGGAAGTGATCTAAACCAAGTCCTGACATCACCTGACAAGCTTTGGACAAAAATCTTCATTCTCACACCATCATCGTCAATCTCATAGCTTTCAAACTAATCCTGCATTTTCTTTGTATGCTGAAGGGCTATGCAGACACTTGTGCCATCAAAATATGTGATTTTAGTTTGGTAATCCTGAGGCATAGCTCCAGGATTAGCAGGTAATTGCAAAGGTGCATATCTGTTAGCCATATTCACAAGGATAAGAGGGACAATAGGAACAACTAGGATAATAGGAGTAGTAGTGGTAGTATGTGCAGTGAATGGAGGTGTGGAAGGAGTGCTTTGAGAGGTGGATGAAGAACAAGGGGAACTAGGGGTTGAACGAAATAAAACTTTGACAGGGGTTGGGCCACAGCGTGGGTGAACTGCTTCAGGACTATTATCAGCAAAATCCTCTCTTCGCTCTAGCTTCCTGAGGTTCCTTGGGATTATATTGGGATTTTCAAAAGCTGCTGGGGGATTTGGGTCTGGATTTGACCTTGTATAACGTGAATTCTTTTTGGGAGCCAGCTTCTAGCTTGTTTTTTGGGGATTTTTCTAAGAATATAAGGGTTAGAAAGAAACTTTTGAAGGTCTGGTTCCTTCCCAGTGGAGCTTTCCAACTTGATTTGTGAAATTAACTGAGGATGGTCCCCAGCGGAGTCGCCATTATGTTATCACTCAGGTTGTCCTTAAAGCTCCTTAAAGGATACGGCCGAGGTAACCACAAACCAATCTTTGGACTGCAGGTCCTAGCCTACCTGCAATCAGAGAGGGCTCTCTCTTTATAATTTAGCTTTGTTGAAGATGATATTAGGCTAGCTAATGAGTTCAAGGGGGTTTTGTTTATGTTTGGTGGGATGGGGGATTCTTTCAAACAGAGTTGGGATGCATAGTGTGAGAAGTTCAAACCATTGGGCATGGAGTCGTGGATTAGGCTTGCTGTTGCGTTTTCTTGGTCACAAGAGGAATACAGAGCAGGATAGCTACACATAAAACAATATCAAGCTGGAATAAGGATGGAATGAAGATCAGTGAATGAAAGGCAACTAAGTAGCTCTCATTATGCTAGCAGAGGGAAGGTGAATGAATATTTCTATAGGAGCAATCAAGGATTCCTAAACAACATTCATATATGAAGGAACTAGTGTAAATATGAGCCAATCAGTATTCATATTCAGGACTAATTCAGACGAAAACATAGATAAATCGCAGAAATTGAGAACAGAATTCAACTAAGTGAGCTCTGAACTATTCTTTCTTTCTGCTCTTTAGATAGTGAAACAATGATGGCATAAAACATATAAACTGTAAACAGAGATAAGAAACACTTATTGGGCTATGTAGAAGCGTTAGGATTCCATAGTCACTCTTTAGTCATTAAAACACAACAGTCAGTTCATCTCCCAAACATTCCAGCGATCTTTGATCATAGAGACTCTCAAAAAATACAGTGCAAGTCTAGAGAGGAAGTTATCAACCAACCAACCCTTTTTTCATAACAGAGGGTGGTTTAAATAGAAAAAATATCTACAAACAACAGATCTGAGACAGATCTCATCAAATAAATGCCTTTAACCTAATTTGTACAGAAGTAAATGGCAGAAATATCTATCTAACAGCTGTACTGGGGCAACTGTCATCTCAAAATATCTATTACAGCAGATCTTAGGTAGATCTGAGGAAAAAGAGTGCTTTAATCTATTTTATCTTGAAGTAAATGCTTAAAACATTTATCTAAGTGCTGCGCTGGGGCAGCTGCCTCAAAAATGGATCAACATCTGTCCTTATGGCTCTGTACTGGCTCTTTTAGCCATAAGTGTGCTTTAAATTCATTCATCTGCGCCTGTAAGTGGTTCTGCTGCCTTAAGTGGCCAAAACTGTGAGTTGGTGAGCCTTTATGGCTCAGAGCTGCTTTATTGACTTTGCTGGGAGGCTCTTTAATGATTTCGTGCTTTGGGTTCAAAGTTTCCATTGAACACCTGCACTGATACACTTTGCCGCAACACTGATACTCTTTGCCACTGAAACTGGGCCTTTTCTCACCGCTGATACTCTTTAAACTGTCTAATCGCCCCTTTATCTGCCAATTAAATGCAAACATAACTACTGCAAAGACTTCTGTGGCCTTTGGGATGCTATCGGCGTTGGCCGATCCAAAATAGTATTAAACTCTGAAGAAATGTCGCAAAAAGGAGGAATTGCATGCTGCTAATCATGCTGAGGCCGAGACTGGCTTCTGGAGCTAAACAGGGCTTTGGAGCAATCCATAATGGCTTAAGGATGCATGAATTTCTTTAACTGGAGCCAGGCGCGGGCGCTAGAAGAAACCCTGTGAAAAATGGTTGTTTTCTTTTATAAGGCAAAAATGCCTTAAAACATGAAATTTTACCAAAACAAGGGCGGAAGCGATCACTGTTCATTAGATTAAATCATAGCCGTTGGATCCGGCGTGGGCCGATCCAATGGCTGGCGCTAACTCGCATCGGGGCGGACCATTGGTCCCAACACATAAAACCTCCGAACTGCCATGGACCCGAAATGCTTTGAGGCTGCCCTTTATAACTTTTCAGCTCCGCCATATCGGAGCCTTTCCTTTTCGCTGTACAAAGGATCCTTACGGACCCGAAATCCTTATTGTGCCATGCTATAATTTATTTCGGCTCCGCCAGTAGGACATGGGGAGAGCCGCGAACAGATCATGACCGTTGATCTAGGAGGGCGATCCAACGGCCGGCGCTAAATCGCATTGGGGCGGACCATTGGTCCCAACATGTAAAAACCTCTGATGAGCAAAATAGCTGGTGGACCCGATCTGAATATAGGTCCTTCTTTATTGCATTTCGGGTCCGGCCCATCGGTGAACCCAAATCGGCGGATTTACAATGGAATGGGTCCGCGGACCCGAAATCCTTTAAACTCTATTGCCTTTGATATTTCGGTTTCGCCATATCGGAGCAATCCCTCTTCGCTGTGTAACGGGCTCCTTTCGGACCCGAAATCCTTATGCGCCGCGCCTATATTACTTTTCGGCTCCGCTGGTCGGAGCCATATATGGGGTTGCTGCGAATCAATATGAGCCATTGATCAGCGGGCCCGAATGGGCGGCTGAGATTAAATCGGCACTTCGGCAATCGGCGGGGCAGCGGGTATACACATATGTGCGATCGCCGAAATGGGCGATCGCCGAAACGATGTGGACCGTTGATCTGGGCGGGACGATGGACGGTTATGATTTGGTCGCTGCTTTACCGTCGGCAATATCGCGATAAGGCTTGCGATAGGTGAAAATGTGGGTTTTTTGCGATAAACTTAAGTTTTATGAAAAACTTAGGTTTATGCGGTAAAATGTGATATATGCGGTAAAACGTGAAATTGCGATGCGGAGAGCTCCCGATAGCGATATCGCATCGGCGGAGGGGTCGGGGGCATATATATGTGCACATATGAGTTGCGATACGCCGATTGCGAAATCGCATCGGCGAGGGATGGATCGGAGGTATAAAAAGGGGGCCTACAATGATCGCTGCGACCTCCGACAGCGATATCGCGTCGGAGGGGAGCAAATGAATTCGGAGGAGGGTTTTAACACTAAAGGGAGGCTTTTGTGGAATCGGAGGGGCCCTTTTAATATTTTGAAGGGATTCTAAGGCATCGGAAGGGGTCCGATAGCTTTAAAAGATGGGTTTTAATGCTTGGAAGGAGTCCGAAAGCATTTAAGAGGAATTTTATATACTTTGAGAAGGGTTTAAGGCCAGAAAGGGGTTTATGCCTTGGAAAAGGTAAAACAAGGCCAAAGATGGATTTTATACATTTGGAGGGGGATTTTATGCTTAGGAATGAGTCCTAATGCATTTGGAAGATGATTAAGGAGGAAAATGAGGGTTCTTACTAAGTTTCAGGCAAACTTAGTAATTCCCAAGCACACTTATGGTTATTTTTCAACCAGGGGGAGGGGATATGTATATAGGGGAGTTATTAACATAGTTTTAGTAGGGGAAGGGGAAATAGATAGGGGGCTAGATAGTAAAGTTAATAGTTAACATGACAAATGATCAGAGAGCGCTAAGAATGATGTCTTAGGCTATCAATGGGGGAAAATGACTGATAGAAGAAGTGTGAACATTCCTTTAGTGAACCAGATCTTCACCAAGGCAGATAATATGGAGAATGATGAATCTAAGAGGTATCAAGCAGATCTTGACCTCTTTAGGGGAAGTTAGTGAGTGATTTGGGGGAGAGGAAGAAGGGGGAAGTTAGACATGCATTTCTTGAAGTCCTCCAACTGAAAAATCACCTTCAACTTGTGCTATGATAGATATAGCACTTGACAATATGAAATGGATCACAAGCCATGATTCTGCAACCACAAAGCTACCTACCCGGCCTATTCACCTAGCATTTTCTCTTCTTTTTGGTTTGGGTGCACTTGAACTAGCATACCCAGCTTTTTGTTTCTTTTCTTCTTGTTGTCCTCCTATCTACAACTACACTTATTGCATCCAGGGGCTAAGATTAAGCTGTTGAGCACCCTTGTTTCTCTACCTATCTACAGATCTGTCAAGATTAAACAGTTTGGACAGTGTTTATTCTCTATATTCTACAACAAGAAATTGAAACCTAGGGAGACCAAGATTAAGCTATTTGGACCTCCCTTAGCTGAAAACTCATCAAAAATGGAACACAGCAGTGGCATTTAGACTAGCACACTCTCATGGATACTTCTCTGGCCATCTGTAGCAAAAATGGAGCACTGCAGCAAGCAAAGTATGACATATTTGGCATGTAAAAATGTCGATCATGAAAGATGATTAACCTGCTGCAGCAGGAGGCTAACAGAAGGTATGCTCTCTTTGAAATTGCTCCTATTAGTTTCAACATATGCTTGATAATCCATCAATGTTTTACTAAACCAACAAGATATCCTAACATAAGTAGAAGGGGATCCTATTTTCCTTCTTCAATTGAAGGTTATTGCATTGCCCTACAAATCTCTAGTGACCATGGCTCAACCTTAAAATCTCGGTGCGCCCCATCCTCTATCAATGGAATAGGTCCATGGGACCTCTTAGCTTCAAATTATTCCTCAAAATTTACATCCTGACTCACTATTATCTTCTCTCCTTTGAAATATAGACCCTATAAGCCATTGAGGTCTTAATATAACCCACAAATAAACCCTTCACGCTTGAGGGATCTAACCTCTTCTCTACCAATACATGGATATAAATTGGACAACCAAAGATGCAAAATGACTCACCTTTGGCTTCACAATAGTCAATTCCTCATTTGGTGTCTTGTCCTCCAATATCTTATGAGGACACCAGTTTTGGATGCATACTATTGTGTTTCATTTTTTTCCCAAAGAAACAAATCTTGGTCATGTATGCAACTCAGTAGTATGCAACCCTTATGATGGATCAATTTTTATACTCAATCACCCTATTTCATTCCAAGGAAATAAATCGACCTCTCTATCAACCTAAAGGAAAGAGTGAGGTTGATGGTATGAGTCATGCCCACAATTATACTCACTTAAGAGTTCCTTAGGTTCGATGTTATTACAACAATATTCATCAAGGCATCAAATTTCATCCGCCAATAGCAGGGATTTAAACCTAGGTGAAGAGGATAACAATAGTTCTTCCCAAGCACCTGAGATAACCCAATTGACTTAAACACTCTATTTTGTTTTTGATTTTATGGAATTGCCAACTCCACCTTAATTCTTACCTCCTTGCAAAAACCCTTGAAATCCTTGAAGTATACTCTCCCCCATTATATGTTCTCAAACTTTGATCTTCTTCACTGTATGGTTTTCAACCAGAACTTTGGACTCTTGAAACAAGTTGAATACTTCATCCTTGTTATTTAAGAAGTAGATCCAATTATTTAGAGAAAAATCATCAATAAAATAAATATAATGCATGCTTCTTGTCATTGACATTTCTAACATTGGTCAACAAATATATGACTACTAAGTCTAGAATCCCCATAGACCTATGCTTATTTCTTGTGAAAGTAGCCTTGACATGCTTTCTAAGAATGCACGCTTTGCATACACAATTTTATCAATAATGAACTTTGAAATACCTATGACTATATCTCTTAAAACAGGAAATTCCCTATGATGCAAGTTCCCCATCCGCTTGTGCTGCAAGTCAAATAATTTTTCATTGTCATGCACCAAAGTTCAAACAGGTTCACCCTAAAACCTATACAAATTACCTTCTTTAATCCCTAATATGAAAGCTATATCTAGGATATATTCCTTCAACTTAATGAGGCCTTGTTATTTCTTTAACTCCACTGCAAAGCTCTTATCCTCAATGATTGAAACTAAAAGAAAATTATTTCTTAGACCTAGAAAAAATAAGATACCATCAAAATATAAAGAACTATTTGATTCAAGCTATAAGGAATAGTACTAACTCCTACTACTAGGTACTTGGAATCATCACCAAGATCAACCTATACTCCTGAGTCATACTTATTCAATATAGAAAATGATTGTCGAGTTGATGTCATATGTCAAGCTTTTCCATTGTCCACATAGCATGCACTGCTCAGAATCGCGTTGGTAGAAAGGTAGGATATCTTTAAGTATACGGGGTTTACGCAGTGCATTATATTAGATATCATTTTTGGGATTCAACTGCGTTAAGTAAGTCATTCACGTATGACCATTTCCATGATAGGTAGTCATAAGTGACTAATTTCTCATGATTTGAATAGTTCACTTAGCACTCATTGCATCGGGTGATGCTCACAGGGGTGAAGAAGTGGGATTGAAACTGGTGAAATAAATCACATAGCGCCAATCATCACTTTCGGGGCTTGCACCTGGTAACCAGGACTTCCCGGGAGGTCACCCATCCTAGATCACCTCTGGCTCAAGCGCGCTTAACTGTGGAGTTTTCCCCACAATCAAACCCACTTAGCTTGCTACCCCATTTGCAAAACCTTAGCAAGTATTGTGCCTCATGAACCATTCAAGTAGAGATCCCTTCACTCTTTTTGAATTTAAGTATAGGGGGTTTATGCAGTGCATTATATTAGATATCATTTTTGGGATTCAACTGCGTTAAGTAAGTCATTCACGTATGACCATTTCCATGAGAGGTAGTCATAAGTGACTAATTTCTCATGATTTGAATAGTTCACTTAGCACTCATTGCATCAGGTGATGCTCACAGGGGTGAAGAAGTGGGATTGAAACCTGTGAAATAAATCACATAGCGTCAATCATCACTTATGGGGCTTGCATCCAGTAACCAGGACTTCCCAGGAGGTCACCCATCCTAGATCACCTCTGGCTCAAGCGTGCTTAACTGTGGAGTTTTCCCCACAATCAAGCCCACTTAGCTTGCTACCCCATTTTCAAAACCTTAGCAAGTATTGTGCCTCATGAACCATTCAAGTAGAGATCCCTTCACTCTTTTTGAATTTAAGTATAGGGGGTTTATGCAGTGCATTATATTAGATATCATTTTTGGGATTCAACTGCGTTAAGTAAGTCATTCACGTATGACCATTTCCATGAGAGGTAGTCATAAGTGACTAAGTTCTCATGATTTGAATAGTTCACTTAGCACTCATTGCATCGGGTGATGCTCACAGGGTGAAGAAGTGGGATTGAAACTAGTGAAATAAATCACATAGCATCAATCATCACTTCCGGGGCTTGCAATGAGTGCTAAGTGAACTATTCAAATCATGAGCAATTATTCACTTATGACTACCTCTCACGGAAATGGTCATACGTGAATGACTTACTTAACGCAGTTGAATCCAAAAATTGATATCTAAGGTAAGATATCATTAAGAAATCCTTCTTAAAATAGGTATTAAACTCATTAATTTGAGTTTATGAAGAGACTACTACCTAATTTTATTTTTCTTCCATTTACAATTCTCTTCCTTAGACATTGTGATGCATAATAACAATGCTTGTGACAGATGAAGCACTTGATTTTACTTAAGTATTTATTTCCTAGATGTGAGGTTGACTCCTCACTCTTTCCCTGAAATCTTTCCCTTGTCCATTCCTTTACCTCTGCTCTTATTTGATTGACCAAATAGAGCTAGAATCTCATCATCACCCTTGTTATTGGCCTTTGAATCCATATGAGTCTCCTCCTTGATATAATAATTTCAAATAAAATACCTTCTAGAATTTTCCTAGTGCAAATACCTTTAAAAATGGTTTCCATGATGTTGGAAATCATTCAATGCCATGTTCACCAACTTTTCATCTTCAACCTTCTCCCTAATTACTACAAATTGATCCTGAATTTGTGTGATCTTCATAAGGTAATTGGTGATTGTGTCTAATTGGTCTTCTTTATGGCTTTGAGTTTGTTTTTCAATATCATCTTCATGTTTATCTTCCAACTCTACAAAAGAATACCCAAAGCATTAAGCATCTCCTTCATTTTAGTATTCTTGAATACATGAGATATTAGATGGTCCTTTATGGCATCCAATATCATCTTCTTAGCCATCACTTCCTTTTTGTTGTGAGCTACCAACTCCTATTGATACGTAGGTAGAGTCATGATGTCATTTACAATATCCCATAGATCATTATTTTTTAGTAAGAGTGTAACCCTCACTTTCCATGCTAAGAAATTCAAGACACCATCCAATTTATCCTCAAATTGTTGGAAATGTTGTTTTTATTGATGTCAAATAGGGGCAGAGACTACAAACATCCAATATAAAGATTACAAGATGGAGATTGTGGAAAATATTGATTTTGGGCTTTTGATGCCCAATTTGGATACCCAAATTTGATGGAATTTTTACTCTAAAAATCTATCTCAAATGGGATAATAATATATATGGTTGAATATCTTCTCTCAAGACCTTTCTATCTTCATAGGAATGAGAAAGGATGAAATATTCTGTGAGGTTGGCCCAACTAGAATGTACAGGTCGGTCAAGCTAGTTTACAAGTTAGCCCCATAAGTGAATTGTTGACGGTGTTGGACCTGCCAACATGTCAAGGGGATCTCCCCGATAAGAAGTCCCAATTAGACCTCAGATTGTTTGGTGTTGGAGTCCCAACAGTGGGTTGTAAGATAATTCCTTGACCGCAATGTCGCACATAGGCAAGTAAGATAACTCTGTCAGTAGCAAGGGTCTGACTAATGCAAAGAGTCAAGGAATGTGTACGAGAGGTTCCAACACTTCAAAGGGAGACGAAAGTGAAGGTGAGTTCCATGTTGAAAGGAATCAGTCCCAACTCGGCTAGGAACACACCACACAAAGGACATGCACAGCTTTCGGCGAAGCAGTCCACTCGAATGCGACAGTCACAACATACAAGGTAGGATAACATGAACAGCACTCACAGATCAGTCTGAGATGAGTGTGACAGTTGATATAGCAAGGTTCATGAAAAAGGTTTGTCTGATGTCCAGAAAAGAAGTCAACACGGACATTGATAGCATTAACAACATATACAACACATTAACAACAAGATTCATAAAATTGCATACAAATCAGTTCATATACAAGTACGTAAGTTAAACAACATATATCATTAAGGCAACTGTAACAATCCAACTACAATAACAACATATGCATGAAAATTTGCTTTCTCTTATTACTAAAGAAGTATAAGTCACAATCATAGAATACACCATGTAAACCTGCTAGCCCCAACAGTGGAATGTTACAGCCACATCTACCTACTCCTCTAAAGAGATGCACTAGCTCTGTGCAGTGGAGAAGCCAAGGCACGTTACAATATTGTCCAAGCCTTCTTCAAGATAGTCTTAGTAGAAGCTTGGCTAACCAAAATCCTATACAATGAGTTATGAGGGACCATTTACAGCAAAGGGTGGGGTGACCCTTGACATTCCCTTTCATGACAGTTCAACTACCCTCATGACTCTTTACCTACTCTATGATTGTTACATCCAACTATTGACACTTGACTTACACTTGACATGACTCAACATTACAATGCACATGTACTCATGTGAGACAACATGGCTTGAGCAAGCCTTGCAAGACATCACTAACACTTGGTCCGCTGTGGTGAGACCAACTCTTTAACATGCTTGTGATGGTGAAGCTGGTGAGTTGATGCCAATCTTGGTCGTCCGTGATGGTGTGCATGTACCTCATGGTGACATCTTGTTGAAGCGAACCCTTGCCTCCATTACAAGCGGTGCATTGGTTTGGTCCCTTCATCCAACTCATTTGCTAAAATGTGCATGGTCTTCTTGGGTACGGTTGAACCGGAAACACATTAATGCATAGTGTCCGTGCTCATCTTCAAGTGCGTGCTGGTGGTCATTTGCATCAACTTTCCGAAGTGAATGTTCAACCCCAATTGGACTTGCTTCTTGTCTTCGCCTTAGTGAGTGTGTTGAATGGGTTGGATTGCATGCGTGCGCTCAACGACATGCATGCTACTAGATCCTTTGCATGTGATCAACAACACTTCTCACCATGTTTGCTCGGTGTTAGCTACTGGGATAGATCCTTAACTTGTATTGGCATAGTTTCATTCATGAGTGCATCTTGTGCCCAATGTTGTTCTTGTTCCTGCTACAACTCATTGGACTGTCTGTGCAGCTTCATGTTCTTCCTGATTTGTTGCTTCAGCACATGTAACTCCTTCTTTGTTCCATCTTCTACCTTGGCGTGATCTTCATGTCATGTCGCCACTTCATAGCCTGAGTCTCCAAAGTTGCTTTCATTATCAATGGGTCTGCTTGATCTTGCAACTTTGCTCCGCCTCTATGTTGTCAACAACCTTCCTCTTGCATTCGCTGCATTTGTTGCATTTGGTATTTCGATGTTCATGATGATGCTCACTACTACTTGATGTCCTTGTCCACGAACAACTTGATGTCTTCGTGATTAGGCAAGCTCCTAAACACTTGATCAACTACATCCCCAAGCGTTCTTTGAATGGTGTCTTCATCTTTACTCTCCCGGAAGCCATTGTACCTGTACTTATGAGAGGTAGATGAACACTTGTGATACCTGTAGACATGGAAACACTCATAGCAACCAATTTTTTAGTCGAAAACCAGAATGAACATGAGAACTGACTTACAACATACCTAGGTGAATGATCATGAAGGTTGCGCAATTTCGATCGAGAGGTCGAGAGACCGACTACCAAGACTGCACAAGGCACAATTTGGGTTGTGTTGTGTCCAGCAACAACTCCCCTCTTATTTAGTTTTATTACTAATACTAAATAAGTGGGGAGCCTCATCCAAAAAAAAAATAAAAGATGAATTAGTATTTGTATTCCTTTTTGAATAAATCTTACTATCATAAACTTAGAAGAATACTCAAAAAATCTAAAAGGACTTAAGTTTTATGATAAGTTCGAACAAAACCATTCTCTCAATAAAGAGTGTTGCATCGCAGAAAGGTAATGGATGCCATCCTACAAGCGTAATCCTAATATTGCGAAATCGCGATGTGAAATCACGCACTAAAAACACTCATCGCATCGCATGCCTCAAATATCACTTAAGGTGAAATTCCTCAAATCGTCGATATGTGATGGCACGTCTCGAAAATCGCATTACACAGAAAACACATGGTATTGGATGATTGCCACACGCAACAGATTAGTGATATTGCGATCTGCGATATTGCGAAGCAAATTGCAAAATCGCCTTGTTGCAAATCTTCAGGGCTCGTTGTTCGAAAATGTTTTTCCCATAAACCGATGCCCAATTATGTGCGTTAATGATAATTAATGAGTTAGTTGGTAATCATTAATGAAATAAGGTTTTGATCTGATCGAAGGGCCATTTCACGTAGGGTGATATATTTTATAAGATTTCGGCATTTAAAGCTTTCCCGTCACCTTTTTCTTATCATTACTCTTGCCTCATTTGTAAATTGCAGGAGCGAAAAGCAGAGAGGTATACATAGCAGCGTTCAAAATATTATGGGAAAGAAGGGTAAAGCTCCAAGTTCTGAAGATAAAGAAATGACGCCCTTGTACACAGACACCACCTGTAACAGAGATGCCGGTGTTACTACTTGGGAAAGCATGCACAGCCTACTCGAGGAAGAAAATCCCAGAGTAATGGAGGTTACAGTGACTGCAGATTCACACGGGTCATCTGAGGCATCGATTACAAAACTAGCATGTTCATTCTTGCACCGGATAGCAGCGAGGCCCAAGATTCTTCCTTACACGGACATGGTCAAATGGGTACTAGATAGTCTTGACATAACGGGCAGAGAATTTAAAACTCAGGACCAAGAACTCACGGAGTCGTTATTTCCACAAAGTTTAAGGTTTATATCCTCTAACAAAAAAGCGCACAAGAGGCGAAAAATAGCACCAGGGAAGCCCGGATCGAGGAACAGAGGCAGTTTTTGATGCACGATTAGCGCCTAGCCGGGAAAAACCCCTTGAGAAGGAAAGCCTCTAATCGCTCAGTCGCCTGTAAGCCCGGAAAATTGTAGGAAAAAGTGCTAAAGGCGAAAGGAAAAACCTGAACTCTAAAAACCAGTGGTATTTATCAAGGATATCCTCAAGTGGTATGTAAATTTTTACCAAATGTACAGCATCTACAAACAAGCTGGAGACAAAAGGCTCAAGAAAGAACAGAGTCCATCAAAAGGTTAACCAAGTTGAATTGGGATTCTTACTGGACGTACTTGGTAAAACCACACAGCCAGTGCATGACTCTCAAATGTATCATTAACTCTGCCGAGAAGATGGTGCCAGCACTTGCCAATTCTGTTTTCGCAGGACAGCTAAAGTCGGAGGTCGGCCAGCCAACTCTCCTCAAGCAAATGCTGAATGCTTGCGACTACAAGGAACATATACATAGATAGTTAATTGCCAGTTTTAGTTTTAGATTCAGTTTTAGTTTTAATTTTGCTTTATTTTTGCCTGAAATGAGGACGGTCATTTAAACCGCTTCCTACATTTTTGTAATAAACTATTTTTAGATTTAGCTAGTAGTATTTAAACCCTTCTCATGCATTTAGAGAAGGGTCCTAAAATTTGTCAAAAACTTGTCCTCAAAACATGCACTTTTGCACCCTCTGAGGAGGTTTTGATGAATGAATGGAACAAGATTTATTGATATCTGCGTTTAATATCTACTACTGAAATTGCACTTTTGTACTCTTAGTAGATGTTGGATTAAGAAGAGATAAATCATTATTGTTGAAGCTCATGAGTAGAACTAGTTATAAATGGTACTTTTATCTCTTAACAATTTCTGCTTATGTGTTAAGGTGATATTCATGTTCAGTTATTTATATATGAATGCTTGAATGCTTGAGTTATCATTTGGCACTTCTGTACAGTGATAGCTATTCTATTTATGCTTAATATATGAGTAACTTATTATGCGATATGTTTTTCACAATTGTTTCGTCTAACTTTTTATACGAAATGGTTTATCTTTATTGAATTATTTTCTCATAGCAGTTGAATGATCTTTATTACCAATTGCCATTTGAAATTATTTTAGATCGCATAACTGAAAGATTAAATCCCGGGTTAGTTTTAGAATTAGATATTTCTATTCATTAGAATACAATTGCATGTTGTTAATTAGATTTAGAATAAAAGCATTTTACTTAGAAATTATTAGGAAGGAAATATCAATTCTCAACACACACACACATAAATTGGGAAACTGGTCCCATATCCCCAGTCGGACCCACTATACCAAACGGAAAAGGAGCTGCTAACCAAGGTCCAGACCGGGTGGGTATCCCCCTTGTTGTAGACCTGATTTTCGGGGCTTCAACAAGTTGCTAAGAGATTGACTGGCTGTTGGAACTGCGCAAAGCACAGTCGAGTCTAGATGTTGATTGTTGGGAATGCATGTTGCGCAATTCCACCTAGGAAGGACTGTTGGCCCAGGGATAGATTTGCATAATTTCTTGAGCCAAGCAGCCACTGTCCTCCAGAAATGCGCAAAATAGTCCTGGAGGCCAATGTTGGGCAGGAATGTGCAAATCTGGAGAGGAAGGTGAGCCTTCCTTTCCGAGATTATGCAATGCAACCTTGGTGAAAGTAGAGCCTAGGCCAAGGTTGGCTCGACTTGCCAACAAGCAACTGAAAGAAAGTAAGTCGGTGAATGCATGGTGACACTAAGTGATAGCAGAAGTGATAAACAGTGCATGAAAAACATGAATGGAAGATTCAACAAACATATCAACATGCATGTGGGTGAGGCCATTCGTCAGTTGGGCGAATGTCCGTGCGAAACAGTTTCATGCATGTGACAGCATTGAGATAACAAAGAAAATTGAAACAGAGCTAGGACAAACTAGAATACATTTAAATGACAGTAGGCGTTCATAGAAATCAAGCAAACAGCACACACAAGCGAATACACAAAAAGAAACAGAAATGCAGCACAAGGCATGGGAAGCGATTTTACCCCAAAACAACCGAGCTAAATGTGCCGACTACTCATAGATGTGATGTGGGTTGTCATAGCTACAAGGTTTATGTGAGGAATGAGATCTGCAGTGTCCGGTTGCTAAGTTTTGATAACATCAAGGTTGTGATGTGCATGCCACAAATCTAGGGGAAGTGACACTTAGAGGGAGGTTTCTGAATTGTTCCTTGCATGTAACATCCAACTGCTAAACATAGATCCCTAAAGCAAGGGATACATTTGCATGTTGCCTTAAGATAAATAGCCCATGCATGCAAGTCTTTTTTTCTCAATCCCAGAGGCAACCGGTCAACCCCGCTGCACATGCAAGAGACTGCTTGACTTCTGGAGAAAAATGTGCATTTATAGTTGGGAGTTGGGCTGGCTGCATAGGAGATTTGTGTAATTTCTTGGCTGAGCAGCTAACTGCTACCCAGATTTTCACAAATCCTGTTGGGAGGGTTAGCTGGCAAGACTACACAATCCTGAAGCCCAACAGGCTGTCAGAGAGGATTGCGCAATTTCTGGAGGGAAGGCTGGTTTTCCTCTATAAATGCGCAATTTTCAAGGGGAATCTACTCATCTTGCAGCTGGACCAAGTCTGTGTGAGAAGCATGTGAAGGGAAAAGATCAAACTATGATCGACAAGCTGCCTTTGAGCAAGAAAGACACTGAAGCTTGAGGACTTGGCGAAGCAAGGCAAGCTACTATGAAGGCTGGTAGGGAGGCTCCAAAACAAGCTAAGGAAAAATTTTGGAGGGTGGTTGTAGCTGTTAAAACACTTGGCAACACACTGGTAGAACTCCAACTCTGTGAATGGACCTTGTTCATGAAAAACGAGTCTAACACCTCCGAAAGTATTGTTCAATTCTTAGCTTATCTTGGCTTCACACTTGCTTGATGTAAGATGTAGCATTTGCCAGACTCTTGGTCAATTGACACACATTCCAAGCCAAGGCAACACAATTGTTTCGATTATGGTTGAGGGGTATATAGGTGCACAAGTAGTATAGTCATCAGAGTCTTAGTTTCATCTCTGGTGTTGCTCCACTGCCAGTAGGCCTGGACAATACCCCGGTGGAGTCACATAGGAACACAAGCATGGCTCCGCTGCCAGCGAGCCTGGTCAGTACCCCAGTGGAGTTACTTGCATCACCTCCCTGCGTAGGAATCCTTTTTCTTCTTTCATCTTATTCATTTTGATTTTTGATTTTTTTTTACTTTTCATTTTTTTCATTTTCATTTTCACTGTGCGTAGCACTTATTCATTTTAGAGGCGGAAGAGGGATCCTGAATTATTGAGAGCAGAAGAGGTTGTTCCAATAGAGAATTAGTTTAATTTATCTCTGACATTCCTATTAAGGTTTTCCCCCTCACCTTACTCTACTTGACTGAGCTGACAAGAGTTAACCCAGAAACAATCGACTAGAGAAGGTGACACTTGTTAGCGTGCAAGCGTTGTGCTTACACCAAGGTTCACTTTGAAGAGTACGTAATTTCCTTTGATGTATCATGGACTAAGAGTAACAAGTTCATCATACAATGGCAAGATGACAAATAACCAAGTAATGATAGTTGTGCAAACCCTCTTGTACTTTACCCAGCTCGTTTCATGAGTCACACATGGTTTCATGCGAACTAACCTATGAACAAAACAAATGAACGAACTAACAATAAATCCAAGGAAAAGCAAAAGCAAAAATGAGAGAAAAGCAAGCAAACAAACAAGTAAACAAAGCATGGAAGCAAACAAGCATGCAAGAAAACAACTGAAAGCAAACACTACTCCTACTCCTACACTAACGATGCATGGGCCTGATCACATGAAGTGATACTTCCAATGCAACCACCAGCGCATTGGTAGACCCATGTGGGTGAAGGCTTGGTCCGCGAGTAACCCAGTCGTGCGAACCAGCATACAAGAAAGATATAACAGTGAAGATAGCCACACTTCGTGTTTCAAAGTGCCCATGGTACACAAGTGAGTGCATGTGCATGACAAACAGTCTGTGGACTTATCATGGTGACGTGTGACACTATGTGCAACTTTGAAGCAAAATCACACTCTTGACTGAGACATGCAACCAAACGAAAGAAACAAAGATAACTTGCATCACGAATGAGTGCTTTCAATGTAAGACGCCTCCAATGCATGAACAATGGGATCGTGCAGTTCGAGTGGAGGAGGTGTTATCTATGTGTGAGATGGATATTTAATGCATATAGACGAGTGATGAGGAGCTTTGGGTGATTGAACAGTTTCATGATCAGAAGTGATACTGGCCCCAAGATAGCGCCTGACATAACCATTAGCTCGGGCTGAAGTGCCTCAACATTCTTGGGTGTCTCAACTTCATCATTAGGTAGATCATCATAAACCAGTGGCTTCCGAAGATCAACTGCGATAGATTCATGATATTGATAAAAAAATGGAAAAAATGGATCACGACCGCCACAAACAGAAAAATCAATGAATTCTTCAGCATCCTCATGATCAGATGAATCAAATGTAGGGGTAGATGAAAAGTGAATGAACTCATCCTCTATATTTCCATAAAGAACAGATGAAGGTTCATGTGGATCTTAAATGAATAACTTATCCTCTCCATTGTCGAATGATGGACTAGCATCCGTGATTCCTACGAGTGTTCAACATTGAGTGCATCTGTGGATGAAGACACACATGCAAAATCATGGATGGCAAGTTCACCAAATAATATAGGAAAGAATAGAGGGGGCTCAAACAGAAGGGAGTCATCCTTCGTCGAGTGTTGATGTTCAAGCTCCCACTCATACTCTTCATGAATGACAGTACATGTTGGTTGTGCAACACCAACTCTGTCAGTGGGTTGTTCCTTGTTCACAAAAAGTGAAGAGTTTGGAATGGATGAACACAAGACATCATCATCCGGAGGACCACCTAAGTGCGAAGACAGAGGTCGAAGAAAATAATGCATGTGGGAACTCGAACTCGAAGGGCTCAAAACCAACTCTACGTGAAAATTGAGTGGATTGATGTTGGGAGGGTGCAAAGGGTGAACAGATGTGCAAACATGACCCTCAGCATCACTGGGCAATGGTGGAACTATTGAATGAAAAGGAGGTGGGCAGTCCATTGAGACAATGCCTGATCCCACATGGGATTATGCAGTTCCATCAACGAAGAAGGTTGAGCGAGGCTTGACATCAAGCTTCCTCTTGTGACGGGCATATTTCTTAAGACAGTACTCGAACCGGTCCCAAAGATAAGCAAACTTCATCTGGCTCCATGAAGCCTAAAACTGCAAGTTACGGAAGCACTGCCAAAAATCAATAACAGATTCATGTGGAGCCCTCCGTTGTTGTAACAGTTTCTGTTCAAAATGGTTTGGATCAAAATGATAGAACGTGTCTTCAATAAGATCACAGAAGTGCTCACATGAGTGCACAATGTTAGCTGGTAGGCTAAGCACCCAACGAAATGGAGATTCAGGAAGTGTGTATGCAAGTAGCAACCCATACTATTCATCAGTAAACTCATATTCCTCATAAATCATGGAAATAAAGTTATGTAAGTGCTCAAGCCAGGCCACTTGGCCTTCACCATCATACATGTGAGTGGAAAAGAGATCAAATAGCTTCCCCGAGATGGAGAAATCTTCACGATTCGAAAAACACCTTAGGGGAAGAAGAATGCAAGACTCCAAGGAAGATATGCAAAGGTTCAAAACTAGATGAGAGGACACTACTTGTCATCAAGCCCTCCTTCTAGCGCCCGAAATGTTGACGGTGTTGGACCCGCCAACATGTCAAGGGGATCTCCCCGGCAAGAAGTCCCAATTATACCTCTGACCGTTTGGTGTAGGAGTCCTAGAAGTGGGTCGTAAGGTAATTCCTTGAACCGTGATGTCGCATAGAGGCAAGTAAGATAACTCTATCAGTGGCAAGGGTGTGACTGATGCAGAGGGTCAAGGAATGTGTACGAGAGGTTCCAACACTTCGAAGGGAGAGGAAGGTGAGGGTGAGTTCCAGGTTGAAAGGGATCAGTCCCAACTTGGCTGGGAACACACCACACAAAGGACATGCACAGCCTCTGGCGGAGCAGTCCACTTAGATGTGGCAGTCACAACATACAAGATAGGATAACACGAACATCACTCACGGATCAATCCAAGACAAGTGTGACGACTGATATAGCAAGTTTCATGAGAAAGGTATGTCTGATGTCTGGAAGAGCAGTCGACATGGACGATGACAGCATTAAAAACATATGCAACACATTAACAACAAGATTCATATAATTGCATACAAATCAGTTCATATACAAGTATGTAAGTTAAACAACATATATCATTAAGGAAACCAGAAAAGTCCAACTACAATAATAACATATGCATGAAAATGTGTTGGCTCTTATTATTAAATAAGTGTAAATCACAATCATACAATACACCATGTAAACCCGCTAGCCCCAACAGTGGAACATTACAGCCTCATTCGCCTACTCCTCCAAAGATATGTACTAGCTCTGTGTAGTGGAGAAGCCAAGGCGCGTTACAATACTGTCAAAGCCTTCTTCAAGATAGTCTTAGTAGAAGCTTGGCTGACCAAAAGCCTATACAATGAGTTATGAGGGACTATTTATAGCAGAGGGTGGGGTGACAATTGACATTCCCCTTTGTGAGAGTTCAACTACCCTCATGACTCTTCACCTACTCTATGACTATTACATCCAACTGTTGGCAATCGACATACACTTGACATGACTCAACATTACAATGCACATGTACTCATGTGAGACAACATGGCTTGAGCAAGCCTTGCAAGTCATCACTAACACTCGGTCCACTGTGGTGAGACCAACTCTTTGATATGCTTGTGATGGTGAAGCTAGTGAGTTGATTCCAAGCTTGGTTGTCCATGATGGTGTGCCTGTACCTCATGGTGACATCTTCGTGAAGCGAACTCTTGCCTCTGTTGCAACCGGTGAATTGGTTCGGTCCCTTAATCCAACTTGTCTGCTAACATGCACATGGTCTACTTGGGTATGGTTTAACTGGCAACACACCGATGCATAGTGTTCGTGCTGATCTTCAAGTGTGTGCTAGTGGTCATGCACATCAACTTGCCGAAGTGCATGTTCAGCCCTAGTTGGACTTGCTTCTTGTCTTCACCTTGGTTAGTGTGTTGAATGGGTTGGATTTCATGCATGCGCTCAACGACATGCATGCTGATGGATCATTTTCATGCGATCAACAACACTGCTCACCATGTTTACTCAGTGTCAGCTGTTGGGATGGATCCTTAACTTATACTGGAGCAGTTTCATCCGTGAGTGCATGTTGCGCCCACTATTGTTCTTGTTCCCGCTACAACTCATTGGACTATCTATGCAGCTTCATGTTCTTCCTAAGTTGTTTCTTCAGCACATGCAACTCCTTCTTTGTTCCATATTTTGCCTTCACGCGATCTTCATGTCACGTCGTCACTTCATAACCTGAGTATCCAAAGTTTCTTTCATTATCAGTGGGTTTGCTTGATCTTGCAACTTTGCTCCACCTCTATGTTGTCAACAACCTTCCTCTTGCATTTGTTGTGTTCACTTCATTTGTTTCATTCGGTATACCTTCAACTATTGTTCATGATGTTGCTCGCCATGATGTTGATGCTTGATGTCCTTGTCCATGAACAACTTGATGTCTTCGTGAGTAGGCAAGCTCATAGATACTTGATCGACTGCGTCCCCAAGCGTGCTCTGAATGGTGTCTTTGTCTCTGCCCTCCTGGAAGCCATTGTACATGTATTGCTAAGAGGCAGATGAACACCTGTGATACATGGAGACATGTCAACACTCATAGCAAGTAATTTGTTAGTCAAAAACTAGAATGAACATGAGAATTGATTTGCAACATACCTAGGTGAATGATCATGAAGGTTATGCAATTTTTTCTGGGAGGTCGGGAGACTGACTGCCAAGATTGCACAAGTCACAGTCCGGGCTACTAAGAGACTAACTGACTACTCAAACTGCACAATGCACATTCAAGTCTATTTGCTGACTGTTGGGATTGTGCATTGCGTAATTCCAGCTAGGAAGGACTGCTGGCCCAGGGACAGATTTGCGCAATTTCTTGAGCCAAGTAGCCATTGTCCTCAAGAAATCTGCAAAAAATTCCTGGAGGCCAGTGTTGGGAAAGAATGCAAAAATCTGGAGAGGAAGGTGAGCCTTCCTTTCCCATATTACACAATGCATCCTTGGTGAAAGCAGAGCCCAGGCCAAGGTTGGCTTGACTCGCCGACGAGCAACTGAAAGCAAGTAAGTCGGTGAATGGATGGTGACACTAAGTGATAGCATAAGTGATAAACAGTGCATGCAAAACATGAATGGAATATTCAGAAAATAGATCAACATGCATGTGGATGAGGCCGTTTGCCAGTTGGGCAAATGTAAGTGCAAAACAGTTTCATGCATGCGACAACATTGAGATAGCAACGAAAATTGAAACAGAGCTAGGAAAAGCTAGAATACATGTAAACAACAGCAGGCATTCAAATAAATCAAGCAAACAACACCCACACAAGCGAATACACAAAAAGCGACAGAAATGCAGCACAAGGCATGGGAAGCGAGCTTACCCCAAAACAGCTGAGATGAATGTGTCGACTGCTCCTAGATGTGATGTGTGATGTCAGAGCTACAAGGTTGATGTGAGGAATGAGCTCTGCAGCATTTGGTTGCTAAGTTCTGATAACATCAAGTTTGTGACACGCATGCCACAAATCTATAGGAAGCGACACTTGGAGGGATGTTTCTGAATTGTTGCTTGCATGTAACCTTCAACTGCTAAACATAGATCCCTAAAACAATGAATGCCTTTGCATGCTTCCTTGGGAGAAATAGCCCATGCATGCAAGTCTGTTTTTCTCAGTCCCAGAGGGAACCGGTCAACTGAGTTGCACATGCAAGAGACTGTTTGATTGCTAGAGAAAAATGCGCATTTCTAGCTGGGAGTTGTGATGGTTGCCCAGGAGATTTGCATAATTTTTGGGCTGAGCAGATGACTACTACCCAGATTTGTATAAATCCTTGGCTGAACAACCTACTACTGGGAAAATTTACGCAAATCCTGCTAGGAGGGTTGGCTCGCAGGACTGCACAATCCTAGAGCCCAGCAGGCTGTCAGAGAGGATTGCACAATTTCTGGGGGGAAGGTTGGTTGCCCTCTAGAAATGTGCCATTTTCAAGGGGAAGTTGCTCAGCCTGTAGCTAGACCAAGTCCAGGTGAGCAACCTGTGAAGGAAAAATATCAAAGTGTGATAGACAGACCGCCTTTGAGCAAGAAAGACAATGAAGCTTGAGGACTTGACGAAGCAAGGCAAGCTACTGTGAAGGCTGGTAGGGACGCTCCAAAATAGGCTAAGGCAAAATTTTGGTGGGTGGTTGTAGACACTACAACATGAACATAGAAACACTATAAACAAAGTCTAGATGAGTGCATTTGAATATCATCCAAGGAATGAGAGATATGAGGTGTGTAAGAGAATCTAGGGAATATTCTTGGGGTTTTAAATGTGGAGGAAAAATGTGAAATGTCGAGTGAACAATCATCTTGGAATTTTCATTATAAATTTTATTTTGTGATGTTTTGTATTGTGAAATTTTGAGGAGATATAGGAGAGATCTTTGTGTACATGTGGTAAAACATTCAGGCATTGGTTCATTATAATTTTGGAGATATGATCATAGGAAGTTAGGGTTCTTGAATGATCCTAAAATTTCCTTCAAATAAATCAGCTTGGAATTTTCACTATAAATTTTCTTTTGAGATGTTTCTAATTCTGAAATCTTGAGGAGATGAAGCAAATATATCTAGGTACTTGTGGTAAAAATGTCATACTTTGGTTCACTATAATTTCAGATATATGCCCTATAGAATTTAGGATTTATGAATAGTCCTAAAATCATTTTCAAATAGGTCAATTTGACATTTTAGATATAAATTATTTATTGAGATGTTTGACTATGAAACTTTTAGATACTTGTGGAGACATATGGTGGTACCTCGGTTAAAAATTGTATACTTTGGTTTGCTATAATTTGGAAGATATGCCTTGTGGAAGTTAGGGTTTTTGCATAGTATTTTGCTATAACTTATTTTCTAAAATGTTTTAGACTGTGAAACTTTAAAAGGCATGTGGAGACATATAACAGTCCCTCAAGTAAAAAATGTATACTTTGGTTCACTATACTTTCAAAGATATGCCTTGTGGAAGTTAGGGTTACTGAATGATGTTGAAATCAAATTTAAACAAGATAGCTCGGAATTTTTGTCGTAACTTATTTTTTAGGAATTTTCAAATTGTGAAACTTTTAGAGTTCTAAGGAGACATATAGAAGGGCCTCAGGTAAAAAATTTAGAATCAGTTTTTCAAAATTAGATATGTTGTATGATGTACAATTTAGTTCTTGGGAAGAGTCCAAAAACAAGAACTTTTAGGAGAAACGGTCTTCGTGAAGGAAAAAGTAGCAAGCAGACTTGATGAAGGAAGAAGCAACTAGAAGACCTCGTGAAGGTATAAGTAGCAAGAAAACTCAGCAAAGTAAGTTGGTTCCTACAAATATTTGCAATGGTGGGGATTGGTGTCTCCATTTAGGGTAGTGCATATGAATATTTGCACCGATGGGGATTGGTGTCACCAATAGGTTGGTGCCTATGAATATTTGTAGTTGTGGAGGTTGGTGTCTCTAATAGGATGGTGGCGATGAATATTTGTAGCAGTGGGGATTAGTTTTTTTAGTAGGTTGGTTCCTACAAATATTTTTTTTTGTAGGTTGGTGCCTCAATGAATTATAAAAATAATTTTTTTGGTTTTCTCCCAAAATGGTTCCCATGTAAATCTTGTGTTCCAGGTTTTGCATATGCGATTGTTTTATTTTGTTTCGTGAATGTTTGAATAAGTAAAAAATTTCTTACACTAATTCACTCCCTCCCCCTCCTCCTCCCCATGTATATGTGTTCAACAATTGGTATTATAGTAGGTTCCTTGAAAAATAGTCTAACCACTGGAAGGTATATTTTGGGAGAAGAGATGGTCAGTTAAGAACAATTTCTCTTCATATCCATTGACACAAAGTATACAGATAAAGAAACTAAATACAATCTGAATGAAAAATCAAATTCAAAATAAGAAGACAATTATGGGGAAGTAAAGCTTGAAGCAGAACTCATTAGTGCCTTAGAAGAAATAGATAGGCTCGTGGGAAAGATTAAAAAGAAAAAGGAGCTATTACAGAAATATGAAAAGAAGGATCATGATATTTCTAAAACAACAATTACCATCCTAAAGACATAACTAGAAGAGGCAAAAAATTTAAAATAAATGGTGAGAAGCCAGTTGAAAGAAAAGGAAGAAAATTGTGAGAAGCTAAAAGTAGAAGTTTTTTCCTTGAGAAAGGGACTATAGAAAACATCTAATAAGTTAAATAAAAGCTTGAATTTTGGAAAGAGTACTAAAATCTTAGATGATATTCTCAATTGAAAAAGTTCACCTTTCATCAAGACAGATCTTAGCTACAATGAAAATCAAAAGACTTCCAAGGGAGATGCAAGCACAAAATCATCAAAAATAGAAAATGAAGAAAAGCCTAAAATCTATGTTAATATTCTCAAAGGCTCCATCAATAATGAAAACAACATTGCGAAAGGATACGAAGATTAGTAGAGACCTGATTTTTCTCACAAGAATAACTAGCACAAGCTCAGAAGAGTCGTTCCACCAAGAAGATCTTTCACAACTCGGTAACAAAATCTCTTCTTTAGATATTGTTTTTCTCATAATAATTTTGGTCATAAAGCAATAAAATATATAGGATAAACTATATAGGTTATTTAAAATTGATTATGCGATATATAAAAACAAAAGATCTTATAAGACCTCAAAGAATGGTTATGTGAGCAATAAAACCAAAAATTTTCAGGAGTATGTTGATAGAAACTACAATTCATTTGCTTCCCTATTTGATCATATTTAATGTTATAAGTGTAATAGCTATAGGAACAAACCATGTGAATGTAGAAGCAACACAAAAATGTTTCATAAACAATACAAGGAAGAATATGTTCTTATCAGGCATAGAGAAGAATACACAAATGTATGGAAAAGGAAGCACGGAAAATAGGAGAAGGGTGAATGTGCACTTACACTATATGCTCAAAACAAAAGAATCCAATGGTATATTGATATTGTATGTTCAAAACACATGACAGGGTATCAGAACAAATTTCTCGCTCTAAAGGAAGAAAAATGAGGCACCATTACCTTTTGGGATAATGCATCTACAAGGATAGTTGGAAAAGGCATAGTTAGACTTGATGTTGAAAAGACTAAAACACAAAATGTATTTTATTTTAAATGTTAAAACACAATATTGTAAGTGTGAGTCAATTGTGTGATGAAGGATACGATCTCACATTTCATTCTAAAGGATGTGAGATAAGGAAAGCATATTCAAGAAGATTTGTGGAAAATGAAAATATGACAAAAATTATTTGCAAGCCATGTCAATATGGGATGCAAACGAGAGTTAGCTTCAAAACAAAGGAGTACTCAACATGAAAGCCTTTCTAACTTGTACATACAAATTGTTGTGAGCCAGCATGAACAAAAACTTTAAAAGGTTAGAGTTATTTTATGCTACCTATTCATGATTAAATAAGAATGACATGGGTTACATTTCCTAAAGAAAACTCTAAAGCATTTGAAAAGTTTAGATCTTTCAAAGGTCTATTTGAAAGTGAGACTGATTTGAATTTCAAATACTTAAGATCAGATTGAGGAGGTGAGTTTAACTCTAATGAACTTAATGAATTTTGTGAAAATCATGGAATTGAGTGACACTTTTCAGTAGCAAGGACTCCATAGAAAAATATTATTGTAGGAAGGAAGAACAAAATTGTATAGGAAGCGACAAGAAAAATGTTGAATGAAGCCAAAATACCGAACACATTTTGGGGAGAAACATTCAACACAATAATATGCATTTTGATTAGAACAAAAACTAGAGTAAACAATAGTAAGACACCTTATGAATTATGGAAAGCTAGACAATTTGCAATCAAATACTTCATAGTGTTTGGGAATCAGTGCTATATAAAGATCAATGCAAATAATTTAGGCAAGTTTGATTTCAAAATAGTTGAAGGTATCTTTCTTGGCTATGCATCTCAAAGCAAGGCCTATAAATGTTATGACAAAATACTATTCAATACCTCAAGAATAAAAGTCACAAACAAATGAAGATCTAAAGGAGACAATCAACAGAGAGAAAGAAAAGGGAAAATAAGAGGAACAAGTAGAAAATATCCAAAGGCTTCATCCAGATATGTTCCAAAGAATCACATAGAAACTCAGATATTTGGTAATAAATATATAGGAGTCCATACTAGAGAACATTGGCCAGTACACCAAAACAAGCAAACTTTACTTTGTTGCCCAAAATAGAATCAAAGAACCTTACACAAGCTAGTCAAGATAAGCATTGTGCTAGTGTTATGGAAGAAGAGTTGAATCAAGTTGAGAATAATGAGACATGGAAAATTGTGCCTAGGCGAAAATACAACGATGTGATTGCACAAAATGAGTCTTCAAAAAAAATTGAATGAGCATGGACAAGTAGTAAGAAATAAAGAAAGATTGGCTTGTAAATGATCTGCTCAACTTGAGGGTATTGACTTAAAAGAAACCTTTGCTCCAATTTCAAGATTAGAAGCAATCATTTTTTTTTTCATTTTCATGTTTTATAAACTTCAAATTATATCAAATGAATGTCCAGTAATCCTTTCTAAATGGAAACCAAAAAGAAGTATTTGTTGAACAACCAAAAGGATTTCAACTATTATAAAATTAAGATTATATATGCAAATTGAAGAAAGCACTTTATGGACTAAAGCAAGCTCCCAGAGCTTAGTATTCAAGACTCGAAAAATATCTACAACAACAAGGTTTCAAAAGAGGAGTCACAAACAGCAATATTTACATCAAAACATATAATGAAAGTCTGTCAATCATTATGGTTTATGTAGATCATATCATTTTTTGAAGTCATGCTAATAGAATGAGAGAAACGTTTGCGAAAAGAATTTAAAATGCCCATGCTTGGATTTTCATTATTTCTATGTTTGCAAGTTTTTTAAACCAACAAAGGCATATTCATTTCCCAAACTAAATAAGTCAAGGAGATGTTGAAGAAATTTTAATCGAAAACTATGCACTTATTAGTAAACCCATGATCACAGGATGCAAATTGAACAAGGATTATGAATCCCCAAAATCAAATCAAACATTGTACAAGTCCATGATTGAAATCCTACTATATGTGACAACATCAAGACTAGACATCATGAAACCAATAGAAATTGTTGCAAGACTTCAATATGCACCAAAGGATGCACATGCGAATGAAGTAAAAATAATATCCAGATATTTGAAGGACCTACTGGACTTTGGCTTATGGTATTCAAGAAGTAAGGACTTCACTTTAACAACATATATAGATGCAGATAGAGTAGGAAGTATTGATGACAAGAAAAGAACATGTGGAGAAACATTATTTATGGGAAATTGTCATGTATCATGGTTGAGCAAGAAACAAACTTCAATATCTCTATCCACTGTTGAAGCCAATTATATTACAGTTGCAACATGTTGCACACATTTTCTCTAGATGAACTGAATACTGAAGTATATCAAGGTATAATATGATCATTCAATCTCAATCAACTGCAATAATGCAAGTGGAATCAACCTATCAATGAATCACATTATGCACTCAAACATGAAACATATTCCCATCAAGTACCACTTCCTAAGATAACAAGTGGTTGAACAAAGTGGAATACATTATGTAATTGGAATACATTGTCAGGATGGAATACATTGTGTACATGTAAATATTTCAGGCATTGGTTCGCTATACTTTTGGAGATATTCTCTTAGGAAGTTAGGGTTTCATAATGCTCCTGAAATCTGCTTCAAACATATCATCTTGGAATTTTCGCTATAACTTTTCTTTTGAGATGTTTTAGACTCTAAAATATTGAGGAGACCGAGGAAAAATCTCTAGGTACCTATGGTAAAAAATTTAATACTTTGTCCATATAATTTTGGAGATATTCCCTATGGAAATTAAGGTTTCTAAATAGTCCTAAAATCAGCTTCAAACATGTCAGTTTGGTATTTTCGCTATAACTTATTCTCTAAGATGTTTTAGACTATGAAAATTTCAGAGACTTATGGAGACATATAGTAGCACCTCAAGTGAAAATTTTGACTTTGGTTTACTATAATTTTGGGGATTGCTTTATGGAATTTAGGGTTTCTGACAAATCTTGAAATTAACTTCAAATATGTTAGTTTAGCATTTTTTCTATAACTCATTTTCCAAGATGTTTTAGACTATGAAACTTTCCGTGACTTGTCAAGACATATAGCAATGCCTTAGGTAAAAATTTTAGACTTTGGTTTGCTATATATTAGAGTTCCTGAATGATCCTGAAATTGATTTTAAATAGGACAACTTAGAATTTCTGTTGTAACTTCTTTTCTAAGACTTTAGACTACAAAATTTTCAAAGATCCAAGGAGAAATATATAGGTTCCTCAAGTAAAAAAATTAGAATTAGATTTCCAAAATTAGATAGGTGGTTGTACAACTTTATTCTTGGGAAGAGAAAAAAGATAACAATTCTTTGGATAAGCATACTTGGTGAAGGAAGAAGTAGAAAGCATACCTATTGAAGGCAAAAGAAGCTAGAAAACTTAGTGAAGTTTGAAGTAGAAAGTATACCTGGTGAAGGTAGAAGCAACAAACAAAATCAATGAAGTAGGTTGGTGCCTATGAATATTTGCAACAATGGGCACTGATGTCTCTAGTAGGTTGGTGTGTATAAATATTTTCAACAGTGGGGATCAGTGTCTCCAATAGATTGGTGCCTATGAATATTTGTAGCAGTGGGTGTTGGTGTCTCCAGTAGGTTGGTTCCTATGAATATTTGCACGAATGGGGATTATTATTTCTAGTAGGTTGGTTCATATGAATATTTTCACTGGTGGGGATTATTTTTTCCAGTAGGTTGGTGTCTCTGAATATTTTCACTAGTGGGGATTATTATTTCCAGTAGTTTTGTGCCTACAAACGACTATAAAAACAACTTTTGTGGTTTTCTCTTGAAATGATTTCCATGTAAATCTCGTGTTTCAATTTTTGCATATGCGATATTTTTCTTATGGTCCATGAATGTTTAAATACGTAAAAAAATTCTTATATTGATTCACCCCCCCCCCCAACCCCCACCAAGTATAAGTGTGTGCTTGCCACAAACAGAAATCCCCTACTACGATCTCTACAGTCTATTGCACAAACTACCAAATCAAAAGATAAAAATATGAAATTATCTTATTGTTAGTCCTTTTTCCATATAATAGGTTTAAAGATGTGAATAGCTAATAATTTAAATGTGAGATAAAACTTTGATAGTGTGTTAGAATTTCATACCGTAGGTGACTAATATCCTTATGATCTCAATCAAACAAATAGATTGGTAAATTTAATTAAAAATGTAATTATATTTCATACCATAACATCAGTGACACATTGTTAGAAATTAAACAATGAACTCATAAAAATTAATTTCTCACACACGTAGGGAAAATTGGCTTTTCATTCCTTCAAAAAAAAACTTACAATTAGCCCTGATGGGGGTGAATGAACGGAGTTGCAAGGGGGACGGAGGCATGCCTCAGCTCCCTCTCAAAAATTGAATCATAATACAAGTGGCATGTGCTTTGCATGCATAAATGACATAGAAATTTTGTGATGGGAGGCAGTAAGGTTATATGCACGAGGATAATTGAATCATTATTGATGGAATGTTTGGGCAAGTGTGATCATGAAGGTGGAAGGTAGAATGAAGCATTTATGCAAGTCGCAAACTTCCACAAACTTCTTCATTTGAGACTCTCAGTAATAATGGTTTTTTTTTGCAAGCAAGGATCTCCTCGACACATTACTAGAGGCCATCATCATCAGGTTTGGGATCCTAGAGAAGAATTTAGCTAGAGGCTTCGTTGCAGTGGGGTTAGCAAGGTGCGAGAGAGGCACTCACACAACTAGTTCACGCAAGTGGAATTGATCTAGCACTCGGCTTCAATCACCCTAGTAAGTATACATAGCAGTATTATCATCTTTTATAGTGTCATTTTGCCTCGTCATTAGGGAGAAGCACTTCTTAGCAGTGTTAGTCTTTGGGCATTACAATCCTCTGTGAAGGGTAGCCTAGGCTCAAGAGAATTCTAGGTCTATAGTAGAGGATTTTATGGGTTAGTGGGCTTTTTTAGGTTTTCGGGATGGGATGTTAGCCTGCGACTTTAAGGCCTTTTAGAAGAGAATAGTGATAAAGAGTGGCTAGATAACTGGTGTGGTGCTTTTAATTTATCCTAGTGGTGCAATTTTACCCAATGGGTGTTGTTAGGAGAGGTTCCACTAAAAATTGTGTTGGAGGATGGGGCCTCCTACTATGGTCCTAGCATATTGGGGCTATGGAGCGGTCCTTAAAGCTCTAGGAACCTCAACTCTTTTATGGGACTCAATTTGTTGGGGCTGGTGGTAAAATTGTTGGATGTACACTTTTGGCCCTCTAATGATCGCAATTCAGAAAGGTTAGTAGACGACTCCTTTTGGGTGAGGTCGCCCCTAAACGAGGCATGGTTATTGCAGCATTCATATTCTATAGTTGGGTGTTGGGGGTTAGTGGATTCGTTAGTCCATGGTGAATCAATGGAAGCTCAACATTGGGAACAGAGGCTTGAAGTGGCAATGAAGATGTTTAACAGTGAGGCAGAGTGAGGAGGGGGATAGGTCTGTGAGGGCAAGGGGAAGAACACAGACGAGGAATCATGGTTATGGAGGGAGAAGATGTCCAAGAATAAAAGCTTCATGAGGTGGTGGCCCATAACCTTAATCAATCTCATGTTCGTGTAGTTATTCCTACCCACTTTGATACCTTGGAAGCACAATTGTGACAAATAATCACACTCCTGGAATAGCTGGATCAAAATCATCATGAGTATTGTAATGAAATTATGAATTTCATGAACGATTTGTAGTGCAATCATTGGAATATGTAGGATTGTCTAGCATCTCTCCAACGAGGCCAAAAATGACTAACTGAGTGCATAGAACAACTAAAGGGGCATCTAGCACATGTAGAATTTCATTTTCATGTGGAAGTCATCTTTCCAATTCCTCCAAGAAATGACCCAGATAATTCTCTTGTTAATTGATGTTTATAGGTTTTGTTTTAATCTTAGGGGCATTCTAGGCATACTGATATTTCTATTTCTCAGTTTTAAGCAAGTTATGGCACGTTTTAATCAACTTCTATGTTGTTATTCTAGCCAAAAAATCCAGTAGAAGTGAGGCTGAAAGAATACTGAATTTTGGTCCACCTTACTATAATCTTTTGACGAATTAATAGAAACTTTTGATCAACCAAAAAAAATAATTTACAAGTAAACCTCTACACACTACCCAAAAAAAACAACATTCACAAATATCGAAAAACACCTTCAATTTGAGCTTCTACAAGTTATTTGAGAGGCACAACTATTAAAAAATAAATGAAAACAATTATTTGTTGTACAACATTGTTATATGAAATGTATGATTAGTGTACAATGTGTTATTATGGTTTCCATATGACTATATGGATTTCTATGATAAAATATGTAAGAATGTATAGAATTGTTGTCTTGAACTACCTATTGCCTCGAAATGCCTCTTCCTTGGTTATTTATTGTCTATATCTTTCTCAATTGTTCAAGTGTGTGAGAAATCATCTATCTTGCCTCGTCTTTATAGTTTTAGCTAAAAAATTATTTTTTAATATTACTCCTAGTCTAAGTATAATTTTAGACTCAATTACTAAATATAAGACTTTCACTCTTTTACTAAAGTGATCTACAAAATATAAATTTTCCAAATAGAAATATTTTTTGAAAATATCCAAGACTATTTTTCATGTACTCATACTAAACATGTGCAAAATTCCTATCTAAGCTATAATTCTCAGAAGTTCTACCTATGCATCATTGATGCTAGGTGGTTGTGTGTATAATTTTTAGATTCTGTAATCTTCCTTGTGGCTAACAAGGGGTCCTGCCTATTCCATAAAAAATCTTTCTTTAGAATTAACAAACCTACTTGTCTCTTTGTATTTATGCATTATTTTAAGCTAATAATCTAATGAGTGTTTCTTGAGTTTCATATTCCACATGGGATAGATGGTGACTCTTAAATAATCAAGGGACTCTCAAAAGGACATGAGACACTTCCCCTTGCATGGGTAAATTAACAAAATATGTACAAAAGGAATGATAATTACTTGTTGAACTTCCACAACTACTAAGTGCCTTATATAAGCACATATAACTTGCTTCTTTGCACCATCCTTAGAGATGGGATCAACATAGGATGTGAGGAGTGTTTTTTATTCCTTGCTAGGAACTACTTGACTTTTATCCAAGATTATACAAGATCCATTGCCATTGTAAAAAAATTTATTATGCTTTGAAAAAGGGTGATATATGAGAGTTGTGATAGTTGTTTTGTACTTCTATGTTTCTCTTTTTCTTTCTTTACATTTAACTTTGGAGATGCCATGGAAATCCCTTAGCATGTTGCACTTGATTGAATTGGTAAATACATTAACAATTTTCTAGAAAAAAAAAATTATCTAATTTCATTCTTTCTTTATTTATATGATGATCATAAATAAATTATGTGTCTTTTAGGTTTAGAGCCTAGTTGAATTTATAACATACTATAATTATGAAATCGATAGACTCATTAATCAAGTTTTTGGTGGAGGAAATCAAACCTTCTCTTTTCTTTGTATGATAGTCATAAATAAATTTCATATCTTTTAGGTTTGGAACATAGTTGAGTTAAAAATTGGTGACTTGACTTGGATAATAATTGTGTTCGTAACTTTCACTAGCTTAGGCACAACTTGTATATCTCACTACTTAGGAAAAACTTATTTTTCTCATGTATCAATACTCACAATGTTTAGAAATGAGAAAATGGGTATGTAACTATTTGGAAACATAGTAGACCACCCCATATGACATTTCCAAATTTGGAAATACCATATCATATAGTCAATGATGTTTTCAAGGTATTTTAGTTATTTCCAATGACATTTTTGGTGGTTTTTTGGATTTTTTCAAACCAACCCAAGTTCACACGAGGGGCATGGAACCCATAGTAAAATGTTGCCCTATTCATCTAAATGACTTGTTAAGACAAAATAGAGATAAGGAATTGAGCTTTAAGGAGTTTTTCACTTCGGTAATGAATGGAAATAATATATTGTTGAAGTAAATGATTATTGGGCTGACATGATTGTAGCTTTTTCATTGGATTTGATTAGAATAATTCAACAAACTTAACAATTTTTGATATTTTACAATTGGGAGGACTGTAGCGTTTCCATTGGATTCTATCAAGTATGAAGTTATGGGATTGGCATTAGTAAATCCCACCACGCTACGGAATTTTGCATTAAGTAATCATATATGGGAGTTAATATAAACATGGTTTTATTTTTCTACAATTTTATTTATGTGCATCATGCTTATTTTCTTGAAAGATAACATGTTATTAAAAATATAAAAAAAGGGTCATATATCTATTTTTTGCATTTTTTATATACTATGTTTGGCCTACATCCCATTTTGGAGGATCATGTTTCCAAATATTCCCATTTCAAAAATTATATATGTTTTTATATCATTTCAAAAATTATATATGTTTTTATATTTCATGCAACTTAGGTTCAGTGTATTTTTCTTATTACCATGGAATAGCATATAGGTTCAATACTTTTAAATCAATCCCATGAGTACGCATGTCTATGTATTTCATGCAACTTAGATTCAGTTTCTTTTTCTTATTACCATGGAATACCATATAAGGCTGATGCTTCTAAATTTATCACATGAATGAAGCCATTTTATTAGAATAGTCTCACTTTTCTTATAATGGTGATGCAATCCCTTATGAAAAGGCTCATTTCTTGTTAATGTTTCCTCGCAAATTTAAAAGGGGAAATAGCAAAAAAATATGAAATAACAATAGTTAGGATATAGTAAGGGAATGGAACTTGAGGTAGACATAGGAAATGATGGGAGATGGGGAGAATGGTAAGGAATACCATATAAGTCTTCATGCTTTTAAATGATCACACAAGTGGATCCATCTAATTATAATGGTATCAATTTTTGTATAATGAAGATGCAATCCCTTATGTAAACATTCATTTCTTGTCAATGTGTCCTCGAGAATCTAAAAAGGGAAAATGGGAAACAATAGGAAATAGGAATAGTTATGATGTCATAAGGGAATGGATTTTGAGGGAGACTTAAGAAATGGAGGGAGATGAGGAAAGGCTAAGTATATATATATAAATATACATCTATATATATATATATATATATATATATATATATATATATATATATATATATATATATATAAAGGATTTCTAAACTTTCACATATAAAATAAGAAAAAAATCACAATTGTTTGCACAGAAAGCAAGATTTATAATTTGAATCTTAGAGCATAGATTTCAGCAATTGAGTTGCATTTAGATTTTTTCTCTTGTTAGGTGAAAAAATAAGGAAGGCATTTTGTAGTTGGTTTTGGAAAACTATGAAGGAACTTCTCAACTATCTCTAGAAATTACAAGAAATAGCCAAGTCATTTCTAACGTCCCTGAAACATCACAAAAATTGTTTTTGGTATCCTAGGTAGTGTCTTAAACAAAAACATTTCCATGAAAATACTCAGCAGAAAAGGAAGAATTTCAATCGCACATAATACAATATTTTTATGGGGAAAGGAACTGCTCAAACCATTAAAAATAGCAACAAGAAATCCTAATTTAATTTGTCCTTGAATTAAATTAGGAATTAAATTGAAATTATATTCTCGTAGCAACTTGTAATAGTTAACTAAGTTAATTTGACTTAGTTGGCTTAGTAAATTCAGGTTGGAAGTCTATCCAGAGTCATGTAGAGTGATTCCTAAATTTTTGGGGTCCAGGTTGAGTTCTTTTGAGCTGTAATTAATTAACTCAGTCTAACTGAGTTATAGTCGGTTAAATAGGTTCAAACAGTTGGAGGAACTAGTAGGAAGTCTAGTAGTGGGGAGCAGCTTTAGTGCAGCTTCAGTGCTCCACCATTTAACTGAAGCTTCACTCATAAATAACTCATGCATGTCAGTTCATAGTAAGACCCAGTTGAGATTAGAGTTCAGCGACAATGTACTATCAGTTGTATAATTTTCTGAGTTGCATAGATGGTGCACGCAATCAATAGAAGGCATATGAAGGATTGTGCAGTTGTGGTGAGGGATTTTCCCAATTAAATATGGGATAATTCTATTAGGAATTGGGTAGGTAAGTAGGGGCTTGGCAGGTAGCAGAATTGGCTAAGTGTTCACTTGAGCTGGTTTGTGAAGTAGAGAGATAGATTGTACTTGTGCATGAATTGTTCAAGTTGAAAAAGCATTATATTTTATTCTTAGATCTTCTGGTTAATGCAATATAGTACTCGGGGTTTTGACCAGTTGCTTTACCTGGAAAAATATTGTGTTATGTGCTATTGAAATCCTTCCTTTTCTGCGTAGTGTTTTCATCGATCAATTTTTATTTCCGCTAATGAGTAGAGTATATTCAAGTCTTTTGTTTTAGCATATTACATAAGAAGTTTGAATCTACAAGTAAAAATCTACATGGTATTAGAGATTAAGACATTATAACGGAGGAGAATACGATTTTGTTGTGCAAGTGAAATCGAATCTACAGTTTCATACTTTAGAGTTAGCAGGATGTCATTATACGGTTTGAGACTTGAGTATGCCCTAGAGGGTAGCTCGAATTACATAGATTGGAAGGACAGGATGGAGGTAGTGTTGGAGGACAACAGGTTGAAGGAATTCATAGATCATGATATTCTGAAGCCTGCAACATCCCATGCTAAAGATCTAGCTGAATGGAGAAAGTGCGTGGAAAAGGCGAGAAGGATTATCCTAGAAGGAGTTCGAGATCATATTATCTTGAATCTCTATGGCAATGAAACTCCATTTGCAATGTGGAAGGCATTGATAGACCTACTTCAAAATAGAAGTGACCATAGGAAGTTGGCACTGAAGGACAAGCTCAAAAAGATCAAGATGGAGAAGGGTGACTTAATTCTGAAGGACTTGACCAAGTTCACCCTATGTCAGGATCAGCTTGGAAGTGTCAGGATTACTGTTTCTGAAGATGATCTGGAGAGTCTAGTAGTCTAGGACTTCCCAAGGGTAGTCACAATTACCAGGACTCAGTTAATGGGAGGGAGAAGCTACCAAAGTGGGAGTGATTATGGTTTGACTTGGTACAAGAAGAGATTAGGTGGAACACCAGATATGGATCCTTATCAAAGCATGATGATGAGGTGAATTGTATCTTAGCTGGTAAGGAAAAGAAAGGGAAGGGGAAGTCATGACATTCCAAATTAGATTCTTTTCAGGGTGGAAAGAAGAAGGACATGTCGAAAATCAATTGTTTTCATTATCACAAGCTGGGACACTTTTCCATAAAGTGTCTGCACAAGAAGGTCGGTAAGAAGCCCTCAGGAGGAGCAGCAAGTGAAGCTCTTGCTTCACAGTTCGAACTGGATTTTACCCTCATCACTTGTATGGTGTCATCGATGATGGGTAGTGTGTGGTACCTGGACAGTGGAGCTTCATTCCATATGATTGGTAACAAAGAGCTCTTTAGTAACTTGGAGGAGAAGGATCTCTAGATGCATATCGAGATGGGTGATGATGGGAGGTATAGCACAACCAGCATCAATACAGTTACCTTTTAGAGGGATTCTGGTTCTCCCCTCACTTTGCGAGATGTTATGTATGTTTCGGGTTTGAAGAAGAACTTGGTTTTTGTTTCCATGTTGGAGGATAGAGGCTATGATGTGATATTTAGTAAGGGAAAGGCATTCCTTCATCATACAGCCACTGGACAGGTGAAGTGGATAGGGGTACAAGTGAAGAACCTCTATAAATTGGAGGTAGAAGATTGTGCTACTTTGAGAACTAAATGAGAGAAGGTGCAGAGCCGAGACATTGGTGAGTTGTGGCACGAGAGATTGGGTCACTTGCATCATGGTGCTTTAAATATCTTGCAGAAAATTTATACAAGGCTTACCAAGGGTACACTAGAGAAGAGAGACACATGAAAAGGGTGTACATTGGGGAAGTACACCATGTCTTCCTTTCATGAAAAAGATAGTCGAGCACAAGCGATCCTTGATAGAGCTCACTCAGATGTGTGTGGACCATTCTCGACAACATCCACGGCCAAGCACAGGTATTATGTAATATTTGTTGATGATTTTTCTCGTAAGTGTTGGATTTTATTCATGCAAAAGAAAGAACAGACATTTGCTAAGTTTTGTGAATTTAAAGAACTTATTGATAAATATCTAGTAGGAAAGTTAAAGCTCTCAAAAGCGATAACTATGGAGAGTAATTTGTCGAATGAGTTCAAAAACTTATGTGCATCATAAGGCATTTGACAAGATTTAATAGCACCTCATAACCCATGACAGAATGGGATGGCTTAAAGGAAGAACATAAGTAGTGTGGGAGCGACATGGCCAATGTTGCATGTTCAGGGCCCACCATTACACTTGTTGGTTGAAGCATGCAACACAGTTGTCTATTTGTAGAACAGAAGCCCTCATCGAATTCTCGAGATGAGTACACTAGAAGAGGCTTTTTCAAGGAAGAAATCAGATGTGGCACACTTCAGTTACTTTGGTTCATCAGTGTACTGCCATGTTACGAAAGATGCATAGAAAAATCTAGAGCCAACAATTGATTTGGGCATATTTGTGGGGTACACTGATACACCTCACAACTATCGAGTGTACTTTCCAACCAACAGGATGACAATGGTTTGCATAGATGTGAAGTTTGATGAAGAGAGGACCATGAGATGTTCCCTTGAGAGGGAGATTTAGCTACATTCAGTTGAGGAGATTTTAGCTCCAAAGGAGGAACCTCACGATGATGTGGAGCAACCACATGCAGAGGAGCAGGGAGTGGAAACACCCACTCATGCAGAGTCTTCCAGAGATGGTAGAAAGCGCACCAGAGAGGCTGACAAGTTATTGCATGATGCTAGAGAGAATATGGGAGCACCCACATCACAGCACAGGAAGAGGAGGACACTGAAAAGGTACACTGGCTACATGGCTCTAATGACCGGGAATGTAGATATTAAGCCATCCTATTTTGAGGAAGCAATGCAACAACCAGTTTGGGTTGATGCCATGGTTGAGGAGTATGACTCCATTATCAGGGACAATGTTTGGGAAGTGATCCCAATACCGCCAGACAAGTTAATGGTGAGTTCCAAATGGCTTTACAAGGTAAAGAAGCTCATGGTAGTGTGGAGAAACATAAGGCCAAGTTTGTGGCCAGAAGGTTCTCTCATGTGGAGGGGATTGATTACAATGAGACTTTTTCCCTTGTAGCAAGGTACTCATCAATCAAATCCATTATAGCATTTTCAGCGCAAATGTGATGGAAGATACATCAGATGGATGTAAAGATAGCATTCCTCAATGACATGATTGAGGAAGAGGTGTATATTGAGAAGCCTGAAGCATTTGAGATCTTCAACAGAGATTCGCATGATCCAGGGATCTTTTGCTTATAGATGTATCAAAAGAATCACATGTAGAAATTGCAACTTAAAATAGAAATTTAATGTGCACACAACAAAGAGGAAGAAACACATAAAAGCATGAAAGAAGACACAAGACTTGATAATGGAGTTCGTCCAACTTGGACTACGTCTCCGGGCCCTGCTCGATCAATGGGGAGGCCTTCATTCATTAAATGGCATGAAAAGAAGAGAATACAATCATCAGATACAAAGAAGGAGTCTTATACCTCCATTCCGAAAGATGGCTGAGAAAAGGAGAACTCAGATGAAGAAATGGATAGCACCACTGAGTTCGTGACATCGAGAAGGGCAGAAACCATAAAATTGGGTCAATTCAGACAAAATGATCAATCACCCCTTCTACAAGCTGCTGCCTCAAACTACGTGCCAAAAATCCTCTCCCATACTTTTTTCAATCATCGGGCTTTTATAATGTCTCTTTGGGACAAAGGTCGCTTAAATCGGGGTTGTTTTTGTTTATATTAGAGATTGTTTAGATAGAAGGGTTGGCGGGTGCAACAGAACCCCAAAGATGGCTTTTTATCGTTTAAAATGATAATACACAAAAACCTCGTAAAACACTGAAAATCCGACCAAAACCTTGAAACATGGACTTCTAATATATCAAATCAGATCTATAAATCCATCGTGTCTAGTCCCTACCACAAATCGTTATCAATGATAACAATGGCCCTGTATATCGAGGAATCGTCGATCGCCGATCGCCGATTGCTGATTTTCCAATTCGCCGATCGCTAATTTTTCGATTTGTCGATCGCCGATATGTCGATTATATCTGGACTGTTGATCTATTTCTTGATCAAACCGTCTATATTGCATCGCATCGCTATCGCATCACTCCTTGGTATTGGGGATCGCCGATTTCTCGACCACCGATTTAACCCTGGTCGTCAATCTGTCTCCTGATCCAACAGCTGAGATTGCACGTCACTTATCGGAAGATCGCAATTAAAATGGCCCAGAGGTCCTAGTCTTGTGCCTTGTGTTTCGCCAACCTGATCCGTCGACGCCGATATCGGCGATCACTATATCACTAGTCTGAAGTCCTGATATCGCCGGTTGCCTTCCTTCCTCCCACCTGATATATCGGTAATCGCTAATCGGGGGTTTTAAAGTCCACCCTTTGCACATTTTCTGATGCAATTTCCCTTTTAAAGGCTTTAAACCCATTTTTAGGGAAAACCCCTCATTTTCCAAAGGAACAAAGCAATCTTCTTTCTGCCATAACTTCATCATCTGGACTCGGATTGGAGTTTCGTTCGCACCATTGGAATCAGGGTGACAAGCACTTTGATCTAATGTCAAGATACTTGCCTTCCTGCCACTTTGAATTTTGAGCTTTTTCCATGCCACTATATCTTAAGATCCACTTAGATCAATCCTCCCCATTGAGGAGCTTTTGGACCGCCAAAAGATTTATTAGTCAATTGGCAAGTGAGGGAATTGTTCCCTCACTCTTTCCTTCTCCAGCCATTTTTCCTTGCTGGGGTGCATCACCTTGAAACCAACTCGAAGGTATTCCACATCCCCTCATCGTGAAGTCCTGGTTCTTCTGTCAAGGATGATGTCCTCAGGTAACTTATCGAGATATTCTGGTGCAAAATCATCAAATGTAGGAACTGGCCCACCTCCTCGGTATCCATAATCAATGGTGGTTCATATAGCTTTAAGTTCTCCACATTCACTACTAAGTACATCTGCATATATATCAGCAAGTCGAGACAAAGGTATTGTTTCCAATATTCTCCAAAAGGGTGAATGGACCATACTATATTGGTCGTAACTTCTTCCCTTCTCCCTTCATCCTGTCCTTGCTGATATGGAACCACACTCTATTGCCCACTTGAAATTGATGGTCGACTCGGTGTTTGTCATGTCGAGCCTTGTAACGGGATTGAATTTTCTCCAAATTCTCTTGTACTACTTGGTGAATCAACTGGATCTGCTGAATGAACTGCTGAGCTTTGTCCCTGTCATTACATCCTGTGGAGTCATCTTCCCTTCCAAAGACCATATCAAAAGGGTCCTTTGGTAGGTAACCAAAACATGTCTCAAATGGTGAACGTTGTGTAGATGAGTGCACTGCTTGGTTGTAGGAATGTTGCACATATGGGAGATGCTCATCCCACAACTTAGGATGTTTCCCACAATAGCCTCGTAACAAGTGTACCACGGTGCGGTTGACAACCTATGTTTGTCCATCAGTCTGTGGATGAAATGTCGTGCTTCTTTTCAACTTGGTGTCCATCATCTTCCATAAGCTAGTCCAAAACTCTCCAAGAAAGTGAGAGTCCCGATCTGACACAATCAATGTGGGTAGCCCAAAATGGACCCAAACATGCTGAAAGAAAAGATAAGCAGCCTGCTCTGCAGTGATCTGCTTTTTACAAGGCATTAAAATACACATCTTACTAAAACGTTCAACGACGACATAAAAATAGTCGTGACTCTTTCTAGACAAAGGTAAACCTCCTACAAAATCCATTGACACACTTTCCCATGGATGACTCGGAATAGAGAGTGGTGTGTAGAGCCAAAGTTTTCTATTAGAGGGCTTTGAAACAGAACACATCACACAACCCTTTACATAGCAAGTCACAATGTTCTTCATATGAGGCCAAAAACAAAATCTTTGTACATGACTTAAACTCTTTTTGACACCAAAGTGACCAGACACAAGAGAGGTGTGGGCCTCTCAAATTACATGTACTCTTTCCCCTGTGGGAATACACAATTTTCCATGGTGATACAACAGTTTCCCCTGCAAGTGATAGTTTTCCACCTATGAACCATGGGTTAGTTTGCATAAACCTCTTTAAAGTCATCATCATTAGCATATTTTTTAGCATAACTCTCAAAAGACAACGAAGCATTATGCAAAATAACAGAAGCAGAAATAGGAGGGAGAGATAGCATATTGGCCACTTTATTACTAGTGCCCTTCTTATTCTTTATTACCAGATGGAACTGTTGAAGAAAACCCATCCACTTGAAATGACAAGATTGCTACAACTTGGTCTATGACTGAAGGTACTGCAAGGGCTGATGATCCATATGGATGATGGTCTCCTTACCGATCAAGTAGTGTTTCCACTTTTTCACACTCTAGACCAAAGCATAAAGCTCCTTTTCATAAGTGGGATAGTTTATCACAGCTTGAGAAAGCTTCTCAGAATGGTAACAAATCAGCTTCTTTTGCTGCATTAGTACAGCTCCCATGGCATAACCGCTGGCAACGGTTTCGATCTCGAATGGATGTTGGAGATCGAGTAAGGCTAAGACTGGTGCGGTGTTGATCTTTTCCTTCAATGATTCAAAGGACTTCTCTTGTCTTCCTCCCCATTGGAAGACCTATTTTACACAGGTCAATGTGTGCAAAGGTGCTGCAATAACAGAGAAATTAGTAATAAATATCCTCCAATACTGGACTGCACCTAAAAAGCTGCAAACCTCAGTTACACTAGTAAGCTTAGGCCAATTTACAATTGCTTCAACTTTAGAAGGATCAATCTTTAACTAATAGTGACCAACAATATGACCTAGGTAACCCAAAGAGGTTTTCCGGAACTCACACTTTGACAACTTTACAAAGAGTTTTTCATTTTTCAATACATCAAGCACTTTCTTTACATGACACGCATGTTCAACCCAACTCTTACTAAAGACAAGTATATCAGCTAAATAAACAAGAACAAATTCATCAATAAAAGGCCGAAAGAGATCATTCATGACCCTCTTGAAAGTGGCTGGAGCATTGCAAAGTCCGAATGGCATCACCATCCATTCGAATGGCCCCTATTTGGTCTTGAAGGCGGTTTTCCACACATCCTGCTCTACAATTCGGAATTGGTGATAACCACTACACAAATCCAATTTGGTGAAATAAACGGCATTCTTTAACTAATATAATAAGTCATCTATGTGTGGAAGGGGGTAGTGATTTTTCACCGTGATGTTTTTTAATGCGCGGTAATCCACACACATCCTCCATGTGCCATATTTCTTTGGGACTAAGACAATCGGCGAGCCACACGGAGAAGTGCTTGGCCTGATGACCCCATGGTCCAGCAATTCCTACACCTGTTTCTTGATTTCCTCCATCTCAACAGTCGACATCCTGTACATGCCAATATTTGGCAAAGGAGCATCATGCTACAAATGGATCTCATGTTGGATTTCCCTCTGCGAAGGTAATCCCTTCGGTTCCTAAAACAGGTCATCATAATTAAAAATTAATTCAGATAATTCATGTTTATGTTCCTGATCACAACCTTGGAAAGCATCAGAAAATTCTGTATTTTTTTTCCTTACAACCATCAACATGCAACCCTTACTGGAATTCACCAGCCTTTTCATTTGTCCTGCACTGACAAGGCTGGCATTGATTTTAGTCTGATGAGCCCTTACTATATATTCTACCCCATCTTTTGTGATTTGGTATTTGTTTTCATGAGGTAAAAACACTGCCTTCCTATCATACAGATATGGACTCCCTAACACCATGCCATAGATATCCAATGGTATCACATCCAGTTCTACTTCATCCACTAGCTTAGAAGCGATTACAAATTTGACTTTACACTGCTTGGTTACATTCAGTTTCGCTTTATCATGTATCCATCCAAGTGGGTAAGGTTTCGGATGTGGTTTTGTTTCTAAGCCAAGTTTCTTTACCAAGGATTCTGTGATTAAGTTTGCTTGGGATCCAGTATCAAACAGAGTTTCAAATTTGGTATGATTTATAACAACTCTGATATGAAACAGTTCAATTCTCTTTCGATCATTAGGAAGGGACTCATTTATCGAATTAGTGCCTTCATGCGATTCAAAATTAACATGAGGTGTAAGAGTACCTTTTGTCCCTACTGTTGTGATCAATGCTTCATCTCCAGAATCCAATCCAAGGTCTTACTGCGCAGTTGCCACTGTCTTATGCTTCCCTTTTCCTCCATACTTCTTTGGACGCTTTTCTGGGTGTTGTTTCTGTTAGAGTCGGTCTGATCATCCCTCCGTCAGAGATTATTTCTCTTATTGCATTTCATTTTTAGGTGTCTCGCTCGATTCACTCAGTTTCATTTCGCTAGGGGCATGCCATAATCTGACAGAAGGGTCTTGTCATTCATTACCCCTCATGCCTTATCCATGCTGGCTCAGGTCTGTTCATCAAAATCAATTTTTAAAGTCACTTACAGTCCTGTTTTAGTCTCTTGATCAGCAAAAGTCATTTCAGTCACTAGGTCTAGGGTTAGTTGATTTGGTCTTCAACAATGTCCAACAATGCCAGCAGACCCATGAGGGAGGTCCTTAATAAGTTTTCATTTCCAATATTTTCATCATCATATGCTCGACTATGAATTTTCTTCAAAACTCTGTTTTGAAGAAAATTCGTCATTTCGTTTTGTAATAAATTGCCATGTAATTTTCAAAAGTTTTTCAGTTGTTGAATTCTCCAAGTGTAGCCTTGGTCTTCCTCTGTCAAGACATGCCACTATCCCTGCAAAATTGCCAAAAGAAAACATCATTCAAGCCAAAAAATCAAAGAGGAAAAAAAAAAACACAAAGTTGTATTAACTGTGAAAAAGTGCCAAGTCAAAACATTACAAAGTGGGTTTGTGATAAACAAAAATCAAATCCATCACTATAAGATATTCTCATTGTTTTGAAACATTCATTTGCATCCAAGAGATCAAAGAAGGTCGAAGTTTAGTGGTGAGAGGGTGAAACTGTACCTTTCCAAGCCAAAACCGTGTTTAGAGTGCATGTGGCACACTGGGCAGAAAGCGCGGCGCACCGGAGAGGCGCGGCGCACTGGGCACGACCATTCAGTGCAAAATAACACGGGCGTGGCGCACCGGGAAGGCGCGGCGGATTGGGCAAGCTGCGTGACGCATATAGCTGAGCGGCCCTAAAAGTTCCAGAACGGCCTCCAAACGCCAAAAACGTACAAATTTCCTTTGTTTCAAGTAGGTTGAGCTCCAATTCTCCTGTTCATCAAAGTTTGGTAGTTATGCTATGATGGTTGATGTGTTGAGTGTCTAAACTAATGATCAAACCCTATCATCTTAAATTCCTCAAATAAAAGTTGATGCCTAGGGTTTGACAACTGTTTTCCACCAAGTTTTTTCTCTTTCCATCATTTTCTTTTCTCCCTTATTCCATTTTCCCCTGATTTCATTGTTCCCTACCCCCTAAAACCACTAAACCCCTATCTCAAATTCCCTTTCCCAAATTTCTAAATATAAAACCCTAAACCTCCCATACATAAAAATCCCAAACCCTCTCCCATATTTCCCTACAAAATCTATCCCAATAGCCCCTAATCCCTCACTATTTTCCTCCCTCCTAACAGTCCCTTGTTCTGTTTTCCCCTTGGTGGCAGACGTCAAGCACATCACAAAAGAGCAATCCAACAAATTTTTCATACATCAGCAATCAGTTTTCTCCAAGGAATTTTGTACAGCAGTCATGTCATCCGGTCATTCATCTCATTATGGAATGGAAACCCAAAGTGACTCACCCATGGAGGAACATGCACCCCGAAGGCCTCATAGAGGTGGTAGACATATCAGAGAAGAACCAATCACCCTCACTGAATTACAAGCCTGCCCTCTAGCCATCTTCTGTTTTCATCATCAGTCATGTTATGAGTTTTGTGAGAAGGTGGCTAATGTTCAATTTCATCATGAGTTGGCTCATCTATTTGTACTACATTTACATGGAGATCAGGTTACTTTGGCTAGTGTCACCTTCACACTTACACCAGAATCTATCTCACTGGCAACCGGCATACCCAACATTGGAGAACCATGGAACAAGAGGAAGAAGATTGACCGGCAGCATTATGAGCCATATATTAAACCCGGTTTCTTGAGGCAGCTTAAAAGAGTGTTTCCATTCCGATATCTTAAAGATGAATATGCTCCACTAATGAAATTAATCATGAAGTATTTCAGCTATGAGGGACGGTTCTCTCGTTTATATGCTTATCACATCAGGTTGCTCATGCATTTCACCCGGGTACAGATGATGAACATTCCTTATTTCATATGCCGGAACATAGAGAGAATGACCATCCTTGTGCAGCACAAAACCCCTCAGCAACAACTTAACAGTGTTTATCAATTTGCTCTCATCAAGATTTTGGTGGTTCATCAGCTTGGATTACAGGGCATCACTTGGGATGATTTCATCTCCCGTGATTTCTTCAGAGCTTCACAAGGGCCTTCAGAGGTTGGGCATGAGACAGGTGGACCTTCTCATCAGCATGAAGGCCATGATCCACACACTGCTACTATACCGGTTTTCATTACTTATCAGAAGGGTACCAGGCAGTTGTTTGCGGCAGCAAAGCGAGTGTTATCTCCACCCGGTGTGGAAGGGGCCTCGCTTCCGACATCAGCACCATAGGTATAGGACAAAGGCAAGAGGCCAATGCAGGATGAGGGGCCTTCAGGTGAACGAGAGACCGACTTCATTCTCATTCATGATGATGATACAGATATGGGCCCGGAAAGTGCCAAACTTAGAGATATCATCCAGGAGCAGCAGACAGAGATCAAAGCCTTGTCCCTCGACTTGGAGAGGGATAAGTGGAATATTAAATACTTGGAGCAAAGGAATAAGCAGCTTGAAGATCAGCAGGCGATTATGGAATTACAAAACATCAGGGAGAATCGTCAAGCTGCCCAAAGGAGGAGGATTGAATTCACTTCGTTGGAGCAAGAGATTAATGATGATCGGGAGTCTTGGCTCGAAAGAGTCAACATCCACTTAGAGGGACTGTTGGACAAGGCAGGGACAAAGCATTACTGAGACACATGGCTTTCCACTACATGGCATAGAACAAGGTTTGCAAGGCATGAATAGGGAATCTAAAGGCAAAATTAAAGAAGGCAATAAGGAAGCAAAAGAGGCAAAAGGAGAATGATCATCTTTGGATATTAGCCAAAGCCTCTTTAGCCCAGCATGACACTTGATAGAGAAGGTCCAGCCCAAATTACAAGAAATTTGGAGCAATTTTTGGCATTTTGAAATTTTTTGCACTAAAAAACAGGTTTTGCCTCCCTATGCGCCGCGCCATGTGGCGTGCGCTTTTGCTAGGGAGCTCCAAATTACAAAAACTTTGCATTTCTGGATTTTGCATGAAAAATCATGGTTTTTTGTGCATGGGCAAGAAATTTGGGCAGATTTTGAGTCCTCAAGAGGCCAAAAACACTCAAAAAATGACCTCACTACCCCTACTTTGACACACAGGAAGCAGTCTTGGGAGATTGAAGTTTTGGAGGGGAAAATGAAATCTAAATCTAGAAATTTCACTTGGGTTGGAAAGTAGACAGGTAGACCTTTCCAAAAAGCACACCTGGGCTCAATTTGGACTTCGGGAAGTGCCTCAAAATCAGCTCCAAAGTGTCACGACGCATAGAGAGTAAGGCGCGGCGCATAGAGGATTTTTGCCCATTTTTCACTGTTCAGCTCAGAGATTCGCCCAGTTTTGACCAGTTTTGCTTTTTGATGTTACTCTTGATCTTTCATGATGTAATTTTATAACCTTGATGTAATATTGGCACGTTTTTACTTGTTCTAGAGGATTCATTCACTAAAAAGTGAAAATTAAATGAATGAATCAGTTTCCTAACATATAGGGGTAAGTTGTTTGACTACCTAGATTTCAGTTCCTTGTTTAGAATTGGTTCAAACAGCTCCTAGAATGATGAGCTCGACCCCTAGAGGCATGGGAAGGAGTTAGGCTTGTCTATATCATGTAATTTCTCAGTCATTTTCAGGGTTGGATACTTGGGATTGCTAGGCACTCTATTGTACATTTCATTTCTACAATTTTGGCAAAGGAAAGACCAGGGTTTTGCAACACTTGTTGGGATCCATGTGGCTCTATGTTTTGATGGTGTTTTTCTCTATGTATTTGTAAGTTCATTGATGTTTATGTGTATCATTTTCCCTTCTCTTTTCTTCTACAATTAAACAAATGAGTGATTAAGGTAGAATTCATTGGACTACTGTGCTCTGCCTTGAAATTTTGTTTAATTCTACATGTTTTCATCTGTTTGAGGAGGACTCTTGAGACCCTCTTTCCCTCCTTAGCTCCTCACCGGTCTGATCCATCCATTCATTCAATCCAAAGCATCAAAACGATTGCCTTCCTTGCCGAATCAGAACTCTGTAAAAACTAGGCCTCATCCCCGGACCCAAATTTTGCCTGTCCCTTTTTTCCAACAAAAACCCTTAAAAACTCAAATCAAATCCTTGCACTTCATACCTAGCCTAAAATCAGCTTTTATTTCAGTCATCTCTAGCCCCAATGATTATCTTTCGCTGAGATTGACCCGGAGAGAGCCCTCCCCTTTCCTCGTAGGGCTAGCTACGAGGCTGAGCGTGGTTTGGTGTGGACCTAGAACCTTGTCTTTTCAGCCTAAGGCAAATCTAGGCTCTAACATAGTGGCGACTCCGCTAGGGAAGAAAATGGTTTGCTTGTTGATGTCATTTGTTTTATAAGCTACAGACGGAGCCTGAAGTTATGCCAGGTAGCCTTCGAAATGCTTTTGCTTTGCATTAGCGCAAGTAGATAAACGCTGCTTCAGTCAATCTCCAGTCTAGCTTGTAATCATGACACTTGACTTGTAAATCACCCCAGTACATCTGAGAATTCTAAGCTTTTGGATGATAAGTTTAGAATTTGAAAGGCTGAACAAGTTGTTTATGTCCCTTTGATTTCTTGAAATAATAACACACTGGCTTCCAGAAGACATACCAGAGCAAATCCGGATCCTGATCCCCCTCCTGTTTACGAAAATCCCAATCTGATTCCAAGAATTGTTTGCCAAGGAAGTTCTATCATTCCCGTGTTCAAAGCTCAGTTGTGTCCTGTCAATTTTGAGTATCTTGAGGATCAAGAATTTGATGAGCAGTTTGAGTTGTCTCTATTTGAAACCAAATCTGAAAGTGTTGTCGCTTCCACTGCCTTAAATCCTGAGTTTGTTTGAAATCTTGAAACTGAAAGGGCTAATAAATCCATTGATGATTACATTTTGAAACAGCTCCAGACTTCAATTACGGCTTCTAATATTTCTGATTTCTTAGAGACTGCTTCTGCAACCCTTGGGTCATCCGCAATTGCGTCTAGTTCAAGAATTCCCATCGAACCTCCCTTCATTCCCACCCTTCCCCCGCAGCCTACTATTTCTGATCAAAAATCTGCAGTCGTATCGCCTCCGTCTACTCCTTCTACTCCTAAAATACCCAAGATTGCTTCACCTCCGCATACACCTCCTCACACACCTCACACATCAGCTGCACCCACTCCCCCAACTTCACCAAGACTGATTGCAAATCCACCAAGAGCAATGGCTGCTCAGTTTGCACCTCTCGTGCTGCCTCAAGTTTTGGGTGACATGCCCGCAAATTATCAGAGTAAAATTCCTTTGTTTGATGGCACTCCTCATGGTACCACGGCTCAGCAACATGTGGACAAAATGACGGATTTCTTCGAGCTTCATGAGATTGATGCAGAAAACGTGACCATGAGATTATTCGTGCAGACTTTCGCAGGTGAGGTAAGAAAATGGTTTAGAGCTTTGGCAGCTAGAAGTATTCCCACATTAGAAGATCTTCAAAGACAGTTCTTGGATCGCTGGGAAGTAAAGAAAGATCCTCTTCAAATCACTTCTGAATATACCAAGATCAAGCGGAATGCTGGTGAGTCCGTGCAAGACTATTGTATTAGATTCAATGCGGTTTATAATGCAATTCTTGATGATTTAAGGCCATCTAGAAAGTCAGCTTTGCTTAAGTTCCCAGATGGTTTTGATCCGGACATGGCTTATCAATTAAGAGAGAGAGATCCAGCTACCTTTGAAGAAATGCAGAAAATTGTTGTTAGTGTTGAGGCAAATAAGAGCTCTAGACTGAAAGCCGAGAAGAGAGTCTCAATAAAGGAAGAAGCTTCTACCTCAGATCAAGTGCTCTGCAAGGTAGAAAAGATGATTGAAAGGTTAGCACTTGATAAGCATGAACCGCAAATTCGAAATCCTAATTTCCGTGGACAGCAGCAACCTCAATTTAGGATCAAACAGTGTGAGCAGCGAGCACAAGAACCGGCATCACAACAGCAGCAAGTAAAGACACCTCTTCAGCAGAATTTTGTTGGTCCCGAATCTGATGATGAAGACAATGTAGTAGGAGAAGAAAATCACTTCTTTACTCCTGATGATATGCCCACCTTTATCACTGAAGATGATGAGTATGCAGAAAGTTCAGCTGTACAGAAGGATGCAGATTTTATCTTGGCAAATGACACAGCTCTTGAAGAGGAGTCGGATGAGTATCAGAGAGGTTATATGCATGCTTTGTCCACCCAGCAGCGTCAGTATTCACTTAGAAACAGAAATGTCCCCATCAATCCAATCCAGAAGAGAAAGGAAGTTCCAGCATCTAAGAATGAGCCACCTATTGTACCAAATAAAGGAAAAGAAATTGTTGATCCTACTCCTAGTAAGTCTCCACTAGCAAATGAAAGAGTAAATCAGCCAATTGTATCAAAAGATAAAGCTGAAAGGAAAGATGTTCCAGCCAAAGAGGTAGAAAATACTTATGCTTTTAGTTTAGAAAATGAAATTTCTAAATTGAAGGTATCTATTCCCTTGACTGAGTTAATGAGGAACAACATTTATAGAGGTCAGGTCTCTAAAATTTTGAATTTTGATCCAATGTCTGATATGGTGAGTGTGGAAGATGATCAACCTGAACTGATTTTTGGACCAGCATTAAATGGTGAGTCTCCAGACAGTGATATGCCTCCTTTTTATATCAGTTTGAGAGTGCATTAGTTTATGTTGCATAATGCTATGTTTGATTCCGGCGCTTCCCACAATCTAGTGCCGAAGGCTATCATGGAGAATTTGGGTTTGGACATCACCAGGAAATACCATGATCTTTATTCATTTGATTCTAGCAGGGTGAGATGTATTGGGCTCATTAAAGACTTGGTGGTCAGTTTGGATCAGATTCTAGCTAAAAATGTTTTGATGGATGTGGTGGTGGCAGATATACCTCCTAGATTTGGCATGCTTCTTTCCAGATCTTGGGGAGCAAAGATTAAAGGAACAATGCAACTTGATTTCTCCTATGCAACGATTCCTGTGTTTGGCCAAATGAGAAAACTTTATCGGGAGCAAAAAATGAAATACATGATTACAAGCAAGGAGAAACCAATTAATCATCCGATTAATTATGTACATACAGATTTAGAGTCTTTTGTTTTGTATTCAGATAGTTTCAATGAGATTGATAGTCAGTTAGTTGCAGCAGATGATATTCCAGAAATAGCAGAGAATTTCAGAGAAGTTTTGAAGAAAGAAAGTCAAGAACAGGACAATACCATTCAGCGATCAGGAAAAGATAATGGACAGCAAGCAGAAAAAATACAGCAAATAGAGTTTCAACACTTAGAAGAAGAGGAAGATGGTCTGTGGACCATGGATTTCGATGGAGCAGTGGGAAATGATGGTGCTGGAATTGGTATTTGGGTACGCAGTCCTTTTTCTGCTCCGAACAAAGTGCCTAGTAATGTGCGGGTATGTTCTTACAAGCTTGCTTTTGATTGCTCAAACAATGAGGCTGAGTACGAAGCTTTGATTGCTGGCCTAAAAATCCTAAGAAAGTTGAATGCTAAGAGGATTGTTGTATATGGCGACTCTGAATTGGTGATTAAGCAAGTTAAAGGCGAATATCAAGCAAAGCATCCTCGGATGCGGGCATACCGGAATGCTGTTCTAGACATCTTGAAGCTGTTTTCAGATTATACCTTGACGTGTGTGCCTCGTATTCAAAATAGTATTGCAGATGCACTTGCTAAGGCAGCAAGTAATTTGAAGATTCCTATGAACTCAAGTAATAAATTTGAAATCCATGTGAAACATCGTCTGACTGTCCCGGACAATCAGAGATATTGGCAAGTTTTCCAAGATGATGAGGAGATTGATGATTTTTTGCAAAACAAAGGTGAGTTCAAAGATACCTCACTTGATGTAGATCATGATGATGGTAAAGATGGTGTGCAAATCAATCAAATGGAAGTGCTGCAGCTCAAGGATAATGTTATTCCTAAAGGCTTGATACCTTTAGAAGAACTCTTTGATCATGATGACGTAGCCCGCAAACCAACATTGTAGCTAACAGAGAAGGGAGTCGAAGAGGTGAATATTGGAATAGCAGAACATTCGAAGATGGTAAAGCTGTCCAAAGCATTGCCACAAAAGGTAAAGGCCAAATATATTAGTTTGTTGTCATCCTTTGTTGATGTGTTTGCTTGGGACTATTCCGACTTGAAGACATATGATACCAATATAATTCAGCACACAATTCCTATTAAGCCTAATCAGAAACCTTTCAGACAGAAGTTAAGAAGGCTTAATCCAAAATTGTTGCCATCAATTGAGAAGGAGGTAAACAGGTTGTACAAATTAGGAATCATCGTCCCCATCAAATTTTTCGATTGGATATCTAATTTGGTGCTCGTACGAAAGAAGACAGGTGAGATTCGTTTGTGCATTGATTTTAGGAATCTCAACAAAGTTTCATTGAAGGATAATTATCCGCTGCCAAAAATGGATCACATACTTCAGCGAGTAGTTGGAGCATCTCGTATGTCACTACTCGATGGTTATTCTGGATATAACCAAATTTTGGTCCATGAAGATGACCGAGACAAAATAGCGTTCACCACTCCGTGGGGGACTTTTCATTACGCTAAAATGCCTTTCGGTTTGAAGAACGCAGGTGCCACATTTCAGCGGGCAATGGATATGGCTTTCGCAAATGAGAAGGATGTCTTCTTGGTTGTGTACCTTGATGATTTGACGGTGTTTTCTAATTCAGATGAAGAACACATGTATCATTTGAAAACTGTCTTTCAAAAGTGCAGAAAATATGGTGTGTCGCTGAATCCGAAGAAGAGCTTGTTCGCCATGGATGAAGGCAAACTACTTGGACACATCATATCAAAAGATGGCATTCGTATTGATCCAGCATGTGTAGAGGCGATTCAGCAAATTGACCTTCCCCAGAACAAGAAGGAGATTCAATCTTTTAATGGTAAGATGAATTTTTTACGCCGCTTTGTGCCTAATCTTGTTGAACACCTAAGAGAGATTACAAACATGCTTAAGAAGGACAGCCAAGTGAAGTGGACTGAAGAGGCTATAAAATATTTCAATCTAGTAAAATTGGCTCTTTCTTTAGCTCTGGTTCTAATCAGCCCGGATTACACTCAGGATTTTATATTGTTTTCATTTGCTTCGGAGCATACTATGGCAGCTGTATTAATGCAGAAAAAAGATGAGCATGAAAGACCAATTGCTTTCTTCAGCTGAACTATAAGAGATGCAGCCTTGAAGTACAACATCATTGAAAAGCAAGCCCTTGCACTTGTAAAAGCATTGAAAGATTTTCGCGTATATATTCTGCATTCCCATATTTTGGCTTATGTTCCTAACATTGCTGTCAAAGATATTTTGGTACAAACATATCCAGAAGGAAGACGAGGCAAGTGGATTGCAGCTTTGCTGGACTATGTGTAGGAATTTACAGGGTAAGTTCCTCAGAAAGAATACCAAAAGGACACCGCTCACAACCAGATCTCAAATCAATACACCAGTATTTTTGACGTGGTTAAAACCCTCAGAGTGCAAGGAGGGAAACAGTCCACGGCCTGTCCCAACGTGGGTACTACAGGCAATTTATTAATCAAAGAATGAAAATTTACATAAGCTTCTCTCATGCACGGATTACCCGAACAATGACCCTCCATGCGCTTTAAATAGAACTCATGGACCAATCGGGTGTCAAGCCACGGATCAAGTGTCGATAATACCGAGGTGAGAGTGAACCGTCGGATCACTACATATCGTGACCGTCGGATTGTAAGTTACAATATGTACAACGGTAAAGAAACACACTTTACCTAACTCTATACCTAACTCTAAACTAGACCAAGTTGAACTTAACTATATCCTATGTGTCGGAATATCCTAACATCCCCCCTTAAGAACAACTTGGGATAGGATTGAAGGATTTACAAATATGACACAATAGGAGAAGGAAGGAGGCACTAGAGCCTATCCCCCCTTAGTGACAACTTCCTGAACTCCAAGCATATATCGAAGTTTAGTGAACTTCGCCTCTGTGAGAGCCTTTGTGAAGATGTCTGCAACCTGATCATCTGTTGGACAATATTGCACTTCAAGAACATGGTCATGAATGAGCTTTCTGATGAAGTGCATGTGTAGTTCGATGTGTTTGCTGCGCTGATGCTGAACTAGATCTTTGCATAGCTGAATGGCACTTTGATTATCACACCAAAGTGTGGTTGGATGCTGCTGCTCAAAGCCAAACTCTGATAGGATCTGACGAAGCCACAAGGCTTCCTTACTAGCTTCCACGGCACCACGATACTCTGCTTCTGCTGACGAAAGAGAAATGGCAGCCTGTTTCTTACAAGCCCATGTAATAGGTCCTGAACCAAGAGTGAAGACATAACCGGCAGTAGACTTCCGATCATCAGGGTCACCAGCCCAATCAGAATCAGTGAAACCAACTAACAGAGGAGCTGCTTTGGCACTGTAATGAATCCCAAACTGTACTATACCTCGAACATAACGAAGTATTCTTTTGGCTGCTTTCCAATGACTTTCATGGGGGTTTTGCATAAAACGAGCAACAAGGCCAACAGCAAAGGAAAGATCAGGACGAGTATGGGTTAAGTACAAGAGTTTTCCTACAAGTTGACGGTATAAGGTAGCATCAACTTCAGGAGAAGTACAAGAGACTGAAAGTTTGACTCCAGACTGAAAGGGAGAAGGGGCTGGCTTACAGTCTTCCATGTGAAAATGACGAAGAATATCACAAGCATACTTGGACTGGGAAAGGGAAATACCTTCCTTGGATTGCAAGACTTGAAGACCGAGAAAATAGTGTAAGTGTCCTAAGTCTGTCATTTCAAATTTCTTTTTAAGGATAGACTTCACATGGTTTATAAGGTTGGGATCACTGCCAGTAAGGATAAGATCATCAACATAAAGAACAAGGATGATAAGAGAGTCACCCACTTTCTTGGTGTAGACAGTATTGTCAGAATGACACCTAGAAAAGCCAGATTCTAAAAGAAAGCTATCCATTTTGGCATACCAAGCCCGAGGAGCTTGCTTGAGACCATAAAGGGATTTCTTAAGTCGACACACAAGGCTGGAGTCTGTTTGTATGAAGCCAATGGGTTGTTCCATATAGATTTCTTCCTGCAAGTCCCCATGCAAGAAGGCAGATTTAACATCCATCTGATGGACTTCCCATTTTAAAGAGGCAGCAAGGGAAAGAACAAGGCGGATAGAGTTCATTTTGGCAACAGGGGCGAAGGTTTCAGTGTAGTCAATGCCTTCAACCTGTGAAAAGCCCTTAGCAACAAGACGAGCTTTATGTTTATCAATTTTGCCATCTAGTCCATACTTGGTTCTGTAAACCCATTTACATCTTACAAGTTTTCGTCCCTTTGGTAGAGGAACAAGATCCCATGTATCATTTGTCATCAATGAGTGATATTCTTCATTCATAGCTGCTTCCCAATGTGGATGGCCTGAAGCTTCTGCAAAAGTGTCAGGATCATGATTTACTGGAGCTTGAGCCAGTAAAGAAGAGGCTCTTTCAAACTGAGAACGTGTACGTCGTTGATCTGTAGGATCACCGGCAAGATCACCTGCTGCATCTCGAGTAGCACGGACCCATCTTGGAAGTTGAGGATCCTGAGAAGGTGGGGGAGGAATGTCATCCTCACTTTCATCATCTGAAGAAGAAATGTTTTCAAAAGTAGAAGAGATAGGAAGAGGTGGCACATCCGCCGGACTAGGCTCGCAGGCCGATTTATTTTCATCAAATTTTACATCTCTTCTAATGATAACATTTTTGGACTTAAATGGAATAAGTCTATAACCTTTTACATCTTCAGAATATCCAACAAAAGTGCATTTCTCACTCTTAGGTTCTAAAGCTTTATGCTTTTCATCTGGAATATGGGCCCATGCTTCACTTCCAAACACACGAAAGTGACTTACATCTGGTTTAATGGAACTCCAAGCTTCTTCTGGAGTGATATTCTCTAGAACCTTAGTAGGAGTGCGATTGATTATATAATTTGCACAATTAATTGCTTCGGCCCAAAAACTAAGACTGAGTCCTTAAGATTGCAGCATACAATTAGCCATTTCCTTTAAGGTGCGATTTTTCCTTTCAGCTACACCATTTTGTTGTGGAGTGTATGGAACAGTATGTTGCATTTGAATTCCATTTTCAGTGCAAAGGTTGATGAATGTGTTTTTAACATATTCTCCACCATTATCAGTTCATAGCTTAAGAATTTGATGTCCAGATTGTTTTTCAACAAAGGCTTTGAAGGCCAAAAAAGTGTTAAATACTTCGCTCTTGAGTTTTAAGAAGTATACCCAAGTGCGTCTGGAGAAATCATCAATGAAAGTTAAGAAGTACTTGCAGCCAGAGAATGAAGCAACAGGAAGAGGACCACATAAATCACTGTGCACAAGCTGTAAAGGGGCTGAGGCGTGCCAAGAGGCACGTTTGTCAAAACTGTCCCGATGATGTTTTCCGAGTACACATCCGGAACAAACACCATCTCTGCAAGATACCATAGGAAGACCTGTCACCATATTTTCTTTACATAGATGCTGAAGGGAGCGATAGTTTAAGTGACCAAATCGCTCATGCCAAAGTTTGCTCACTTCATCATTATGAGCAACAAATACTGAGGGAAGATTTGATGACCCAAAGGTGTGAAACTTATACAACCTTTTGGAATCATCAGCAAGACCAGTAGCTAGAATCTGTTTAGGATCTTTTAGATCCTTGATTACAACATCATGAGGTGAAAATTCAACAATTTTACCTTCACCTGAATGAGTTATCTGATAGACAGATAGAAGGTTGCAGGATAAGGTTGGAACACATAATACATCATTAAACTGACCATTGTCTAGATGAACAGTTCCAGTCCCTACAACATTAAGAGATCTATCATCACCAATATATATATTTTTGGTGTTACAATCATTTAAAGAAGAAAACATGGCTTGATTTTTGGCCATGTGACAAGAGGCTCCAGAATCAATGAGCCACTCATGAGAATGAGAAGAAGAAGAAGATACATTTAATGCATAACCAAACTGAGATGATTGATAATGACATGCAGAAAGTGCCATTCCGGAAGTTGAAGTTGAAGTAGGCTCCACATGGATGTTATGTTTCTTCATTGCGGCTTCCAAGGCTTCCATCTTCTTAAAGCATTTAGATTCTAAGTGGCCATCTCGATTACAAAAGTTACAATGTCTATCAGACTTCTTCCATTTGTTTTTATTGGTCTTATCATTTTGCTGAAATGATCTTTCATTTTGAGGCTGAGATGGTTTAGGACCATTCTTTTGAGGATATGACTTCTTAGGATTCTTTGAATTTGGTTGCTGCTGGGCGGCTAATGCTTTCGTGGAAGAGTTTCCAAGATTAAGAAGACCAAGGTGTAAGAGTTTTTCTTGTTCTCTTATTAAGGAATCACAAAAGGAGTCAAAGGAAGGGGACTTGTATTCTTGTCCTTGACAAATGAAAGCTTCCCTTGTAGAATGGAAAGTGGAAACAAATACAGAGTAGGCTGGTCCCAACTTAGTAAGGATGGAATAAATAAGGTTACCATCTTCTTTCTTAACTTTAACACCTTCCAAGAGATATCTAAGGGTCTTGAATTTGGACAAGAAATCTTCAATGCAAGAAAAATTATTAGGATCCAAAGTAAGCAGCTCATTTTCAAGTTGATGGGCTCTAATTTCATTTTTAATTCCAAAAACTTTAGCAAGTTTTTCTAATGCTTCATGAGGAGTCTCAAGTTCTGCAATGTGGAATCTAAGATCAGGAGAAACAGACATCCCTATCAAACCACGTGCTTGATCTTGTCTATTTTCCCATTTTGCCACCTTGTCTTCATCTTTTGGTTTCTTCTCTTGGTCTGTGGCTATTCTGTAGAGACCTTTACTTCTAAGTAAATCTCCCATGTAGGCTACCCATTGGAAGTAGTTAGTGCTGTCAAGAATGACTTGGCATGGACTTTCCATTTTTTGAAGAAAAACTGAAGCTGAAGATGCTGAAAGTAAGTGGTCCAATGGATAGATCTCGAAAAAATAGGCGGTTTTAAAAAAAACGGCTCTGAAAAAGGCTTCCGGATGAAGAAGTTATGGCTTTTTTAAAAAAATTGTTGACGATGCCGGCAAAGTGCGCGAATGTGCGGGAATGAAAAAAAATCCGCCCCCACAAAATGGAGACTTGAACCCAAGACCTCTACTCTCTTAAAATAGCTTTGAACCAATTGATCTATACAAAAAATTTGAGAGAGAGAGAGAGAGAGGGGGGGGGGGGGGGGGCCTTGATTTGCGTGCTTGCCTTGAGAAAGCTCTTTTTCCCTACAAAACACAAAACACAAAACCCAACACGAATATGCAAAGAAAACGAACCTTGCGGCTCGAAGTTAGCTTTAGCCAAAAAACTAGAAATTTTAAAAAAAATCTCAAAGTTAGCTTTAGCCGAAAAACTAAATATTTTTCTCAATGTTTCTGATTTTCCGAGATCACACTAAGGTGCAGGGAAAAGAGCATACGCATGAGAAAAATCCTTCCTTTCTGTTTCTGATTTGCCCAGATCGCACAGAGTCGCAGGGCAAAGAGCATACGCAGAAATGAAAGGTATAGATCCGGTTAAAAAAAAAGGCTAAACAAACCGAAACCGAAATAAGCAGAGAGAAAATAATAGTAAACTGCAAAAAACACTGTATACCTCCCGATCTGAAAAATGACGCAGCTAGGGCTACCGGAAACCTTTTCGCGTGAAACGAAAGGGGTTCCTCACTGAAACAGATGCTCCGAACGCAACAGAGCAGTCCTCTCGGCCCGAAAGCAGTCAGAAACAGTAGATCTAGGAAACAACAGCCGCATGCAGTTCTACCAGCTTCAGATTTGGATCACCAACGGACGCGGCCCTCAAATAGCTCTGATACCATGTAGGAATTTACAGGGTAAGTTTCTCAGAAAGAATACCAAAAGGACACTGCTCACAACCAGATCTCAAATCAATACACCAGTATTTTTGACGTGGTTAAAACCCTCAGAGTGCAAGGAGGGAAACAGTCCACGGCCTGTCCCAACGTGGGTACTACAGGCAATTTATTAATCAAAGAATGAAAATTTACATAAGCTTCTCTCATGCACGGATTACCCGAACAATGACCCTCCATGCGCTTTAAATAGAACTCATGGACCAATCGGGTGTCAAGCCACGGATCAAGTGTCGATAATACCGAGGTGAGAGTGAACCGTCGGATTGTAAGTTACAATATGTACAACGGTAAAGAAACACACTTTACCTAACTCTATACCTAACTCTAAACTAGACCAAGTTGAACTTAACTATATCCTATGTGTCGGAATATCCTAACACTATGATGTGGAGATAAAGCCCACAAAGCTTGTTAAAGGATAGGGATTGGCAAAGTTAATGGCTGAATCAAATCTTCACGTCTTAGACATAAATCTGATTGCTGTTATGTCAGATGAAAATGAGGAAGGTCCATCAATTCAGGTATCTGAAATATTTGTTCTTTCTCCGTGGTATTCATATATCATATATGTGCTTCATAATTTGTCCCCACCACCTGGTATGGCTAGAAACAAAGCTAGAACTCTTAAGTTAAAGGTTGCTAAGTTTTGTATTTTGAATTCTGCACTTTATTGGAAAGATCCCGGTGGTGTTTTGTTAAATTGTTTGGTGGAAGAAGAAGCGAAGCAGGTCATGGAAGATTTCCATAAAGGAGATTGTGGCGGTCACCTTTTTTGGAAAACAACAGCAAATAAAATTCTGAGAGCTGGATACTATTGGCCGACATTGTTTGCTGATGTGTATAAGACTGTAAATAGCTATCATAAATGTCAGATTTTTGAAGGAAAGCAGAAATTACAGCCTTTGCTGCTTAAGCCCATTGAGGTGAGTGCCCCTTTTTAGCAGTGGGGGTTGGATTTCATTGGTGAAATTCATCCTGCTTCTTCAGGTCAGCATAGATGGATCCTCACAGCAACAGATTATTTCACGAAGTGGATCGAAGCAATTCCCACCAGACAAGCTACGGATGCGGTAATAATTTCATTCCTTGAGAATAATATTTCGTCTCGCTTTGGTTGCTTGAATAAGCTAATCACTGATAACGCAGCAGCTTTTAAATCAAAAAGGATGGTTGAGTTTTGTAATAAATATCACATTACTTTGGGGCACTCAACCGCCTATCATCCACAAGGCAATGGATTGGCGGAGTCTTCCAACAAATCTTTGGTTAACATCATTAAAAAGTTGCTGGAAATAAACAAGAAGAGTTGGCATAAGAAGTTGGTCCATGCACTTTGGGCAGATCGAGTGAGTCAGAAGAAATCCATTGGTATGTCCCCCTTTGAGCTAGTTTATGGAGTTGATACAGTGTTTCCTACCTCTCTCGCAGCTCCGGTAGTCAAACTTCTTCAGGAGGCTAGTAGTGAAGATGATCCAATGCAGAGAAGACTAAATCAAATGATCCATTTGCAGCAGACACGAGAAGAAGTTTTTCAAAACACGTTCAAGTTGCAGGAGAGAATTAAGAAAATTTATGACAGAAAAGAAAAGGCGGACAAATTTCAGTTGGATGATGTGGTGCTGAAGTGGGATGCAAGGAATGAGGAAAAGGGCAAGCACGGTAAGTTTGAAAATCTCTGGAAAGGTCCCTTTAAGATTGCAGCATATCGAGGTTAGAATGCCTTTCTTCTGAAGGAGATGAATGGGGAAGATTGTCCAGGAGGGCCGGTCAATGGTCGGCTGCTCAAGCGGTATCATTTCTGAGTTATTTCTGCTGTTTACATTGTCATTGTAAATACCATTTTATTTCAGTTTCATTGCAAGTGTGTGCTGTGATCTTTTCTTCAGTCTGGGGCCCGAAGTGAAGGCTATAATTCTGAAGAAAGATTTCAGTTTTGAGTTCAGTTTGTCGAGTCAGTTTTTCAGTCATTTCAGTTTCACAATTGAGTCGGTTTGAGTCAGGTTTCAGTCAATAAATGAGTCAAAGTCTTGTGTTGTTTGTCGAAATAATGACTCCATAGCCCAATGGATGAAGGCACTGTCTAGCTCTTCCAGAGATCTGTTGTTCTTGGCACCTCCCAGGAGCTACCATCCCCATTGGAGCCAATGTTAGAGTTGGTCTGGTCATCCCTCCGTCAGAGATCATTTCTCTTATTGCATTTCATTTTTAGGTGTCTCGCTCGATTCACTCAGTTGCATTTCGCTAGGGGCATGCCATAATCTGATGGAAGGGTCTTGTCATTCATTACCCCTCATGCCTTATCCATGCTGGCTCAGGTCTGTTCATCAAAATCAAGTTTTAAAGTCACTTACAGTCCTGTTTTAGTCTCTTGATCAGCAAAAGTCATTTCAGTCACTAGGTCTAGGGTTAGTTGATTTGGTCTTCAAAAATGTCCAACAATGCCAACAGACCCATGAGGGAGGTCCTTAATAAGTTTTCATTTCCAATATTTTCATCATCATATGCTCGACTATGACTTTTCTTCAAAACTCTGTTTTGAAGAAAATTCGTCATTTCGTTTTGTAATAAATTGCCATGTAATTTTCAAAAGTTTTTCAGTTGTTGAATTCTCCAGGCGCAGCCCTGGTCTTCCTTTGTCAAGACATGCCACTATCCCTGCAAAATTGCCAAAAGAAAACATCATTCAAGCCAAAAAATCAAAGAGGAAAAAAAAAAAGACAGAGTTGTATTAACTATGAAAAAGTGCCAAGTCAAAACATTACAAAGTGGGTTTGTGAGAAACAAAAATCAAATCCATCACTATAAGATATTCTCATTGTTTTGAAACATCCATTTACATCCAAGAGATCAAAGAAGGTCGAAGTTTAGTGGTGAGAGGGCGAAACTATAATTTTCCAAGCCAAAACCGTGTTTAGAGTGCGCGCGGCGCACTGGGCGCGACCATTCAGTGAAAAATAACACAGTCACGGTGCACCGGGAAGGCACGGCATGTTGGGCAAGCTGCACGGCGCATATAGCTGAGCGGCCCGAAAAGTTCCAGAACGGCCTCCAAACGCCAAAAACATACAAATTTCCTTTGTTTCAAATAGGTTGAGCTCCAATTCTCCTGTTCATCAAAGTTTGGTAGTTATGCTATGATGGTTAATGTGTTGAGTGTCTAAACTAATGATCAAACCCTATCATATTAAATTCCTCAAATAAAAGTTGCTGCCTAGGGTTTGACAACTATTTGCCACCAAGTTTTTTCTCTTTCCATCATTTTCTTTTCTCTCTTATTCCATTTTCCCCTGATTTCATTGTTCCCTACCCCCTAAAACCACTAAACCCCTATCTCAAATTCCCTTTCCCAAATTTCTAAATATAAAACCCTAAACCTCCCATACATTAAAAATACCAAACCCTCTCCCATATTTCCCTACAAAATCTATCCCAATAGCCCCTAATCCCTCACTATTTTCCTCCCTCCTAACAGTCCCTTGTTTTGTTTTCCCCTTGGTGGCAGAGGTCAAGCACATCACAAAAGAGCAGTCCAACACAGTTTTCATACATCAGCAATCAGTTTTCTCCAAGGCATTTTGTACAGCAGTCATGTCATCCGGTCATTCATCTGATTATGGAATGGAAACCCAAAGTGACTCACCCATGGAGGAACATGCACCCCGAAGGCCTCATAGAGGTGGCAGACATATCAGAGAAGAACCAATCACCCTCACTGAATTACAGGCCTTCCCTCTAGCCATCTTCTGTTTTCACCATCAGTCATGTTATGAGTTTTGTGAGAAGGTGGCTAATGTTCAATTTCATCATGAGTTGGCTCATCTATTTCTACTACATTTACATGGAGATCAGGTTACTTTGGCTAGTGTCACCTTTGCACTTACACCAGAATCTATCTTACTGGCAACTGGCATACCCAACATTGGAGAACCATGGAACAAGAGGAAGAAGATTGACTAGAAGCATTATGAGCCTTATATTAGACCCGGTTTCTTGAGGCAGCTTAAAAGAGTGTTTCCATTCCGATATCTTAAAGATGAATATGCTCCAGTAATGAAATTAATCATGAAGTATTTCAGTTGTGAGGGACAGTTCTCTCGTTTATATGCTTATCACATCAGGTTGCTCATGCATTTCACCCGGGTACGGATGATGAACATTCCTTATTTCATATGCTGGAACATAGAGAGAATGACCACCCTTGTGCAGCACAAAACCCCTCAGCAGCAACTTAACAGTGTTTATCATTTTGCTCTCATCAAGATTTTGGTGGTTCATCAGCTTGGATTACAGGGCATCACTTGGGATGATTTCATCTCTCGTGATTTCTTCAGAGCTTCACAAGGGCCTTCAGAGGTTGGGCATGATACAGGTGGACCTTCTCATCGGCATGAAAGCCATGATCCCCACACTGCTACTATACCGGTTTTCATTACTTATCAGAAGGGTACCAGGCAATTGTTTGCGGCAGCAAAGCGAGTGTTATCTCCACCCAGTGTGGAAGGGACCTCACTTCCAACATCAACACCATAGGTACAGGACAAAGGCAAGAGGCCAATGCAGGTTGAGGGGCCCTCAGGTGAACGAGAGACCGACTTCATTCTCATTCATGATGATGATATAGATATGGGCCCAGAAAGTGCTAAACTTAGAGATATCATCCAGGAGTAACAGACAGAGATCAAAGCCTTGTCCCTCGACTTGGAGAGGGCTAAGTGGAATATTAAATACTTGGAGCAAAGGAATAAGCAGCTTGAAGATCAGCAGGTGATTATGGAATTACAAAACATCAGGGAGAATCGTCAAGCTGCCCAAAGGAGGAGGATTGAATTCACTTCGTTGGAGCAAGAGATTAATGATGATTGGGAGTCTTGGCTCGAAAGAGTCAACATCCACTTAGAGGGACTACTGGACAAGGCCAACAGGGACAAAGCATTGTTGAGACACATGCATTTCCACTACATGGCACGGAACAAGGCTTGCAAAGGCACGAATAAGGAATCTAAAGGCAAAATTAAAAAAGGCAATAAGGAAGAAAAAGAGGCAAAAGGAGCATGATCGTCTTCGGATATTGGCCAAAGCCTCTTTAGCCCAGCATGACACTTGATAGAGAAGGTCCAGCCCAAATTTCAAGAAATTTGGAGCAATTTTTGGCATTTTGAAATTTTTTGCACTAAAAAACAGGTTTTGCCTCCCTATGCGTCGCGCCACATGGCGCACGCTTTTGCTAGGGAGCTCCAAATTACAAAAACTTTGCATTTCTAGATTTGGAATGAAAAATCATGGTTTCTGGTGCATGGCCAAGAAATTTGGGCAGGTTTTGAGTCCTCAAGAGGCCAAAAACACTCAAAAAATGACCTCACTACCCCTATTTTGACACACAGGAAGCAGTCTTGGGAGATTGAAGTTTTGGAGGGGAAAATGACATCCAAATCCAGAAATTCTACTTGGGTTGGAAAGTAGACAGGTATACCTTTCCAACAAGCACACTTGGGCTCAATTTGGACTTTGGTAAGTGCCTCAAAATCAGCTCCAAAGTGGCACGATGCATAGAGAATCAGGCGCGGCGCATAGAGGATTTTTGCCCATTTTTCACTATTCAGCTCAGAAATTCGCCCAGTTTTGACCAGTTTTGCTTTTTGATGTTACTCTTGATCTTTCATGATGTAATTTGATAACCATGATGTAATATTGGAACATTTTTACTTGTTCTAGAGGATTCATTCACTAAAAAGTGAAAATTAAATGAATGAATCAGTTTCCTAGCATATAGGGGTAAGTTGTTTGACTACCTAGATTTCAATTCCTTGTTTAGAATTGGTTCAAACAGCTCCTAGAATGATGAGCTCGACCCCTAGAGGCATGGGAAGGAGTTAGGCTTGTCTATATCATGTAATTTCTCAGTCATTTTCAGGGTTGGATACTTGGGATTGCTTGGCACTCTATTGTACATTTCATTTCTACAATTTTGGCAAAGGAAAGACCAGGGTTTTGCAGCACTTGTTGGGATCCATGTGGCTCTATGTTTTGATGGTGTTTTCCTCTATGTATTTGTAAGTTCACTGATATTTATGTGTATCATTTTCCCTTCTCTTTTCTTCTGCAATTAAACAAATGAGTGATGAAGGTAGAATTCATTGGACTGCTCTGCTCTACCTTGAAATTTTGTTTAATTCTACATGTTTTCATCTGTTTGAGGAGGACTCTTGAGACCCTCTTGCCCTCCTTAGCTCCTCACTGATCTGATCCATCCATTCAATCAATCCAAAGCATCAAAGCGATTGCCTTCCTTGCCCCAATCAGAACTCTGCAAAAACTAGGCTTCATCCCCGGACCCAAATTTTGCCTGTCCCTTTTTTACAACAAAAACCCTTAAAAACTCAAATCAAATCCTTGCACTTCATACCTAGCCTAAAATCAGTTTTTATTTTAGTCATCTCCAGCCCCATTGATTATCTTTCACTGAGATTGACCTGGAGAGAGCCCTCTCCTGTCCTCGTAGGGCTAGCTACGAGGCTGAGCATGGTTTGATGTGGGCCTAGAACCTTGTCTTTCCAGCCTGAGGCAAATCTAGGCTCTAACAGTTTCCAACAGTGATCGTCATCGTGGTCTTCCTTTTTGCAGTGATTGCAATACGACCTTTCTCCTTCTTTGACTATTGTCGTCTTCTTCTCCTTTCTTTTCCATTTCACTTTGGATTTGCTATTGGGAGGTTTGAACAGTGGTTTTCTGGAATGATCATCTCTTTCATTCTTGCCCCTCTTCTCAATATGAATTGCCTTCATGCTGGTTGAGAGTGGTTGGTTCAAACAACAACAATAAATGCCTAATGTAGCGATGTAATGAGCCAATATATTTAGTTACTACTTCAGGTGTATCAAGTGCAATACCCAGATTAAGTGCTTGATTTCTAAACTCCTCTGTAAAACTCTGAACATCCTAACCTTTGCCTTGCCTTAAATACTGCCAATTCATCAAAGACTTTTTCTTGTATCCCAAGGGATAAAACAATTCCTTTAACGCAGAAATAAAATTATGCCATGAGGAAAAGAGGTTACCCACGATTTTATTGCTCTGCAATTTTCTCTCCCACCAAACGAGAGCAGTGTTGCTCAGCCGTAGAGAGTCCAGTTGAATCTTTGCTTCATTCTCCACGATCTGCTGAATCTTGCAGTAGACCTCAATCTACCTAATCTAGTTATTAAGCTTCTTTGCGTTACTTTCACCATTAAACATGGGAAGATCAAATTTAACATCTAATTTAAAGAAAGGTTTCTTATCCCTGGGATTTCTGTGATTATGGTGGTGAGAGGAAGAAGAACTTTCACCCGAAGGAGAAGGAGGGGGGTATTCTCCACCATTCAAATGCGTTGAACCTTGTTCTTTTGCATTTCTCCCTTGTTCTCTCTCCAGCCTTAAAACCAACTGACCGACATTCTCTACCATTGAATAGAAGGTCTTTCTGAATTGCGCTCCTCTTCAAGATGAGCCTCGTCTTCCATGGTTCTCCTTCGATGTGCATGACCCACTTCGAGATCGAAAGGCTCTAGTTCCCCTTCACCTCTTTGAAGCCTGTTTCTTGTTAGCATACAACATGCAATTCGCATCTAAAAATCCCTGCTCTGATACCACTTGATCCAAGGATCTTTTGCTTATAGATGTATCAAAATAATCACATGTAGAAATTTCAACTTAACACAGAAATTTAATGTGCACAGAAGAAAGAAGAAGAAACACATAAAAGCGTGAAAGAAGACAGAAGACTTGATAAAGGAGTTCGTCCAACTTGACTACGTCTTCGGGCCCTGCTTGATCAATGGATAGATCTTCATTCATTAAATGGCATGAAAAGAAGAGAATACAATCATCATATACAAAGAAGGAGTCTTATACCTCCATTCTGAAAGATGGCTGAGAAAAGGAGAAATCAGATGAGGAAATGGATAGCACCACTGCGTTCGTGGTGTCGAGAAGGGAAAAAACCACAAAATTGACCCAATTCAGACAAAATGATCAATCATCCCTTCTATAAGTTGTTGCCTCGAACTACGTGCCAAAAATCCTCTCTCGTACTTTTTTCAATCATCGGGCTTTTATAATGTCTCTTTGGGACAAAGGCCACTTAAATCAGGGTTGTTTTTGTTTATAATAGACGTCGTTTAGATAGAAGGGTCAGCGGGTGCAACAAAACCCCAAAGATGGATTTTTATCATTTAAAATGATAATACACAAAAAACCTGTAAAACACTGAAAATCTGACCAAAACCTTAAAACCCAAACTTCAAATATATCAAATCAGACCTATAAATCCATCGAGTCTGGTCCCTATTGCAAATCACTATCGCTGATAACAATGGCCCTTTATATCTGGGAATTGCCTATCGTCGATCGTTGATCACCAATTTTCTGATTCGTCGATCACCGATTTGTCGATTTGTCGATCGCCAATATGTCGATTAGATCTAGACCATTGATCTGTTTCTTGATCGGACGATCCAGATTGCATTGCATCACTATGGCATCTCTCCTTGGTATTGGGGATCGCCGATTTCCTGACCGTCGATTTAATCCTGGCCGTCGATCTGCTTCCCGATCTAACGGATGATATTGCACGTCACTGATTGGCAGATCGCAATCGCAACAACCCAGAGGTCCTAGTCTTGTACCTTGTGTTTCGCCGACCCAATTCGTCGACGCCGATATTGGCGATCGCTGTATCGTTGGTCTGAAGTTCCGATATCACCGATTTCCTGCCTTCCTCCAACCCGATATATCGGCAATCACTAATCAAAGGTTTTAAAGTCTGCCCTTTGCATGTTTTTCAATGTGATTTCCTTTTTAAAGGCTTTAAACCCATTTTTCAGGGAAAAAACCTCATTTTCCAAAGGAACAAAGCAATCTTCTTTTTGCCATAACTTCATCATCCGGACTCAGATTGGAGTGTCATTCGCACCGTTGGAATCAGGGTGACGAGCACTTTGATCTGATGTCAAGATACTTGCCTTCCTACCACTTTGAATTTTGATCTTTTTCCATGCCACTGTATCTGAAGATCCACCTGGATCATTGCATGTGTGCAGACTCAAGTGTGTGTTGTATGGACTGAAACAAGCACCCCGTGCTTGGTACACCAAGATCGATAGCTATTTCAATGGTTTGGGATTTGCCAAAGGTGAAGCACGTGAAAAACTTTATCATATTGTGGTTGAAGGTAAATTTTTTATTTTTTTTTATATGTCGACAATTTGATTATAATAGGTGATGATAAGCTAATCAAGCCTTGCAAAGAGGATCTTGCAAGAGATTTTGAAATGAAGGACTTGGGGCTCATGCACTACTTTCTAGGGATGGACGTATGGCAAGGATATGAGGAACTGTTTGTCTCTTAGGGCAAGTATGCCAACGCGATACTGAAGAAATTCCACTTGGAGAACAATAAACTCATGGATACTTCTCTAACTTGTAACTAGATGAAGGAGGATGCTACTTCGGGTGAAGTAGTGGAGGATACTATTTATAGATGATTTATGGGTTCACTCGTGAATTTGGTGAACACACGAACGGACATGTTTTATGCAGTTAACCATCCTAGTCAAGCTATGGTTAAGCCAATCAAATTGTATTGGAACGCTGCCAAACATGTGTTGAGATACCTCGGAGGCACCAAGTAGTTTGGCCTTTAGTACAGACAGACAGAGGGAGTGAAGCTTCAAGGCTTCACCAATGCAGACTAGGTAGGCATTCCATCCTATTGGAACAGCACATTAGGTGGGATCTTCAGTATTGGGTGAGCATATGTTTCTTGGTACAACAGTAAACAGAGATCAGTTGCACTTAGTTCAGTAGAAGCAGAGCACATGGTTGCTAGTCGAGCAGCTTGTGAGGCTTTTTGGATGAGGAAGATTCTTATTGGTTTATTTGGTTAGTAGATGGATCCAATAGTTATTTACTATGAAAATTAGAGTTTTTTGGCTTATAGGGGCCTAACCCAAGTTCAGAGTTAATTTATCTAAACAAATCGCGGTACTATTGGCCCTTTCGGCAACAGTCTACGAAGCACGGACTGAGGTCTCACCCAAAGTAGTATGGGAGGGTGCTAGAACCAAGTTTCTACACCCTGGAGATGTCTAATGAGATCAAGTGGTCCACGGTTTGACACTGCGCATAGGTTTCTTCGCTCACTTTCCCGTACCTCGCAACCTGATATACGGCCTTCACGCAACCCTACCTAGGGGCTGAACGTCGTGCTCTACTTTATGACCTGAGACCTTACTGGTATTCCAACGTTAGTTAATTAGCTTTGCCTACTTGAGTGCTTTAAGTATACTTAGCAATATAAACCATTCATATGGGTGCGCACAGTAAATAACCAATATAATTGAAAATTATATCAATCATTCATTGACCCAAGAACAGATACATAGAATTATGACAAAACTTCTCTTTATTAATTCCTTCCTTAGTTGTAGACTCAACTCTCCCTACGCACTCAGCTATAGGGGTCCACGCACTCAGCTACGAACTATTAGGCCTCTACGCACTCAGCTGCAGAGCCTTCTCCTACTCTATGACCCAAAGACACACTTCAACTTACGACTCAGTCACTTAGACTCTTTCTTACCTCTTTTCTCTACTTAGAGCCTCACTCTATTTATACAATCCCATGGTCCACGGCTCATGGGTAGGTCTATCCAGCCGACATTACATTACAAAACTAGGGCGGACAACCCTGTGACTCTATCATACTTTCGCGCCCCGTGCCTACAATTCACGGAGCTTTACAACAAGATTGGGTCAAAACTTGGGCTTTGAGCCCCAAAACATGCCTTGGGGGGATTCCATGCCCAACAAGCCCCCAACACAAACATTGTGACTCGCCCTCGAGTCACTCTGTCGATGCAGCGTCTTTGCGCGGAGTCCCTCCAACTATTCTCGAACTACGCAGAGGTCAACAGTGCACTAAGCTATTGCTTGTTGGATCTGTTGCATACGTTGTTCCGAGACCTCTGTGTCGAGAGTGCTTCTCTGCATCAATGTTTGCATCCCTTGCATGTGTGTGAGCTTGCCTTCGATGTCTGCCGTGATGGTGAAGGCCTCGTCCATCCAAGGCTGGACGCGCACATTTAGGACTGCTTCCTCATGTGTTGCACAGTTCCTCGGACACTATCATACTGTTGTTGGAGTTCTCGTGCCTCTGTCTCTAAGCATTGGATGTTGCGGTCCTCCTGCAAAGTTGTGAGGACCTCAAGTGATTATTCCAACATGTTGGTGCAGTCTCGCACTGCACCTCCGATTTCCTCTTATCCAGCTGTGATACCGCTAGCGTGCTTTTCTCTAACTTCCGGGGAGTGGATGGTTGCGCCTTTAACCACAACTTGGGGATCTGAAGATTTAGCTCAAGCTAAACCTTTTTCATTTCCTCCCTGGCCTCACGGACCCCTTCTGCTATCCTGTGGATCCACGCCTCCACTAGTATATCTGCTAGGATGGCCAGCTTTGGGATGCTTTGGTAAGCGTCGTCTATCATCTATACCAGTTTTTGATTTTGAAACACCAATTCTTTGTGCTGCAAGCTTAGTTGTTCCATATTATTTTCTACTCACTGAGGACTTGGAGAGCGCAGCTCTCCCTAGCTCACAGCTCTACAGTTATCCCATCCTGTAACACATATAATGTCTCACACGGAAGGGCAACTAGATTAACACTGAGACCTTTTAGCGTGCTAACTGAAGGTTTGTCAACCTCATTTGATGTCACTAGTGCCCCTTCCGACAGCACTATTGTGTTCGTCATCCGCGCACGCAACATCTGCTCTGCTGCCATGGATATGATTGCGAGGTTTGTCGAAATAGTTCCAACCTGAGGAGGGAGCACCTGTAATTCCTACAACTACACTCTGAGGGCCCCCAACACAGTCTAGTTCTCCTACATGAAATCTTGGAGAGCCTCATTTGTGACATCGTGCACCGTCTTGTCGATGTCATGCAGATCACCCTCGGTTAGGGTGATCGGGTCAATGGACAATTTCGAGGCCTTGACCTTCTTCCACGACCCTGCCCGCTCTGCTGGGTGTTGGCGCTTCAGCTGTGTGGATGCGGTTCATGGGTCTGCGCCTCCTTCTTCTATTTCTGCTTCCTTTGCTTCCTGCCCCTGCGAAGGCATTTTTTGGCCCTCACCCACCTTCGTAGCTACTTCCTGTGTTGCTGCTACTGCTGTGGCCTTTTCCTACTTGGCTGCTTTCTGTGCCATGTCCCGCACTGTCCGCACTTCTACTGCTGATGTTTCCTTCCTTGTTTCTCGGCCAATTGTGCGATGCGCAGCTTGGCCTCGTCTTTCTTATTTTGCGCTATCGACTTCTCGATTTCTGCAATGTCTGGGGCACGCCATTCCGGTGGCCATGCCTCCAAGACATTGAAAATGGCATCGTTGGTGGCTACAAAGGGTAGCTTTGTCCACTATTTAGTCGGGTCCTTGCGTGCCCTGATATATATGTTATGCATGTCTGCCTTAAATTCTGCAAAACTCTGCAAACTGTTGTAAACCATGGGTGACAACCACGGCTTATGGTTGATCCACATTTTGAGGTTCATCTCCATGAGCACCTAGAAGATCTTGTTGTCGCGTATTCTTTTAGCATCCTTCGTGGCCCAAAGTGAAGCGTACTTCTGGCCCTTCGGTAAATCTCTGTCAATTATGGGGAATTGACTATCCTCTGAAAATTCCCCAGCTACAAGCACTATGGATAGAAAAAGCCATGCATAGTGGAACATTTTGCCATGTTCCTGGGCTTTGCTGCAATTCTCTAAAAATTCTGTGCAAAGGAATTCGGATCAGTTAAACTGGATTCTCTCCGCACACTCCTCGGCCAGTGCGACCACCGACACAGGTACCTCGTCTGCGCGGCACTTGCGCATAACTTTTCCTGCGAGGATTTGGGTTGCCACGCGTACTGCTTTGTCCTTGATGCTGGAGATGGTGTAGCCCCTCTTCTTTTCCATCTTGTATTTCTTCTTCATGGCCCCCGCATCACTGCCCTTTTTTCCGATATGGTCGCGGGGTCCTCTCCTTTGTATGGAAGCTGGGAGACGCGATGAATCAAGTCTGTCGTGATGGGGATGGGCTCCTCCAGCCATAAACACCCATCATGCACCAGGCAAAGCAGCTGCCTGATGACGAAAATGGTTATTGGGGCACGAAATGCGGAACCCAGAGTAGGTTCAATAGCCCGGCCTTTTCCACTTCGCGCAACCACTTCCGCATCTCTAATGTTGTCACCACTCCCACAGTGTTCTGCTTCATGAGGTTTCTAGTCTCAAGGTGAGGGAACTTCTCGTGGTCAGTGAGGTCCCAATCTTTGAATTTTAGGATCAGCACATGACCCAGGTGCATTCCTTCAAACATAATGCCATCGGGGAGGAGCGAGCTCTTGGTCTCGTCCAGGTCCTTGGGCACTTTGGCCTTCCATTTTCGTGAGGGGACATAGGCAGGAAGTTTGTCACAGTGTGCGTAGGCTAAGTATCCACCTCCATGGCTTCAACTTCTTCTTCTGCGATGATAAGATCCTACAGATCTTCTTCTTCTTGATGTGTTTCTATAGTGACACCTTTCCCCTTCTCCATCGACAGTTTGTTGCGCAGCAGGTTCCATGGGGACACGCATATGGGAGCCATTGCTTGTTTGTCCTTCTTGGGTCTTGGCGTGCACGGTGATTTTGGGATTTCTGCCACAATCTCAGCACCTTCTGGAACATCCCCCATAGTTAGGGCCTGCGCGGCCTCCTCAGCGGTCACTTCTACTATCTCCATACCATCCTTAGTTGTTGCCATTGTATCTGTGCAGCAATCTATCACTCACGAATTTAGGGGCTTAATCAACACTTGACTCACAACAATCAGGGTTCTGCTCGACCGCTCAATTTGCAAATGACCAAGTGTTGTTTGCTGGGTAGCCCTTTGTATTTTATAGCGCTTTTGGAATTTGAATTCGACCGTTCCCCCCAAATCTGGTTCATTAATGCTCCCTTGGCGGCAGATTTTCCCAAATTTTGCCCATAAATCACGTCTTAAATGCCTGCCACCCACTCCATTTGGCCTCAAGTCGAGCATCCCATCATGAATAGTGACTTCAACGGTCACTTTCTGGCCAACCCGCGCAACAGCACAGCCCCCCATTGTTATCGGGAAATCTAGTGTCTATTCAGAACAGCTAGTCCCACTAAGATGGGTAACTATCTTAGAAACAAACATATTAAAGTCACTTGTTTTTCCTCTATGAGAGAGAGATGAGAAAGAAGCAGAGAGTACCAACCTCAATCTTCTGCTTGGCTCCTTGCTTGTTTCCTTTCTCCTTTGACAGAATCTCGCCACTGCTTCCTTGTCTCGCTTCAAAGAGCACCTGTAGATACACAGCAACATGATACCATCAAAGCATAGAGATCTATCACTGTAAACAATATAGGATCAGATATATTGACCATACAAATGCGTACATCAACACAATATTCAGAGATACACAAGAATATGGAGGAAAACTCAAATAGCTTTATTAGTAAAAGTAGTAGAAGAGAGGATTACAACCACTTGGTTTGACCTAGCGCCATCCTCCCAACTTGAAAGCCCTCTTCACCTCATACAAAGCAAGATCACCCAACAATGTCTTCAAAGAGAAACCAGCAGCACCTCTTTGCAAATTACCAAATTCCAACCTTTGGATCTCTGGGATGAGGGATCCATTTATAGATATTTGTAGGGGGGTGAGTCAGCTTCTGGGATTTTGATTAGTGTCATCTCTCTGATATTTCTTGGTTCCACTTGGAGATTTCATGATCTCTTACTCATCCTTGGGCGAATTCAGGGAGGCAAGTGTCAAATGAGCAGCTTCTAGAAGATTCTCAGGGTCTCCACCTAGCAAACTGCTTGTGCCATTTGTCTGCTCTCGCTCATCGCACCCTATAAAAGGGCTTTCCAATATGCATTACACTTTTTGCATGTGGCAGGTGAGATGCATCGCACCCTTTACACTGGGCAGTCTGTATGGTCCTGCTTTGACCAGTTCTGAGTGGTTTTTCATGGAAAACTTCTGGGAGATGATGTAATCAGCTAACCTTGCTCCTTTAGGGTATGAAACAACACTTTTAGGGACTTAGAAGCCCTTGGTTTATGGACATATATGATTGGGGTTGCAATGCCCAAATATGTCTATAGCACCCATGTGCGTGCGGTCGCGAACCTTGTGACTCTTTGCTTCTACACGCATCTCCAATATCGCACAGCTCCTGGGCAAAATAGTTTATAGTCCCATGCTCCCTTCCAACTGCCTGGAGCACTAAGACTATCTTTCCCTCGGCTATTCAGGTGGTCACACCACCCGTGAAAAGTTTCAATCAATCATTCATCATGTTGCCTAGAGAATCTCTAACTTTTACTATTATGGTCGGTCTCGACCTGTTGACTTTGGTCCAATGTGGACTCAGAGGGTTTATCTTCAATGATAGGTGCTTCGACCGACAACAAAGGTGGGTCAGTCGGATTTTCAACTAGCAATGGATTTGGCAAGAGTTTCTTGTATCCAGGAGGGAGTCGTTGCGGTGATGCAGGACGATTATCCAAGACTCTTTTAGCTTCATCCAGGAAGGGACAACGGTGGAGGGCATGATCGCCTTCACACAGTCTGCAAGGAAATTTAGATTTTCCTTTCTATCCGGTGACTTCGTTTTCACTAGTTGACGGTGTACTCTCAACATGATCGTCAGAGGTTGACGACACCGGATTGTGCAAGCGGGGAGACCAGTCCCTTAAGATCCGTGGGATGCAAGGACAATCTCGATGATAGTGGTCTCCTTTGCAGATGACACATGGAGATTTAGGTTTGGACGGTGCAGTGTGTGTATTTTCGCTAGATGATGCACGGTTGTCCCTTTTTGCCGTTGGATCCTTCTTCTTCCTCTCCTTCCCTTTCTTCTTCTTCTCGGTTACTTGGTTTTTAGTTTTACTTTCTTCACCAAGCGAAGAGTAAGAAGGAGAGGGAGAGAAAAAAAAATTAGAAGGTTGGGGGGTAACTCTAGTATCATCTAGTTGCTGATTCGATTTTTTAGGAATCATGGTGCTTTGAACGACAGAGGTCAAGAAAAGCCATACCGGCAGGCCAATTGTCACTCTTGGAAGGGACAATGTGGTCATATGAGGTGCACCAACATCTCCCCAAGAGGAGAAAGGACTAGGATTTCCCCCGAGGGGAAATCCTTGGTTGGTGGACTCCATTCTCTCAACCTAAGTCCAACGAGGGAACAGTGACATTATTCCGATTAAAATAAATTTTAGACGCTTTGACACAACTTGCTTTTTCAATTTTTAAGAGTCGAGAAAAAGCTAAAGATGACTCTAGTCGTCTTCAATTTTTAATGAGCCTTAAGTGACAAGTGCTCAGATGGACCTTTTCCTTTAAGGAGTCTGAAAAGGAATGAAAGAGACTACTCTGGAAATCTAGATAGAGGGATTACCAAACCAATCGCAAAACTGCAGAATACTTTTTACGGTACGGCAGTCAATCTTCCCGAATGTTGTGTTCAGTGCATTGCGATCGATAGGGCGGCAGACATGGCTTCCTAAGGATAAAAGATATAGCCTATTGTGGTCTCCCAATATATACTCGACGGTACGTGGGAGCACAAGTCCATACTAGCACTTGTCGTCTCAAAGAGGAGGAATCACCCAACCTACGATGAAAGCGACAGTTACCAGGCTTTACGACGCCGGAATACGTCTCTAGCCTAGACTTCTAGATGTTGTGCATTAGGTTCCAAAGCGTTTTTATGTTCATTGAATTTATTTTATAGTTGATCTTTCTTAAGAAGTTTGCCTTTAAGGTTCACCGCGTGATGTAGATATACAATTCCTAAAATGCAATCTAAGATGATAAACAATCGTTTAATCTTCTTTTTGTAAAGAAAATCCTAGCTACTAAAGAAAGAGAAATGAAATCCTTTCAACCTAGAGCAGAGAGCACACACTAGATGCACTGTCCTAAATTAAAATCAACAAGCAGTCTAAATTCAAATGCACATGCATGTATTTGTTTTCCGCTTTCTTAATGTGTGAATGACAAAAAGAATGCTAAGCACAAATCTAAACTATATCTTCTTTCAAAGCGACAGTACTAACGATTTTCTTTTCAAAAAAACAAAAGAGAGACAAGACGACTCTTTGCGATTTTGAATTGAGAATTGATTTCCACACTTGAATTACTATTAATTCAGATCAAATACAAGAGTAACAGTGTAATCGACTATCAAAAAGAGAAGGATTCTTTTCCTTGACTGAAAACGACACTTGCGACACTTTCAAATCCAAAGATGAAAGTTCGATTAAGCTACCAATTTGTAAATGAGAACTTTGAATGGCAAAAAATACATAAAAAAAATTCACAAATATTTGCACAATGGAGGTTGGATGATGCAAAGGAGGGGGTTTCAACAGTGGTCTACTGATCACAGACAGCAAAACTCCTGAATAAAGCTAAAGAGAGTGAAGAAAAACCAAAATCTGGAGGCAGAACTAGGCTTGTCTAATCATCACACATGTAACACAGGGAAACAGGGATGCATCCCACCTACTGCACATGGGAGGTGTGATGCATCCAGATTGCCAAGAAGAGAAGGTGCAATGGTCCAGGGATGAGACTTTAACTTGGTTTTTTGTCACAGTTTGCAGCTCAGTTCAAGGATTTAGGCCGAGCAAATGATAATCAGTAACTACAAAGTACAAGGGCTGATCTAATGAGGTTACTCAAGCTACCTCTAGGGCACTTAGGATGTTTGCAAGTCAATTGTTCAGTTCATAAACAAACCTGGAGATTGACTGAAGCAGCATTGATCTACTTTGCACTTGCATAGCAAATGCAGTTCAAAGGCTAGCTGGCTTAACTTTAGGCTCCGTCTGTGGTTTATGAATCAAACAAATAGAGACAAGCAATCAAAATAATCGGTCCCCAGTGGAGTCGCCATTTTGTTATCGGGAAATCTAGTGTCTATTCAGAACTGCTAGTCCCACTAAGACGGGTAGCTATCTTAGAAACAAACAGATTAAAGTCACTTGTTTTTCCTTTACGAGAGAGAGATGAGAAAGAAGCAGAGAGTACCAACCTCAGTCTTCCGCTTGGCTCCTTGCTTGTTTCCTTTCTCCTTTGACAGAATCTCGCCACTGCTTCCTTACTTGTCTCGCTTCAAAGAGCACCTGTAGATTCACAGCAGCATGATACCATCAAAGCATAGATATCTATCACTGTAAACAATATAGGATCAAATATATATTGACCATACAAATGCATACATCAACACAATATTCAGAGATACACAAGAATATGGAGGAAAACTCAAATCGCTTTATTAGTAAAAGTAGTAGAAGAGAGGATTACAACCACTTGGTCTGACCCAGCGTCATCCTCCCAGCTTGAAAGCCCTCTTCACCTCATAAAAAGCAAGATCACCCAACAATGTCTTCAAAGAGAAACCAGCAGCACCTCTTTGCAAATTACCAAATTCCAACCTTTGGATCTCTGGGATGAGGGATCCATTTATAGATATTTGCAAGGGGTGAGTCAGCTTCTGGGATTTTGATTAGTGTCATCTCTCTGATAGTTCTTGGTTCCACTTGGATATTTCATGATCTCTTACTCATCCTTGGGCGAATTCAGGGAGGCAAGTGTCAAATGAGCAGCTTCTAGAAGATTCTCAGGGTCTCCACCTAGCAAACTGCTTGTGCCATTTGTCTTCTCTCGCTCATCGCACCCTACAGAAGAGCTTTCCAGTATGCATCGCACTTTTTGCATGTGGAAGGTGAGATGCATCGCACCCTTTACACTGGGCAGTCTGTATGGTCCTACTTTGACCAATTCTGAGTGGTTTTTCATGGAAAACTTCTAAGAGATGATGTAATCAACTGACCTTGCTACTTTAGGGTATGAAACAACACTTTTAGGGACTTAGAAGCCCTTGGTTTATGGACATATATGATTGGGGTTGCAGTGCCCAAATATGTCTATAACACCCATGTGCGGTCGCGATCCTTGTGACTCTTTGCTTCTACGCGCATCTCCAATATCGCGCAGCTCCTGGGAAAAATAGTTTATAGTCTCGTGCTCCCTTCCAACTACCTGGAGCACTAAGACTATCCTTCCCTTGGCTAGTCAGGTGGTCACACCACCCGTGAAAAGTTTCATTCAATCATTCATCATGTTGCCTAGAGAATCTCTACCTTTTACTATTATGGTCGGCATCGTGTACTTTATTACTTGCAATGCGCTACCCTGGTCATTATGCTTAGCAATATGCGGTCCAAGCCAAGGCATCAGACTGATCAATTCGTGGAAATAGGCCTTAACCCTGTCATCGTGATCGCACGCACCCTGCCTTACCATTCTGGTCTTTTTGCCGAGAAAATCTTTCTTTATTTCGTCCTCCATCTTCTTGACTTCCGCGTCCATCAAAGCACTTTTCTTCCTTAACCGTACCCTTTCTTCTTCAAGTTTGTGGAGTCTACATTTTCCCTGTTGGATTTCACCCTCAAGTCCCATGCGTTCTGTTTCCTATGGCTGTGTGATCCCTTCTTTCCGGGCTTCGCGAACCCTCGTATCTACTAGTGCTACTATGCATGGACTAGGCTTTGCATGCTTCATATGGATTACAGTATTCACTTCATACTTCAGCTTCGAAAGTGCCCGCGCAGTCAGGGTTTTGCACATGGTCCTATAAGCCTAGACAGCTACTGGTACGCAGGTCCCAGTCAATTCGTTTCACATGGTGGACCGTGTTTAGTGCTTCACATATTTTTTCAAAAGCTTCTGCATGAATATGCTTTTGCGTGCTTGGTCTTACCATACTTCCTGGTCCCAACTGGAGGGGTCCTTTGTGCCATTTTCTTTCCCGCTCCTGTTTGTCAGTTGTGTTTCCTATCTTGAGGACAATGTGCGTTCGTCCAGGTTGCACACCATATGCCTGTACCCATCTGGAAAGGTGGGCGCGCGGGCTATTTCGTCCGTCATACTCGGCTTTCATCTGCATATAACGCTTTACAAACCACATGCACATCATCCTTTTGCATCCGCGCTAGTCCTCAAAACTTCTTTGATGCATACCCCACCATCTTGCGGGCGTAGTGTGCAGTACCCATTTCAGAGCATTGAAACGCTTCTGTTCTGATACTTCTCTTTCAAATTTGTTCAAGAAATCAACCACCTCGGTCAACCCATCATACATAGGCAGGTGTCTTACCTTTGTTGCCACGCAGCGCAGCGACCTTGTTATCATGTTACAGTTGAGTGTGGTTACCTCGTGTAACCATTTCTACCATCATTATATTTCCTCGTCTGAATCTAAGGTGCAAGAGCTTTCGCGCTCCCACGAGAGTCTACCATCCGCTGTTGGATTTACCCAGTCCTGCTCCCATGAGGTTATCTTGTAGATACAGCCTATATCGTCGTCACTATCGTGGTCGTACACAGGCTCTGTGTAGCATGATCCTTTCGTAGAGTCTAAAGGTACCACTACATGCAGTGACTTTTTCTCAAAAATCATCTTGTGCTTCTTTAGATTTATCACTCCATTCATGTCAGTGGCCCAATCTATTCCCAGTAGTGCAGGATAGGGATTGTTTTCATCAACAATCTCTATCACTTCGAAATCTACTAGGATGCTTGCACCTTCGATATCTACCATTATTCCCTACAATCTTCCCATAGGTAGGATCTTTTGTTGGTTCACCATTCGCAATTGAATAGGAGACCATTGCAGCGCAGGCTTGCCCATGCGCTCCCATGTCTTCTTTGGTAGGAAATTCACATCCAATCCTAGATCCAAAATCACTTGATCCATTTCATATTCCCCGATCTGCGCAGTCAATCTCATCTCTCTTCCTGTTCATGTTATGTGCTTCCCGAGCTTCCAGACTACGTGCAATTCTCCTGGCGCGGTTCCAGCACATCTAGTGATGAGTTCTTGCAGCCCCTTCACAGCTTTGTTATTGCGCAGTAGCTTCATGCATGTCTCCAAAAATGTAGTGACCATTGATGGGTCCATTTCCAGTTCCAGTTTGTCTTTACTTCCTGAAGTGGAGGCATTCGCGAAGCTCTTCTTAGCTTCCATGAATGTCTCCTTAGCACGCTCTAAATCAAATTCTGGTTTCTTTGTTGGAGCCCTGCGAACCCAGGCACTCTATTCAAGCTGCCTGCCCTTGTCATCTCCTGTCATGATACCACTTTAGAGCATGATATTTACATTTGGGTCTTCCTCGCGCGACTCATACCTCATCATTTGCAAGTTCTAAGTCGGGGGAGGTTTGAGTGCTCTTTTATCATGCAACTTCGCTATCAGAGTGGGGCAGTCCTCCGTCTCATGATCAAACTGGGTACAATATAAGCATGATGGTCTTGTTGGATTTGTACAATCCTGGACATAATTCCCTAGCCCTCTGCAATTGTAACATATCAGCTGGCCACAACCTCTTTCTGGTCCCATTCCACCTTGACCTCGTCCACACCCCTGAAATCCAGTGCACGCCATCCCTGCATTTCTATTGAGGGCCCGTGTTTCAGTCTGAACTCTGTAGGTAAGATTCCAATCCATCATCAATTCATAACTTCTACAGGTGCACTCATCATGGCCTACTGATATGCAGAAATTACAGAACAACTACTGGGAATTCTTCATATACTTCTGTAATATATTGTAGTTATATGTAGCATGCTTCCCTCCTATCTGACAAATCATGCACCATAATGCAGGCGCCATGCTCGGTCTTGCTTATGCCTCTATTCTCAATGGCATTGGTCCTCCTCTCGCCAAGTAGTTCGCAAATACTGGATAATGGTCCTTGTCATGTCCTTGGCCTTTGCACTTTATGCACCATACCTCCTCGCGTGCTTCTGGGTGTGTTGTCTTGTCTTGTTTCAAAATCTACATCTCAAGGCACAAGTTTTTCAACTGAACGTGGATCTGTTGAACTCACAGGTTAGGATCTTGTATCGAGGTCTCGTGTAGTCTCATTTCGATCTCCAAGGCCTCGGCCTGAGTGGTTAGCTTCTACTGTGACAACGCATTCCTTAGATGCGACGTTAGCGATGCTACAAACCATGCGCAGTGTTGCCCATCCGTCAAGGTCATATTGGCTTCACGAATTGTACACTTCAGTCTCTGATCCAGCTCCCAGGGGGTCTCACCTAGAAGCATCATGATTTCCTTAAATCCAATGATCAATTGTGTCTCTGATTTTGGCCTACTAAATTCCTTATTTAGCACAGCTTGGATATCTGTGATCCCTGCGTTCGAATTGTCATTGGAATGCTTAATGTACCAAGTCAGTGCATGATCCTACAGAGTGCTGACCAGCATTGCTTTCTTTATATTGTCATCCATGACTCCCTGCGCTTCCCATATAGCCCTTACCATGAACCAAAACTGGTCTGGATCTTCATTCCCTACTCCTTTGAACACCGAAAACTTTATCATGCTTACCATATTGAACTGTGGTGGTGGCAGAGGTGGTGTGGGCGAAGACGGGGGTGAAGATGGTGAAACTGGTGGTGGTGTAGGTGGGGGTGGTATGCGCGGAATTCGCTACTTTATCAAACTGATCACACTTCTTGGTGAAACCTTCACGAGCTCTTCCTCGCTTTCTCACAGAGGTGAAATCAAGGGGCTAGTTTCTAGTTTTGCGCTACCTTCGTTTCTGTAGATCCTCCCACTTCGCATAGCCCCAAACATCAATTTATTCACATAACCCGCTTTTCACACAGTAGCATTTTAATCCAAGTGTTCAAAGATTTAACATACTTACCTCGCGGTCCATTCAGGAAGCGCCATTCTACCTCGCTATATCTGACTAAAGTATCTACCACGAACTCGGTGATAAATCCTCCTATAATTTGATCGAGCCAGTGATCCACAACGCGCGCAATCTTATCTTCTGATGCTTTCAGTCTGTGTACCAACTCTAGAGTCCACACAATAGGTTTGTTGAGCCTACACCTTCCCTGACTGTCTGCTAGCTTCGCGATCCACTCGTACAACTCAGAGGGGAAGGATGCAAAGAAAATTTCATGGATTTCCGTATATAAGTAGCAATCCAGCCACTCTTCCTTTAATAATCGTGGATTCCTATTTTCCTACACCGCGAACTCGTGAATTTTTTTGTCCAACCACTCTTCAATTCCTTTCTTCGTCGGATTCCAATGATATGACATCAGACATCTCTATGCAGATCCCGGTCCTGGCAACGGAACCATTTGTTGGATTATAGGGGCCTAACCTAGGTTTAGAGTTAATTTAGCCAAATAAATCCCGACTCTACTAGCCCAGAGCATGGACTGAGGTCTCACCCAAAGTAGTATGGGAGGGTGCTAGAACCAGGTTTCTGCACCCTGGAGATGTCTGATGAGTTCAAGTGGTCCACGGTTTGACCCTGCACGTAGGTTGCTTTGCTCACTTTCCTGTACCTCGCAGCCTAATATACTGCCTTCGCACAGCCCTACCCAGGGACCAAACATCACACTCTGCGTTATTACCTGAGACCTTACTGGTATTCCAACATTAGCTAATTAACTTTGCCTACTTGAGTGCTTTAAGTATACTTAGCAATATAAACCATTCATATAGGTGTGCGCAGTAAATAACCAATATAATTGCAAATTATATCAATCATTCATTAACCCAAGAACAGATACACAGAATTATGACAAAACTTCTCTTTATTAATTCCTTCCTTAGTTACAGACTCGACTCACCCTGCACACTCAGCTGCAGGGGTCCGCGCACTCAGCTTCGTACTATTAGGCCTCTACACACTCAGCTGCAAAGCCTTCTCCTACTCTATGACCCAAATACACACTTCAACTTACGACTCAGTCACTTAGACTCTTTCTTACCTCTTTTCTCTACTTAGAGCCTCACTCTATTTATACAATATCATGTTCCATGGATCATGGGTAGGCCTATCTAGCTGACATTACATTACAAAACTAGGGTAGACAACCTTGTGACTCTATCATACTTTAGCGCCCCGCGCCCGCAATTCACAGAGATTTACAACAAGATTGGGTCAAAACTTGGGCTTTGAGCCCAAAAACATGCCTTGGGGGGATTCCATGCCCAACAAAGTTGTATCAAACTCTTTAAGAATCCAGTTTTTCATGGTTGGTCCAAGCATATTGATATCTGGTATCATCATATTCGAGATTGTGTGCAGAGGAGAATCATGTTGCTGGAGTACATTCCCAAAGAGGAGCAGGATGCAAATATTTTGACAGAGGCCTTGTCAAGATGAAAATTCAAGTTTCACGAAGGCAGGATTGGGGTAGCGTATAATCCCTTTTTTGTTGAGAGGGAGTGTTAAAAATTGCAACAAGAAATCCTAATTTAATTTGTCCTTGAATTAAATTTGGAATTAAATCGAAATTATATTCTCATAGCAACTTATAATAGTTAACTAAGTTAATTTCACTAATTTGGCTTAGTAAATTCGAGTTGGATGTCTATCTAGATTCATGTAGAGTGATAACTAAATTTTAGGGGTCCAGGTTGAGTTCTTTTGAGTTGTAATTTATTAACTCAGTCTAATTGAGTTATTGTCGGTTAAACTAGTTCAAACAGTTGGAAGAATTAGTAGGAGGTCTAGTAATGGGGAGCAGCTTCAGTGTAGCTTCAGTGCTCCACCAATTAACTGAATATTCACTCATAAATAACTCATGCATGTCAGTTCATAGAAAGATCCAGTTGAAATTAGAGTTTAGGGACAGTTTACTATCAGTTGTATAATTTTCTGAGTTGTACAACTGGTGCATGCAATCATTTGAAGGCCTATGATGGATTGTGCAGTTATGGTGAGGGATTTTCCCAATTTAAATATGGTCTAATTCTATCAAGAATTTCACAAGGAAGTAGGGGCTTGGTGGGCAACAGAATTTAATAATTGTTTGCTTGAGATGGTTTGTGAAGCAGAGAGATAAATTGTACTTGTGCAGGAATTGTTCGGGTTGAACAAGCATTGTATTTTCCTATCAGATATTTTGGTTAATGCAATATAGATAGTTGGGGTTTTGAGAAGTTGCTTTCCCCATAAAAATATTGTGTTATGTGTGATTGAAATTCTTCCTTTTCTGCTTAATGTTTTCATTGATCAATTTTTGTTTCTATTGATGAGTAGATTATATTCAAGTCTTTTGTTTTAGCATATTATATAAGCAGTTTGAATCTACAAGTAAAAATCTACATAAATTACTAGAAATAACCAAGTCATTTCTAGCATCCCTGAAACATCACAGAAATTGTTTTTGGTATCCTAGGTAGTGTCTTAGACCAAAAAATTTCCATGCATATCATAAATGTCTTTCTTGTTTCATTGTTTTTAATTACAAATATCATCTAGAGGATTTTTCTTAGTATTATTGTTGTAACACTCACTTTAGGAGGGTATGATATTTAACTTCTTCAGCTTTGGAGTGCCTAATTTTAACAAGGAATACTTCCAAGATTAGTTAACTTTGTAATGATCAACACCTTTTAAATTGGTTGATATTTTGGTTCAACTACATTAAAGATTGCAAAAGCTAATAGGCAATTTTTCTCATTTTCATAAAGAGAGAAATTTTTGAGAAGGTAATCTTATATGATAAAATGATACTACTTTATCATTGATGAAGACCAATATTTTTATTGTTACGGAAAAATCCAGTGCCCACAAATTATAAATTCTAAAGCGCCAATTTCTAACTTTGCATAACTCAAGAATGCCACCCATTATCACCTTAGTAACCCTTTTCATCTCTTTAGGTTGGCTATTCTCTAACTCAATGGGGACTTCCCTAATGATAAAATTGCTAAGGCTATGTAGTGGAGGTCTTAAATGATATAAGAAGAGTAAGCCTTAATAAAATATATGTTTTTTTTGGTATATGAAATGAGGTGGAAATAGAAATAGAATAAGGACAACATAGGAAACTTGAAAGTGAAAGACGAAAACAAGGAATAAAAAGAGAAGAGGGAAAAAATTGCCTATCAGTGATGGGAAAATGGATTCATAAGGAATTGGATAAATGAGAGAAGTAATATGTCATAAGCAACCACTTTAAAGTATATTCCATGATGGAAAAGGTTTGTTTATCATATTCCTCCAAGTAATAGTTCAAGGAACTATTTGAGGAATTCATATTTAACATATGTACTTAAGATAAAAGGGGCATAATTTGATGCAATTGAAACTTAAATATTTGTTGGAAATTTTTTGTAGAAACTAGTCTCAAAGGAATAAGATTATCGCACGTCAATCAAATTATGAAGGCGTTGTTTTATAGCTCAAATTTGCTTCAAAAATTGAAACTTAATTGATAGAAAAAAGGCAAATGAGTGCAAAAACAAAACAACAAATAAGGAAAAATGGATATCGTCCTCACATTGTTTTACTTTTAAATGAATGCTTTCATTATTAAGAATTTATAAAATAATGACAAGAAGAATCCAGAAGACATGAACAAGAAAATTGAAGAGCATTAATAAACCATACAACAAAGTGGATTTATACCACAATCTTCTATTAGTATTTTTTAAAAGGAGGTACAAGGGACCTCCATCAAGCTTCAATTCCTAAGCTCAAATACTTCATCACTTCTTTAACTCTCATTTTCCCTGTGACAATGACCCTCCAAATTTTTCTCCTAACTCAATTTTGGAGCCTACATGAACTATTGTTCCAAGCTATCTAGTGTCGTCATGTTGTTTGCTTAATTATCCTTTTGCTTTATCCAAGTGTCGCATCCTCATAAGTCATGTTTTCTAAGTGTCATCACCTTATGCTTAAGGGCACTTTTGTTATCTTTTCCAAAGACAGGTGAAGGTGTAGCTTTTCTTGACTTAGCAATTAACTTGGTTGGCATGCAACACACACACAAAAATGAGAGAAAATCACTTTCCTTGGACAAAAGCACACTCCAAGATGACGAAGTCTTGCACTCTTGTTGAGTGCACTACTTTAGGTTGAACAATTGCGCCCTAGAGGATCGCGCTCCTTCAAACTCAATCAGTGTTCCCTCTACTTGAGTGCACTCTTTCAACTCGAAGACTTGTTCCCTCTTCAACTCATGCATGAGCTTTTCTTGTTGCATGTGAGCACACTCCTAGAAAATAGGAGCCCCACTTTACTTCACTTAATTAACTCATCCACCTGTCGACAAGTGGTCAGCGTGCATGAAATGGATTTGCATGAAATATCTTTATAATCAAACCAGTTAATTATTCTTGTACATAATCACTCTCATTTAAGCTTAGCTCACTTCTTTGCAAGGACCTCTTTGTCGACTTTCATTCCAAGTAATTTTTTCACGTTGAATCTATTGCTTTCCTTTGATATTTTTATTGTCAATCTTGCTTTCCTTCGTAGAGTTTCACTTATTTTCAGTTTCTTTGTTGGCGTTTTAGTTCATTATTTCTAGTACAAGTGTCAATTTGTTTTCACAAGTTGTGACTCTTCACATTCTGCAACTCTTCATATTCTAGTCATGATTGCAACATAAATTATAAGAACTTGTAGATCCTTCCTCTCAGCATTTCAATCATTTTATCTTGTTTTTGATCTTGTTCTTAAGCCATTCCAAGCCAGAGTGCACTTTTGCAAGCGAAGGACTGACTATCTCAGAAAACTGCTCCCAAAAGGAAAAATTGTCTCTTGAGCGCACTTCTTCGGCACAAAGAACTGTGTCCTCCTTCAGCGCATGAGCACACCCTGAACACGCAAATTTTTTCTCCTTCACACTTCGATAATGTGCCCTGTTCCCTCCTTGTTCTTCTTAAGCACATGGCTACACTAGGAAGGCCTGAAGCCTGACCCTTTCATCCCTTCAATGTGCACTCTTACGCCCTCTTAGCCTCCTTGAGTGCATGAGCACATCTCAAACCTAGAAATGAACATCCTTCATGCTTCGACAGTGTGCCCTGCGCCCTGTGCCCTTAATGACCCCTCTCTCTTGCTTGAGTGCATGAGCGCACCTTTAAGGCCTCTTGTGAGCCTTGATCTTCCTTCGTGCTCCGACAATGTGCCCTCCTTGTTTTAATGCAAATTTCTTTCCTGTACAAGTAACCATGTCCTGTCTTTGATAGGATTATACTCTCAGCTACATTTGATGGCCTTTTGAATATGATTTGAAAATTTATTGCTTGTAATAGATAGAGGATTTCTTTAGGATAATCTTTGTTTCCATGAGTGTGCTTCCACGTACAGGTGTTCTAGCTACTAGTATTATTACTCTATCATCATTTGTTGGAACGATGCCTCCAGCTACCCATTGATTGTTCTCAAAAGAAGCTTCAGAAGCAAGCACTAAAGAAGAAGTTTAACTTACAAAGCCTACCATTCCTACTCTTACAAATACGTGTTGAAAATAGCAACAAGAAATGCTAAAAATAGCACTGTTATAAATAGAAGTTTGGGTACCAGTGTTAGACATAGCAACAAGGAATGAAAAATGGAAGTGCTAAAAATAGCATTGCTATAAATAGCATTTCGGGATGGATTCCAATTTTAGTCAGTCCCCAGACTAAAATTGAGAAGTAAAATTCGAATTTGATCTTAGCAGCTGTCTGTAAAATAGTTAATTAATTCACGATGAGCTAATTAGTTGTGGAAAATCAAACATGAAGTCTATGTGAGGACATGCAACAGTTTCTCCATTGATTGAGGAATTTATCCCATCAGTTAAAGAGATAAGGATGAGTTGTAATATTGAGTGTAATTAGTTGGCTTAGTTAACTGAGTCAAGTCCAGTTAGATCAATTCAAACAATTTGTTGAATCAATTGTGAGTTCAGTTAGTTAATGCTTGCATGCATGTAACTGTTGCTCTCCAGATAACTGAATATTCTCTCATAAATAACTCATGCATGTCAGTTCAATCAAAGACCCAGTTGAGATTAGAGGAAGGGACAGTGTACTATTAGTTGGAGGAATTTTTCCTATAAAGGAAACTCATCCATGTAGAAGGAATTATCTCCTTTAGGTTTGTGCAGTTATTTCAAAGGTCAGAGCAGTGTGTGAGGGATTATTACACATAGGTGGCAGCTTGAGGACTGAGGAGAAACTGCGCAAGGAAATAGGAGGCTTGGAGGACTGAAGGAAGGCATATGTGTTGTCTATTATGTCTATGAGCAGCAGTGAGGGACTGTACTGAGAGCTGGATAGCTTGTGAGCTAAAGCTTTGTGTAATCCTGAGATATTTCCACTTGTGTGATAATACAGATAGTGGGGTTTTTAGCTGAGGCTTTCCCCAAAGTATTCTTATGTGTTCATGTGTGATTGCTTTCCCATTCTCTGTTATATGTGTTCTATTTGATCTTGCTCAAAATTGATTAAGCTTCCGCAAGTTTGTTGTAGAAGTAGATCTAGTATTTTGCTTTAGTTTATTGCATAATCTATTGATATACATTGAGAAATTTCTACATGGTATTAGAGCAAAGGTGATCAGAGCTGTGAACGGTATACGAAGAAGAGAAATCGAATTAAAAAAATAAATAAATAAATAAAATTGGGCCGCGAGTTTTTAGAGAATATCTGAAAATTTTGGTGAAAATTTTTCAGAAACAAATATTATATCTGGATTCCTTGTGGAAAAATGCCCAAATTCAAAAAAAAAAAATCAGCTGAATCGGAGTTCGGATGAGGGAGATATCGCTGATTTATAATCAGCTCTTTTTCCTGAAAATTTCGTGACGGCAGGAAAGATGAAACAGATTGGTGTGCTAGCCAAGAACCTGTATGCACTTGAGATACAAGATGCATGCAAAGCCTTTAGGAGCAAGGCAAAGGTTAGAGACTTGGTGGTTGAGAGGGAGAGTACATTACCTCTCAACATGCATCGCCAGAAGAAGTCTCAGACAATTGTGGAGGAGCCACAATTGGTGAAGTAGCTTCAGGAGGTTGTGGAGTAGCCACAACTAGAGAAGCCGAGAGGAGACTGAGTGGAGGAATCCACTCATGCAGAGACCTCTAGTAGGGGGAATTTTGAGCCAAGAGGGAAGAGGGATCACATGCAGTCGTACCTCCAAGTGAGAGGTGGGGCGATGTGAAGTGATAGTCTCATGAAGGTTGAAATAGGGGCAGGATCCTCGAGGTACCCAGCCTCTTGGATTAGACCTTGCTACAGGAGCCCCGACGAGGAGTAGCAGGACTGGCTGAGTGGGTAGAGACAGATGCGGATGGAGCAGCAGAGAGAGCTACAGTGCAGGAGTCCCAAGACTGTGCAGAGCTAGCAAGTTGCAGCAATGCGAGAGGCACAGGAGTGTTGCACCAGTGCAGGATGGCACAGAGAGGTGTGCAATGGTGCGAGATGCATGGAGTGTTGCAGCAGCTCAGAGGTCATAGAGGGAGCACTTGTCAGCGGCAGATGGAGCTTCAACATCAGAGTATGTTTCTAGCCCAACAGAGAGGTCAGTTGGGAGTTTTTTTGTTTCTAGAGTTGCTGGAGCAATAACACTTGGGAGAAGTGTTGCATGCAGAAAATCCCAAACGTACAGGAACGGGTTTGAGTTGAATGCCTTTCTTCTTGAGAGGGAGTGTTGAAAATAGCAACAATAAATGCTAAAAATAGAAGTGCTAAAAATAACACTGCTATAAATAGCAGTTCAGGTACTAGTGTTGGACATTGCAACAAGGAATGAAAAATGGAAGTGCTAAAAATAGCATTGCTATAAATAGCATTTCAGGATGGATTCCAATTTTAGTCAGTCCCTAGACTAAAATTGAGAAGTAAAATTCGAATTTGATCTTAGCAGTTGTTTGTAAAATAATTAATTAATTCACCATGAGTCAATTTGTTATGGAAAATCAAACATGAAGTCTATGTGAGGACATACAACAGTTTCTCCATTGATTGAGGAATTTATCCATCAGTTAAAGAGATAAGGATGATTTGTAATATTGAGTGTAATTAGTTGGCTCTGTGAACTGAGTCAAGTCCACTTAGATCAATTCAAACAGTTTGTTGAATTAATTATGAGTTCAGTTAGTTAATGCTTACATGCATGTAACTGTTGCTCTCCAGATAACTGAATATCCTCTCATAAATAATGCATGCATGTCAGTTCAGCCGAAGACCCAGTTGAGATTAGAGGAAGGGACAGTGTACTATCAGTTGGAGGAATTTTTCCTATAAAGGAAACTCATCCATGCAGAAGGAATTATCTCCTTCAGGTTTGTGCAGTTATTTTACAGGTCAAAGCAGTGTGTGAGGGATTATTACACACAGGTGGCAGCTTGAGAACCAAAGATAAACTGCGCAAGGAAATAGGAGGCTTGGAGGACTGAAGGAAGGCACATGTGTTGCCTATTCTATCTATGAGAAACAGTGAGGGATTGTACTGAGAGCTGGGTAGCTTGTGAGCTAAAGCTTTGTGTAATCCTAAGATATTTCCACTTGTATGATAATACAGATAGTGGGGTTTTTAGCTGAGGCTTTCCCTAGAGTATTCTTCTGTGTTCATGTGTGATTGATTTCTCATTCTCTGTTATATGTGTTCTATTTGATCTTTCTCAAAATCGATTAAGCTTCCGCAAGTTTGTTGTAGAAGTAGATCTGGTATTTTGCTTTAGTATATTGCATAAGTTGTTGATCTACATTGAGAAATTTCTATAATATGTAGTGCTTTATAGACAAATCTACTAAGGTCACATGGAAATACATTAAAGAAACATTCATGAAGAAGCATTTCTCTAAAGATTTGGAATACAAGGATGTATACATTAATATCAAATGGTCCAGGATACATAGGATTTCATGCAAGTTCCTCGTCATACCTTGTGCAGAAGTAATTGAGTTGCAGTGTCATGTTGGGCAGTTTAAAGTATATATAAGGACAATCCTGGCACCAGAGTTTTATATGTCAGTAAATATATTAGATGGGATCTGTGCACAGTAAGCATTCACAGGGATGTATTAGAACTGGACCCCACAGGATAAGTTTATAGTTTACTTTCACTGTGGGGTATTGTCAAATTTGAGTTTTATAGTGTCATACGACAACTTGGAAAATCATTTCTTCGTAGTCATAATTCAAAATATATATGAGATTGATCCTCCTTGCATCAATGACCAGGTGAAGGAATCATTACATGATATCGTAGATTGGTTTGTTGCGCCAGAACGTACATATATCTGAAGCTTTGGATGTCATATTTCTTCTCATCTTATGTGATATGTGACTAACAAGGTGGTCTTGAAAGAAGTTTCTTATCCGTTGAATAAAGGGTTATCGGGAGTTCTTCAAAGAAGGAAGAATGCCCTTGGCCCACTTTTCCTTTGAGGATCAAAATGTATGAGCTAAAGAGCCACAAGTAGGCAGAACTAGAAATACAAGAGCTAAACCACTTGCACTTTGTAGTAAAGAAATTTCATGGGTATGATCCCAAAAGAGTGTGCAAACATCATTGTGACAAGATTGGCTTTTCTTGAGTATATTCATCAATGAATACTATAGAATATGAAAAGGTGAAGGACCGATACAATGCACTAAGAAAGACACATCCAGGAATTGAAGCCAATTCCCCCTAAGTTCCACCAGCTCAAGATGTACAGGTACAGGAGGCATCACAAGCAACTTCTCAAGTAAATATTGTAGCTCCTAGGAAAAGGATCAATCATGATCCAATGACAGAAAGTAGCAAGAAATGGAAATTTGATCCATTGAATAGGGGATTTATTTAAGCTGAATAAGAAAAGAGACAATTAGAGGCAAAGATGCAATGGGAAGAAGAGGAGAAGAGGAAGAAAGATTAATTTCTCATAAAGAAACAGGAAGAATAAGAGGAAAGAAGGAGAGTAGAAGAATAACAACAAAGGCAGTCACAAGAGGAGGAAGCACCATAAAGGCTAGAGGAAGAACAGATGACTCATGAAATAGAAGAAGAGTTGGAGGAAGATGATACCATCCATCCCATAGATGATGAGCCAAGTTCTCTGGAAGAACCTCCTCTCATGGGTGGCCATCTCCCATTTGATGAGATAGGGATCACACCTCCACCAGAAGACAAAGTCATGGATGTGTGTAATGTCACATTTGATCAGCTCAAGAAAAGGATCATGCAACAAAGGTGAATATTAAAGGTGATAATCGAAAACACTAGGAGGAATCCCTAGACAATCATGGAATCTAATGTTTCTTTTGCTACAACAACACAAGATAACTCAAAGTATTTGTTGAATGAGAATGCACGATTGAGGAAAGAGTTGGTTGCAGTAAAGCAACAAGTGGAACATCTTGCTACAGAAAATCAATGACTATCTTCCCACAACTTCAACACATTAGAATGGCAGTCAGCCATATAGGAGGAATTGGGGCCAATGGAGGATACCATGGTGTAGTTGTATGATGAAATGATACTTCTCCATGAAGTAGTGGCACCCCTTATTTGTATACAAAAGAAAGTGAAAGAAGTATTAAAGGTCTTGAAAGTGGTAAACATAATTATTGATCAAATCCGAGAATGGGCTGCCAAGTATCCAGATGTTCCGCAACAGTTGGTTAGAAAGGATAGGATTGCCACTGAGGTAGATAGAGTACAACTAAGACTCCACCATCAGAATTATATTCATCTTGGAGAACAATCATCTAATACTCTTGCTTCCTATAGTCGACTACACAATGGTTTAGAGTCTTTAGAACATAAACATGGGATGCCTTCAGTGGGATCTCTTGGAGAAATAAGAGGCAAGGAAATCATCTTACAAGAAGTGAGGCAATACATTGAGCAAATCAAGCAAACATCAGAACAAGAAGGCTTGGAGATCACTAAAGACATTATTCTACAATATGTCATTGCACCAACTAAAGCTCACATGAAATGATCATGGCTATGGAATAGTGTATAATCAAGCTCCAAATCCATGTTGACAAAAGAACTGGAGGTGAACATGTGGTTTGCAGTAGACTTGTCAGTCAGGATCAAAGTCATTGGTACGTATTTCATTGCGTGGCATACATATATTACCACTAAGCTCCATGAAGAAGCAAATAACTTATCTATTTGATAGTAGTTTTTGTCCTATTAGAACTTTGTCTTGTATAGCCACTATCTTATATGTATTTTGTCTTATGTGATAAGTTTAATCTAATGAAATCTTAGAGACACACGTGGAATGTGAAAAGTCACATGTGGAATGTAAAAGGTCATGTATAGAATGTGAAAGGTTGTATGGAAGCCTATAGGTCATAGAAGTTGAATAGTCATGAGGAAACTCAAAAGTCATTGTCATTTTTTATAAATAGCTCCTCATAAATCAAGTAAAGGGCTTGGATTCTTAAGGTCTTACCTTGGCTTCTCTTCTATTGCATAGGAGATAAATCATTCTTTGGAGAAGAAAGTTGTGGCTTCATGTTCCACTATTGGATCTAGTGTTCCACCTATGTAATAGTGTACTTGGAATCTTTCATTAATAATCAGAAGCTCTTCGAGCCAAAACTTATTCATGCATGTATCATGAATGTAGTAAGACTATTCTTGCTATGTTTGTAGTATATGTTGGCATATTACATACTAAGGCTAATGAACTATTTCATGGCTAAGATATGGATATTGTTGAATAAGTGTTGTTATGATTTACGATTGTTGTGCACGTAAATCTTGGAAACTTTCCTTTGAAAGAAGATTTCAAGAGGGAATCTGCATTATAATTGGGAGGAACACCCATTGTGAAGTCGATGAAGGGATTCCTCCAAAAAGGAACAAGATTGTCGTGCACGTACATAAAGGCCCCTCATAGTAGAAAAATGAATTCCTACAATGTAGAGGATGTGTGAAACCCTGAAGTTCATAAATACTAAGAGAACCATATCTGAAAGGAAGCAACACACTAACAATGAAGGAGGTAATGGGTTTGTATTTTGTGAGCGAAGGATTTAACAAGAAAAGGAGAAGTAATGATGAAAGGAAATGGATTTGCATTCTACGAGCATGGGATTTGGCTTCTCCAGTGAAAGGTGAAGTGATAGGAGCTAGGGAAACCCTAGCTACGATGAAAGTACAACCTCTACTTCCATTCTCTCTTCGTAATAATATAGATAAATATCATATTACTCATTGCCTAGATAAAAATACAACAATAATCTTACAATATACCAATCACGTTATGATGAAGTTAATGACTTTTGATTAATTAAGAAATGTTAAAATAATTTATAACTTTTAGATTTTAATTTATCTAATATTAATTATTAATGATAAAAATGTATAATTTATATTAAATATGATTCACTGATGGAGATGAAATTATTAATATTCATTTATGTCCCAAAAATAATTAGAAAATTAAAAATATATATACATATAAATATTTCTGAAAAAAATCATCTCCTTAATAAATTAAAAAGCTCTCTCATGGTAGTCAATGACCAACTATTGTAAGTATTAGAGTAGTCCTATTATAACTAATGCTAGTGGCAATATGAGTGTAGTAATTGGCCGAAATGGGGGCTATGTACATGAAAGTGGTATAGTTATAGGTGATGTCACTACCAAGGTGGATGTATTCCCCGAAAGAATTCAAGGTGAGTCATTGTAGATTAACAGGATGTATGCCAATTGAGTCAGAAGTTCATACATATTTCAATAATTACAAATATATTTTAAATTACATATTTCAATAATTGTAAATATATTTTATAATTTAAAATGTAATTTTATAATAAGTTCCATAAGTTATGAAAGTGGTGTTTCCTCAAAACCTTTACAAATTGTGAAACTATTTTTTCTTTAAACCACTGGAATACAAGAGAAAACTCTTAAACAAATAAATTAGAGAATCGAAGATCTAAGCATACATTATTATTGTTTCATGATATATTTATAATTTAATATGCAATTTTATCATAAATTATATAAGTTATGAAAGCAGTGCCTCCTCAAAACCTCTGCCAATTGTGAAATCATGTTTTCTTTAAACCACTTGATTATTTGTATACAAGAGAAAACTCTAGAAATTTTAAATAATTATATAATCAAAGATCTAAGAAAACATTACTATGGCTACCTTCATGCAAACAATATACTCCAGTATTGAGGAAGGACACGAAACTCAACCCTGCCCTCACTTAACATGTGTGTTCCCCACCTGATCATAAAATCATCTGTGTACTCAATCATTGTTTGGTCCCTCTAGCCTTGAGATTAATAAAACCACTTGGTTAAAGTTGTAACATGCCAATGCTTCACTTGAACAAAAGCAATTCTTACTTGGCGAGAAGGGGTCGATGCTAATGTTCTTACCTTGTGTAACAGTCCCTGGTTGATTTTCTATGTAAATAAAATGAGACCAAGGTCAAGGGACACGTATTCCAAGCTAAAAGTTGGGAAAAACATAGTGATGGGTATCACTAGTGATTAATTAATGGCTAGGGAAATTGGCAAAGGAAAAGTGGCAATAATTGGTATTATTTATGAAATAAAGGAAAATAGGAGAAAAGGAAAGTGAAGAGACACAAATTTGCATGAGAGGGAAATTGAAGGAAAACTGCAGGAAAATTAAGAAAATAGAGGCTCCAATGATAAAAAAGGCTTATGAGGATCAGTTCACATCTTTTATTGGTTAACCTTCTGTCAGTTCAATTTTGGAGCTCTCTTCTATCCTCTCATTCTCTCACACTCTTGCACACTTAGAGAAATATTGGAGAATTCTTGGATCACTTGAGCATTCACTTGGATTGAAGAAAGAAGGAAAAGGAAAGCAGGAAAGCGCAAGGGAACAGTTGGATCAACAACTACAGTTGGATTGCTTTGCAGGTAATAGGTTGCATGTGTGATTTCCTTGTTGATTTTTGGATGCATGGTATATGCATGTGATTTTTTGGTTATGTGTTGTCATTGGCATGGATATTTTTCTGGATTGACAGTGGTTTTAGCCTTTCCTTGCCATTTCCTAGATAGCCATGGTGTTGTGGGTTTTTCCACTTGATTTTTTTTTTTTGGTGTTCATGTTCCTTATGGTTGTGGATTGGAACAAACGCTCTGGAAGCCCTAGAACAACTTGGGTTGAGTTACTAGTCCTGGAGCCTAGGTTGGGACAAACGCTTTGGAGCCCTTGGTGGGTTGATTTACTAGTCCCTAGAGGTAAGTTGGACAAACACCCTAGAGCCCTGGAAGGTTACGGGTTGAGTTACTAGTTCCTAGAGCTCTAGACAACTTGGGTAGAGACTAATCTGGTTGGTGTTAGCAATGTCTGACCGTGGATGTGGAATCACTATGGATGAGGATTGAGGTGATTTGGTCTCTGGAAGCCCTGGTTTCGTTTTGTTTTGGTTTAGTCCATGAGGTACCATATTCATGCTTGGAATATGGCATGGGGGTGATTAGTTGAAAGAGAGATTTGGTTCGGCCTAATATATGGTCGGGTGGTACGTGGAAGTCCCTGACTTGGTTAGCATATTCATATATTAATAAGAGTTATTCTTCTACTATGATTCATGTATATTTGTAGTGATTATATTGGTGATAGTATGGTTGAGTTTCCATGATTCCTATGTTTTTTATTTTCTAGTTATATGTTGGTTATATGATGTGTTGCATCTATGGATCTTGTCATGAACTATTTAGTTATTGATTAGTTGATGAACGTATAGACTAATAAGTGTTGTTGCAGCTATGTAGAGAGGGCATAGAGACTTCCTGGAAATTCTCATATGAATCTCAAACTAATATGATCAGATATGCATTCATGACCTGTAGCTTACATGTTTTCCATGTGTTTGACGAAATGTTTGTTATGGACTAGGCATGTCCTGGGTCAATTCTTGTTCAAGTTTTGTATGAAAAGATTTGTCATTATGTCATTTATCATTCTAAGAAGTTACAAGCAGTTTTGGGCAGTGGTCTAGAGGTTGGCTTGGAAAGGTGGCTCAAATCCCATGACTGCACCCTCTGAACTCGGAAAGTTGGATCATAATCGCATGGAGGTAATGTTGTGCATGTGGTTGAAGGCCTATAACCACACCCAAACCTTGTCATGCATGTGGTTGTGGACTTATGGCAGTGAAAAAGAGCCCCAACTCATGGTTTGGTCACCTGGGGTGGTTCTTTGGCCCCTGAGTGTCTTGTAGCCCTGAGGGATGTTGTGAGTTGTTAGTTTATTGGCCCCACTTCCATAATGGGAGCTTGGAGGTTGGTTCATGTCATAGTAACTCTTTGTCTCATGTTTTCCCTCGAAGGCTGGTGAAATTGGGTAAATGTGGGAGGAGGTGCATTACATATTGGTATCAGAGCAAGGTTACAGCACTAGACCTCAGGGTAGATGTGATTGTTATGTATACATGTTCAATTCTATATGTGTTTTTCATGCATGCATGTTAGTTTTCGATGTGTTTGTTATGCATGCATTGTGATGGTCATTGTTGTGGTCTTGTGTCGTCATGATGTTGATGTTGAGGTGGTTGATATCCAGATTTCATTATGTGTATACATATGTTGTGCTAATATGGATTGACTGTAAATAACGTCACTTGAACTTCACTAAGGTATGTTTGATCATTTTTATATTTGGTTTATCTTACATGGTATGTTTGTAGAAGAAGATCAGACATGACAAGTAGATTGGTGGACTCCAGTTCACGTGACTCTCCTTATAGATCAGATGAGAAACAAAGAGAGGAGTACTCTCCTGACATAGCAGATACCTTTAGAAGTTTAAAGACAGAAATCGGAAGTTGCAAGGGAAATAGTGAAAAGATCATTCAGTCATAGGAAAGACTTGTCAAGGCACAAGAAAAGAAAGTAGAGATCAATCCAACGATCCTTCAGAGCTTATCAAATTTGTATAGACAAGTACAGCCACAAATCATTTTTGGACAGGAGGAAAGGACTAATGGGGCATATGGTAGCAGGTCTCATGGAGGACAAAGGGATGACATAGTTGTTGGGTTGTGTTATATTCTTTCCATGACTAGCCCCAATATTAGGTGGGCGGACCTACCCATGGTTTTGTGCATGGTTTTCGCACATGGTTTTGGGCGCGATGGTTTTCGGTCCATGGCATTTTGTAGATCTGGTCAAGGGAACTACAGTTATGTTCTAATCCAGGGTTAATGGATTGGGGTTTATGGATGATTCAACATGTATATATACGTATTGTAACATTGGAAGTAATATAATGAAAAATCAATCTGGTAGTCTCGGTTTTGGGATCAAGGGGAAAATCTCTGTGCGTATTTGTTTTATGCGTTATACTCTCACCATTGTTTATTTTCTGTTTTTAGAATTCGTATGTAGGTCATTTATGTACGAGGTTAAAACCTACAATAGTCAGAGGTGGAAGATGGATGGATACACCTGTTATACAGTAATTTGTCGCACTCCCTGTCTCATGCCTTGAGTTGTCAAACTTTGCCTGAACCATTACAAAGTGACAAAATTTGTCCATGAATTCACCATGAAAAACATTGATCAGAGCATCCCTGAGGAAAAGAAGAAGAAATTCCTTGAAGTAATTGTAGAAGAGCTTGTACAAAACTCTATTTTCAATCCCAGCACTACTTTTAGCAGGAAAACATGTATTTGTACCCTTTGGTATAACTAGTGACTAGCGCTGGCAACACGAATTTGGATAAGGAAATCCGCGTTAATCCTCTTCAAGCAGTTTCTCCAAAAATGGAGTCGAATATTCTCTTAGTAGAAGCCTCGAGAATGGCGAACTGGTTATTGTTAAGTAAGGATATGGTCGATTAATCCCATTTTGAGTCAAATGTTGCCAAACTCTAGAGTCATGTTGTTGATATGTTCAAGAGAAGTTTTGTCTGCAAATTCAAACCTCTTATACCCCATTTGACCTTCTCTACTACAACCCTGAATCACTCTCACCAAATTTACAAGGTCCTTTGTTTCGTGTCAATGATGTGGGAAACATTATGGCCCTCCTTTAATAGATCACTTCCTGTCGACTTCAGCTCATTATCCAGGAAGATCATATAGAAAGTCCCTTTGAGTACCTTGGAGCTTGCACGCCTCAATGGTAGGCTCTTCGCATTCAACGGTAAGTTCACATCATTGGCCATAGATCGAATGATTTTGTGAGTGTTCGACTTCAGCTTCCTTGTTCACACTCATGGATTGTGTTGTACTTTGAGATACATTGTCACTATTGGTGGTTTCTCTTGTACTTGTTAACGGTTTACATCATTGACCGGTAAATAGGTGGTTTTCTACCATGTTCGACTCCAACACGTCTATTCACATGGTAGGATTTGCACTTTGGTTGGATCAGGACATAGATGAAGACCCTGGATTTCATATGATAAATCTGGGATGCATGGAGTTATTTAGTATTCATGATTATATACATGATTCTTTCTAGTCGGATGATTGTGTCCATGTCATAGATCCATATACATGATCCTTTCTAGTCAGATGGTTGCGCCCATGTCGTGGATCCATACATATGACCCTTTCTAGTCAAGTGGCTACAACGATGTCGTGGATCCATACATATGATCCTTTCTAGTTGGATGGTTGCATTTATGTCATGGATCCATACACATGATCCCTTCTAGTCGGATGGTTGCACCCATGTTGTGGGTTCGTGTATTGTTAAATGCCTACTCAGAGATGTCATATATGTTGTATTATGTTTGATTTTCAGGTCTCCTGATGGTATTTCTCCAAAGTCCTTGCCTTGACTTGTAAAGCACTTCAGTCATCACTTCCTATTCTGACTTCATGCTTTAGGGGGAATCTATAGTATAGTAATTTGTTGCACTCCCTGTCTCATACCCTAAGCTGTCAAACTTTGCCCAAAATTTTGCAAAGTGACAAAAGTTGTTAATGAATTCACCATGAAAAACATTGATCAGAGCATCCCTGAAGAAAAGAAGAAGAAATGCCTTGAAATAATTCTGGAAGAGCTTGTCAAAAAACCCTATTTTCAAGCCCAACACTACTTCTAGTAGGCAAACCCGTGCTGGTACCCTTTGGTCTAACTATTGACTAGCGCTGACAGCACGACTTTGGATATGAAAATCTATGTTGATCCTTTTTAGACAATTTCTCCAAAAATGGAGCAGAAGCTTCTCTTACTAGAAACCTCGAGAACGGCGAGCTGGTTATTGTTGAATAAGGATATGGCCGAGTTCTCCCATTTTGAGTCCTTGCTCCTACCTTTAGGGATCTTCCCCTTAAGATGTGGTCCTTCTTCCCCATTTTTTGGATCCCTAACTCTTTCTCCTTCCCTATAAATTCATTCCCTTACACCCTAAAATGGTTAGTCAAACAAGGTATGTTATGTTGCTACTAAATTGTGCCTAATTGTTGCCAATTTGTGAAGGAGAAAGGAGAGATTGAGACGTACGTGACTCTCCTTATAGATCAGATGAGAAACAAAGAGATGAGTACTCTCCTGACATAGCAGATACCTTTGCATAAACCTTTCACAATCTTTGAGTCCTTTTTTTATATCTTCTTGTCACCCTTGTTATTTTAGCTAGAAGTTTAAAGGCAAAAATCAGAAGTTGTAAGGTGGATAGTGATAAGGTCATTCAGGCATAGGAAATACTTGTCAAGGCACACGAAAAGAAAGAATAGGTCAATCCAGCAATCCATCAGAGCTTATCAAATTTGTAGAGACAAGGATAGCCCCAAATCGTTTTTGGACAGGAGGAAAGGACTAATGGGGCATATGGTAGTAGGTCTCACAGAGGACATAGGGATGACACAGTGAGAGGTGGTAGATGGATGGATACACTTGACAGGAGAGGTAGTGGTTATGGATTCTATTCTATTTTTGGATCAGAGATACAACATGGGCATCATCATTAACATGCACACAGGAAGAGTGAGAAGCAGTACTTTTCGAATGAGTTTAAGAAAACTAAACCTCCTATATTTGATGGAGAGTTGAAGAAAATGGAAGATGCAAAAGCATAGCTGCTTGGGATGAAGAAGTTCTTTAAATTTCATGATTATTTAGAAAACATGAAGGCTAAGATAGATATTTTCAGTCTTAGGGGGAAAGCAAACATATGGTGGGAAGATGTGAAGCGTGTTAGAGGTATTAAGATAGAGGAGTTGAGTTTACATGAGTTCAAAAGGATTTTTAGAAAGAAGTACTTATCATAGAGATAAGGCTAAGGATTTCTATGAGTTGAAGATGGTATCTATGATAGATTAAGAGTACATGAATAAGTCCTTGGAGTTGTTGAGATAGGTGTTGTACCTTAAGGATGAGAAGATGAAGGTTCAAAGATTCATTAGTGGATAACCATTAGCATTTAAGGATCGGATTGAGTATGATAAGCCTCGAACATTGGAGGAAGTAATTGAGAAGTTGAAACATTGTTATGAGCAGTCTAAGTGTAAGTCGTAGCCTAAGCAGGGTTGGAAAGGTACTGAAAAGACTAAGGGAAAGTGGGTTAAGAAGCAAGGAAGACCTCAGGATACAAGTAACAAGGAGAATGCAGCATCGTATAAGAAATTGACTGCAGTTGCTAGAGGACGAGGATTTCACTCTAAGGAGAAGAACAAGGGTGATGGTAGGAAGCCTTTGCAGTGTTGGACTTATGGAAAGGATCATAACATGAGACGTTACCCAAAGCATAAGGCTGGAAGACCTCAGATTTACAGTGTTCAAGAGGAACAAACAGTTGGGGATGTTGGACAGAGTATTCCTCGGATTTATGCAGCATTGAATAATAGGCAGGTTGATCATCAGACATAAATTATCGAGATGGAAGGTAAGATTTATGATCAAGTTGTTTCTATTTTGATTGAACCTAGATATAACTATAGTTGTATTAGTTTCAACCTAGTGAATAAGTGTTGCTTGAATAAAGAAATGCATGCAGAGTCTTGGTTGGTGTAGTTGGCTACAGATACTAAGAGAATGGTTCACCATTGGGTGAGATATTTTGCATTTGAGCTAAAAGGTATGTCTACCTTAGTGCATATAAATGTGCTTCCATTGGGATCATGTAGTATATTGTTGGGTATGGATTGGTTGTACATTTGCAAGACTAAGGTAGATTGTTATGATAAGGCTATAGAGTGCCTGGATAACGATGGTGAAAAGAGGATCTTGCAGGGTAAGGATAAGCCTATGTCAATGATAATGGTTACATCTATGCAGGCAAAGCGCAGTAGCAGGAAAGGGTTTGTATTGTTTGCAATTCATATTTCCAGTGACAAGGGGAAGGATGTTGAGGATGTTGAAGTCTTGAAGAGGTATCCGATTTTGTAGCAGTTTCACGATGTATTTCTAGTAGATATTTCAAAGTCACTGCCTCATAGGGAAGTGAAATTTTTTATTGAGTTGATGCCAAGAGAAGCACTAGCATCAAAGGCATAGTACATGATGAGCACTCCAAAGTTGGTGGAATTGAAGTTGCAGCTTAAGGAAATTCTTGATAAGGGATACATACGGTCAAGTGTATCGCCTTGGGGTGCACTAGTATTGTTTCTAGGAAAGAAGGATGGTACTCTTAGATTTTGCATTGATTACAGACAATTGAATAAGGTAACCGTCAAGAACAGGTATCCATTATCGTGGATTAATGAATGTCTGATCAGTTGAAGGGAGTAGCAGTGCTCTCAAATATTGACTTGAGATCAAGATATCATCAGGTACACATAAAAGAAGAGGACATTCAAAAGACCATATTTTATACCAGGTATGGGAATTATGACTTTGTAGTAGTTCCTTTTGGTAAAACTAATTCTCCAACTACTTTCATGTGTTTGATGAATAGTGTGTTGTGTCCTTATCTAGACAAGTTTGTGATAGTATTCATTGATGACATATTGATATATTCTAAGAATGGGGAAGAGCACGCAAAACATCTAGCATCATTGTTAAGATTGTTGAGAGAGCATCAGTTTTATGCCAATATTAGTAAGTGAGGTTTCTTTTAGACAGAAGTTCATTACTTGGGATAGGTTTGCTTCCAAGGAAGGTATAGCAGTGGACCCAGAAAAGATCAGAATTATCATGGAGTGGGAAACTCCTAGGAATGTGGATGAGATCAAATCATTCATGGGATTAATAAGTTACTACAGGAGGTTCATCAGGAAATTCTCATGGATTTTCTATTCTATTACATCTTTGCAGCGAAAAGGGAAAAAGTTTGAATGGACTGAAGAGTATGCAGCTAGTTTCGAGCAATTGAAGCATTTGCTTACAAATGCTCTGGTCTTGAAGATTATAAATACTGAAAAAGAGTTTGTGGTATGTATAGATGCTTGCAAGAGACTTCTTTCACCCATTATTTATTTTATTACTTTATGTTCATTGGCATTTTATCGGTGTTATATTTCCATAGGCAGAAGAGGGAACCCTACTTATTTTACAAGTAAGAAAAGTTGTTCCTTGTTTTGCAGAGACTCTTATATATGCCTCTAAAATTAGTTTACTCGCTTAAGTTTTCTCCTTTCCCTTCTCTACTCAACTAATTTGACGTGTTTAAGACCAATCAATATAAAAGGTCGATTCAAGCAAAGAATATCCCATTATGAATACGAGCATTGTATATCTTCTAAGGTTTTCATTAGGAATGAGTCGTATTTCCTATTTAAGCATCATTGAATTTGAAGATATGTAAGCCCAAACAAAGAAGAGGAACTAAATTTAACCAAGCATTGGCAGTCGTCATAGTGCCCTCTTTAAGCTTTTTCCACATTACTTCATATCCAAACAGGATGACTTTCACACAAAATCTTATTTATGTACAAACTTGTAAAGTAGGTGCAAAAGACAAGACTCAAATGCGAATCAAAGAAAACAAAAAGCTAAAACAATGCAAGAAAGTACACCTAAAGCAAAAGAAAACTAAAGTAAACCTACACCTCAACTAACATATCAAAGGTCAAGACTAGGTAAAATCAAATTTCCAGTGCACCCACAAAAGATGCTCTTGACCTGTAGGCACGAGGGTAGGATCAATTAATACAATGATGAGAGAATGTGTAGGAATGAAAAGGTTCACCTGACCAGTTTGCACGTGAAATTGAAGGTATGATATATGGGTAGAAAAATATGGCATCGATGCTTCCTTTAAACAGTCTGCAATTATACCTCGTTGATAATCATACAATCCTCGAAAGCTTTTCATGGATATACATTCATTCGTCTTTTCAATCTTATAAATCATCAAGAAAGTTTGAAACTTAATATTGACAATAGATCTTGCCAATTAAGATTCTTGAATCCATTTAGCAATTGCATCATGACATTCAAAAAAACCCAATTGAGAATCTCGAAATTCTGAAGAAAGTAAGCTTTTAATTGACGCAAGAGAATTATCAAGAGAATGTTGTGAGGGAAATTTGATATGATATTGTTTATAAACCTTGTCAAGATCATGAGAACCTAATATAACCATCAACAAAGGTTGAAGTGCCTAGACTCCTTAACAAGTTTCTAAACTTTCAAATGATGGATCATCAAATTTGGGTGGCTTAGAAATATCGATAGGTAGATATGCACAAATATACTTAGATGAATCAATGAATATATTTTCAAGTGCCACTAATCCAATCAAATTCAACATTTAGCATATGGGATTCTTCATATATAAGGAATCTAGATGAATAGAGTGGAGGACTTCCATGACCATTTAAAGTTGCAATTTCTTTCTCCTCACCTATTGAATATTAGCAATGAAAGAAATCATGAACAATGGGTTCCACCTTCTCATCTTTTGATCATGAAACAACACTATCCCATACCTTATTATGATTAAGACCAGTAGGATAAAGATCTAAATAATTTAAAGAGATAGTTGGTATGACATATTCATCAAAAACGTCAGGGTATAATGAATTATGTTTCAAAGGTGAAGGAAAAGTGAAGGACTCAGATGGGTAGTCATCAACTGCAATCAATTCACATTCAAGATTTGAATCCTGCACACTGATATCAATATGCAAAAAAATGGATCATAATGGAAAGTATCTTCACCCTTTTGCTTCTTTGTTTGTGTGATGTAACCATATTATGCTTGACCACCATTGAGATTAGTAAATTGAGCATCAAGAGAGTCTGAAAAAATTGTTGGTGTAGAAAATTGATCAAGTGAATCAAGACATAGAGGGTCATAAGATTTAAATGGTATAGGATCAAAGGTATCCCTTAAAGCAACAATATCATCAATCAAATCAAATTCAATATTTACATTAGTCTCATTAAGGTTTTGATCATGAGAAGTGGATGTAGGTGGAATAAGTGGATTAATAATATGATTTTCAAGTTTCTCAACTTCAACATTAGTACATGAGACCACTCTATCCAATAAAGGAAAAGGAGGAGGAGAAGGAACAAAATGGATAGATTCCTCCTTCGAGATTTGAGGTTTCTCGTGACTAGGGAGAGATTGGGAAACAAAATATGGTTCAAATTCAAATTGTTCCAAATAAATTTGAACCAAATGCTGAAACTTTTCATTCATGAAATCCCAATCCACATCCTCTTTAGAAAACTCATAACAAAGATGAAGAAATCGTTTAGTCAAATCCTCTAATGATTTATCTCATTTCATCCTAAGTTGATTAATAGTTTTATACACATTTTGATAATCGCACGATAATTATACGTATCAAAAGCTTGATGATGATCTTTGACAAGTTGTTCAAACAAAAGAATAGAATCAATAGGTAAGGTGTGACACCATTTCTTAACATGACCTTCAAATGTGAGGGTGAATAATCTGCAAGAAACATCTTGACAATTCACTTCACAAGAATCACAAAGCTTAAGAAAGTTAAGTGTATGCTCAAGTATGGAAGTTCCATCCTCACCATTAAACTTCTATTGAGAAAATTTATGTAGTATTTCTACGGGGATTGTAATATTTTCACTTTTAGAAAAACATTCGAGGATTATGATTTCAGAAGAAGTCATTTAAGATGCAATATTGAAACCAGAGTTCATGGGCTCATATTGTCATTTGGCCCTTCTTTTAGTACCAGAAAGTTGACGATGTTGGAAGCCGCCAACATACAGGGGTCTCCCCGATATGAAATCCCAACTAAACCTCACACTGTTTGGGATAAGAACCCCATTACGGAATTTGACCCAACCACCATTATATTGATCTCATAGATTAGTGTTGGATGTTATCAACACACAAGAGAGCATGCAGATAACTTTGAGATAACCAAGTTAGTTTTGTGAAATACCAATTGAAATATATATAAAGTACTTTCACAAAACAGAAAAGAAAGAGTGAGCCTTTAGAAGAAAAGTAATAATATTATCCTAATAAAGACATGCATGAGCATAGAAGGAATCATTAGTTAACCTGCAAATTAACAATGATCATGAAAGAAAGTAAGAATGCACATTCAACAATATGTATACAAAATCAAATGAAATAGTTCATTTTCTTTAGTACGTATGAACACAAATGTACATCGTAAACATTAGAAGAATAGTCTTACAACATCCACGATACATGCATGAAAGAGTATCGAATTTGAGAGCTTCCAAATATTAATTAAAAGTCCCAAATACACAGTTACAATGATGCAACATGAGCCCCAATAGTGGGACATGAAGTTATCACTTGCTCCTCCAAAGAATGACCTTCTCTCCTATGCTAAGCTATAGAATCCAAGGCTAAGAATCTAAAGTTCCAAGCCCTTTGCTTGAGGCATGAGGGTTTATTTATAATAGTTAAGGTGACCTTTTACCTCCCCATGTGACTCTTGAGCTCCCTCATGACTATTGATCTTATCTATCACCTTTGGAATATCTAATGACTCTTCACATTCCCCACGCAACTCTTGGACTTCCACTCACACGATTTACATATATTTTATTGTTTTTTAAATACAAAATTAGATTTGAAAAAAACATCTTCATAGCCATGAGACAAAATAACATATCATGTTCAAATTTAAGGAAACTACAACTCGATGATTGTGACATGTAGCTACATTGTAAGACGTTGGTACCAAGTTTTATGTTTTGTTGTTATGTATCCAACCTTTTGCGATAGCTCTAGATTATATCTAATTTTTTCCTTCAGAGCATCTGGATATATTGTCTTGGAGTCTTCCTAAACGTTGTTCCACAACATGAATAACTTCATATGTATCTTGGTTGGCTCAGCTACATATTGCAGAACAAAATATTTTGTTGCCTCTAAATCATCTTGGTTGGTCACCTCTCTAATACTATTCAAAAACTCTTATATCTCCTTCTTGATAGCATTCCTGCTTTTAACTTCCCCAAGTGCCCCTATAGAAGGTATTTTGTGCATTCTCACCAAGGCATCCAATCCATTGTATAGTTGTGCATATGTTGATATATTGTTGGTAACATAATTGTTGAGTTTCTCATAAACTTGTATGAACATTATTATCTTTGCTCTATCCATCTTAGCATCATGCCTTCCTTTCCTAACCAATGTTGAAGGTACATTTAGATAGTTGGTGCCCCATTCCTGGATCACATCTATAGCTGCATAAGTTTACTTCAATACTTCCACATTCTCCTGCAATCTATTTTGTACCTCATACAAGGGCACCACTCCCTTATGTAAAGTATGGGTGCTTGCAATCCCTCTCTGTTAGCACTAGTGGAAGGCATTCTCTGATTTTCGACAATGAGATGATCAATCTATTGCTTTGAAGTAGCCAATTCCTTTTCTAGATTTTTATTCCTTTTCATTAGGAAATATGTGTTTTTTTCTCTTGTCCACTACAAAGGCCACATTGCCTGAGGCGACTGCTCTAGTATTTTTCTTGGTGTTCGACACAATAACCTTTTTTGTGTTGAGGGAAACAGGGTGATTAGGATCATTTGGAAAATACCTTATTATTTCTTACACTATATTGTTATTCAACTCATCGAAGGTGAAGTTAGAAATATCCATGACCCTATCATCAGGTGGAGGAAGTATCCCCATTTCACTGAACGAGAGATGGCCACCAGTCAAAGGAGTTGTGGGTCGTACTTTTCGTTATTCTTTGATAGAATCAATTTCCACCGCCTGCTCACCCTCCTCTTGTTCATCATCTATATTTTGGTCATCAAATCTTCTTCCAACTTTTTTGCAAACTCCTCCTCCTGTTTCCTCCTGTTTTCTTCTTATACTAATAGCTTATGTCGTTCCTCTCCCTCCCTTTGCTTCCTCAAAGCTTCTTCTTGCTACTTCTTCTAAGCTTCCTCTTCTTTTTTCTTCTTCAATTCTTCTTTCCTCTTCTACATGACTTCCTCCTTCTTCTTTTCCTACTCTTACTTTTGTTTATTCTCCTCCTCCTACTTGTGTTCCTTTTCTTGTTACTTTTTCCTTACTTCTTCCCATTCCTTCCTTTTCTTCTCTACTTCAGTTGTTCCTTGGTATGTGGATCAAATTTGAATTTCATGCTCCTCTCCTCTTTTGGATCATGTCTCAACTTCCTCTTTGGCCCAACATCAACCTGAGCAATCACTTCCAGTTGGGTCCCTTCTTGATCAATATCTAGTACATGAGTTGTATGAGAAGGGCCTACCTCATCACTTGGTCCCACTGCTCTTTTCTCTTGTATTTCATGATTAATTATATTTGTTATTATGTGGCTTTTATGGTTGTTCTATCATTGTTATTATTTTGGTTATATCTGGTAATAAGCATGGTTTCATGACAAAATATAGTTATGGCTCTTATCATGTTTTTATTGGTAAATGAATGCTTATTGAACACATGACCTAAGTTATTGTAGCTATTAAGAGAGGGAATAAGACATTCTTGGTGATTCTCATATAAGTATCAGACCCTTATGTTCAGATATGCATTCATGACCTGTAGATTTCATGTTGATGATATCTTTGATGAAATGATTGTCATGGTTGGGCCTAGTTAGGTCAAGTCCTTGATCAAGTTTTGTATTAATGAATTTTTCCTTGTGTCATTCATTATTTTGGAAAGTCTTAGCAAGTCCTAGGCAGAGTTCAGGAGACTAGCCTTGAAAAAGTGGCTCAAATTATGGGGTCGCATGCCCAAAATAGGGAAATATAGACTGTGGTTGCTAGGAGGCAAGGTTATCCATGTGACTGGAGGGTTACTGCCACTAACTTTCCTTGTTATGCAAGTGACTAGGAGTCCAGATCGCTAAAAAGGCAAGTTAGCTCAGGGTCGAGGCACCTGGAGTGGTTGTTTAGCTCATGGGGATCTTGTAGCTCCTAAGGAAGGTCAATAAAGTTTTAGTTTGTTGACTCCACTTCCTTAACTATACTTCATAGGTTGAGTCATGTCATAGTAACCCTCAACTCATGTTTACCCCACCAGGCTAGTAAAAGCGGGTAAATGTGGGAGGGGTGGTTATAGATTGGTATCAAAGCATGGATTAAAAACTTGGATTGGATGGGCAAGATGCATTTTATTATGCATGCAATGTCATGGTTAAGGTTGTTGTGCATGAGATCATGGTATGAAGTTTTTGTCATCATGATGTTGTTGGTATGTTATGATGTTGATATGTTGGTTGAGATGAAGTAGGAGATGCAAATCATCGGAGCAAGGTTGTAGCACTAGACCTCAAGGTAAGAGCATATTATCATACAGGTTTGTATGTTGGGCATGCACGTAAATTTTCAACACTTGTTTAAAAATGGAAATAAAACCCAATTTTTATTGTGCAAAAATCACCCTAGAAACAAAAAGTGTTGATGTTGGAATACCATCTTAAAAAATCCAACATAAAAATAAAAATAAAAAACAAATTTAAATTATATAAGATAAAAATCTATATATATATATATATATAGAAGAAAATATTTGCCCATAATTATAATTTAAGAAAAAAATTGCAAAACATTAAAATTAAATTAAAAACATACAAAAGAATAACAACAACAAAAAAAAATTAAGAAAAAAGGCCACCCCCCGCCTGACCCAGGGCTTGTTGGGCCGTTGGGCTAGGCGGGGGAGGGTGGTGGTTGGTTGTAGGCACAGACCGATTCTCGTAATCATCCAGCCATGGCCCAGGGTCCATTGGGTAGCTGGGCTAGGCGGTGGGGTCCTGCCCGGGGCCGTGGTTGGCCGATTCCGAGGCCCAGGGCCACCCCCCTCCCCCGCATGGGGCCCTGGGCTGTGGCTGGTTGATTTCAAGGCCCAGAGCCCATTGGGCTGTTGGGCAGGACCACACCCCCACTAGACCCAATGAGACCTGGGTGGGGGCTGGCTGATTCACCCGGGGTGTGGCAGTTGGCTGCAACTGCCACCCACCCCCGCACCTGCCTCCACCCCGCCCGGTCCAGCGACCCAGGGATCGTTGGGCCACTGTGCAGGGCAAGGGGGAGTGGCCCAGCCCAACAGCCCAATAGACCCTGGGTTGTGGTAGGTTGATTCTCGGAATTGGCCTGCCATGGCCCAGGGCTCATTGGGCTGCTGGGCCGAGTGTGGACCACAAATTTTATTTTTATTATTTTATTATTTAATTTTAATGTTTTTTATTTAATTCTTAATTTTTTTAATCGATTTTTTTATTCTTTTATTCTTTATTTTTTAAAATGGGTGTATTTTTGTTTAAAGTAATTATAATTATTTTCTATTGATTTTATGTGTTTTTTAATATTTTGTTTTTTCAATTTATTTATTTTTAACGTTTTTTTTAATAAAATAATTTTTTTTAATGTTTTTATTATTAATATTATTATATCTATGTGTGTATATATATAGAGAGAGAGAGAAAGAGAGAGAGAGAGATTGTGTTTTTTATTTTAAATTTTAAGGATCTTTTTTTATTTTACTTAAATTTTTATGTGCAATTGCTTTTTGGAAGAAAAAAATGTTGATGCTTTTCAAAATCCACATGAAAAACACCAACATTTAAAAATATATATATATCCACACTTAATACATTAGAAAATTTAAAGTATCAAAAATAAGCCCTCTAAAGAAAGGGTTGAAGCTGCATCGACACTTTTCAAAATCAACATGAAAATCACTAACATTTAAAAAATTGTTCATGCTTGATACATAAGAAAGTTTAAAGTGTCAAAAATGTGTTCCATAAAAAAAAAAATGTGTATTCTGAATCAGTACTTTTCAAAATCGGATGATTCTTTGCCACCTCAAAAAAACAGGTACTATGTATAATTCTTGTTTCAAAGTTTACATTGTTTTGAGTGTAAGTGGGTGATAGTTGTAGTATTATGATTAATCATTGTGAGTTGATTATGACATGGCTATTAGTCATTGTAAAAGTTGATTTCAAATTAATAGACATGATGTCTTGATCTTTGGGACATGTCACTGACATGTGTGAGCAGTGGCAGGGCAACATGCTTGGTATTAGCATGACAAGGTAATAGTTGATTTGTTTATATAACTAACATTTGGGTGAATGTGATAGCACATAATAAGACTCAACTATAGCAATGAAAAAGGTAAAAGAAAGGAATGGGTGAGAATTCCTCTGGCTATGTTTGGAAACCACAATTCTAAACGAACGAGTGCTTCACATGCATACAGAAAGTTTTTTTAACCTTGATTTTGTCTGACACTACGTGGATATGTGTTATATTCCTGAACATGTATTTGACAAATAAAACAATTGGTTTCCAGTTATGGTTGGATTCATCAAGGAATTGGGCTCCCTTGAGAGATGATGTATGTACATGTTTAGTTACAGGTCAGCGTTTTGGGTACAACAAGGTAAGGTAACTGGTATATTGTCACTTTTAATTATGCACTGACAATGTGTATTTATGGTAGTATGATGCAATGGATTGCATGGCAAAGAGACTACCATGAAATCTTGAATAAGGCTCAAGTTGAGCTTTCCCATGGAAGCTTTGGGAACCCATGGGCTCATAGTGTTTGTTTCTAGTTTTTTGCTTTCGATGTTTTGTGATTTGTTTGCACTTGATTTGCATCTTTTATTGTGTCTAGTGCATCGCCATGCCGCTTTGGTTGTGGTGTCATATTGCTATTATTTTTCCATGGCTTTCTTCTTGTTTATTTCTTGTTCTTTCCTTTTATGTTTTAAGGGTCTTGGGATTTGGTTGGGGAATAAGGATGATTATTGGAGCTCGGGGAGAGTTGAATGAAACCCAACAGGTAATGCAAAACCCGGATGGAGCCGGTGCATGAGTATATGGCCGCTAAAGGAGGGAATATGACAATTAGTTGGATTGGTTGGGTACCTTGGGATAAATGGATGGTGGCAAGATAGTCTTGAGAAAGGTAATAGGAAAGGTGAATTAAATGGATCTGAGGCATCATATGCCCTGGATATGTTGAGAACCATTGTTCTCAATGTTATGCATGTTGTGCATGGATAAAGGGAGTTCTCTTAACCTTGACTTCATGATATCTGGTAATTATGTTGTGATTATGATTATGATGATGTCTATATATGTATATATGTGTGTACTTATGGCATTGTTTGACAAGGTCGTCATTGATCATGATTGTTTTATGCTAATGATTATATAAATATGTGTGTGTGTGTGTGCAATTGTCTGGAAGGGTCATCAAAGATCATTCTTGTGGAGGAATGATTACTTATGCAAGTAAATTACATGAAGTTTGAGGTGGTTTAGTCTCAGGATACCCTTTTTGTTGTTAAGGGTTGAGGCAATTTAGTCTCAAGATACCCTTGTTGCTATTGAGGGTAGAGACAGTTTAGCCTTGGGATACCCTTGTTGTTGATGTTGAGGGTTGATGCAGTTTAGTCTCCAAATTCCCTTGTTGCTTAAAGAGAAGAGAAGGAACTGAGTGCTTTTCAGGTTTGGCAAACCAAACCAGTGTGTATACATGGTTAAAGAGAAGAGAAGGCAATGGGTGCTTTCCTGGTTTGGAAATTGATTCAGTGTGTGTATGGAAAGAACAAAGGTAGAAGCAAAGAACCATCGGAAAGATAAGTATAATTATTTTATTTTAGTTTTAATTATGCATGTGATTTATGACTCTGATTTATGATGGTTACATGTGATATATGATTTGATTTATGATGGTTAAGTTTTGAGCTAACCGGATGTGATATTAGTTTGACTTGCTGTGATAGGAAGTAAACAAAATTTCAAGTGTACCTTATTGATGGGCCATCGATGATGTATGATTTGAATTGTTTTAATTTATTTTGACTCTAATGGGAATTATGTGCTTGGTACAGGAAAGCATGGAAATTCCCAGGTTTGGGTGGTTGGAAATGCTTAGTTTGGGTGGTTGAAAATAACTACAAGAATTAGCAGCAACGACAAAAGGAATTGGAATAGGCAACAATATGCAGGTAATTTAGGAGCAGGGCCATTGTAGGACATTGGTACCCAATAGTGTCCACTGATTTCCATGAGAATTCCATGACCGGTATGATGGTTTTGAGGTAGGGATATGCCTCGGTTTTTGCGTTGGAAATACTAAGAGGGGGGGTGAATCAGTATTTCTTTTTCAATTATTATTTTACCAGTTAAAACATTTATATTCAAAACACAATATGAACAACAAGTATCAATGCTTTTATTAATATAATCTTTGCAATAAAATAGACACAATATATAAATGGTTGCAATCAGTTTCCAAGCACCAACTTGGACTTTTGTGAGGCTCCAACCTCTAGAGCTCCAACTCTGTTTCGCCAAGGCAAAAATCTTGGACTTAGGAGCAGCAACTCCGAAGGACTTCAATCCTTCCAATTCCTGAGATTCTGGTCCCAAGGACACCAATCCTTCCTACTTCTGAGGTACCAATCCCAAGGACTCCAATCCTTTTTACTTCTGAGGCATCAACCCCAAGGACTCCAATCCTTCTTACTTCTGAGGCAGTAACCCCAAGGGTTCCGACCCAATCTTGTCAAGGCATGTTTGATAGTAATGTTCTACTCTTAGAACTCTTCTTTACTGAGTTCTATCTGTTTACAGCTTCACTGTAGTCTCCATGCTATAGCATCAATGACAACCAATCTTCTTATGGAGGAGTCTTTACAACTCTTCATACTGTCCACACAGAGTCTACAATAGCCTTCATGACCTCTGATAATGTCTCCACACAGCTTTAGTGAGTCTACTATTAGTTTCACTAAACTCTACATAAGAACCAACTTTCTGTTCAATAATTTATTCTTACTGTCACAGTAAATGCTTCAGCATGACTGCTTCTCTATTGACTACTTCTCCCTTCAAACAATGTCAGATAAAACTTTATTTATTACATCCCATAATTGTTCTACAGACTGCATTGTGTACCTGATTAATTCTTTCACAGGGTAACATGATTAGCAAAGAAGCTCACCCTTCGAATGCCTCCTGTCCTGTTGGTCCTTCGGCCCTTTTCTGTTTCGATGGACCCTACAGCTGCCTCTATTTCTTCCAGCTTTTTCAACAATGCTTCCGCTTTCCTTGTTCTCTATTTTTGTATCTTCCTGATGCCTCTGACCGTTGGTTTCCTCTTTCCGCTGGCTCTTTGGCTTCCTCCTTGGTTGTTGTAGTTTCCTCTGCCTATTCGGATTAGCTAATGGTTCACAGATAGTCAATACAGAAGAGAAGGACAAATTACAAAGGAAATGATGTTTATTAAAACATATCAGAGAGAGGTCCCTTTTTTCCTTTAATAACGTTCATATACAGGGATTTACTGTTGACGGAGAGACTGTACCAATCATGAGGCCCCACCTAACACGTCACCATCGCAATCGCAATCACCGTCATTTAGGCCTGCTAAACTATCAGAACTGTTATTTATGCATTTTGGCATTCAAACCCCGCGCAATACAATTATTTGAAATACACAGGAATATATGGAAAAACCAACCGAAACGCTTAAGGGCGGACTTCAAAATCACTACACCCGCATCTATAACTACATCAGGTCCGTTGTGCAATAGCAATTGGTAGTCGCGGCTTCCAGAGGTATTTTATAAGTCGAGCTCGTGACATCGCCGATGGTCGATGGCCGATTCTCCTGCAGATGCGATATAGCATTGAGCCAAACTGTAATGTTGCATCAGGTCCGCAACATATATCACAATCGGTGCTTTCAGGGGTGACACCCCTTTGTATATTGCGATATGCGAGTTCTGATGGGCGAATGCGATATAATATTAAACCATTGCATAATGTTGCAACAGGTCCGCAACATATCGCAGTTATATGATATATATATATATATAGATATTGAAATTCGCATGTTTTAATGTGGCAAGGCTTAAGGCCCGAATATATGAAATACACTTAAAAGCATGCTTCGAAGCACTTATCAGACTTCACCTGATTATACACCCGGACAGATATAGCGTCGGGTCCGCATATGTATATTGTTGTCGAGGGTTGCGGGTAGTGGCTCATAGTAGAACCTGCCGATTATAATATCATCGATATATATATATATATATATACTCTGCCTCTATACTCCGATATATATATCTTTTCCGCCTCTGATAGTGTATATCGATATACATGTAAACTCTACCTCCGATAGTGTATATTGATATACATGTATTATACACTTCTCCGCCTCTTTTAACTCTTCCGCTCTTCTTTATGCTCTGCTCCTTTAACTCTTCCGCATATATATGTATTCCTCTCTTCTTTGGCTCTTTGGCATGTATTACTCCCGATATGACTCCTTGGCATATATTACTCCTGATATGGCTCCTCCTAAGCTCTGATAGCCTTATTTTTCTCCTTCGATGTCTTCTTCTTTGGCATATATATATGACATATATATATGGCTCCTCTTGTAGCTCTGATAGCTCTATTTTGCTCCTCTGATAGCTCTACTTTGCTCCTCCAATAGTTAACTCCTCTCGGTTCTTCTTGGGCATGTATTACATGCAATGCTCCTCCGATGTGGCTCCTCTTGCTCCAATGTCTTCCTTTGGCTTTGTAATGTCTTTCAATGACCTCCTCTGATACCTTCATACCTTGATGGCTTCTGCCTTTTCCGATATGCCTCTCTTGCTCTGATATTCTACAATACTCTTAAGCATAAGCGATAGCTTTGATATGCCTCCTTTGTTAACTCCTCCGTTAACATACTCTTGCTCATGGCTTGGCTATCCTGATGGCCTTGCTCCTGTTTCTTCATGGATCTGCTCTGCTTCCCCTTGGCTTCATATCATCATCTAGTATCTAGAATATTGCCATATTGACATCAATGACAACCTATATCAACATTTTGGACCTTTCGATGTGAGGAAACCTTACCAAGGGATGGATCACCTGGGATAGGGGATGTCGGGGAACTTGGAATGTGAGTGACTACATGGAAGGGGGTGACCAAGTTTCCTGAGGGGTTGTGTAGCAGAGAAGGGAAGGTCAGGGGAAGGATTTGTTTTAGTCATTAGCATTTCCAGATGGAATAATATGCACATTGGGAGTGTGCCCTGGAACAATAATTCGATAATCGTTCATTGAAGGAGCAAGTAGCACAAGTATCGTAGCATTGTATGTTGGATGCGGGTTTGACTTTAGCAGTGGATTCTGGACTTCCTAGGAAGGAGATGAATCCTGGTACTACTTTTGAGGGTGGAGATGTGAGCCTTTGGATTCCCTTGTTGGAGATGTAGGCATCATATCCTTTTATTTTCTTTTTAAAGTAAATGTCCATATGTATATGTGTATGTTATTGTGAATATTGTATTGATATGTGGTTACAGAGATCCATTACGATATGATTATTTGTTGGTTGAAGAAAATGTGCATGTGTATATATGTGGTTGTTATTGTAAATACCGTAATGAGTTGTGTTATAAATCTCCAGTGAACGGTATGATTGTCATGTTTTCAACAGTGGTCATTGTAAATACTGCGATGAGCTAGGTTATAAAGATCCATAGGCAGTATGTTTTGGTTTTTAGCGGTCTTGTTGGTTATAGGTGTCATTGAACACCGAGGATGGTGTTCCCCTATGGGGAAGGGGTATGTAACAACCCCAGGTTAAAAAGTTCATCTAATAAAGGCAAAATAAGACCAAGGTCATGGGACACTTATTCCAAGTTGAATGTTGGGAAAAACATCCCAGTGGACATCGCTTGTTGTTTATCATGGATAATGAAATTGGCAAAGGATTTGAAAAGGAAAAGTGGAAATTATTGGAATTTATTTATGAAAATAAGGAAAAATAGGAGAAAAGGGAGATGAAAGGTCACAGGTTGCACGTAAGGAGGAAATTGAGGGAAAATAGAGGGAAAATGAAGAAATTAGAGGCATCAATAATAAAAAAGCAACAAAGCATCAGTTTGGGGCCTTTTTCGAGTTTAGTTTTGGAATTGGCTTCAGAGAGGAGAAAACTACCAGAGGAGGAAGCAAGCAAAGGAAAACAAAGGAAGGACTAGAAAAGAAAAGGACAAGCAAGAAAGGATTGGATAAAGAAGCTTCAGTGGGAGGACTTGTAGGTATCGAGTTGTATGTATGATTTCCTTGCTAGTTTTGGCATGCATGTGTTTATTTAGTTCATTTGTTTTCATTGGCATCAATTTTTACTAGTCTGACAGTGGTTTCAACCTCGTCTTTCCAATTCTTGGATGGCCATGGTGTGATGGGATTCATTTTTGGTTGAGCTTTCATTAAGTGAATTTTGAGGTCTAAAATGGGCCTCCTAAGAAAAATGTACAACTAAAATAAACTTGATAAGAACCAATAGGATTCAAGATGATGATGTCAACCATGGGGGATGATTCACCATTTTTGGAGTAAAAAGGTAAAAAGATTAAAAATAATAAAAAATAATACTTTTTTTAACTCATATTTTCAACTTATCTCCTCGGGTTTTACTCAAATTTCGAGCAGGAGTACTCTTTGGATGCAAAATTTAATTCCTCACCCAAGGAGTACCCATCTTGCATACTTTCGATGGATCTTTCTACACGAAAAATGAGAAATACATGAAAAACATGATTGCAATCACGTTTTTTATGTATTTACCATTTTTTGTGTAGCAGTGTCCATTGAAAGTATGCAACATGGGCACTCCTTGGATGAGGAATCAAATTCTTCATCAAACAAGTGTTTCTGCTCAAAATTTGAGTAAACCCATACTAAGATAAGTTGAAAATACGAGTTAAATAAAATTATTTTTTATTTTTCCCTCTAAAATTTGATGATGTAATCTAATATTATTTAATTATTTCCACTATTATTTTATAATTTCTTTGGGAGGTCCATTTTAGACTTCAAAACTCCACTAATGGGATTTCCGAAAGGTTTTGGATCCAGGTGAGGTGGTCTCAGGAAAATCCCAAGGCTTGGGGGTGGAGATGGTTTTCTTCGAGAAGCCCTCAATAGGTGGGTGGACATAGGAAAATTCCTCGAGGGATGGTGAAGTAATTCTGAGGCATCCAAGCTTGGTTTGGTTTGTCATCTCGAGACTGGTTTAGCTGAGATCACGATAGTGTGAGGTTGTAGGTGGTTTAACCTCTGCATTCCCTTGGTTGTTTATGTATTGGTTTATCCGAGATCCCACATTCATGCTTGGAGTATGGTACGGGGCTGATTGGTTGAAATAAATATTTGGTTTAGCCCAATCTATGGTCAGGTGGTATGTGCAAGTCCCTGACTTGGTTGGCTTTTGCATATTTTAACAAGATCTCTTTCCTCTTGTATTTCATGAGTAATTAAAATTTTTATTATGTGGCTTTGATGGTTATTCTATCATTGTTATTGTTTTCGGTTTCATGATAGAATCTAGTTATGGTTCTTATCATGTTTTGATTGGTAAATGAATGGTTATTGAATTCATGACCTAATAGATGTTATTGCAGCTATTAAGAGAGGGCATTAGACCTTCTTGGTGATTCTTAGATAATTATCAAAACATTATTTTTAGATATGCATTCATGACCTGTAGATTTCATGTTCACCATATGTTTGACGAAATTATTGTTATGGTTGGGCCTGGTTAGATCAATTCCTTGATCAAGTTTTGTATTAATGGCTTTGTCCTTGTGTCATTCATTATTCTAGAAAGTCTTATCAATTTCTGGGGAGAGGTCTGGAGACTAGCCCTGAAAAAGTGGCTCAGATTCTGGGGTCGCATGCTCAAAACTGGGAAGTTTATACTACAGTCGCTAAGAGGTAGAGTTATCCATACAACTAGAGGGTTACACTGGGAGTCCATATCACTAAAAAGGAAATTTAGATCAGGGTCCAGGCACTTGGAGTGGTTGTTTAGTTCCTGGGGGTCTTGTAGCTCTTGAGGAAGGTCAGTAAAGTTTCGGTTTGTCGATTCCACTTCCTTAACTATACTTACGAGGTTGAGTCATGTCATAGTATCCCTCAGCTCATGTTTACCTCGGTACACCAGTGAAAGTGGGTAAATGTGGGATGAGTGGTTACGAATATCCTACATGACTACTTTATCGGTCACATACTTCAGCATAAGATGTGGAGGTGTATAAGATATGAAGACTTTGATATATGTGCCTTGAGAATAAGAAAACCAGTATGTAACTCCGGTAACTTCTTTGGCCTTGTCAATCATGCATGGTGCCTCAAGCTCAAAGATCTTGTGATAAATCACGATAATAAAGTGGTCGACTATTTTTTCATATACCCCTCTATAATTGACTTCTGGAAGTAGCTTACAATGGATGTTGACAAAGGGTTGTTGTATGGTCCATTTCCACTCTAGACCTAGAAACTCATTTTGGGAACATATCCCATCAAGCAAGTATGTTATCATATAGTACTCAGGCTACTTGCTTTGTTCAACCCTTTTTGTCTTTGACACATTTATTTGCAGTTTTTGCACTAATATATCTAACTAATTAAAGATATTTACTTCTAAAACAACTAGGTTGAGCATATAAATCCATCCTTCTTCAAAGAACTTAGTACTCTTGCAACCATACAATCTACAACACATAGCCATGAGGTATTGACAAAATTTCCTTAGTGACTTTTATCTGTAGATTCCCTGTGGCTTCTGGTGAAATTTTCATGGTTCTTGCCACCATGTCTTAAGGACATCCTTTATACATAAATGAGACCAAGTTACATAGAACCTTCAATTCAATTATTCCTCCAGAATCTACAGCTTGTAGTAAGAGTGAAGATCATGGCGCTGATATGTAGTGAGCTCTTGCCCACTTGCACTACTAAGAACCATATTCTTGGAGTCTAGATATTGCAGTATTTGTCTTATCACTTCTACAAATGGTAAATCTGCATATTTTCTAGAAACCATGTGGAACCTGGATCTTTTGATATTGATGTATACTTCTTTGCCTTCCAAGTCTTTTGGGACCTATTTCTCAATAAAAGTTGTTTTTATGATTTTCCATGTTACAGTGGTGGACTTGTCCACGTCACCTTCAGCACTGCTTCTAGTAGCCTTCCTTATTGGTCCTTGATGTGTGACTCGAGGCATCGTGTCAGTGGAAGATGACAAACTATTAAGCTTTGGGTTTTCAATACCTGGAAGTGGAAATTCACTCATGGAAAAACAAAACCATTTCCACAAAATCACCTATTCTATCAAGTTTAACAATGTAAAAGACAGTCAATAAGAGGGAATATTATGCTAATTCTAAGCATAAGCATGCAATCTTGAGGCAAGGTGACTTTACTGGCCACTAGAAGTGTGCTTTTCGCAATGGAAAGGAAGAGAGAATTAGATTATTTGCATGTCATATCAACAAGAGATGAAGGTTAGAGTCATAGGTCTCGGAGTTGCACAATGTGCAATTGCATGAAGAGAGTCTTCTCCTTTGCGCAGGTCACATTAGCAGTGATTAGAGGGATGCATGCTACTAACTAGAAGTGTGCAATGCATAGTTGAAAACAAGGTTTAGCACAGTATCCAAGCACAATGAGTAAGGAAATCAGGACTTCTAACTAGGAGAGCACAATGTGAAATTGAAGAGAGGCAAATCCTTTGATGTGCACATGTCACATTAGCAGTGAGAAAGATGTGAGGACTTGCTGCTTGGAAGAGAGAAATGCATTGGTGAAGGGATGGAGGCAAAGATCGTCTTGAAAATTGACTAAGTGTTATAAAATAACAAGCAAATAGTATCATGAGAATGAGAATACTAGCATGCATGTATTCATATATTCAACTGCAATTATGACTGGAATGTGAAAATTCATGGAATGCAAAGAGACACTAAAAATGACACATGCAAAAGTGAAGCGACACATGTAAGATCTAAAATTATCAAAAAAGACACTTGCAATGGAAAAAACAAGCAAAGACGACACATGCAAAAGCATAAGTGACACATGTGAAAGTAAAAGCAAACAAAAGCAACAATTGAGAAACTTACCCAGAAAGTGGCACACTTGCAACCAGGAAGGCACTATGTGCTCAAAGAATACACAAAGATCCAAAGAAAATGATGAATTTGAGAATGAGCTCTAGGCTAGACTCCTTATATAGGGAGAGCACACATGCAATTGGGCTTATGGTTTGCGAGTGCACTCAACACATGTCGGGAAACTAGGAGACAAAAATGAGTTAACTGATACTTCTGATAGTGCTGACTTAGGAAAGTGCATTTTCATTGTCAATAACCATCGCACATTGTCTATTCACAAGGATTGTGCAATCACTATCTCTAGGAACTGTGCAATCATTTTCCCTAGGAACTGCGTAATTCCTATTAGCAAGAAGTGTGTTTTCTTGTATTTCAAGAGTATGCATTGATTGTCTACAAGGATTGTACTTTTCCTAGTGGAAAAAAGTGTGATCCATTGTCTCCAAGAAGTGCATAATCACTACTTGAAAGAGGTGCACTTATGAAGCCATCAAGAGTTAGGCATGTGAAAGCAAGTAGTTGTGACACTTAGGATTTCTAAAAGAAGACTTGAACACTTTGAAAAGTATGACCAAGGATGACCTCAATGACTTAGAATGAAAATTCACGTGACATTAATGGGCTCCAAAATTTAGATATAAGCAAACTTTTAGAGGGGGTTGTAGCAGCTACAACACCACCTATTTCAAATTTTCAACTTACTTTTGATATATATATTAATTTTAAGTGAAATATTTGCATGAGATTCCCATAGCTAGTAGGGACCTCCCTCCACCATTTTCCAATGTTTTTCTTAAAGGTGGGATTCCTTATCCAAAAAGCCTCAAGTCGAAGGGGTTTCTAGGATTTCCTTTTCAATCTATGATCAAACCCATGGGCCAATGATCAAATTCGTAGCTTAGCATGATAGAGGTATTTACTACAATTCCTATAAGGTTCAATGATTCTCATATTAAGAATCAATCTAATCTAAAGGCGATTTGAGCTTCTTTACCTCTCCATTTTTTATATTATGGATTCCATTGGTGGTTTCTTTCTCAACTAGTTTTAAGGAATCTATTACCTGCTTAAAGTGAACTAAATTTTAATTAAGCCCTTATGTCCCCACTTTCTTTTCATTCAAATATTTTATTGTATTCAAATCTCCTCCCAATATTCAATATGAATCCTAAACTAACCTATATATATTCTGCAAACTTTGAACAAACTTAATTATTTGTTAAATAAACAAAATTGATGTACCCATAGGAATGCGAGCTTCTGGAATTTAGTCATAAGATTTTTTTGGGTGGCCATGAAGTCTAATAAGGTGGTTTCTGTAGGATTCCACAAGATGGCTAAACTTCCCTAGGCTCCACCTGCATCCATTGTGATAAATTAACAACCTTCCTAGACTACATTTGCAATTATGTAAATTTTCTCACCACCACACATTATTTCCTATAACATTACTATTGTTGGAGTTTCATGAATGATTTTATTCTTGAGAAGCATGTGCCTCATTTTCCCTTTCATAACTCTAGGATTCCATGAGGAAATTTTCATTGATATTGTTAGAGCCTAGATCGACCTCAGGCTGAAGGGAGGCAATCCTAGGATAACCACAAACCACGCCTAACATGGTAGCTAACCCTACCAAGTTGGGAGAGGGCTCTCTCCTTGTCAATCTCAGTTGAGATGACTAAATCAAATATGGATTTTAGGCTAGGTATAGTAGCTCTAAGGTTTTTGGTTGATTTTGATGGTTTGTTGCTGGATCAAATGGAGCAGGCAGCTTGGGTCCATGAAATCAAATCAGGAATGTAGGGTGTTCTGTAGGGCGATGTAGATAGGTGTTTTACCACTTAAAATAGAATGAGATGGTAGGTCTAAGACTGTTGACGAGCTGAGGAGGGCATGTAGAGATCATGAGTCCTCTTCAAACAGCTGAAAACATCAAAAACTAAATGTATTCCCAAGGCAGAGCACTGTTACCAATGTATTCTACCTATCTATCTTGATTTCATTTAGTTAAGAAGAATGAAATAGATTTTGGCACATATACACATGAGAAAAACTAATGAAAGAAGGAGAAACAATGCAAAAACACATTACCACAAGAATCCCACAAAAATAGTTGCAAATCCTGGTTTATTTCCTTGCCAAACTGCTGTAGAGATGTACAATGTAGCTCAAAGCATCCACAAGAGTCCAACCCTTGCTAATGACTGAAAAAATACATAATATAGACATAAAACCACCTATGCTAGCCATCAGGGGTCGAATCCATGAGAAGAGGGGTGGTTTCAACCATTTCTAAACTAGGAACAGGAATATAGGCAGTGGAACAACTTGCCTCTATAACCATGGAAACTGATTCATTTACCCCTCAACCACCTCAAAATGATGAATCTACCCTCTAAGGTCATTTTGAAATTACATTTACATAGCATAACATCATTTACAATCATAAATTCATCCAAGATGAAAGAAAAAGTCAACTTGTAGAAAAACTAGGCGAAATTTTGATTTTTGAGCAAAACTGGCAAAATTTATCCTATGCGCAGCGCCGCTTCAAACCCAGTTTTGGAGGCCTTCCCCTTGACCAAAGTGATCCCAAGATAGCTATTTGGAAATGTATTCCTATCTAGTTTCTGGAACATCTTGAATTTTTGCATTTGGCGGTCATTTTCCCCCTCAAAAGTGGAATCTTCCAAGACTGCTTCCTGTCTGTACAAAAAGAGGCAAAGAAGGCAATTTTTGATGGTTTTTTTACCTTTAGGTGACCAAGATTTGCTCCAAAATTGCTGAAACTTTCAGGGATTGATGTTCTCATCATGCTGAATCTGAATATGCAAGTCATTCTTCCAAAAAGTGTCTCCATCAATAACGCAGTGCCACCTATGCCAAATTCCTGTGTTGCAAAAATTATCATATGCACAGCGCCACTGTCCTATGCGCAGCGCCGCTTCAGACCCAGTTTTGGAGGCCTTTCTAGTGTCCAAATTGGACGTGTGATAGTTTTTTGGAAAGCTTACTGAGTCTACTTTCCCAAAAATCTTGAATTTTCCAATTTGGAGTTCATTTTCCTTGTCAAAAGTCCAATCTCCCAAGACTGGTCAAAATGTGCAAAATGAGGCTGCCAAAATGTAGAGTGTTGTTGCAGTCAACTTTTAAAGGTCTTACTCAACTCCAAATTAAGCTCATGATAGCGCATTGGAAAGATATTTGTGTCTAGTTATCATTTGACTCATCAAACAAGTCATTTGGCCAACCAGGCTAGGAGAAATCTTGAGTTTCCCAAGGTCACTCTAGAGGTGCAGCAACCCTCCTGAGGAAACTGTATTTTGAAATTTCTCTAAAACCATGACACCTGTGTAAAAAGTGAAGAAGTTTTTTATTCCTTGGCCTATTATGGACAAAAACCTCTCTCACTTTTTCCAAATTCATTTTTTCTTGCTCAGAAACAAAAACCCTAGGAGAGGGAAATGAGCCTTACCTTAGCACAACTGAATCACAAACAAGGTGTAAAATGACCCATTGGAAGATGAAATAATGATGACAACTTTTTTAATGATGGTACACTCATTTCGAATGGTGACATGGACTGACACTTGGAAAATTATGGAAGGAGTGAAAACAAATCCTAGACCTAATACCTAGTGACCAAATTTTACTTGAAGACTCACTGAAATGACAAAATTTGACCTTGACACCCTAATACCACTTTATAAGAGCATATTTGATCACTGGTGGAAAGCTTTCAGAGACTGACACTAACATTGGCTCCATTAGGGATGGTAGCTCCTTGGAGGTTCCAAGAACACCGTAGACCAGTAGCCTTATCCATTGGGCAAGGAGTCAAAAAGTCAAGCTGAAATTACATGACTGAATACTAATGACTCAAAGACACAAACTGACTTGAAACTGACTTAATACTAAAACACAACTAACAAGCTGGAAAATATGCTCAAAATGGAGCTTAATCAATAAAACCTACTCTAACTGTTCCATTCATCACCTGATCAAGTGAAATGAAACAACCAATGCAACCATGTAAGTATTATGGTTGTTGTTTACATTGTCCACAAGTGCTTTCTTATGAACAACAAGAGAGAACTACTGAAAGGAAACTCCCATGAAAACTTGTAAACAGACCCGTTGAATAATATGGATTCCCTATCTAACTCTAAGAATACTGCATAAGGATCTTGAAATTCATGTGCATTAGGGCTTAGCTCATCCAATGGATTACTTTTCTTCTCCTCGTACCATGAATGCAAACTTTCATCTGAGCTTTGTGAAGAGACTCCTGCTGATAATGACAAAGAAACCGACTGTCGAATCAAATTTGTATCAATACTTGTTTCAATCTCACAGGTAGCTAATGGAGAAGGATTTTGACTACAGACATCATCCAACACATCAGCTATTGGATCGTGAAAAACTTGAAAAGACTGTTGCAACCCATTTTCTATTGGGTCCAATGAGATTGCATGATTTGCGACAGGCTACCCATTTGAAGATATACTATGAAAATTTCCCTTCAAAAACTGAAATGATTCAAAATAGAATGGTACGGAATCATCTTGCATCATTTGATCATATGTTTCAACTTCCAAGTCTTCATCTATAACCTGACAATCAATGGCATTCGGGGGTTGCAAATCTAGATATGAGAAGTCTTGAACAAGGATTTCATTGCCCTCAAGATGGTCCAGATCAAAACTTATTGATGGTTGACTTATGATTGCACGAAAGTTGTCTCTGATGAACTGAAACGAAGCAAAACAAAAAGGCAAAGATCCCTCACTTACTTCAAAAGTTTCTACACTTTCCTCCTCACTTCCATAGCTGATATGCAACGGTTGATCACTATATTCGAGCTGTTGAAAGTGAACTTCCTCCTTCCACAAACCAGCTGCTGATTTGTCTGCAAGACTAGCTTCTGTTTGGAGAACATAATCATCATCATACTGATCAAACCTAGGGAAATCATCAATATAAAACACATCATCAAGCATACATGTCATATCAACAGATCTCTCTTCTCCAAGATGATCTATAAAACAATCATTATCAGATCTGTGACAACTGGGATAAGAAAGAAAATGTTTTGGATCAACCACTTGTTTTTCTTCAATCAGCGAGCCATGGTCTTGAACATCATACTCATTCCTTGTGGTGATATTTTGCATCATCTCTTCCACTGCACTTACCAAAATGTCGAGCTTTACCTCTAAAGATGTTGATTCCTCTAGATCTATGTTCTTCATCTCTTCTTCCTTCAACTTTTCCCTTCTGATCAATAAATTAGCCTCTACATCTACTACACTATTATGCATCTCTTCAAGTGTTGCAAGGTTCCTTTCTCTCAACTGAAACTCCATTTCCTAATCAAAAGCTTCCGAGTAGTGTAAGAAAGCGGATCTAGGAGGAGGACTTAGATTAGCAGGCATCGAAAAATAGACTTGGTTAAATCTAGCAGAAAACTATTGTATTGTCTCCCCTGCTTGTCTTTTCAGCTAGTTATACTCTTCTAGAATCAAGAAAGGGTTCTGTCTAACCACCCACTTGTTGAGGAAAACTTTGACGAACTACTGGAAATTTGAGATGCTTGCATCAGGGAGGGTTTTGAACCAACTCTTGACTTTGCCTTGCAAAGAAAGGGAAAAAATCCTAATATTGACATCCTCTTCATCAACTTCAAAAAGGTCAAGAAAAGACTCAAAATTTAGTACATGTCTCTCAGCAGTGATGTTGTCACAGTCACCATCAAATCTTGGTAGATATAGGTAATGATTTTTAGGGAAAGCATGGGATATAGGAGGTAAAATCAGAGGTTTGTATCTATCTGGAATTTTACAAGGTGTAGGAGTATGTACAAAAGGTGTAGAATTAGTCTTGGTCTCTTTAGGCTCGTCAATTTGAAGACGGTCATCATGAGATTCACAAGAATGGTCTTAATCAAGATTAAAGGCATGCGAATATTTAGTATTCACAAACTTCAAAAGGAAAGAATCAAATGTAGTTCTAGGATCTTCTTTCAAATAAAATATACTTTGTAGAGCCTTCTTGACATTCTTGGGAAAAGAGAAGAAATAATTTATAACAAAGAACATAATGTCTTGGATGAAATTCCAACTTGAATACCTAATCTTTCCATATTTTCCTTTCATGTTTCTGCTGGTCAGGTTCATCCTCCATTGGAGTCCTTGGATCTGATCTCGAAACTGATTTAGAGTCGCCAGGTGAATGATTTCAGCCTTCAGATGTCTGATTGTTCTCCACCATCAACAATCAAATCTAAACTTGATACCTTTTACTGAGGAACATAAAACTATGTTCCCCAATATGGTCGCCACTATGTTAGAGCCTAGATCGACCTTAAGCTGAAGGGAGGCAATCCTAGGATAACCACAAACCACGCTTAACCTGGTAGCTAGCCCTACCAGGTCGGGAGAGGGCTCTCTCCTTGTCAATCTCAGTTGAGATGACTAAATCAAATATGGATTTTAGGCTAGGTATAGTAGCTCTAGGGTTTTTGGTTGATTTTGATGGTTTGTTGCTGGATCAAATGGAGCAAGTAGCTTGGGTCTGGGAAATGAAGTCAGGAATGCAGGGTGTTCTATAGGGCGAGGTAGGTAGGTGTTTTAGCACTTGAAATTGGATGAGATGGTAGGTCTAATACTGGTGAGGAGCTGTGGAGGGCATGTAGAGATCATGAGTCCTCTTCAAATAGCTAAAAACATCAAAAACTAAATGTATTCCCAAGGCAAAGCAGTGTTACCAATGTATTCTACCTATTTATCTTGATTTCATTTAGTTAAGAAGAATGAAATAGATTTTGGCACATATACACATGAGAAAAAATAATGACAGAAGGAGAAATAATGCAAAAACACATTACCACAAGAATCCCACAAAAATAGCTGCAAATCCTGGTTTATTTCCTTACCAAACTGCTGTAGAGATGTACAATGTAGCTCAAAGCATCCAAAAGAGTCCAACCCTTGCTAATGACTGAAAAATACATAATATAGACATCAAACCACCTATGCTAGCCATCAGGGGTCGAATCCATGAGAAGAGGGGTGGTTTCAACCATTTCTAAACTAGGAACAGGAATATAGGCAGTGGAACAGCTTGCCTCTATAACCATGGAAACTGATTCATTTACCCCTCAACCACCTCAAAATGATGAATCTACCCTCTAAGGTCATTTTGCAATTACATTTACATAGCATAACATCATTTACAATCATAAATTCATCCAAGATGAAAGAAAAAGTCAACTTGTAGAAAAACTAGGCGAAATTTTGATTTTTGAGCAAAACTGGCAAAATTTATCCTATGCACAGCGCCACTATTCCTATGCGCAGCGCCGCTTTAGACCCAGTTTTGGAGGCCTTCCCCTTGACCAAATTGAGCCCAAGATAGCTCGTTGGAAAGGTCTTCCTATCTAGTTTCTGTAACATCTTTAATTTTTTCATTTGGAGGTCATTTTCCCCCTCAAAAGTGGAATCTCCCAAGACTGCTTCCTGTGTGTCCAAAAAGAGGCAGAGAGGGCATTTTTTGATGGTTTTTTGACCTTTAGGTGACCAATATTTGCTCCAAAATTGCTGAAACTTTCAAGGATTGATGTTCTCATAATTCTGAATCTGAATATGCAAGCCATTCTTTCAAAAAGTGTCTCCATCAAAAGCGCAGTGCCAGTGATGCTGCGCACCTATGCCAAATTCCTGTGTTGCAAAAATTATCCTATGCGCAGCGCCACTGTCCGATGCGCAGGGCCACTTCAGACACAGTTTTGGAGGCCTTCCCGGTGTCTAAATTGGGCATGTGATAGCTCGTTGGAAAGCGTATCAAGTATACTTTCCATAACATCTTGAATTTTCCAATTTAGAGTTCATTTTCCCTGTCAAAAGTCCAATCTCCAAAGACTTGTCAAAATGTGCAGAATGAGGCTGCTAAAATACAGAGTGTTGTTGCAGTCAACTTTTTAAGGTCTTCCTAAACTCCAAATTGAGCTAATGATAGTTCACTAGAAAGCTATTTGTGTCTAGTTATCATTTGACTCATCAAACAAGTCATTTGGCCAACCAGGCTAGGAGAAATCTTGAGTTTCCCAAGGTCACTCCAGAGGTGCAGCAACCCTCCTGAGGCAACTATATTTTGACATTTCTCTAAAACCATGACACCCGCGTAAAAAGTGAAGAAGGTTTTTCTTACTTGGCCTATTATGGACAAAAACCTCTATCACTTTTTCCAAATTCATTTTGTCTTGCTCAGAAACAAAAACCCTAGGAGAGGGAAATGAGCCTTACCTGAGCACAACTGAAGCACAAACAAAGTGTAAAATGACCCATTGGAACATGAAATAATGATGACAACTCTTTTAATGATGGTACACTCATTTCAAATGGTGACATCGACCAACACTTGGAAAATTATGGAAGGAGTGAAAACAAATCGCATATTTGATCACTGGTGGAAGGCTTTCAAAGACTGACACTAACAGATATCACCAAAAGTACTCCCATTTCATGAATCAATTTCTTGTTTCTCTTTCTTTCCCTTTTCTTTTCATCCTTAAAAGACTTTGTATTTTTTTATTGTAGGTTTCTTTCACCCCTAATGAAGAAGGGGTTGGGTTCGAATTACCTTTATGGTTTTTATGTAGATTTTTTTTAGATTTGATATAAATGTTTGAAATAAGTTGCACTTCCTTGTCTGGGATTGATTGGAGGTCATGGTCATCTAGTTCCATCTCCTATACCTCCTCAAATTCTATTGGTTCCTCCTATTCTTATATCATATCTACATCAATATTTGTATTCCTATTTTAGTTATACAAAAATCTTCTTTTGGATGGATCCCCCTACTTTTCACTTAGGCCCTAGCTCAAATTTCCCTACTTTCCCTGCATTTATTCTGAGTTATTAACCATATCTAGATATGAGTTTGAGAGTGATGAGTATCTCTTATTTTTTCTTTTGTTTTCCATTGATTTTCTACCAACTTCCTTCCTATTTGTTCTTCTTATTTTTTTACTCACTTGAACACATCTCAATCCTTCTCTATTTATGGCTTCGAGTGTTGTTGATATGTATTCAATGGAAAAAAATTTAACAAGTGCCCATGCTCATGACATTTTCTATATCTAGATGGAGTGTACTTATAATCTATGTGATGGTTCTAAATATTATCTTGGTAGCTAAGACATATAGTTGTTGCTAGTGGCTAAGACACATTCATATATACACATATGTTGGCATATAATGTATACCTTCCTTGCTTCATGGCTTCTTAGCACATAACGAATGTTCGAAGGGCATTCTCTATCCCCTTTAATATATCTTGATCTAAGAATTCCCAAGGAAGAGAATACGATATGATCTAAATCATTGTTGTTCTAAATTCCTCTTTATCTGCGTTAAACCTTTATGTCTAAAATCTCGTGTATAACCCTATCGAGTTGACAAAGTATGGCCCATTTTGGAAAACCTTGTTCATGTCCTCAAGATTATTGAAAATTGAAATGAAAAATCCTTTATGCCATAAATTCAATTCCAAATCTCCTTTCAATTGTCAATTCTTTCAAATCCACCATATTATAGACCTCTCCATATACTCTTAGCCCCTATTTTTTCAATTGAGGCATTGTCTTGCATATACTGAATCCCAGCATGGCATTTTGGTAGGAGGGGGTCAATCCTTGTCTTTTATAGGGCATCATTCCAAACCCTAAAAATTATTCGTCTCAGAACCTAGAAACCTTATAATTTCTTCTGCTTTGCTCTTTTCCCTCAAACCTAGATTTATCAAACACCTAAATGGATCAAATTTCTTAATGTGTAATTTTTTCAAATTATTTAATATTAAAGAATTAATAGATGACATGGAATTCAATGATTAAAAAATAGACATAATAAATTTGATCGCTCTCCATAAATTGATGCTTAAGATGTATATTTTTAATATTTAGATTTACTATTTATACATTTATATATTTTTTCGTTATTGTCCTTTTTTGACCAATCACCTTATTTCCTACTAAAAGTTTATCATTCTTACATTTATATATGTCAAAAAAAATATGGTGGCACGTTACTTACACTACCAACCTTATTAACCTTTTAAGTTAGTAAAACTATGGTGAATTTGCAAGGCTAAGCAAAGAAAACAAATGCTAAAAAATTGTAAGTGATATCTTGCCCTCTTAAGGTGAGATAGACCATTTCAGTGGACATTAATCATAATCATCGTTGTTTTCATCATTGTTGTTGTCGTCGTTATCATCGTCATTGTGGTAGTCATTTTTATGGTCATCATAGTTGTCATCATTATTGTCAGAGCCATCGTCATCATTGTATCCATCATCATTGTTGTTGTAATTATCATTGTCGTCGTCGTCATTATTGCCATCATCATCATCATTGTCATCATTGTCATCATCATCATTGTCATCAACATCATTGTCATCGTCATTGTCATCTTCAATAATTTAATATTTTATTATAATAATTCTCCTCTCTTACAAGTTTGACCCAATCTCTTAATTTGTTTATTATATATTTTTAAATTTATTTATTTTTAGTAGTATTAACTATTCCTAACTATATAAAATTATATCAATATTAAAAATAAAGTAACAAAACATGGTTTTTTAAATTTCACAATTTATTTAAAATTTCTCTCTTATAAAGGAGAAATTTAATTAATATATATCAAATAAGAATTAATTAATGATGAAATGTATATAGTGGGAGTTGAACCAAGGTGGAGAGGATAACACGGAACTAAACTTAATCAACAAATATTTTATAGTTATTTATACATTTTTATATATTCAAAAATGTATTCAATTACAACAAAGATTAGGATGTCACTTGCAAGAATTAAATCTATGTGGGGAGGATAACAATCATTACTCCCAACCACCAAAAATCAACACAATACATTTACTAATACATTGTATTTGGATTTAATAATTAACTTATATTTTTCACTTAAAATTATATATCTATATATACAATTTTGGTTAATAATTTACATATATTGGTGATTAAGGAAATTCAATTATATATATATAGCTATATATATATATATATATATATATATTCAATTGAATTTCTTTAATCACAATATCTATTAGGGGGACACAATGGCAGGTGAGAGGACGCAATCGTTGCCTCCCAAAAGCTGGAAAAAAAAAACCCAAAGTTTGTCATTTCGAATAACTGTTTGGAACAATCTCGCAAGTATATTAAAGATCATGCCCTAATAAGCAAATTCTTGGGCATATGGGCTCAAGAGAAGGACATTATTCAATGGATCCAAGCCAAATGGTCTCCCCGAGGTCAGATCGAACTACAACTACGAGGCAAAGGTTTCTTTACGATGATTTTTGCAGATCTAGAAGATAAGAAGCGAGTTTTTCAAAATGGAACATACTTTATGAACAACTTCATACTCTTCATTCACTACTGGGAAGAATTCTACAATCCAGAAAAAGAACAGTTCCAAGTTGCCCCAGTATGGCTCCAATTGTTCTTGCTCCCAGAGGATTTTTGTGAACTTGATATCCTGGAAGGGATCAGGAATGCAATTAGCCAATTTTTTTAAAGTCTCAGAAATAACAAAAAGAATAAGGTATGTGGAATATGCTCACATCTGTGTCCATATGAATATATCAAAGCCCCTCTCGGAGTCTATATATCTGGTGTGTCATGATTCTATCTCAACCTAGCCATTGGATTATGAATATGTGTCATTCAAATGTCTTTGATGTCACGAACATGGTCACCTATTACATGACTACCCTTTTACTATCGCAGAAGAAGCCCAACATGCAACAAACCAAAAACATGAAGAAGGCTTTGAACATGTTGGCGGAAGGAGGAAATTCCCCCCATACCTCCACCTCTTCCTCCTCATGCTAGTCAAGGCCATCTGCCATAGGGATCGGGCCCTGTAACCCAATCACAAGAGAAACCCTCAACCGGGGGGAACGAAAAATTATTTTGTAATTCTGGAGAATCTAAAACCAATGGTAGAAGACTTTGAAAAACCAACTCAAGTGCCTTCACAAGAAATGGAGGTGGATAAGAAAATATCATCACATCCGGACAAAGCAACATCCAAGAGGAAATCATCGGAAACCCTAGAGTAGGATAGAAGACTAAAAGAAACCATTATTAAAATAAGCAAATTCTTGAAAAAAGAGGAAAAGAATAATAGATTGGGACCAAAGGAATGCAAAATGTTGGAATTATTTAGGATATGGATCAAATCAAATGTAAAGGATATCCCTTCAAATCATCTCACCCACTTTTGGAACCTATTCTGCTAATGGAGTGCTCGTATGGTGAAACAGAATAGGGACCCTAGATCTCTAGGCCCGAGTAAGGAAGGGGGGATCCTGGCCCTCACGTACCCAGACCAAAATGTTCCTAACAAAGGAAAAAAGGGAAGTAAAACGTCGAAGGAGGAAATTAGGTAAGTAGGTGAACTTCTTCTTAATTCAGGTTAGATGGGGCAATTAACAGATTATTTCCCTTGATCCCTACCTCTTTCCAAATGAAACCAGTCTCATGGAACATCTAAGGTTTAAAGCTCTGTTCATTTAAGGAAAAAATTAACAAATCTAATTCAGATATCGTACTTCTACAAGAGACAAAAATGACAGTGGTCAAAATCCAGGAGGTGAGAAAAATCTACTCAAAAAATAGTGAAGTGATGATGTTAGATGTGATTGGGGCATCAACGTGCATAGTGGTGCTCTAGAATCCCAACAAGGTAATCTTTAAATATTGTATAGGTACGTAACACACCCTATGTCTATGGCCCTCTGTTACACAGCATTTTGTCACACCTCCTGCACTTCCCTGTGACATACACCGAAGTGCCCGAAACATGACCATCATGAAGTGTACTCATTCAGATATGCACCTCAGATCCTCCCTAAAACACAAATTGGAAAATCCCTTGAGCTTCCCCTGAAGAAAATAGCTCTAAAACCCTAATTTCAGAATCGTCGCTCTTATGAGGCTTAAAACTGCGATGGTTGCATGTTGCATTATACTCGACCTGTGATGACATCGCTCTACTTTCTTGTATACCCGCGATGATCCCAAAAAGTAAATTTTCCCAAAGAGGATGAAAAGCTTCGTGATCTAGAAGCTTCTAGAGCAGTGAGCTGGAGGTTGTTCGGTATAGATGAGGTCAAGTTCTCCCAACTTGGCTTCTTGGTCTTATCCCTATGAGCTACCTCCTTGAGATGAGGGCCTACTCCTATCTTTAGAGAGATCCTAACTCCCTTTCCTTGCCTATATATTCATCCTCTCCCATTCCCAAATGGTTGGTCTATGTCTATTTGCACCCTTATGCTAAGATTGTGCCTATATGCTACTCATTTGTCTTGGAGAAGGAGTGCTTAGAGAGCTTAGCTTGGACTTCGACATTCATTCAAGGAGAGCCTATCAACATCAAGGCTTGGTTGTATGCTTCACCTTATTTTTTATTTATATAAAACTGTTGGTTCATTTTCCATTGATGTGTATGCTCATGTATCATCTATCTTAACATTCCTTAATCAGTTAAGTAGCTTACTTTTGAATATGTTATTTGTATTTGCATGCCTTATTGTGTCTTGATCTCTTGTGAAGGTGCATAAACGCTATGAACAGCAGGAATGAGCCCATGACGTAAGTGATTCAAGGTCTTCAACAAAGGAGATCGAGATAGCATCAAAATGTGGTAGGCCATCTCCTTCGTTTCTCTTTTCAATTGTAACTTAGGAAAGTGTCCAGTAGATTGTCACGTAGGTTGCCAGTCCCACTCATTGGACTAGAGGGATCGTCTTTGTCCGCAGAGAGGATTTACCTAGAAAACAAAATGGCGACTTCGTTGGGGAAGCTATGACCCTCTCCATCCATTTCTTCAATCAGATCCTATGACTAGTTGGACCAACCATCAATTTCTCAATTTGTATGCATCAGTCTAGGTTTACACCATCATTGATTACTGCCTTAGATTGCTAACTATAGATTGTTTCTTGGAATCTTTTTTGTTTTTTCCCATATTCCTTGCCAATTGTGATTTTATCTCTAACAGTCATGATGGCATCGCTTGTTTTTACCTCTATAGTGGCAATGGAAAAAAAATTCTTCATTGTTTGGTTGCACTGAAATCATCACTACTTTTGTTATACAAAGTAGTGATAATGACCACGACCATCACTAGTTTGGCTATGAAACGTAGCAATGATAACCCACTCATCATGGGTTTCGGTATATAAAGTAGCGATGATCCTTGAATGTGAGAATTTTTAAGGTTTCTTCCTTATAATCCAATGTGTCTTGGCCCCTAAGGTCTTTTCCTATCCTATATGCTTGGATTTGTCAGTTTTTGATTGATTGTCATGATTAATTTGCAAAATTTGCCTCATTGGCTTTGAAGTGTAATCTTATTTAGTTCTAGGGTTTCTAGTCAATTGGACATTACTCGCTGCTTGTTGGTGTCATTGAGATTTTTTTCTGTTGGTTGATTGAGTGTTGTTTTCTGTGGAAATCATTGGAAACATCGTTTTCCATTCGTTTTAGCTTGTATTTCGAAATTTACTTTTCGTGAAAATGCATTAGATTAGTTGCATTGAAAAAATATTTTTTGAGATTCATCATTGAAAATAAATCACGTTTTTCAGTGATTGAGAGCTAAAAATTATATTACATGCATCAAATCATTCAAAACGAAAAGAAAAGCATAATTCTTATAAATCTATCTTAGTAAAGTCAAAATCTTTTTGCTTTCGAAAAAGTTGCATTTAGGATAGTGAAAAGTGAAAATCTTTTTTACTTTTGGTTTTGCATTGGAAGATGAAAGTGAAAGTTAGTGGAAGGCATGTTGTTTGATGCTTTATAGATTGAAATTTCTTCCCTTGATTAGCATAGCTTTCATTGAAATGAACATTTTTCCTTTTCTCATATAGTTGCATCATAGGTGTTCAGGTGACATCGTTTTGAGCCTTAAAACCAAAACTTAATTGAAGATAAACATTAAAATTTACCTCAATTAACCTAAGGAGCATTTGGAACTTAACACAAATATCTAGAGGTCTAGGCTAGAGACGTGTTCCGACGTCTTTAAACATAGCAGTTGTCGTTAACTGCCTGCAGTGTATCCCGAGGGTGAAATCTCATCCCAATATGGAAGTATATAGAAGGTTCTCCAGTACTTTCGGGTATATCGAAGGCACTTTAGTATGATAAGTATATAGGGACACTCTCATCAAACGGTTCTGCATTATACAATGCTAACACGGACTTGTACTCCCCATACCGTCGAGTATATATTGGGAGACCCCACTAGGTTTCTATATTTTAGCCACAGGTAACCAAGTCAACCGCCTTGTAAATGTGATACACCAAACACAACATTCAGGGAGATTGGTCGTCGTACATTAAGTCCTTGGTTTCAGCTAAGGTGTATATTGCGGTTCATGGATACTTGGTAAACCCTTTTGCCTAGATTACCCCTTTTTTATTTATTTTTGTTAAAGTTCTAAAATCAATTAATTGACCGCAGAACAACATCCTTCCTATGGAAATACTCCTTAGTAGATCTTAGGTTGATACCAATGGCAACATTTCCCAAGTCTACCAACCAAGGAAATCCCCCTGATGGGAATCCTAGTCCTTTTCCTTCTTTTGGAAATGTTGGTGCTCCTTATATGGCAACGTTGTCCCTTCCTGGATTGACCATTGGTCTGCCAGTTTGGTTGTTTTTGACCTCGGTGGTTCTGAGTGTCTAAAATACTTTTCAACCGAGTTCTCCTCCACCTGAACAACATCAACCTCATGTTGATCCTAAAGTTGACCCCTCGGCTTCTTCACCTCGTTCTTCCTTTTCGCTTGGTGAAAGTTTGGATTCTACTGACTAGGAAGATAAGAAGAAGAAGAAGAGGACGAAGAAGAAGAAGAAGAAGCAAAATAAGCAAGGGGCCAACCAAACGACTATTGTTACCCATGCAACTAATGAAGAAAAATCTTCCAACCAACCCTAGAAAGTAAAATTCCCTTCCATGTTTGACCACCTTCTTTTGAATTGTCTTGGTATTCCCAAGGTCTTAGAAGTGTGATCTACAGGTTCACATCGACCTTTGTCATCAGCTTCTAGAAATCATGCTAGTGATAAACCTTCAACTAGTAACAGTAAAGCCTATGGGAAAAAGGGAAAAGTGAAATTTCCTTGTAAGTTGTGTGAAGGTAATCATCCCATTCACCTTTGTCCTCTTATGGATGAAGCTTCCAAAGTGCTGGAAAATCTTACAGCGTCTCAACCTCATATTTTGACTGGGTATCAAAAGTTTTCCCCTGATCCTTCACTAGTTGATCCATTGATTGATCAAAATTCATCTTTGGTCAACCCTACTCTCTCTAAAAGTGAGTCTCATGAGTCTATTCTCGACCAATCATTGGTTGAGAAAATGGTAGACCTGACTCCACCTTCAGTTAACCGTACATTTCCGATAGAAAGTGAACCTCGTACTGCTAAGGTTCTTCTAGTTTCTTCAGTTTTGAATGAACTAGAGGTAAATCCTCTCATTCTCAAGGCGCATGAGAGTAGTTCTCATGTTCCCATAGAGCAAGAGGGCAGTTCTCACATTCCTACGACACCCCCTCCAAGTATTTTGGTCACTTCTTTTGATTGGAGTCGACTGGGAGGCTATCACCTTCCGTCTTATGTGCCTTTCGATATTACAGTACAAGCTTACCATATGGTCGTACCTATCACAGTCATAGATGAGGGTGCATCTGTAAGTATTCTGTCCTCAACTTCTTGGAAAGCTTTAGCTTATCCTCGGCTTGTCCCTGTCACCCAGAATCTGTTAGCTTTTAACAGAGGAACTAGTCAACCATTAGGGATCCTTCCTAAGTTACATATTACTTTTGGAGGAAAGATTGTCTATATAGACATGATGGATGTCCAATGCCCTTTAGATTTTAATCTAATCCTTGGTTGTGACTATGTTTATGTCATGGAAGCTCTTGTTTCTTCCCTCTTTCAAGTGATGTGATTCCCACATAAAGGAAGCATTGTGATCATTGATTAGCTTACATTCATTGGTCCTCAATCAACTGACAATAAACCATCATCCCTAAATGGTTCTTATATGCAAGAAGTATCACCCTCGCCACAGGTTAATTACGTGGACAACTATTCCATGCCCACATCTACTGATGATCTAGTAGGTGGTGTAGTACGCCATGTACTGGGGGCATTGGAACCTGATTTTTCCATTGGATTCCTCGACATGTATCCCTTCCTGAGTGTTGTTCTCCCATATTGTGAGAACCTCTTGGAAGCCATGGCCTCTTTTGGTCTATGATCAAGGGATATGGAGCAAGGTTCCTTGTCTTATGTCAAGCTCATTAAAAAATGAAACAAGGACCATGAGGATAGTTCTTTTACTATGTCAACCTCGTTAAAAAATGAAATAGGTGTCATGAGCATGGTTCTTTTCCTATGTCAAGCTCATTAAAAAATGAAACAAATCCCCTTCCAATTCGAGTCTTTGATTAGATCTTGTAAAATCACAGTCGAGTCTTTCACTTGATACCTTCATTCCATCCACCTGTTAGTAACCAGCATTCTACTTTGGTGAATGAAATGAAGCTTGGGGGGCATGTACCTCAAATTGAGTCATTATGTTGGGAGCATGCAAACTTATCTCAAGCATAGTTTATCTTTGTTTCAAGCTTGTGTAAAAATGAAACCAAACCCAAGCATAGTTTGTTTTTGTTTCAAGCTTGTGAAAAAATGAAACCATCTTCAAGTATACTCAAGCATAGTTTCCCATGTTTCAAGCTTGTGTAAAAATGAAACCATTCCCACTTTACATCTTGTGATTGCCATTTTTATCAGCCGATTTTTGCCAGATGAGCCTTGGTTTTTTCATTCCATCGTCACCATCTCTTTGGCTGATCATATACTTTCACTTGGTTGTTTTACCTTTGCCTGGGGAACATCTGTGATGAGTGGTCTTATTAGCCAGCCTCTTGACCTTTACATGTTTTGAGCAGTTCCATCATCACCGGAACCAGTTGTTATCCTTTTATACCACTCGTTCCTCCAGGTGGAGTCATATTTAAGCTCTTTTATGACTCTCGAAACATGAAAATATCATCGAGTACTTTTCTTTTCAAACTTGTTAAATTAAATGAATTTACATTGTCTCAGTATACGTTTACCCCTTTTTCGGGTTGGGATTAACTATTTACAAAAAAGGTACACCTTGGTCGACATGGTCAAGAGGTTCTCTTGAATATTGTTTTCTACCTTTTCGGGTTCGAGAGACAAATTATGAAAAGGGACCTGATGGAGTTTTATTTTTCGTCTCTTTTTCAAACTCTCTAAATATGAAAATACACCGAGTTACTCTTCCGTCGAACTCGTAAAAATTAAACAACAAAAGACTTGTCACCATGATGAGACTGATTTTCTCCTTCCTAGGACTCGTAAAACTTACTAGGATGGATTCATTCAAAGAATGAAATTATACGACAAGCATATGGTATCCTCTTCAAGCTTGTGTAAAAATAAAGAGGTACTCACTAGAAATAGTAGGGAAAAGTGAAAGTGAAAAATCTCTTATATAGGCAGCATGTCGCTCTTGAACATGACACGCATTTGCATCTCGTGTCAGGTTTGGGATATCCTCGCTTAGTCACTTGTATTTCTGAGTTTGGGTGATCGATTTTGGCTCTCATCTAACTATTCCACTTCGTCATTATGACCCTTTGTCTTATGTTGAGTCTAATGTTGCCACACTCTGGAGTCATGTCGCCAATATGTTCAAGAGAAGTCCTATCTGCAGTTTACTACTTATACATTTTCTGACCTTTTCCTACAGTCTTGGATCCTATTCATTTCATTCAACTTTATTCCTTGTTTCGTGTCGATGATGGGGGACTCATCATGGCCCTCCTTCGACGAGTCACTTCCTGTCGACTTCAGCTCATTATCCAGGAAGATGACTTAGAAACTCCCTTTCAGTACCTTAGAGCTTGCATGCCTTAATGGCAAGTTCTTCACATCCAACGATAGGTTTTCATCATTGGCCTTCGATCGGGTGATTCCATGAGTGTTCGACTTCAGCTTCATTATCACATTCACAAATTGTATTGTCATACCTTGAGAGCCATTATCATTACTGGTGGTTTCTCTCGTGCATGTTAACAGTCCATATCATTGGCCGGTAATCAGGTGGTTTTCTAGAATGTTTGAATTCAACGCATTCATTCAAATGTTAGAATTCGTACTTTGATCGGGTTGGGATGGAGCGCAAGACCCTGAGTCTTGTCTGATATGACTCAAGCTGCGTGGAGTTATGTATTATTCATGATTGTACACATGTTTCTACTATACAAATGGTTGTGACCATACCGTGGGACTTTACATTTATGATGATCCTTCTATATTGGATGGCTGCGTCCATACCTTGGATCTTAGATTTACAAATGATCCTTCTCATTTGGATGGTTGCGCCCATGCCATGGATCCTTTCATATAGTCCTTATCATCCGGATGGCTACGTCCATACCGTGGATTCATGTTTTGATATCAGATATGTATATGTATATGTGTCCTTGATTTGTAGGTCTCCTAACAGTGTTTGTCCTCATCCTTGCAAAAGCTTATAAATCATCTTAGCCATCACTCCCCATTCTGCCTTCATGCTTTAGGGGGCATCTGTTACATAGTATTTTGTCACACCTCCTTCACTTCCCTATGACATTACCTGAAGTGCCGAAACATGACCATCATGTAATGTACTCATTCAGATATGCACCTCAGATCCTCCCTAAAACACTAATTGGAAAATTCCTTGAGCTTCCCCTGAAGGAAATAGCTCTAACACCCTACTTTGAGAATCATCTCTCTTATGAGACTAAAAACCGCAATGGTTTCCTGTTGCATTATACTCAGCTCGTGATGGCATCACTCTATTTGCTTGTATACCTGTGATGATCCCAAAAAGACAATTTTCCCGAAGAGGATGAGAAGCTTCGTGATCTAGAAGCTTCTAGAGTGGCGAGTTGGAGGTTTGTTGTGGGGAAAAGTATCCGATGCGGATGACCCTATCCCTACTCTAAAGGTGACAGTCTTTAGCAACAACTGAAAGTAAAGCTTTGATGTTTTCCTTTATGAAAGTACAGAGAGGGGGAAGAAATGATCAACCAACCTGGTATCCTTCGCTTAGTCGATTTCGATCCTCTCTCTTTGTCTCTTGTTCCCAGCTCCTTGCTCTCTTCGCCGGTCCAGCTATACACCAGCCCTGCACAAAACGAGAGAGGAAACTACAAGATACAAGTACTCATAACTGATACATGGATTAGAGTGAATCAAATATACATGTAAATACAATACATCAATGCAATACAAGTATATAGGAGAACATGCAAAACTTTATTGATAGAAGTAACAGGGTTCTGAGAAGGTTACAACCAATGATGGCTCCAATCCAGCAGCACCTCCCCAGCAGCAAGAACTCTCCTCTTCACCTCTAGTAAAACAATCACCCAATAGCTCTAACTGTAATCCAACAGCACCTCCTTGCTTTACACAAAATTCCAGCCTCCTTAGACCTCATAGAAGAGCTCTATATATAGGAGAGAAGAAGAGAGGATGAGTCAGCTTGAGGCTGGCATAGAGCTGACTAGTGTCCTCTCCCTCTTCAGTTAATCTTCAGTTCTTGAGTCCACTTGGAGATCCTTGCTTACACATGGTGATCAAGTACCTCTTACTCATCACAGGGCGAATCTCATGAACCAAGTGTCAGTTTGGAAGCTTCCTGGGCAGTTGACACCTTGCAGGATGACTGTGCCACTTGGCCAATCTCGCCCAGCGCAGGTAGCCTTCATTACTTTTGACTTCCAGCGCAGGTACAGAGTGGGACAGTTGCATTACAGCGCAGAAGCTCAGTTAAGCAGCTGACATGATCCAAAATAAGCCTGTTTTGAAGTGCTTTCAGGTGGAGAACTGATTGGAAGTGCTGTTGTTTGATGACCTTGTTCTTTTTAGGGGTAAGAACAACATGTTTAGGGACTGAGGATCCCTGTATTTATTGACATTCCATGCTCCATGATGCGAGGCACAAAAATGTCTATAACAGTTGCCCCCTAAAGTATGAGGCCGTTTATCGGGTGAAATGCTTTATCTAGAGGATCCGAAGTTCGTTCCAGTGCTGAGGAGAGTGCCCTGTAATACAATACAATACAATACATTATTTTTCATTCATCATTATTCTCATAATCTAGCTGAGGCGGGCATTCCCATGCTCAGCTTTTTATAAATACATTTTGGTACATATGACAGACAATCGTCTGAAGATAGACTGATAATTTTCTGCTGAAATTATCATCCTTTGAGTAGGATGATCATCTGCTGCAATGATGTACATGGCAAATGCTTTTATATTTCCTGAATATATATCGCAGCCCGGATGGATGAAACTAGATCCGGGGTCTTCAAACTCGTTCGATCTTCACTCTAAGTACAAGTCGATCCATGTGAGAATTGCGCTGAAGTCGAACATGGAAAGACATCGCTTGATTACTGGTCAATAATGTAAACCGTTAACAAGCGCGAGAGGAATCACCAATAATGACAATGACCCTCAAGGTACTGCAGTACAATTCACGTGGCGTGAATAAAGGACTTGGCGTCGAACGCCACGCAAAATCTTCTGGTCGAAGGTCATTGATGTATACCTGTCGCCGGAAGTGAGAAACTTGCCATTGAGGCATGCAAGCTTCAAAGTACTGATGGGGGTGTTCCTAGATCAACTTCTTGGATAATGAGCTGAAGTCGACAAGAAGCGATCCGTCAAAGGAGGGCCTTAATGAATCCCACATCAATGACACGGAACGGAGCTAATGACTTTAGTGGAGGTGAAAACAAATTGTGACATATGATTCAGGGTGGCGATCATGAACGGATGAAGGATAATGTATGGCAGTGGATGGGACACGGTTGACACTTTCAGAATGACCCCTCTTGAACATATAACGACACTGATGCGATGGATCGGTAGCATTACCCCAAACATGGATGGTGTGGCGAGGACCATGGTGATAGGACCGGTGAATGAAACAACCCAACCCGATGTGATACGGAGGAAAAGTGTCATGTTCAAGAGTGACTTGCTACCATTAAACTTTGAATGTTATCCCAATTTTTCCCCAGTCATTTCTGACCAGTACCTCTTTATTTTTGTCAAGCTTGAGGAGGATAACATATGCTTGTTCTATAACCTGCCCTTCGGGCAAGCCCATCGCTATGATTTAACGAGCCTAGCGATAGGGAAACTCGTTCTCGTCTAAAGACAAGTTTGTCGCTATTTAATCATTTTAACGAGTCTAACGACAAGGAAAACTCGGTCCTTTTCATTTTTAGAGAGTCTGAAAAGGTACAGAAAGTCAACTCCATAATTCCTTTTTCGTCATCTAATCCCTTAAGTCCGAAAAAGTATAAAACAATACAGAAGGGATGGCTATTCGGTACTTTTACGAGCCGAACAAGACAAGCGCTCGATCTTTTTGTGCAATAATCCCTCAGGTCCAAAAAGATTAAAATCTAGAGGAGGGATAGCTTTCGGTCGTTTAACGAGCTAGAAGGCCAAAAACTCGGCAAACTTTTCATATTTCACGAGTCAGTGAAAAGAGCTCAAAGAAGACTCGTCTTTCGAGGAACGAGTGATAAACAGGGATAGCAACTGATTCCAGGTACAAATTGGAATTTTCCAATCACGGTAGTGTCACAAGGATGGCTAGGTGAAATCACTCTTCGCAGCTGTTCCTCAAAATAGGTAAACACACATATGGGGGTGAACGATCGGCCAAATGAAATGGAGGTGATGGATGAAAACACGACCAAGGCTTTTAAGGCTTATAAATTTGCGATCGCAATGGCTATTTACCGAGATAGGTTCATTTTTTAATGAGCTTGAACTTTGGCGGAAAAACTCTGCTCACACTTTTCTATTTTTTAACGAGCATAAATTCCGTGGTAAAACTGCTCGATTCATGGTCAAATTTGATTTTTTACTTTTACTAGCTTTTCTCTTTTCAAATGTAGTACTCCACATTCAATTGCTGCAACAAACTTTGTTAGAAATGGACAATATTTGCATGAAAAGGAGATTATAACCCTAATTTTAACTTTAAACTGTGTAAAAAGTCATAAAAAGGTGTTTTTACCTCTCATTTACCATTTCATTTGCATTTTGCTTGTTGGAGCTCTGGAGGTGCCTCTTCTTCCTTGATTTTCACCAGCTGATTCCGGGAGATTCTGTGGACGATTTTCGGCGCCGTCTGGACCAGGTAGGAGCTAAACCTTAGCCCTTTACTTTCATGGTTTCCTTTTTCAGTTTCATGCACATTTTTCAGGGTTTCTGGACCCCAGGGGTTTCATTAGAGCGCCCTGGCATCAGCGCAGGTTTCCCTTTCGAAACTTGCGTTGTATTTCAGGTGGTCTTAAAGCAGACTGCCTCTCAGCGCAAGGGGAAGCTTCTCTGCCTGCGTTGGGCCTAGAAAGACTGATCCTGCATGTGTTTTTTGATGATTTTTTCGCCAGTTTTTCATCAAAATTAGGAACTTACTCCTTCTCTTGTTTGCTTGCAGGGAACTTTGAACAAAATGTCCCTTACATGGCGAGATCGAGAACATGAAGCAGAGGACATGGTTGCACTCCATGACCCGGTTACGGTGAGCGTGCTTCGGAACTGTGGCCTACTGAAGTTCTTCCGTATCTCTAGCATGAGAGCACAGATTTCTTTACTACAGTATATGCTTGATGCTTAGGATCCTGTTAACCAAGTATTCCAGATTAGGGGGAAGACCATCCCCTTGACCATAGAGGACATGTACTTCTTGACTGGGCTGTCAAGGCGGGGTGCCCCCGTTTCTTTGTCAGGTACGGCTCGAGGGACTACTTCCACCAGAGACTATATCCGTCAGTATTGCCGGGAAGGTTCACAGCCGAGCAAAGACGGCAAGATCAATATCCGTGACATCACTGACAGGTCTCTTAGGTCCATTCTGTTTACTATTGGTAGGATGGCTGGTAGCGCAGCTTTACATGTTGCCAACAGATCTTACATGCAGCACGCTTTGGAGTGTCTCCAACCGAAAGTGTTTAACTGGTGTGATGCAGTACTTGTTCAGATGAAAAGTCAATTGACCAAGGTAAAGGACGGGAGGCTCAAGAACTTTGGTTTTGGTTCTATCCTGACTGCCTTTGCCTTGGAGAAAATCCCATTGATGCAACCTCAGTACATCATACTTGACTTGCCTTCTCCGACCGAGCCACGCATGCAGAGGTGGGTTGACCATATGTCCCGGCATGCTGGTCAACCTCAAATTACTTTCACTGAGTCCTTCTTTAGGTGGTTCGAGCGTCAGGAGATGGCATTTTCTGAGTATCCATACGTGGGTATGGACTACCGAGGTGATCCGGACTTGGTGCTTCCGGATGGCGAGCAATGGGGCGCTATTGGTAAAAAACTTTGACCATATCACTGTTTATTGTTTTTTTTTTTTTTATTCATGATGTTGCTGTTCAAAACTGATCAAACTCTTGGGTGCATGCAGATGTTGGTCCTGTTCGTCCAGTAGCTCGTCCACGATCGCCAGTTGCTGCCCCAGCAGCAGAGCCTGCTAGGAGAGTTGTTATTCGCGACCTTGGTGATACTGAGATACTTGCAGCTGTGCAGGAGCAGGTTGAGAGCCTTACTCGTGGTCTTCCGGATGTACAGATTGACGAGTTACCTTTACAGTTGCAGCGGCACACTATTGGCGTGCCTAGACGATGGACTCGTCTCTTGCGCATGATCGCACAGACCGTGACGTACTTTCATGAGCACCACTAGGCTAGGGTGCCCCCTAGCATCTTTTTGAGTTCTCGGTCATATGACCGATTTTTGTTTTGATTACAGCACATTATGTACAAACTATAAACAGTTTTATATATTTTGATTTTCGGAGTTTATTTCAGTTTATTTGTGATCCACTTACATAGCACCGATGCATCTCTTTTTATATATGTTGTAAATGTCTATCTAATACATAGTTTGCTAATGAATCTGTTAATGTGTTCAAGTTTCTGGAAATATGTTGGTATTGAATTGAATCAAACTCTCTTTCCAAAATCTTAACTCTTAGAAACATACGATAAATAGCCGGATTGCGGACTGAATATATACCAGTGAGTTGTAGTATCACAAGTTGTGAGTCTAGCCTGACAATTAGTCGGCGTATACCATGAGCGATGGTATCAGAGAGGAGTTCAATCAACGCACTATACTCAGCGATATTGTTTGTTGATCGTCCAATACACGCACCTCTGAAACTCACTAACTTGCCGCTTGGATCAAAAATGGCCCAGGCAGCGGAGGACAAATTCTGCGTACTACGACTCGCTCCGTCGGCATATCCCACATATGTATCAGAATAATTCGACATCTGCAACAAACGAGAAGGGTGGATTACTACCGAAACAAACATTTTAGCGAAAACAAAATACAACAAAAGCACTCAGGTTACTATTTAGGCATAGTAACGCTTGAGGTACAACCCGTTACGGGGTTGCGCCAGTGGTATTCCGTCACAATCCATTAACTCGTAGGCTCCTTTTGCTAACACCCTTTTAACAATATAGGGACCCATCCATAAGGACTGAAATTTTCCTGCTCCTAATTTATCGGATTCTTGGTCGTAAAGCAAAACCAAGTCACCTTCAGAGAAGTTGCGCGGTTTGACATTCTTGTCAAACTGTGCTTTGACTCGTTTCTTATGAGCCTCGTTCGCCAAAGCGGCATCACGACGGTTTTCATCCAACTGGATCAATTCCAGGAAACGAGCCTCTTCTTCTGAGGTTCCGGGGAGGAGGTCAATTGCGAGTTTAAGAGACGAAATTTCGCACTGGATCGGTAAGACTGCCTCTAGGCCATACACCAATTGGAATGGTGTGAACCCAGTGGCGTTCTTTACCGAGGTTCGGTAAGCCCATAATGCTGAGTACAGGATTAGATGCCATCTTCTTTTGTGGACCCCTATCATCCTTTGCAACATTCGCTTCAGGACCTTGTTGATTGCCTCAACTTGTCCGTTGGCTTGTGGGTAATATGGGGTAGAGCTGTCGTGAGATAGCCCTAGTTTGGCAGCTAATTCAATCATCATGTGATTGCGAAAATGCGATCCATGATCTGTCACTATAGTTTGCGGAACGCCGAACCTGGCGACTACATGATTGAAAAAGAAAAGGGCAGCTGTTTCACCAGTGTTATCCAATGTAGGCATCGCCTCGGCCCATTTGGTAAAATAGTCAACAGCGACTATAATATACCCATGCCCCCCGGTCGAGGTGGGGTTACATTGCATGAAATCGATGCCCCACTTGGCGAAGGGCCCAACAGCAACTATTGGCTGTAAGGGTGCGGGCGGTCGTCTGGTTTTGCTATCAAAGATCTGACATGCATGGCAACTTCTGACAGCTATTATGCAATCTTTAAACATAGTTGGCCAGAAGTATCCTGCTCGTAAGATTCTTTGTGCTGTTGCATATCCAGATTGATGCCCCCCGCACGCGCCTGAGTGACAATCATTCAGGGCTTTTTCGGCCTCCTCCTGGGTAAGGCACCTCCTCAGAACCGTATCGACGCCACGACGGTAAAGTGTATCACCGACGATCATGTAGTCTTTTGATTGGTATCGTATACGTTTCCGTTCCGAGTGTGAGGTATTAGGCCTAAATTTCTGGGTTTGGAGATAAACAATGATATCTCCATACCACTCATCGCTTACTGATATCAGAAACAAATTTTCATCCACGATTGACTCTTCTGATGTTTCATCGTTGGACGACGATGGGAGATCGCACAATAATTCCGCGAAAACTAGAGCTTTCTTCGATTTGGATTTTACAAAATCTAAATCAAACTCTTGAAGGATGGCTATCCATTTTGAATATTTGCCCCCAAGCAACTGTCGCGACAGTATATATGTCATGGGATTGCAATCTGACAAAATGGTAGTTTTCCTAAAGAGGACATAATGTCGAAACCTTTGAATCGCTTGAACAGCAGCAAGCGCTAGTTTTTCAACATAGGAATATTTACTTTCTGTATCATTTAAGTTTTTACTTAAATAATATATAGGATGTTCAATTCCATCAACTTCTTGCACTAAGACCATCGCAATGGTCGTATCTGCTGCAGCTAAATACAGGTTAAAATCTCTTTGATAGTCCGGGGCGTACATTAATGATGCTCTTACTAGACAATCTTTCAGAGTGTCAAAGGAAGCTTGCGCAACCTGGTCCCAGACAAAAGGTACATCCTTTTTCAAAAGACGAGTATACCTTTGGCAAGTTCTGCGTAATTCGGAATGAACCTCCTCAGAAAGTTTGCTTTCCCTTGGAGTTTCTGAATCTGAAGCAAATTTGAAGGTGGAGGCAAATTAATGATTGCCTGAACCTTACAGGGGTCGAGACGAATCCCATCCTTAGAGACAACAAAACCAAGTAAACGACCAGAACCGACGCAAAACACACACTTGTGCGGATTGAGTCTTATCTTATAATGTCGGCAACGTAGAAATATTGCTCTCAAATGCCGCGGATGATCAGTCCGCTTTCGCGAATGAGCCGGAAGATCGTCGAGATAAGGTTGAACAATGTTCTTGATGTCATGGAAGGCATAATTCATTGCCCTCTGAAACGTCGCTCCTGCGTTCTTTAAACCAAAGGGTAATTTTCGATAAGCGAATGTGCCCCACGGACAGATGAATGCAGTCTTAGACTGGTCCTGTGGGCGGATATTTATTTGATTATACCCGAAAAATCCATCCATAAAGGAAAAGATTTCACATCCGGCGCATTCATCAATTATCTGGTCGATGAAGGGTGTAGGGTAGTTGTCCTTCGGACAAGCTTTATTCACATCCCTATAGTCGACGCACACTCTTATCGTCCCTTGTTTTTTCATAACAGGGACAATATTCGATACCCAATCGGTTAGAGGAACCGGGTAGATGAATCCAGCATGGAGGAGTTTTTCAACTTCCGCCTTAATGGCAGCGGCTTTCTTCGGATGTACCTGCCGAAGCCGTTGTCTTACTGGTTTGACATCAGGATACATTTTAATCTCATGTTCAACTATGCTCGAGTCAATGCCTGGCATTTCATCATATGACCATGCAAAGACATCTCTAAATTCGCGAAAGAGAGCACTATATATTTCCAGTTCTGAAGGGGAACAACTTTTGCCGACATGAATATTCTCAACAACATCAGATTTTGTCGAGATGTTTATGGCTATGGTCTCTTCAATATTGGATAGGTTTCTCTCTGAATCCACCGTATTTACAGTATTTGTTAGGAATTCAAACACTGAAGGGTGGTATAGGTCGTGATGAGTTTCTTCTTCACACTCTGGAAGAAGGGAACGATGGTGGTGATCATTCCATGGTGCCCCCTCAATCATCATTGATTGTAAGATTCCTTCGTCAGTCCCATGAACTTTTGACCATGGATCTAATGGGGTACCATATTCTTCGGACCTATCTACCCAAACGCTTGACGAGCATTCATTTGGGCTCGCCTCCCATGCCTGAAACATTGATTGCTACAATATTTCAATGGGGCTAGGAGGCAATACCACTTGATGATCCATGACGACTTTGTCTTCTGCGACCTTCGATGAAGATACCATGTTGCATGTTGCTAAAAATGGTATATCCACTATATGGGAAGGAGGTGGCAACGTGAAAGTTCCCATCATTGTGGGATCTTTTAGCAAGCCTACTCCGATATCTCTTATCGAATGGTCGCTCCCATGGATCAGGGGAATGCTTCCAGTAACTTGTGAACCATTAGGGAGGAAATTCTGTTGGTCGACGATCGTAATTCCCCCTTCAAATGGGAATGCGATCTTCCTAAAATATGTCGACACTACAGCTGCCATGGCATATATCCATGGTCTTCCCAGTAGGATGTTATAGTCAAGATTGCCATCAATGACTTTGACATCAATTTCCACTGTTTTTCCTCCTAGTTCAACCTTAAAGTTATTTAGGATACCGTACGGAGTGTACGATCTACCGTCAAATGCTTTCAATGTCGTCGAAGATCGCGACAAGGTTGGAGATCCAAGAGTTTTCCAGCAACTCATCGACATGATACATGTCGATGCGCCCTCATCAATAATCGTTCTATGAACAGTTTTGTTGAGTGCTTTCACTTGAATAAGGAAAGCCAATTGTGCTGGTAACTGAGGATCATATCCTTTGTGATCAAAGGATACAAGACTGGAATCTTTAGGATCCACTCCACCAATTGCAGATAACAATGCCTGTCTTTGGGATGGGCAATTTTGTAGTACCTCAAGAGTCGACATAGCAGATGGCGATTGGGCCAAATCCTCCACTATATTATAGTGTTGCGCCGCTCTGGCGCGAGGGTTGAATGTCGATTTGTGGACTACTCCCTTAGGCGGCTTTATTGTTAATTCATGCGTGAGGGGGGGTACAACTTCTGCCGAAGTCGTTGTCGAACTACTGGGTTGATCTTTCCCTTTGTCGTTCGACACCGGCGGATTCCCATAATCTTTATTCCTAGTCGAGATCAAAGCATCACTTTGCTTAGAAACCGACAGCATAAGCACTTGAGACGGGGAAGCATTTCCACTATCAACCATATTCTGACCTGGGGTGGGAAACGGATCAGTCAACACAGCTGAAGTTTGGGAACTTTTTAGGAACCTTTTTAACTCAGCTTTGAACGGACAGTTCTTTGTTGAATGATTTTCATCACATATTTGACATGGAGGAAATTGTTTCTTTTGCCCAGGAGGGTTTGAAGAAGTTTTCTGAGGGGATGATCCACCTTGTTTCTTCTTCTTCCCTTTGTTTTGTTTCTTCTTGCTTCCTGGTTGATTGGAGTTTTTGTCTTTATCCGTAGATACAGCATTTACCTCCGAAGCAAGAATCTCCTGATTTGCTTTTTGATTCGAAGTCTTACGGGCTTTCTTATTCGAATCCCTTTTCGACTTAGCGTTTGCAGTTCCAATCACGCCATCACCGGCATGAGAGTCACTATTCGATCCGGGAGGAGGAGGGATTGAAAATTCCGGTCTGGGGGCGTCAGGTATCTTATCATAGAGCGTGCCCGACTGAGTATACACTAAGTCCAAATATTGAGCACGAGCAATAACTTGCTCCTCTGTTACGACGCCTCCCTTGGCCACATCTTCTGTTATTGCCGGCAGAAGCGACTTTATAAACCACTCAGCCAATAGCTGATCTGGAACATAGGTCTTTACCATTCTGCGACGACGACGCCACTCATGTATATGATCAGATATATGTGTGGCTGTTGTCTGCTTGAAATTGGTCAAGATCTCTGTCCCAGTTTCGTACCTTATAGGTAACTGAAAGTGTGTTAAGAAAGTCGTGGCTAGGGAACTAAAATTGTCGAAAGAGGCTCTAGGTAATTCAATATACCATTTGGCCGCCGGACCAGTCAATGTCCTCTGGAAAAGACGAAGCCTTATCGAATCATCATTCAAGGTATTCGACGAACACCACAGATGGAATGTCATCACATGATTCGACGGGTCTTCGCCAGGATTTCCATTGAATTTAGGAATGTCCGAAGGAAGTTTGTGAGGAATCGCTGGCCACCAATGGGCATAGGCGATTGGATCGTTCGTCAATCGATGTAAATCTGGTAATTCTAAGGTTGCCACGAATGGCAACTGCTGATTCAGGTTTGGCGAGGCGTACCCAGGATATGATGGAATCGCCTGAGCAGTAGGTCTTTGCACACCAGCATAATGCAACTGATGTTGATATGACTGATATGGCTGGTGGGCTTGGCCACTGTAAAGTGGTTGGTTTAACCCGTTCTGAATATAGGGTTGCCCACTATTGGCAAAGATCTGTTGCTCAGATCCTTGGTACACCTGTTGAAACTGAGGTTGTTGGTATTGCACCATCCATGGTTGTGAAGCCATGTTTTGCTGTGCAACACTAACCGACGGGCCAAGATGCGGGGTTATGGTTCCCGCTTGTATCTGTGTCGTCCCGACAGTTGGCGATTGTGGTTGTGTTGCAGGGTCAATAGGCTGTTGCATTACAACTTGGGGTTGACATACAACAGGCATCGATTGAACTTGCGACACGGTTACAATTGCTGGCGTTGTCGGGATACTAGACACAGGTACACATTGTTGCATGGAATATACAACACTTGGTTGTTGGGGTAACATAGGTACCCAACCACTCGTCGTTACTTCAGTCAAACCTGAATGCGGTTGAAAACTGCCGTATGGGTATCCCCCCGAAAGGGGAAGTGAAAGGGCATATTGCCCCCCATACGGTAACAATCCGGAGCTCAAGGGTATAGATGGCCTTTGAGGACCGGATGGCCCAAAATGATTCCCAAAGGGATCAATTTGTCTAGTTTCAACATAAGAATTACCGGGTATTATACCGGAAGAACAAACTGGAACAGACCAAGTTGTCATAATAGTCCCTGGGTGGACTCCTTCTAGCTGATGAGAGCTAGTCGGGACGGATGGTATGCCGGCAAACATCGTTGGATTGGCAGCAGGAACTTCTGCTGTCGCTGTGTCGTTTGGCACAGTTCTAGATGTCGACGGTTGTTCAGACATTCTAAGTCTATCCAATAAACTTCCTAACGATTCTTCAGGAACTTCTGGTGGTGATAGACAAACTTCTGATGCAGAAGGAAAAAGAGGGGTACCTACTCCAAAATGAATTGGAGTATTTGCTTGCTGGTCCTCTACGATTTCCTCTATTGCAATCAGACCAGGAGGAAGAGGCAGACCGTCAGGTCCGTAAAAGATTTCTGGTGCCGAAGAAGGGGTTGCTTCGACAGCGACAGTCGTTTGAAAAACAAGACTCTGTGGACCGGTTTCAGATGGAACTGGTTCAGTTATGCAAGTACTTGTCTTCAGACTAGGATCAGTACCACTGTCCTTCTGTTGCTGTTGAACTTCTTCAATAGAGGCAGGGATTCCAGAAATATTGGGAGTGACCAGAATCTCAGATGTTGTTGGAACTTCCGTTCTAACTTTAAAAGGAGATTTTGACCTGGTCAAGCGAGTTCGCTTCGTCCGTACTACTCTTGGTTCCGGAGACAAAGGCGGTTGACTCGCAAGCCTCCCTGAACGACGGGGTTTTAATTGACTTTCCTCCACGGTTGCGGATTACTTGATCAACTAAAATACAAAAAAGGGGAATTATGTTTCCGTATTGAATGAATTTTATTAGACGCTTTTAGACACAACTTTGCTTTTTCATGTTTTAAGAGTCGAGAAAAAGCTAAAGATGACTCTAGTCGCCTTCGATGTATTAACGAGCCCGAAGTGACAAATGCTCGGTTGGACTTTTTCAGTTATAGAGTTTGAAAAAGGCCAAAAGAAACTGCTCTGGAGATCTAGGCAGAGGGTGTGCCAAACCTTTCGCGAAACCACAGAATACGTTTTACGATACGGGTGGTCGATCTTCGTGAATGCTGTGTTCACTGCATCGCGATCAGTAGGGCGGTCGACACAGCTTCCTAAGGATAAAGGATAAAAGCTTATAGGGGTCTCCCAATATACGCGACAGTACGCGGGAGCACAAGTCCGTATTAGTGCTATCGTCCCTCAGGAGGAATCACCCACCTTCGTAGAGATCGACAGTCACTACGTTTAACGACGCCGGAACACGTCTCTACCTAGACCTCTATTGTGAGCGTTATGTTACAATGCGTTTTTAGATTCATTCAATATATTTTAAGTTGATCTTGTTTATCAGTTTGTCTTTCAGGATCACCACGAGATGTATTGGTACAAATTCCTAAATGCAGCTAAAATGATAAGCAAGCTTTCACAATCTTTTTAGCTTTGAAAATCCTAACTACTGAGGGGAGAGAAAAACAATATCTTTCCACACAGAGCACCAAGCACAAACTAATGCACTTTCTCCTAGATCAGACACCCAAACTTATCAAAATGCAAATGCAAGATGCATGTATTTCTTTTCTTTTCCTTTAATGTTGATGTAGACAAAAGGAAAACTGTTGTATGATTTTCGAATTCAATTTGAAGCGTAAACAAACCAGTTTTTCTAAAATGAAAAGACGCTTTACAGGTACTTGTTTCAACACAAAAAAATATTTGAATTCAAACCATAAAGTGAAAAACAAACAAACTTAAACAGCCATGAACAGTAATAAAACTAGCTCATAAGATCACAAAGACACTTTTACAGTTCAAGATCTAAGAGGCCACAGCTATACTGGTTCGCTTTTCACAATGGGAAACTGTAACTGAAATAAGAAATACTGAAAGAAAATTCACAGTTTCATCACACAACTGAGGCGGAATAATGTCAAGGAGAAGTGGCTTACAGCAAGTACAATAACCAGCAAGCAATCAGCCAAAAACAAGTGCAAACAGGGCCAAGACACAAAGGGAAAGCTAAGCAAGACAATGGCTAACTGGACCAGCGCAGGTTCTAGTCTGCCAATTTCACTCTCAGCGCAGTTCCCGAAGGGAGTACCTGCGCTGTAATGCAGACTGCCTGTGTACAGCCTGCACTGACTCACGAGAGTTTCGTCTACAAAGAATTCCGGGTCATAAAAAGCTCAAAAATGCACTGTTTTTGATGAAATAAAAAGCTATAGGTCAAGTACAGGCTAAGGGATGATCAAGAGGATGAAGATCTATCACAAAGAGTAAAGAGTCTTTTGTAGATAGGCTCTTCAAATCTTGAATTTGCTCAGCAAATGAGTAAGAGTAGCAGTCCCTCTACTTCGCTTTTGATATAGTCAAAAGCTTTTCGATTTGGTACTCTTTTCTTCAAGAAATGAATAGCAAAATACTACAAACACCAACAAGATACTAGGATCCCCAGCGGAGTCGCCAGTTTGTTGTGGGGAAAAGTATCCGATGCGGATGACCCTATCCCTACTCTAAAGGTGACAGTCTTTAGCAACAACTGAAAGTAAAGCTTTGATGTTTTCCTTTATGAAAGTACAGAGAGGGGGAAGAAATGATCAACCAACCTGGTATCCTTCGCTTAGTCGATTTCGATCCTCTCTCTTTGTCTCTTGTTCCCAGCTCCTTGCTCTCTTCGCCGGTCCAGCTATACACCAGCCCTGCACAAAACGAGAGAGGAAACTACAAGATACAAGTACTCATAACTGATACATGGATTAGAGTGAATCAAATATACATGTAAATACAATACATCAATGCAATACAAGTATATAGGAGAACATGCAAAACTTTATTGATAGAAGTAACAGGGTTCTGAGAAGGTTACAACCAATGATGGCTCCAATCCAGCAGCACCTCCCCAGCAGCAAGAACTCTCCTCTTCACCTCTAGTAAAACAATCACCCAATAGCTCTAACTGTAATCCAACAGCACCTCCTTGCTTTACACAAAATTCCAGCCTCCTTAGACCTCATAGAAGAGCTCTATATATAGGAGAGAAGAAGAGAGGATGAGTCAGCTTGAGGCTGGCATAGAGCTGACTAGTGTCCTCTCCCTCTTCAGTTAATCTTCAGTTCTTGAGTCCACTTGGAGATCCTTGCTTACACATGGTGATCAAGTACCTCTTACTCATCACAGGGCGAATCTCATGAACCAAGTGTCAGTTTGGAAGCTTCCTGGGCAGTTGACACCTTGCAGGATGACTGTGCCACTTGGCCAATCTCGCCCAGCGCAGGTAGCCTTCATTACTTTTGACTTCCAGCGCAGGTACAGAGTGGGACAGTTGCATTACAGTGCAGAAGCTCAGTTAAGCAGCTGACATGATCCAAAATAAGCCTGTTTTGAAGTGCTTTCAGGTGGAGAACTGATTGGAAGTGCTGTTGTTTGATGACCTTGTTCTTTTTAGGGGTAAGAACAACATGTTTAGGGACTGAGGATCCCTGTATTTATTGACATTCCATGCTCCATGATGCGAGGCACAAAAATGTCTATAACAAGGTTGTTCAGCATACATGATGTCAAGTTCTCCCAACTTGGCTTCTTGTTCTTATCCCTATGAGCTACCTCCTTGAGATGAGGTCCTACTCCTATCTTTGGAGAGATCCTAACTCCCTTTCCCTACCTATATATTCATCCTCTCCCATTCCCAAATGGTTGGTCTATGTCTATTTGCACCCTTATGCTAAGAATGTGCCTATATGCTACTCATTTGGCTTGGAGGAGTGCTTGAAGAGCTTAGCTTGGACTTGGACATTCATTCAAGGAGAGCCTATCAACATCAAGGCTTGGTTGTATGCTTCCCCTTCTTTTCAATTAATATACAACTGTTGGTTCATTTTCCATTGATGTGTATGCTCATCTATCATCTATCTTAACATTTCTTGATTAGTTAAGTAGGTTGCTTTTGATTATTCTATTTGTATTTGCATGCCTTGTTGTGTCTTGATCTCTTGTGCAGGTGCATAAATGCTATGAACAGCAGGAATGAGCCCGTGACACAAGTGATTCAAGGTCTTCAACAAAGGAGATCGAGATATCATCAAAACGAGGTAGGCCATCTTCTTCGTTTCTCTTTTCAATTGTAACTTAGGAAAGTGTCCAGTAGATTTTCACGTAGGTTTCTAGTCCCGCTCATTATGCTAGAGGGATCACCTTTGTCCATAGAGAGGATTTACCTAGATAACACCCTTCCACCCCCCAAGCTAAATAAATTTCCCTCTGTTAGATCTCTAGCCTGAGGGCATGTTTTCCAAATTTTGCCTAGATCCTTAGGGGGGAATTCAATATGATTCAGAATTTAGATGAAAAATGAGGAGTCAGGCGCCTTAACCCATCCTCTGTGGCATTCAATGATATGATAGAGGAGATGCATTTGGCAGACGTGGACACAAAGAAGGGGTTGCACACTTTGAATAATAGAAGAGGTGGCCAACAACAGTTGGCGTGCCATTTGGATAGGTTTCTTATCTCTGAAGGTCTGCTCCTAAAAGATATATACATATAATCTTAAATAATGCCTTCCCCGGGCTCAAATAACTAGTTGATTGGTCTAAATATAGCCATTCATTCTTGTCCCAAAAATAGTCCCTTTAGATTTGAAGGCTTCTAGCTTTGCCATCCTAGTTTTTTGGAGAAATTAAAGGACATATGAGAAGCTTTGGAGATGCCAAAAGGGTCCTACATACAAACCTTCCATAGGAAGTGTAAGGCTGTCAAACTCAGAATCAAGAACTGGAATAGAGAAGAATTTGGGGACATATTTGAAGAAAAAAGAAAAAAATTGAGCCACAAATGGAGGCGATCCAAGAAAAAATCATATGTGATGGGAGAACCAAGGATTTTGCAGTTGAATAAGGTCACCTTTTGAACCAACTGGAAGAGCATCATCAATAAGAGGAAGCCTTATGGAGACATAAGTCTAGAGTTCCATGGCTACGTGGGGGAGAGCGAAACTTTAAATTCTCCCATTGATCCATGACTAGCCACCGCCAACACAACCACATTGCATCTCTCTCTTTCAGGGACAGAATCTCTTTGGAGAATCACCATGACATGGAGCGAGAATTGATCTCATTTTTCTCTTCCTTTTTGGTAGAGAAAGAGCATGACCGATCAGAGGACATTTCTCGTGTTACTCAATATATTCCCAAACTACTAATGGGAGATCAAAATGAGGCTCTAATGCGAAAAATAATGACTGAAGAAGTAGGGAATGTGATCAAGGAAATGCCTGCAAAAAATTCCCCAAGCCCAAATGGATTCACCTTAGAATTATTCAAATCATGTTTCCCTTTTATGGGATCATAAATGGTAGAATTGGAGGAAGAATCCCAGAGGCAAAGACAAGTTTGGTCAAGCTTAAATGCTACCTTCCTCACTCTCATTATGAAATCCAATGATGTAAATGCTCCTGATATCTTCTGACCTATTTTCTTATGCAATGTGATCTACAAAATCCTTTCATTAGTCCTCGTCCATCGCCTGAATCCAATTTTGCACCAAATCATTAGCTCAGAGAAATCAAGGTTTGTGGAGGGACGTCAAATCATGGATGGAATAGTCTCTGCCAATGAAGTCATACACTTTTCAAGATTCATAAGAAGAAGGGAATTTTGATTAAGCTGAACTTATCCAAATCCTATGATCGTCTAATATGGTGCTATCTCCTCTTGGTGCTAAATGTGTTTGCCTTTGTACATGACCAGATTCGCAGGATCCAATCCATGATCTCTACTCCATTATTTTCAATTTTGCTTAATAGTGCTCCATCAGCTACATTCTGATATTATCGGGGCTTATTGCAAGGGGACCCAATATCCCCATTTATGTTCATCATATCTATGGGACAATTGGGTTTCTTGATCAAAGCATCGAAGCAAGATAATGAGTTGATAGGGCTTCACCTCCCAGGGACAAACATCTCTATGACTCACTAGTAGTTTGTTGATGACAACCATTTGTATGGGGAGCCCATAGTCCAAGAGGCAATGACTATTGATGGGATCCTTGCATAATTCCAAGCAACCTCAGGTATGATCATTAACAAAGAAAAATGTCATCTCTTTTTTTTGCGTTCTCCTAGACATGTGCAAATCAATTTGGCACATTTACTGGGTTTCTCAGTTGATTATGTTCCCTGAAATAGTTGGGAGTTCCTTTACTTACTAGTCCCCTATGCATAGCATGTTGGAAGGAAATTTTTACTAAGCTCATGAAGAATTTTTCCAACTAGACATTCTGGGTGCATAATTTAGCAGGCCAAACTACTTTCCTCAAGGATTTCCTTCAAGCCATCCCAATCTATCAAATTTAGGTTCTTCTTGCCCCAAAACGCATTTATAGAGATTTGATTTCCATATTCATAAAATTATTGTGGCAAAAAGAAACCCTACAAAAGAAATGGTCACTTGTTGCCTCGAACAAACTTTTCCTTCCAAAAGATCATGGAGGTTTAGGGTTGCATGACCCATAGAACTTAAATGTGGTTATGGGTGCTAAACTCTAGTGGCACTAGATCCAAGGAGGCACAAAACCATGGAAACAAATATAGACTCAGAATTATAGCCAAGGAAGATCTCATAGCATTGTTGGCTTGATGGGGCCTGACCCAGGTTCTGAGTTAATTAGCCAAACAAATCCCTACCCTACTGGCCCTTTCGACATCAGGATGCGGTGCGCGGACTAAAGTCTTACCCGAAGCAGTATGGGGGGATGTTGGAACCAAGTTTTTGCTCCCTTGAGATGTCTGAGGTGTCGATTTAGTCCAACTGTGCCTCCCTTCGTGCAGGTCACTTCGCACAATGTTCTAACCTGAGAGACCTTCGCAATCTGTTATGATCATCTTTTGTGTAGCACTAACCAGGGTTGAGATGCTTTCGCGCTACTAAGGCAGCGATCTCCACTATCTCCTCAAGTTACACTGTGTATCTTACTTATCTTCTTACAAATGTTAGTTAACTTCACGTAAATAGATGCTTTATCTCACATTCACTTAATCTACATAGTTATGTATGTTTGCGCATCATATAAACAACAGAAATGCAATTTATACCCAATATATTCAATGCAGAAAACAAGAAATAATTACACATAATTGATACGAAAACTTCTCTTTATTAATGCTCCACTGGTTACAGACTCAACTTGCTCTATGCACTCAGCTGCCTGGGTTCACGCACTTAGCTGCAGACTACTAGGCCTTTGCGCACTCAGCTGCAGAGCCTTCTCCTACTCTACTACCCAAAGACTCTACTTTACACTTAGATCTTCTGCTATGCTTCTATTCCATGATCATTACTTGAATTTTATGTCTCAACTACTTAGAGCCTCGCTCTATTTATACAATCCCATGGTCCGCGAACCATGGGTAGATCACTAAAGCCGACATTACATTACAAAATTGAGGGTGGACAACCCTGTGACTCATTTACAACTCGCACTCTGCGTCCACAAAATGCGGAGTCTTTACATCGGATTTACAATTTTTAGCCAAAATCTGGGCTTTAAGCCCCAAAACTTTCCTTGGGGGATCCCACGCCCAACAGGCCCCCAACACAAACATTGTGACTCACCCTTGAGTCACTTTGTCGGTGCTGAGATCTTCGCGCGGAGACCTCCCAACTCTACCTGGACTATTGCAAGGTCAGCAGCGCACTTAGCGGCTACCTGCTACACTTCCTGGATGTGTTGTTCAAAGACCGCAATAGCTGAACTACTGCCCTGAATCTATTCTTGTGTACCTTGCATTTTCACGAGAGTTGCTTCAATAGAGGTTGTAATGACGAAGGCCTCATCAATCCATGGTTGTACGTGCACCTTCAAGACAGCTTCCTTGTGTCGAGTAGCATCCACCTGCTCCTTGAGCACTTTCGCCTGTTGCATCCACGTGAGCCTCTGTGTAAGGGCCACCGTCTGCATGGTCCCTTTTATTTTTTCATACTGTTGTTGTAGCTAGCGCACCTCTATTTCTAGGTGTTGTATATTCAGGTCCTCCTGCTGAGTGGTGAGGACCTCGAACAACTCTTCAAATATCTTGGTACAGTCCTTCACTGCACTTTTGATCTCTGTTACTCCTATTGTAATGGTGCTGACACGTTATTCCTTCACCTCTGGTGGAGTTGAAGTTTGCACCTTCAATTGCATCTCAGTTATCTGAAGGTTCAACTCCAGCTGAACCTTAGCCATCTCTTCCTTCGCCTCGCGCACCCCTGCTACTAGTTTCTGGATGCGCGCCTCCACTGGTTCCTCTACTTGGATGGCCAGCTCTGGGACCATCTGGCAGGCTTCATCGACCACCTACACTAGCTGTCTATTCTATGTCACGACCTCGTCACGTTGCAGGCTCAATTGTTCAATATTAATTCGCTACTCGCTCATCACCTGGAGCGCATGACCCTCCCTGGCCCGCAGTTCTGCAATCACTCCATCCTGCAAAACATAGAGCATCTCCTAAGGGAGCGCAGCCATGTTTATTCCAACTCCCTTCAGCACACTGACCATAGGCCTGTCAGCCTCATTTTCTATAACCAGTGCTCCCTCTGGCAGCACTATAGTGTTGGTCATGTGGGCGCGTAGCATTTCCTCAACTGCGGTCATGCCTACTGCGAGGTTGGTCGATAGAGTACCAGCCTGAGGAGTGTGCACCTGCAACTCCTGTATCTATGCCCGGAGGGCCCCCAACACCATCTGGTTTTCCTCCGTGAACTGCTGGAGGGCCTCCGCGGTGACGTCCCTCACCTTCTCCCCTATGTTATGGAGATCCTCCTCAGTAAGGTTGATCGGGTTGAAAGAAGTTTTGGAGGCATTTGACTTCTTCCGCGACCCCACCTGCTCTCTCGGGTGTTGTCACTTCAGTTGTGTGGACGTTGTTTGTGGGTCCGCGCCACCTTCCTCTATTTCTGTCTCCTATTAAGGCGAAGGCGACTTCTGGCACTCGCCCTCCTTCTCTGCTGCCTTTTCATGTTCTTCTGCTGCCTTCACACCGTCTCGTGCCTCCTGTGCCTTCGTTGTTGCTACTTCGTTCCATTGCTTCTCTGCCAACCACGCCATCCATAGTTTTTCCTCCTCCTCCTTCCTCTGCGTGGCAGAATTCTCTGATTCCATCACGGAGCTAGCTGGAGCGTGCCACTCCGGCGGCCATGACTCAAGCACGGAAAATATGACATCGTCCGTTGCGAGGTAAGGTAGCTCATTCCATTTCTTCTCAGGGTCCTTACGTGCCCTGATATACACATAATGAAAATTCACCTTGAAGTCCATGAAGATCTAGAGACTGTTATAGACAGTGGGCGATAACTGCACCTTGCAGTTAATCCCCATTTTGATGTTCATCTCCATGAACAAACAGAATATTTTTTATCTCTAATCCTCTGAGCATCTTAGTTGCCCACAGCAAAGCATACTTCACTGACTCTGGAAGATCCTGCGCAATCATTGGGAACTGGTTGTCCTCGGGCAATTTCCAAGCCACTAGCACTATGGACAGCAGAAGCCATGCATAGTGGAAAGTCTTCCCCTGCTCCTGTGCCTCATGGTAGTTTTCCAAGAACTCTCTGCACAAGTAATCTGCCCAGTTAAACTGGACCCCCTCTACGCATTACATGGAAAGTGCAACCACCGGCGCGGGCACCTCATTCACGCGGCACTTTCACATAACCTTCACAGTCAGTATCTGCGTCGCGACTCTGACTGAAACATTATTTATGCTGGAGATCACGTATCCTCTCTTCTTCTTCTCCACTTCTTCTCCAGCTTGAATTTCTTCTTCATGGCCTCCGCGATGGCCAAATTGTCACTTTTTCCCTCCGAGATATTCGTTAGGTCCTCCCCCTTGCAAGGGAGTCGGGTAATTCTGTGAATTAGGTGGTCCGTGATGGGGATGGGCTCCTCCAGCCATAAGCACCCATCATGCACCAAGCAGAGCAGCTGCCTAATGACAAAGATAGTCACTGGGGCACGATGGTAATGCAGCACCCAGAGCAGGTTTAACAACCTTGCTTTCTCTACCCCTCATAGCCACTTGTGCAGCTCCAACTCTATGACTCCCGCTGGTGTGTTTTTCTTTTGGTACATTAGCTGCGCAGTTGCCAAATGTGGGAATTTCTCATGGTCTGCGAGATCCCAGTATTCAAATTTTAAAACTGGCACCTGTCTCAAGTGCGCTCTGTCAAAAATGATGTCATCAGGGAGCAGCAGAGTCTGCAGAGAGCTCTTGCTCTCATCTAGGTCCTTGGGCACCCTAGCTTTCCCCTTCCACATAGGAACATACATGGGCAACCTGGTCATAGGGTCTGCACCCTGGGTTTCCATCTCCATTTCTTCATCCTCCTCCTCTTCTACCAAGATTTCTTCAAGGTCTTCCTCCTCCTCATTGGCTTCCAAATTGATTTCCTTCCCCTTTTCTTCCATGGTAAGTTTAGTTCTCAGCAAGTTTCTAGAGGAAATGTGCACGGGTACTATAAGCTGCTTGTCTTTCTTAAGTCTCAGTGTGTGTGACGATTTAGGGATTTCTGCGACTATCCCGGCACTTTCTAGGACTTCTCCTATCATCATGGCCTATGCGGCCTCTTTAGCGCTCATCTCCCCAATATCCATGGCTTCCTCTTGCGCAACCCTACTATTATTCCACAATTCTCTCAACGGCTCAGGTAAGTGCTCAAACAATGCCTTCGACTTAAAAAGATCAAACAAATCAGAGTTCATGAATCTCTGGGTGCACAAAAGCTCAATTCTCAAATGGCCAAGTTTTGTTTGCTGTGCAGCCCTTTGCAATTTATAGTGCCTTTTGAATTCGAATTCGACCGTTCCCCCCAAATCTGGTCCATTAATGCTCCCTTGGCAATAGATTTTCCCAAATCTAGCCCATAAAGTTCACCTTAAATGCCTACCACCCGCACAATTTGGTCTCAAACTAAGCATCACATCGTGAATAGTGACTATAACGGTCACTTTCCAACCAACTCGCACGACAGCGCAGTGACCCTCGCGCTATCGCAGACCCTGTGACACCTCACTACTACGTGCAGGCCTAACATTGTACAACTCTCGGGCAAAGTAGTTTATAGTCCCGCGCCTCCTTTCAGCTACCTGGAGTGCTAATACTGTGCTTCCTGTGGCTATTCAAATAGTCGGGCCACCTATGTATGGCTTCAACCTACTACCATTTACTTTTCTTGGGAAGAGTTCGCCATTTAACTTCACCAACTGCACTGCACCACCATCTATGATCTCCTTAATAACATATGGTCCCATCTAATGCATTTGGAGCTTCCCCGGGAATTTATCAAACTTACTATCGTATAACAACACCAAATCATTCACCTTAAAGGTGTGCAACTTGATATGTCTATCGTGCCAGTCTTTTTCACACTGCTTTTGTACATGTTGGTGGAATCTAGTCAAAAACCGTTCTTCTTCGAGCTCCTCCAAATGTGCGAGCCTCTCCGCCTAGGCTTCGTGGTCCATCATACCTGTGATCACCATTATGCATAGACTAGGTAGGATATACTCCATAGCCATTACAGATTCTACTCCATAGACCAGCCGAAAAGGCGTCTGTTCTGTTAGTTTCTTGCATGTTGTCCTATAATCCCATAATACTACGGGTACGCACAGGTCCCAATCACTTCGATGTGCGTTACATACCTTGTTCAGCACCTTCCATACCTTATTGAATGCTTCTGTGTGGATAACCTTCTGCGTGATCGTTCTTTCTACATATTGTTTTTCCAGCCTAAAGATCCATTTGCACATCTGCCCCCCCCCCAACACACACTTATTGACCATATCTCTCAGCGCGGAGTTCATGTGCATCCGTGTAGGTTGTTTTTCATATCCCTACACCCACCTGGTTGGATGTGCACGTGGACCATCCTACCCATATTATTTATCGGTAAATCGCACTCTAGGCTTCCCAAATCATGTGCGCATCATCCTTCTACATTTCCGCAAGTCGTCAAAGCTCCTTTATGCATACCACACCACCTCGTGGGCGTAGCGCACAGTACCCAGTTCAAGGCCTGGAAGCGTTGCTTTTCCGACACTTCCCTTTCAAATTTATCCAAGAAGGCATCTACCTCACTTAACCCATCATAAGTAGGTGTTGTAGCTGTTGCGACAACACCTCCAAAAATCTGGGTAAACATTAAATTTTTGGAGCCCCTACATCAAGCCTAAGCTTCGGCCCCATTAGGTCCTTCCTGAAGGTTCGTCAGTGTCAGTAAACTCGAGGAAAATCCAAATTTTTGGCCAAGTTAAGCCAAGTCGCAAGTTCATGATATAAGACCGGGTTGCATAGTCAGAACACGATTATCGCATATACCCATGACCACAGCAACCCTTGCGACCTCGGCGACTCGCAGGTCGCAAGGTCGCAAGATCACACTTCCAACCGCCTAAGCTCCATGTGACCCCGTGATCCCACGACCTCGCAACCTTCCGAGTCGCAAAGTCGCCTTAGTTACCGTCAGTCACTTGTGCGACTACGTGACTGTGCGACTCCACGACTCACAAGGTCGCATTTCCTATTCACATCATCCAACCTAACCTCGTGACCTATGCGACTTCACAACCCATGCGACTCCACGACCCGCGAGTCGCAAGGTCACAATATCCGCCCTCGTGACGCTCGCGACCTCCGTGCATGCGATGATTTTATAAATAGGAGGGTACCCTGGTCGCATTTGGCAAAGCTCTGTTGGTCACACCGGAAGCCATAAATACCTTCGACCTGACTTCGCACACACGTCTAACTCTGGTAAGTAATGGTCCTTCCCCCTGTAATGACTATTTTCTTCCAAATTCCATAAATTGCATCTCCTAACCTTCGCTTTCCTCTTGCCCTAGGGTTTAGCCCTTTATTGATCTCTCCTTTCCATTTGTGCCTCATAAATTACCCTAGCCTTCCCCGCTCCTTCACTCAAGGTTTCAGTTTTCCTTACACTTGATCCTCCTTATTAGATCAAGAACCTAAGGCTTTATCCTTCTAAAAGTGACCCCAGTCTCCCAAAGTCATTCAAGGCCTCCTCTAAGACAATCTGAATCATAGTTGCATGCCCCATGGTAGCAATACCCTTCCATTCGCGACCCCATGACTTCACGACGTTGCGACTCCTCTTTCCCCGCGACCTCCTACCATTGCGACCTTGCGACTCCTCTTTCCCTGTGACCTCCTACGATTGCGACCTGCAACCATCACTCACTGTGCGATCCACGATCTATTTTGGAGCATCTCGACCTTGCGGTCACGCCCGACCTATGTCCTCAGTCACACTGTCTTAAAAAAAAATTCATCAGATACCTCGCGGCTCACTCATCCAAGCGACCTTCCTCTCACTGGCTAAGTTTTATTTTTGTGTTTTTAATTTATGGTCATGCTCTCTCTTTACAAACACCTATCTTTACAGACACGGCCTGCAACATAAATAAAACCACCAGGCTCTCCTTGTATGAGATCTACGAAGAATTTGCTAAGAGGGATATCCCGGAAACACATGAGGACTTTCATGTATATATCAACGTCAAAAGGTCAAGATTACATAAAGTGGAGGCTCATCCGCCAGCATTTCCATGCGCTAAGTTCATCGAATGGGTCTTGCAGTGTATAAGCACAGAAGACTGGATGATTAGGGGTCATGATGGGGCACCTATAGCCACCATTGCTTCTACGAACATCAACGCCTACTACAAATTGCCTGAAAAGAAGCAGATTTTTAACACCAAGTGGCTCGCTAGATTCACTACCCCGACGAAAGACATCTTGAGGGATTAGTGGCAAGAACCTACGAAATTCCAAGTCATGATGGACCAAGCATATAAGACATAAGGGCTACGTAGAGTATATCAGTTAATCGTTGCAATGATGTGTCGACTATATGGCAAGGCAAACTGCGATGTGTTTTATGGCACGTGGGTCCCACTCATGTATGTTGTCACCACTCAAGGAATTATTTTCAATTGGGCGAGCATCCTGTCATCATCCTTGAGGACCAACATAGTCGCCACCCAAATCCCACCTCTTGAGCAACCTCTAGAATTTTATATGTCTTTGTACCTCCTTGACGTTGTCTGTTCGAGGTGCCACTTTGAGCACTGGAGCTGCAATTGGGACTCATCAGTACCCCAACCTGCCACTGCCACTACAAGGTCTTCTGGGATATGGCTTATAGAGCCACATTGGATATAATATCTGAAACATTTATCATCCCATTATACCAACTGTTGTTCGGGGAAGATCCACCTTGCATGTCAAAGAGAGCCATGAGGACCGTAGTTAAAGTAGCTCACTATTTCCCTATCAATGAAGGAACAGTAGTCAGGTTTTTTGGTACTCATAAAGCTCCGCACGCTCTACCCAAGTTCGTCACAAATAGGATTCTTCTACGAGAAGTCTACTACTAGATGACACAGGGTTTCTCGAAAGTGTTGAACAAAGGTAAGAAGAAACCTTGGCCACCTTTTCCTCTTAATATTGGAGCGTACGTTGTAGAAGACTTCGAACAGGTGGAAGCGGAAGCCGAAGAACTGGAGGGGAGCCATTTTGTGACCCTGAATTACAAAACGTATGACCCTGAAAAGGTTGTAACTTCCCACTATAAGAAGGCGAAATTTAGTTGGTCTTACGCCCACACATGGAAGGATCTCGAAGACGGAATTAGGAACTGGTATAACTCCACAAGGGAGATCAGCCTTAGTGAGCAACAGGCCATAGAATATGAACTCCTTGATGATTTCCAGGATGATGAAAGCCTCAAAGAAAGAACACCAAAGGGAGCCGAGACATTAGGGAAGCGAAAAGGAAAAGAAGTGGAAGACCCTGTAAGCGACAGCGAGGAAGAGGAAGTTACACTCATGCAAAGAAATGCCAAACTAGTGAGAAAGAAGCAAGAGCTAAAGAGGAAAAGAGAACTAGAAAGCAAACAATCACAGGAACCTGGCACCCAAATCCAGGATGAGGTAGAGAGGAAAAGGCAAGAAGATGAGAAAAGGAGGCAGGAAGAAGAAAAGAGAGCACAGGATGAGATAGAGAATAAAAGGATGGAAGACGAGAAAAGGAGGCAGGAAGAAGAAAAGAGAGCACAGGATGAGATAGAGAAAAGGAAGGAAGAAGAGGCCGAAAAGCAAAGATAAGCAGAAGAAGTTGTGAGGAAAAAACAAGATGAAAAACAAAGATTAGAACAGGAACTGAAGAACATGGAGGAAGAGCTAGAAAGGCAACGGGCACTAGCAAAAATGGAAAAGAGGCAACAGGATGAGGAGCTTAGGGAAAACAGGGAGAAGGAAGCGGTAGTGAATGAAAAAGGAGAGACAAGCAGGGTGGTCAATCCAAGCTCAGGACAGAGTGAGCTTCCTCCTTTGGACATACCTCCCGTTACTCCCCTCACTGGCAGACACCTACCCCTCCGAGAGCTAGGCATCTCATAAGATCAAGAGGAAGAGGTTCTAGATCTAACTAAAATCACATTTTATGAAGTAAACCTCAAGATTATATAGGAGAGGAAGAGATCCTGTAGTCGAAACCCAGCTGACCCATTGTTGGTAACTACGGCAACAGATATCATGCCAAATATCACGTCAAACCCTCTAATGATTGCCTCCGCCGGTACAGCATTCGTAGCTGCCACAGAACACAATGTAGACTGGATGAGTAAATAGATTTTATATTTGAAAAACAGGTTATACGCATTCGAGCTAAGGGCCAGCATTGCAGAACAATGGAAGAGGAACATGGAGGGGAAATCGCGACACTCCGCTTGCTACATATAGGATCAGCTGATTTCCAAACGGTAGTCGCATGAGAAACAGAGATCCTGGGGGAGACTATGGCAGTAGTTTATGAAGAGATGGCAAAACTACACCACACTATAGCTCCCATAGTGGATATTCAAACTCGCTCAAAAGAAATGGTTACCATGCTCAAGGAGGCCATGACCACCTTAGATAAAATACATGAGTGTTCTTAAAAGTACCCCGAAGCCCCGGTAGTAGTTCCCAGGAAAGATTGGATTGCTATGTAGAATACCAGGGTCCAGCTTCGTATCAAAGTGCAATCCAAAGAAAAATTGGCTAAATATGCAGAGAAGGTGTTGGCTTCCTACAGGAAACTGTTCAACAGTCTGGAATCAGTAATCAAATTTCATGGGTCCCCCTCTATAGGAGAAATTGGACAGGTCAGAAATGAGGAGGATATCAACAATGAGGTGCAAGCATTCGTGGAGACATATAGACAAATCGTCCGCACAGGAGGTATGCCAATCTCAAGAGAGAATATCAAGTGTTACATCATAGAACCAGTAAGGCTCTACACCAAGTTGGGTACCTTGAACAATCATATATGTGCCAAGCGAAGTACACTTATCCCGGACGCCCTGGAGTGCTTACACTGACATGATGAAGGCCAGCCACCAATCTCTCCCATCGTGGCAGAATACACCATATGGCGCACTTACCTGATAGAAAAGCTCGGGCTCAGCATCCCGGAACTTGCCATCTGCAGCTTAGTCAACTAGGATAATAGTCATTTTTCTTTGTGTACTATGATAGCACGAAATACTCTATGAACCCAAAAGGTCACATAGAATTCCAAGAGTCATGTGGTTGGTGAAAGGTCACTAGGAAGTCCAAGAGTCAAGAGTAGACCAAAGGTCTCTCTCACCCTATAAATGTAACCTCACCCTTCATTTGACGGGGCTTTTCGTTGAGGACCTTTGGAAAGTTATAGACATATTGCTTAAGAGAATTGTGGTTCTTCTAGTCAATACAAGAGTTAATTGTACGTTTTCACTATTGAATGCTTCAAATATCTATGTGTTGGTGCCATGAGTATTTCTTCACTTGACGGATCGAATTTTCCCAAAATCTTTTTGATGTGCGGTCGCTCCACATGTTATTTCGTACCCCAAATCTAGTTTTGCTACGTATGAATGGTATTTGGTTTACTCACTCTATACGCATGCCAATGAACTATTTATTTAGGTATTAGTATAATCTTTCTTTTGACTACACGGTTATGTACATTGATAAATGGTTGATTATCATAAACTGATTTTGCAATCGTTAAGCAGTATTTATTTAGTTTGCACAAGTCTTATTTAAAGTCCTGCTAACAGTAACTTTATGTGAGACTGTGTGGTTTATCTTTTGCTATTCATGGTATATATATGATATAGGATATTTGACAATTATTCTCTTGTGTTTCTTAAAGCTCATACATTCTACTAAGTTTATATCACACCTCCGTCCAAAGCTAGCTCCACAAAAATGAATGGCAACCAAGCCTACATACCAGAAGGGATTTCCAACACACTCGATGCAGGCTCTAGTTGGGAACCTACACCAGAGAGATCCCCTTTACTATTGGTGATAAATTCCAGCCCATCAATAGACCTAGCACTAGAAGGAGGGCCATGGCAAGCACTAAAATCCTTCCTCACACAGAGACTTCCCATCATGGAAGTAATCAACCTCGGCCTCCCACGCCCCCTGAGGTATAGTATAATCCTCCTTTCAGGCACCCTTCACAAAACCGCTCCAGGAAGAAACTCATATTCCCCTCCTTGAAGACACCCCTGGAGGAGAGGAAATTCCCATGTACGAAGTCACTAATGAACAGCTCAGGGCTCTGCACCCTATCACACGCCAATTTTCCAGGGGTTTAAGATGTATCCCCGCCACTAACTCCCTAGCCAACTCTCACACTTCCGACCTTCAACATACACATCAAGGCATCCTAGTTCACTCCATGTCGCAATTAATTAGCTTAGCCTTAGATGACCACACAGACGCTATCGAAAGACTATCTATCGAAGGGTTGGAAATCCAGCCTGAAGATGAAGAAGGGGAGCCTAAGAATACCTTTATTGGTGAGAATAACTAGATGCATAGAGAGGAAGTGTGTGGGAACAACCGACGAATCACTAAGGAAACCCCTGTCAACAATCAACCTCTCACCGAGGGCACTCATGGGATCTTGGGACAAGGGGCCAGGGACTACCTTAGAGACCGCATAAACTTCTACAACAATCAACGTCTCCTTAGAAACCTAAGAGACAACCGGAACGTGAGAAACATGAGAGACCTAGGACATCTCAGAGTGCCGAGAAGAGAAGCCAGACGCCCCCCTCGCACCAGCGGAAGGTCAAGTACAAACAGTGAATCAAAAGGCAACGATCGTCGCCTCCTTTTCAACCCTAGAGCAAACCATCGTCCCCCGCCACTGGCTTGGATGGCGCAATCCCCTTTAAACCTTAGAGGCCTCCTTCATGATATGCCCCGGCATTCTGAGAAGCACCTCCCAAAGTTCGACCCAAAGAAAGGGACCTCAGCTAATGACCACATTAGCAATTTCTACTTAGCTTTGCAAATGATGAAGGTCTAGTTCGATGATGTAGCATGCTGCCTATTCCCGCATACCCTTGAAAATAAAGCAGCCACTTGGTATCAAGTGCTACCCGTCGCCTCCATCCGAACATGGGACGAGTTCTGGAAATCCTTTATGGACAAATTTTCAAAAGATAAGACACCTTCCATGCTCCTCACTGAGCTCAGCACCCTGAAATGCCATAAGAAGGAGAAGGTAAAATATTTTAATCAACGTGTCACCACTATTTTAAACAAGTTCCCCATGGATGTAGCCCTTGACGATTCCATCACAATTGATTATTACACAAGGGCCCTGTCATGGGACATTGATGTTTTCGTTAAGCACGAAGCAAATCTCACTATGGTAGAGAATTTTGCCGCAGCGCTCGAGGTTGAAAATGATCTTCTTTCAATCGGCACCTTGGAGCACGAGTCGCGAGAGGATCCAAAGTCCTCCAGTAAGAGGAACCGGGCTTCCTCAAGTAAAACGGCTGATAAAGACAAAGACCCTTTTGATTTTGAAGGACTAACCAAATCGCTAAAACAACTAACCAATGAAGTATCTGAGCTGAAGCGAAGAACCAGTGATGGTTCAAGAGGGTCCAAACCCACTAATCTCTTTTTCCGGAAAACCAATAATTTTCCCCCTAAAGTTTCGCAAAACCCTAGTCCAACCTTCAATGTAGAAGAGTTAGGCAAAGATAACTTCTGCACTTTCCATCCGGCTTCGCACTTCGAAAAAACCTGCCCGTAATGGCTACATAATATGATCGTCGTTGTCACCCAATTATTAGAAGACCAGACCGCCGGCGAAGCAGAGGAAGAAACAGACGAATCAGGAGAAGATGATTCCCCCCTTGGTGAGGATTCCCCTCCACTGTGTTAACTCTCGAGATCCTCCGAGGAGGAGACATGTGCACTACACAAGAAGCCTTTATCAGGGAGGCTTCCCAAAAGCCCCCCAAAAGTTACAATCTCAGGAGTAAAGGTGCAGTAGCGGACTCTTCCTTAGAAGAAAAGAAGAAGGCTTTGTTGTGTAGGATCTTGCCCCTGACCGATACCAGTCAACCATCTTCCTCCTCACCCAAAGGAATGGATGATCTATACCTAAGCAAATCACTTGCCAGTGCGAAAAGGAACCCCTCCACACCTAAAGATGCATTCAAAGGGGTTACTACTAAGACTATCGCGACAACACCATGCATAACGCCAGAATCTTTACCCGCGGATTTAGACTACAATATCATCGAAGATTTAAAGAAGACACGAGCTAACATCTCATTATTCGAGTTGTGCAAATTGACAACTCAGCGGGAGCAAATAGCCAAAGCCTTTGCTTTCTCCCCTGTCCCTGTTAAACCCGCCGTGTCGAGCAAGGGAAACCCCGTAGGCTGATCCCCAGTTGTAGTCGACCTCCAAGCTATAGTGAACGCTGCTAACACCAACTCGAGAGGCTCAACTCCCCCATTCCTCTTAACCTTTGAAATGTTTAATTTCAACATCCACAACTACCTCGTTGACTCTGGTGCATCAACCAATGTTATGCCCTGGTCGGTATGCAAGAAACTGAATATTCAACCAGAGAAAACTAACGCCAAAATTATCCAACTTGATAGGTCTCAAGTCCCAGCCGTTGGAGAATTAAATAATGTCATCATTCAGTTATCTTCTAATTCCCGAGTGCACCAGTGCATTGACATAATCGTCGTAGACATCCCAGAAGCTTACGGTCTTCTTCTCAGCAGAGATTGGTCTTGCAAGTTGCAGGGCTACTTCGCCACCGATTGGTCTCACTTATGGCTGCCTTACAAAGGAAGAAATAACCAGATCAGGGTAAATAGTGAACCTTGTATGAAACATATTGTTACCGACCTTGAAAGCTCTAATGAACCAATCAGTTATGCACAACAAGATCTATGAGTATGCCTCCTTGAATCTTCATTCGGGTGTTATCAACCTCAGACCTCAACCGTTTCCCCAGATACCCAGATTGAAATCCCCACGCAAACCCCGAGCTGTGATGACGCAATTTTTTCTTTAAACTTGCATACGTCAGGTTTACCTTTTCCCAGCACAGAGACGTGGATGCTATACTATGACGGTTCAAAAACCCACGATGGAGCAGGGGCTGGATGCGTCCTGCTAAATCCCAAAGGAGATAGATTTTTGATCTCTTGCAGGTTAGAATTCCAATGTACCAACAACACTATTGAATACAAGGCATTGGTGCTCGGCCTAAAAAAGGCTATCGACTTAAGAGCAGACTGCCTAAAAGTCATTGGAGATTCAGAAATCATTACGAGACAGGTACGCAATAGCATCCATTGTTTGTCTCCGCATCTAAAGAACTACCAGCAAGAGGTATGGCATCTCATAAATTCTTTTAAAGCTTTCAATATCATGTATGTTCCTAGGTTTAACAATGTTGTTGTTGATACTCTAGCTAATGCCGCAGCTAGGTTCACACCCCTTAGAGATGGTTTTTCTATTGAAATTATGTATAAACCAGCAGTACCAGACAATGTAACTAACTTGTGCATGTTCAATGATTACCAAAAAATTCTGGAATTCATGGAAAATATAGAAGTATTCAAAGATGCGGCTATCGACGAAGACGAACATGAAAAATCATTACAAGATGAGGTGGATTCCGAAAGGGAAATTCCTTACCGAAAGGGGTGGTGTCATTGGAAAAACTGTTCGACCTTCAGAATCATTTTAGAGGTTCGCCAAATGCCAAGACGCATAGTTCCACTCTCTTGCATGGGTAAATCAACCTTGGGACTGAGTCTAACCCCAAATATGTTAACTTGGGAATAGAATTCACCCCATAGGAAAAACAGGCTTTCATCAATTTGTTTCGAAAGTACCGCGATGTCTTTGCTTGGACTTATGATGACCTGAAAGAGTATGATACTCGGATTATTCAGCATGTTATTCCTACCAGAGAGGGTGTCAAACCATTTCAGCAGAAACTGAGGAAGGTGCATCCCGCCTTAGAACCCCTCATACAAAAGGAGTTAAAGAAATTGTTGGACGCCTACATTATTTTCAAGGTCAGACACTCGACATGGGTATCTAACCTGGTACCAATAAGAAAAAAATCCAGAGAAATACGCCTATGCATCGATTTCGGAACCTTAATCAGACGTCGGACAAAGATAACTACCCTATTCCATCCATGGAGCAAATCCTTCAAACTGTCTCAGGGTCCGAGCTCTTTTCTCTATTGGATGGGTTCTCCGGTTACAATCAGGTCCTGGTGTCAAAACCAGACAGGATTAAGACAACATTTCGAATGAAGTGGGGAACATTCACTTTTCGTCGTATGCCATTCAAACTCATAAATGCTGGGGCGACTTTCCAGAGAGCTATGAATATCAATTTTCAAGGGTTAATGGGGCAGAGTGTGGTGGTCTACCTGGATGATGTCACCGTTTTTTCAAAAAGAAGAAGTGACCATCAGCACTTGAAACAGATTTTTGAAAGATGCTAGAAATATGGGATCTCTCTCAACCCTAAGAAGAGCATATTTGCAGTTTCGGAAGGCAACCTACTGGGCCACATCATCACCAAGAAAGGGATCACCATCGACCCTGACCGCGTAAAAGCCATAGCACAAATCCCTCAGCCAAACACCAAGAAAGGTATGCAATCTTTCCTTGGCAAAATTAATTTCCTGTGCAAGTTTATTTCAGATTTTGCACAAATTGTCAAACCTCTACAAAACATGATAAAGAAAGATATAGTTTTCAAATGGGACCAAGAAGAAAAAGAATCATTTGATCGGATTAAGGCAGCTATCGCAGAGGCACCTTCCCTCTCAAGCCCCGATTTCCGCAAAGATTTTATCTTGTACACTTTCGCTTCAGATTCATCACTGGCCGCAGTCCTTACCCAAAAGGACTGTGATCATGATGAATGTCCTATATCATTCATGAGTACAGGACTCCAAGGGGCAGAGCTAAATTACCCAGACATCGATAAGCAGGATTATGTTGTCTACAAAGTGGTGAAACACTTCAGGCCCTACATCCTGAAAAATCACGTCACCATGATGGTTCCCCATCCTGTTGTCAGATCCCTCTTTGTACAGCAAGAGTTGGGGGAGAGAATATCCAACCGGATGACATCCCTCCAAGAATATGATTTAGAATTTAAGCCCTCTCACATTGTAAAAGGGCATGGTCTTTGTAAACTAGCCGCCAAGGCCACGGATCTTCAGGACACGGGATCCAATCGATTGGCCCAAGAAATAGAAGGATGGGAGCACGAAATCGAAATGTACCACAACGAACTCCTCGGCTCAAATGACTCCCCATCATGGTATGACGATTTAAAATAATACCTAATACAGGGGTCTTTACCCAAAGCAATGTCCGCTAAACAGAGAAGAGCCATTAGACTTAAAGCAACCTCATATCAGATGGTCCAGGGAATCTTTTCAAGAAGCATCACCTTGGTGTGTTGCTAAGATGCCTAGAATATGATGAAGCCCAACGGGTGCTGAAATATCTACATGACGGACTGGTGGGAGGTCATTACGCGAGTGACACCACTGCGCACAAGGTTATGCTGGAAAGTTTCTACTGGTCCACTCTATTCAAAGGTGCTTATGATTATGTATGAAAGTGTTTGATCCGCCAAAAGAATGTTGTTTTGAAACCAGCTCACAAAAAGATAGAAAAGATAGTTGAACACCTTAGAATTCAACCTCTTCGAGCGGGCAACCTCCTTTACATTACACAAATGAACAATTCTTGGATGATACAAATGACAAGACCTCCTTTCTATATATAGGAGTCTAAGGGGTCATAATATAATCAGAGCCGACATAACAATAATAATGTAAGGGCACAATAATAACAATAGTGGGCTTCTATGGGGCACAATAATAACAATATGGGGACTACATGGGTACAACAATAGAATAAGGGGGTTATACTAATAACAATAAGGGGTTACACTAGTATTATAGGGGCCTAACATGCCCCTCTCCTTCAAAAAGTGTTGCCCTCAACGCTTGAGTAGTTCTTGATGCTTCTGTATAAAATTCTTGTCCTCCCATGTGGAATCTTCAGCGGGTAAGTTCTTCCACTTTATGAGATACTCTGAAATTGATCGATTTTGTAGCTGTCGGGTTCTTATTTCTGTCACTGCTCCAGGTTCCAATATGATTTTTCCTTCCTCTTCAAGTTCTGGCAATATTGTTTGAATTGGGATATTCGGCAACTTTTGAATGAGTTCCCACCCTGCTTCGCCATTCTTCCATTCATACCTTCCTTTGTTTATCAAATTTGGTTGGATAATTGTACCAACCTCTACCATTTCTGCAACCATATGTTCAATTTCACTCCTTTGGGCATATGGATATCTATAAGGCTTGACGTTTGGAGGAACACATTCTGGAATAAAATGAATAGCATGATCATGATCAAGAATATGTGGGAGACCTTTGGGAGTCTCAAATACCTTGGAATGATTGTCCAAGGCTTTTTGGAGATCTAGATAAATACATGATTTCGATGTGCGAACAGTTAGCGAACATAATTGTGCAATTACGCCTCATTTTTCTTTCTTTAGAAGCTTTTTCATTCCGTCAGAGTTGATTATCTTTCCTGGTTTCCCTGTGATAGCCCTTAATTCAACTTCCTTTCCTGGATAGCTTGATATTATGGAACTTTTCAGAGCAATTTATGGTTCCTCCACTTACAACCATCACTGGACACTCTGGTGCTGGATCGAGGAAGCAATTCAAGTCCTTGGTTATCTTACAATTAATAAAATTATGGGTACTACCGGAATCAATCAACACTATTACCTTTTTCTTCTTGATATGTCCTTCTATCTTTACAGTTTGAGGAGTGGTACTTCCGACGAATGAATTAAAAGATATGGTCGGATTCATTTCTTCTTTCTCTGGGGTTGGTTCCTGGTGAGTATCCTTTTCTTTTGATGTTTCTTGATACTTTTCTTCCTGATATTTCATTGTTTGAACCGTCTTCTTCTTGATATGTCCTTCTATCTTGAGAGTTTTGGGAGTGGTAATTTCTTCCAATGCTTTACAAGATATGGTCGGATTCATTTCTTGATGCTTGATGTGATCTTTCACTTCTTGAGCATTTTTCTTCTTGATATGTCCTTCTATCTTGATAGTTTGAGGGTGGTAATTTTGGCCAATGCATTACAAGATATGTTTGGATTCATTTCTTCTTTCTCGATGTGATATTTCACTTCTTGAACCTTTTTCTTGTTGATATGTCCTTCTATCTTGAGAGTTTTAGGAGTGGTAATTCTTGCCAATGCTTTACAAGATATGGTCGGATTCATTTCTTCTTTCTTTGGGGTTGGGTCCTGGTGCATATCCTCTTCTTTTGATGTTTCTTGATCCTTTTCTTCCTCCTCTTCATACTCTATGTAGAATAATTTCTTCTTAGCACACTTATGACCTTTAGTGCATTTGCTATCACAATTGTAACAAAGCCCTTTTTTTCTTTTTTCTTCCAATTGTTGTGGAGTAACCCTTGTAGGTTGTGGAAGGTTAGGAGAAACAACACTTCCTTTATTATAGTTGTGAGGGGTAGACTTCCTTGTTTCCATAATTTTACTTTCCACTTTGTAACAAAGCCCTTTTTCTCTTTCCAATTGTTGTGGTGTTTATATAAAGAAGGTGTTGCTCTTTGTATCCTCATAATCTGCTATCATTTCCTCCGTGAAAATTGACCACGTAACAAGTTGTTTACGAGAACAAAGCCCTTTATACCATAAAAATTGATCCGGTTCTAAATATGAAGATGCAATCCATACCTTTTGTAACAGTGGTACACCATGTAGATCAAAATATTGCTCCATCTGAAGTATCTAATTTACCGGATCCTTGCCATCAAACTTCCTCATATCACCTTTTCTTGATTTTAGGAGCTCAATCTTGAAACAACTACAACTCTATAATTGTAGTTCTTCAAATTCTGAAATTGCGACCTGCAGTAGCCCTCTGCGTCCTCTTTCCAATGCCACCAGTCTGATTGAATTTAGATTCTCCAAGAAAGAGTTATGCACAATCTCCCAAGATGACCTGATTATATACCTTTTCAAAAGAGCAAACTTGTATGAAGTGCCACGTGTCACTGTGTTAACCTTAGGATTTAAAAAATATACATAGGAAACTACAGTCTGTCTTCTTTCTGTAATTTCTTACGAAATTTCAATCTGATGCTCAAAACAAAATTTATGACAATTTTCCCCAGGTCACCTGTTTGGAATGTAATTCGGGAGTTTGGAAAAAGGCCAACTTCAGAACAATTTCAACCCAAATGGGTTTTTTTTTTAGCATTTGAAACAACACAGAAAAAAAGTTATAGTGAAAATTCCATGATGACCTGTTTGGAGCAGTGAAACCCTAGAATCCAAAGCTCTGATACCAAATGTTATGAAACCAGCACACAAAAAGATAGAAAAGATAGTTGAATGCCTTAGAGTTCATCCTCTTCGAGGGGGCAACCTCCTTTACATTACACAAATGAACAATTCTTGGATGATACAAATGACAAGAACTCCTTTCTATATATAGGAGTCTAAGGGGTCATAATGTAATCAGAGTCGACGTAACAATAATAATGTAAGGGCACAATAGTAACAATAGTGGCCTTCTATGGGGCACAATTGTTGGGTTGTGTTATATTCTTTCCACGACTAACCTACGTAGTTAATTTTTTTGGACCCTATATTAGGTTGGGCGAACCTACCTATGGTTTTGTGCATGATTTTCGCACATGGTATTGGACGCGATGGTTTTTCGGTCCATGGTATTGGATGCTTCGGCATGTATAAATATGTACTGTAACATTAAAAGGAACATAATGAAAAATCAAGCTGGTAGTCCCGGTTTTGGGATCCAGGGAAAAATCTCTGTGCATATGTGTTTTATGGGTTATGCTCTCGCATTGTTTATTTTCTTTGTTTAAGAATTCGTATGCAGGTAATTTTCTGTATAGGGTTAAAACCTACATTTGGTATCAGAGCTGTTTTGGCTTCAAGGGGACGCCTTTGTTGCTGAGGGGTTTCGCTCGGGCCTGTGGTAGACCCTGTTCAGTGGGAGTCTGCGAGATCGATTCTGGTGGTGAAAGAAGATGGCGAGCAGTGGAAAGATCGAGATTGAGAAGTTCAATGGTCAGAGTTTTGAGTTGTGGAAACTAAAGATGGAGGATCTGTTGGTCGATAAAGATCAGTGGATCACGGTAGATCCGGGTACTAAACCATCGGGAGTGACCGATGAAGAATGGAAGAAATTGGATCAGAAGGCAAAGAGCACAATACGATTGTGTGTCTCAAATTCAGTATTGCTGAATGTATCAGGGGAAGCTACGGCAAAGGCTTTGTGGGTCAAGTTAGGGACTTTGTACCAATCTAAGTCTCTGGTGAATAAACTTTTCCTGCGGAAAAAGCTGTATAACCTGAGGATGAAAGATGGAGACTCGGTGACAGAGCATCTGAATGCGTTTAATACTGTGGTAAGTCAATTATTATCTGTTGATATTAAAATTTCAGATGAAGATAAGTGCATCAGTCTATTGTGTTCTCTACCAGATTCGTGGGATAGTCTGGTTATTGCAATAGGTAGCAATGCAACGGCTTTGCAGTTTGATGAAATAGTCTCAGCCTTGCTGACGGAGGAGATGAGACGGAAGAATATGGACAACCAGAATGGTGATGCCTTGTCTGTACGAGGACGGTCCCAGAACAGAAACAAAAATAAGTCATCGAGTGGGAGATCTAAATCTAGAGGGAGATCTAAATCTCCAGGAAAACCTACAAAGGTGGTGTGCTGGAAATGCGGAAAGGAAGGACACTTCAGAAGGGATTGTAAATCTAAAGCTCCTGATAAAGGAAAGGGATCTGATGATGCTCCTTCTGCAGAGGCGAAAACCACCTCAGATGAAGGTGGGGACGTGTACTTGGCTTCTTCAAGTACACATGTAGATCATGAGGCATGGTTGATTAACTCAGGTGCATCCTTTCACTTCACTCCCCATAGAGAGTGGTTCTGCGAGTATGAGAAATACAATGGTGGTGATGTCTTCTTAGGAGATGATAGGAAGGCTAGAATCATTGGTCGGGGAAAAGTAAAGTTGAAGTTGCAAGGTGGAAGGGTTAGAACACTTCCGGGTGTTCTACATATTCCTGCATTGGCCAGAAATCTGATTTCTGTAAGCAAGTTGGATGATGCAGGTGTAAAGACGGTGTTTGAGAAAGATACCTGCAAGATGGTTCGAGGAGCATTGATATTGATGCGGGGAGTTCGGATTGGAACTCTGTACAAGCTGCAAGGTAGCACTGTTGTTGATGGGTGCAATAGTTCTATGGTTCCTGAAAATGGAGTAGAAAATCTAGTGGTCTCTGGAGAGAAGACCATGTTGTGGCATCAAAGGCTTGGACATATTGGAGAGAAGGGCCTTCGAATACTTCATGGTAAAGGTATGGTAGAAGGTATGAATGATAGCTCTCTGGATTTTGATTTCTGTGAAAATTGTGTGTATGGGAAGCAGAATCGAGTGAGTTTCCCCTCTGGTGGTAAGAGGACGAAACAGATATTAGAGCTTGTGCACAGTGATGTGTTTGGACCTATGAAGGTTCCATCACTGGGTAAGTTTGTGTACTATGTATCATTCATAGATGACTTCTCAAGGAATACATGGATATATTTCCTTGAGAAGAAATCTGAAGTCTTTGACAGGTTTAAAGAATTTAAGGCTCTGGTGGAAAATCAGACAGAGAAGAAGATAAAGGTGCTGAGGACAGATAATGGTGGAGAATTTTGCAGCAAGGAATTTGAAGAATTTTGTAAGAAGTGTGGTATAGCACGATAGAAGATTACTCCATATACACCTCAACAAAATGGAGTTGCAAAAAGAATGAACAAGACGTTGATGGAAAGGGCAAGAAGCATGCTCAGTGGTGCCGGGTTAGGACAGGAATTCTGGGCAGAGGCGGTGGATACTGCACGTTACCTGATCAACAGATCACCCTCATCAGCGTTGGAGGATAAGACTCCACAAGAAGTATGGACTGGTAAGAAACCCTCTCTTTCACATCTGAGGGTATTTGGATGTGATGCATATGTACATGTTCCAAAGGAGAAACGAACCAAGTTGGATAGTAAATCTGAAAAGTGCATCTTTATTGGGTATAAGGATGGTTTAAAGGGTTATAAGCTTTGGAACCCAGTCACACGGAAGGTTGTGTACAGCCGAGATGTGGTGTTCAGAGAGGTAAAAGATGTTATTCAACATGAAGTCCAACCAAAGGAACCTGAGAAGATAGAGTTTGAGCCAAAGGAGGAAGAATCGGACTCTGTAGCAGAGGAGGAATCAGAAGATGAAGAGCCACAAACTCTGGCTGTGAGAAGATCAGGTCGAGAAAGAAGGCAGCCAGAAAGGTATAGTCCATCTGGTTTCAGTTCAAATTTTGCTTTGTCTGTTACTGATGATGATCCCAGAACTGTGAAGGAAGCAGTGGATTCAGAGGATGGAAAACTCTGGAAAGAGGCCATGGTTGATGAAATGGCATCTTTGCACAAAAATGAGGCTTGGGATCTGGTAGAGTTGCCGGCTGGAAGGAAACCCATTGGCAGCAAATGGGTGTTCAAGAAGAAGACTAATGCAGAAGGAAAGGTGGAGAAATACAAAGCTTGGTTGGTAGCAAAAGGTTATTCCCAGGTGCCGGGAATTGATTTTGGTGATATTTTTTCTCCTGTTGCCAAGGTAGCTTCTATTAGATTACTTTTATCTGTTGATGCTGCTTTTGATTTTGAGGTAGAACAGATGGATGTGAAGACAGCATTTCTTCACGGGGATTTGGAAGAGGAAATCTACATGAGGCAACCTGAAGGCTGTAGGAATTTACAGGGTAAGTTCCTCAGAAAGAACACCAAAAGGACACCGCTCACAACCAGATCTCAAATCAATACACCAGTATTTTTGACGTGGTTAAAACCCTCAAAGTGCAAGGAGGGAAACAGTCCACGGCCTGCGCCAACGTGGCTACTACAGGCAATTTATTAATCAAAGAATGAAAATTTACATAAGCTTCTCTCATGCACGGATTACCCGAACAATGACCCTCCATGCGCTTTAAATAGAACTCATGGACCAATCGGGTGTCAAGCCACGGATCAAGTGTCGGTAATACCGAGGTGAGAGTGAACCGTCGGATCACTACATATCGTGACTGTCGGATTGTAAGTTACAAAATGTACAACGGTAAAGAAACACACTTTACCTAACTCTATACCTAACTCTATACTAGACCAAGTTGAACTTAACTATTTCCTATGTGTCGGAATATCCTAACATCCCCCCTTAAGAACAACTTGGGATAGGATTGAAGGATTTACAAATATGACACAATAGGAGAAGGAAGGAGGCACTAGAGCCTATCCCCCCTTAGTGACAACTTCCTGAACTCCAAGCATATATCGAAGTTTAGTGAACTTCGCCTCTGGGAGAGCCTTTGTGAAGATGTCTGCAACCTGATCATCTGTTGAACAATATTGCATTTCAAGAACATGGTCATGAATGAGCTTTCTGATGAAGTGCATGTGTAGTTCAATGTGTTTGCTGCGCTGATGCTGGACTGGATCTTTGCATAGCTGAATGGCACTTTGATTATCACACCAAAGTGTGGTTGGATGCTGCTGCTCAAAGCCAAACTCTGATAGGATCTGACGAAGCCACAAGGCTTCCTTACTAGCTTCCACGGCACCACAGTACTCTGCTTCTGCTGACGAAAGAGAAATGGCAGCCTGTTTCTTACAAGCCCATGTAATAGGTCCTGAACCAAGAGTGAAGACATAACCGGCAGTAGACTTCCGATCATCAGGGTCACCAGCCCAATCAGAATCAGTGAAACCAACTAATAGAGGAGCTGCTTTGGCACTGTAATGAATCCCAAACTGTACTGTACCTCGAACATAATGAAGTATTCTTTTGGCTGCTTTCCAATGACTTTCACGGGGGTTTTGCATAAAACGAGCAACAAGGCCAACAGCAAAGGAAAGATCAGGACGAGTATGGGTTAAATACAAGAGTTTTCCTACAAGTTGACGGTATAAGGTAGCATCAACTTCAGGAGAAGTACAAGAGACTGAAAGTTTGACTCCAGACTGAAAGGGAGAAGGGGCTGGCTTACAGTCTTCCATGTGAAAATGACGAAGAATATCACAAGCATACTTGGACTGGGAAAGGGAAATACCCTCCTTGGATTGCAAGACTTGAAGACCGAGAAAATAGTGTAAGTGTCCTAAGTCTGTCATTTCAAATTTCTTTTTAAGGCTGGACTTCACATGGTTTATAAGGTTGGGATCACTACCAGTAAGAATAAGATCATCAACATAAAGAACAAGGATGATAAGAGAGTTGCCCACTTTCTTGGTGTAGACAGTATTGTCAGAATGACACCTAGAAAAGCCAGATTCTAAAAGAAAGCTATCCATTTTGGCATACCAAGCCCGAGGAGCTTGCTTGAGGCCATAAAGGGATTTCTTAAGTCGACAGACAAGGCTGGAGTCTGTTTGTATGAAGCCAATGGGTTGTTCCATATAGATTTCTTCCTGCAAGTCCCCATGCAAGAAGGCAGATTTAACATCCATCTGATGGACTTCCCATTTTAAAGAGGCAGCAAGGGAAAGAACAAGGCGGATAGAGTTCATTTTGGCAACAGGGGAGAAGGTTTCAGTGTAGTCAATGCCTTCAACCTGTGAAAAGCCCTTAGCAACGAGACGAGCTTTATGTTTATCAACTTTCCCATCTGGTCCATACTTGGTTCTGTAAACCCATTGACATCTAACAAGTTTGCGTCCCTTTGGTAGAGGAACAAGATCCCATGTATCATTTGTCATCAATGAATGATATTCTTCATTCATAGCTGCTTCCCAATGTGGATGGCCTGAAGCTTCTGCAAAAGTGTCAGGATCATGATTTACTGGAGCTTGAGCCAGTAAAGAAGAGGCTCTTTCAAACTGAGAACGTGTACGTCGCTGATCTGTAGGATCACCGGCAAGATCACCTGCTGCATCCCGAGTAGCACGGACCCATCTTGGAAGTTGAGGATCCTGAGAAGGTGGGGGAGGATTATCATCCTCGCTTTCATCATCTGAAGAAGAAATGTTTTCAAAAGTAGAAGAGATAGGAAGAGGTGGCACATCCGCCGGACTAGGCTCGCAGGCCGATTTATTTTCATCAAATTTTACATCTCTTCTAATGATAACATTTTTGGACTTAAATGGAATAAGTCTATAACCTTTTACATCTTCAGAATATCCAACAAAAGTACATTTCTCACTCTTAGGTTCTAAAGCTTTATGCTTTTCATCTGGAATATGGGCCCATGCTTCACTTCCAAACACACGAAAGTGACTTACATCTGGTTTAATGGAACTCCAAGCTTCTTCTGGAGTGATATTCTCTAGAACCTTAGTAGGAGTGCGATTGATTATATAATTTGCACAATTAATTGCTTCGGCCCAAAAACTAAGACTGAGTCCTTTAGATTGCAGCATACAATTAGCCATTTCCTTTAAGGTGCGATTTTTCCTTTCAGCTACACCATTTTGTTGTGGAGTGTATGGAACAGTATGTTGCATTTGAATTCCATTTTCGGTGCAAAAGTTGATGAATGTGTTTTTAACATATTCTCCACCATTATCAGTTCTTAGCTTAAGAATTTGATGTCCAGATTGTTTTTCAACAAAGGCTTTGAAGGCCAAAAATGTGTTAAATACTTCGCTCTTGAGTTTTAAGAAGTATACCCAAGTGCGTCTGGAGAAATCATCAATGAAAGTTAAGAAGTACTTGCAGCCAGAGAATGAAGCAACAGGAAGAGGACCACATAAATCACTGTGCACAAGCTGTAAAGGGGCTGAGGCGTGCCAAGAGGCACGTTTGTCAAAACTGTCCCGATGATGTTTTCCGAGTACACATCCGGAACAAACACCATCTCTGCAAGATACCATAGGAAGACCTGTCACCATATTTTCTTTACATAGATGCTGAAGGGAGCGATAGTTTAAGTGACCAAATCGCTCATGCCAAAGTTTGCTCACTTCATCATTATGAGCAACAAATACTGAGGGAAGATTGGATGACCCAAAGTTGTGAAACTTATACAACCTTGTGGAATCATCAGCAAGACCAGTAGCTAGAATCTGTTTAGGATCTTTTAGATCCTTGATTACAACATCATGAGGTGAAAATTCAACAATTTTACCTTCACCTGAATGAGTTATCTGATAGACAGATAGAAGGTTGCAGGATAAGGTTGGAACACATAATACATCATTAAACTGACCATTGTCTAGATGAACAGTTCCAGTCCCTACAACATTAAGAGATCTATCATCACCAACATATATATTTTTGGTGTTACAATCATTTAAAGAAGAAAACATGGCTTGGTTTTTGGCCATGTGATAAGAGGCTCCAGAATCAATGAGCCACTCATGAGAATGAGAAGAAGAAGAAGATACATTTAATGCATAACCAGACTGAGATGATTGACAACGACATGCAGAAAGTGCCATTCCGGAAGTTGAAGTTGAAGTAGGCTCCACATGGATGTTATGTTTCTTCATTGCGGCTTCCAAGGCTTCCATCTTCTTAAAGCATTTAGATTCTAAGTGGCCATCTCGATTACAAAAGTTACAATGTCTATCAGTCTTCTTCCATTTGTTTTTATTGGTCTTATCATTTTGCTGAAATGATCTTTCATTTTGAGGCTGAGTTGGTTTAGGACCATTCTTTTGAGGATATGACTTCTTAGGATTCTTTGAATTTGGTTGCTGCTGGGCGGCTAACGCTTTCGTGGAAGAGTTTCCAAGATTAAGAAGACCAAGGTGTAAGAGTTTTTCTTGTTCTCTTATTAAGGAATCACAAAAGGAGTCAAAGGAAGGGGCCTTGTAGTCTTTTCCTTGACAAATGAAAGCTTCCCTTGTAGAATGGAAAGTGGAAACAAATACAGAGTAGGCTGGTCCCAACTTAGTAAGGATGGAATAAATAAGGTTACCATCTTCTTTCTTAACTTTAACACCTTCCAAGAGATATCTAAGGGTCTTGAATTTGGACAAGAAATCTTCAATGCAAGAAAAATTATTAGGATCCAAAGTAAGCAACTCATTTTCAAGTTGATGGGCTCTAATTTCATTTTTAATCCCAAAAACTTTAGCGAGTTTTTCTAATGCTTCATGAGGAGTCTCAAGTTCTGCAATGTGGAATCTAAGATCAGGAGAAATAGACATCCCTATCAAACCACGTGCTTGATCTTGTCTATTTTCCCATTTTGCAGCCTTGTCTTCATCTTTTGGTTTCTTCTCTTGGTCTGTGGCTATTCTGAAGAGACCTTTACTTCTAAGTAAATCTTCCATGTAGGCTACCCATTGGAAGTAGTTAGTGCTGTCAAGAATGACTTGGCATGAACTTTCCATTTTTTTTTTTTTAACTGAAGCTGAAGATGCTGAAAGTAAGTGTTCCAATGGATAGATCTCGAAAAAATAGGCGGTTTAAAAAAAAACGGCTCTGAAAAAGGCTTCCGGATGAAGAAGTTATGGCTTTTTGAAAAAAAAATTGTTGACGTTGCCGGCAAAGTGCGTGAATGTGCGGGAATGAAAAAAATCCGCCCCCACAAAATGGAGACTTGAACCCAAGACCTCTACTCTCTTAAAAAAGCTTTGAACCAATTGATCTATACAAAAAATTTGAGAGAGAGAGAGAGAGAGAGAGAGAGGGGGGGGGGGGGGGCCTTGGTTTGCGTGCTTGCCTTGAGAAAGCTCTTTTTCCCTACAAAACACAAAACACAAAACCCAACACGAATATGCAAAGAAAAACGAACCTTGCGGCTCGAAGTTAGCTTTAGACAAAAAACTAGAAATTTAAAAAAAAATCTCAAAGTTAGCTTTAGCCGAAAAACTAAATATTTTTCTCAATGTTTCTGATTTTCCGAGATCACACTAAGGTGCAGGGAAAAGAGCATACGCATGAGAAAAATCCTTTCTTTCTGTTTCTGATTTGCCCAGATCGCACAGAGTCGTAGGGCAAAGAGCATACGCAGAAATGAAAGGTATAGATCCGGTTAAAAAAAAGGCTAAATAAACCGAAACCGAAATAAGCAGAGAGAAAATAACAGTAAACTGCAAAAAAAAACACTGTATACCTCCCGATCTGAAAAATGACGCAGCTAGGGCTACCGGAAACCTTTTCGTGTGAAACGAAAGGGGTTCCTCACTGGAACAGATGCTCTGAATGCAACAGAGCAGTCCTCTCGGCCCGAAAGCAGTCAGAAACAGCAGATCTAGGAAACGACAGCCGCATGCAGTTCTACCGGCTTCAGATTTGGATCACCAACGGACGCGGCCCTCAAATAGCTCTGATACCATGTAGGAATTTACAGGGTAAGTTCCTAAGAAAGAACACCACAAGGACACCGCTCACAACCAGATCTCAAATCAATACACCAGTATTCTTGACGTGGTTAAAACCCTCAAAGTGCAAGGAGGGAAACAATCCACGGCCTGCGCCAACGTGGCTACTACAGGCAATTTATTAATCAAAGAATGAAAATTTACATAAGCTTCTCTCATGCACGGATTACCCGAACAATGACCCTCCATGCGCTTTAAATAGAACTCATGGACCAATCGGGTGTCAAGCCACGGATCAAGTGTCGGTAATACCGAGGTGAGAGTGAACCGTCGGATCACTACATATCGTGACCGTCGGATTGTAAGTTACAAAATGTACAACGGTAAAGAAACACACTTTACCTAACTCTATACCTAACTCTATACTAGACCAAGTTGAACTTAACTATTTCCTATGTGTCGGAATATATCCTAACAAAGGCTTTGCGGTGAAGGGTAAGAAAGAACTGGTATGCAAGTTAAAGAAGTCTCTGTATGGGTTAAAATAGTCACCAAGGATGTGGTATCAGAAATTTGATACATTTATATGGGGACTTGGCTTCACCAGAAGCAAAGCAAATCATTGTGTGTATTTTAAATTAATTGGTGACCGTGTTATTTATCTGGTCTTGTATGTGGATGATATGTTGCTGGTTGGAAATGACAAAGAAATTATCCAAGATTTGAAGACCCAATTGTCCTTCAAATTTGACATGAAAGATCTTGGTGCTGCAAACTATATTTTGGGCATGGAAATTAAAAGAGATCGGGCAAAGAGGAAGCTCTGGTTAAACCAGAGGAAGTATGTCGAGACAATACTGCAGAGGTTTAATATGCAGGATAGTAAACCGGTGAAGGTTCCTATTCCTGTAGGTGTGAGGTTATCTGTTGAACAGTGTCCCAAGACACAAGAAGAGGAAGAGGACATGTCCCGTGTTCCATATGCAAGTGCAGTCGGTAGCATGATGTATGCAATGGTCTGTACTAGACCAGACATTGCACATGCAGTGGGAGTATTAAGCAGGTTTATGTCAAAACCTGGGAAGGAGCACTGGACAGCAGTGAAGCGGGTTTTCAGGTATTTGCGTGGCACTAGTGATTATGGTTTGTGCTACCAAGGAAGACCAGGATTGGACAGAGTGTTGGATATTCATGGTTTTGTTGATGCAGACTGGGCTGGAGATCTGGATCAGAGAAGATCTACAAGTGGGTATGTGTTTAACCTATTTGGAGGTGCAGTCAGTTGGATGAGTAAGAAACAATCTGTAGTGGCACTATCAACTACAGAGGCAGAATACATGGCAGCCACTCATGCAAGCAAGGAAGCAGTTTGGTTGCAGAGATTGTGTTCAAGTATGGGGTTAGTACAGGGAGCTATAAGAATAGACTGTGACAGCCAAAGTGCAATTTTCTTGGCAAAGAACCCTGCTTATCATTCAAAGACAAAGCACATTGATGTTCAGTATCACTTTGTGAGGGATATGATAGAAGACAAAAAGGTGTTGCTGGTAAAGGTGGACACTTTGAAGAATACTGCAGATGCATTGACAAAATCTGTGAGCTCTGAGAAGTTCTCTTGGTGTAGAGAAACAATGGGTGTTTCAGGGCTGGAAAAATGACTAAGCTCTCCTGTGGCCCCCTGTGGAAAGAAAACAACAAGTGGGAGATTGTTGGGTTGTGTTATATTCTTTCCACGACTAACCTACGTAGTTAAACGGGGGGTTAGAGGGGGGCGGTAGCCCCCCTTCGTTGTGCCGATTGCGCAGCGGGGGGGTCACAGGGGGGGCGGCAGCCCCCCTTTGTTGTGCCGATTGCGCAGTGGGGGGGTCACAGGGGGGGCGGCAGCCCCCCTTGTTCGGGGGTTTGAGGGGGGCGGGTAGCCCCCCTCTACGGGGTCCGGGGCAGCGCCCCGGGAAAAAAAAATTTGGACCCTATATTAGGTTGGGCGAACCTACCTATGGTTTTGTGCATGATTTTCGCACATGGTATTGGACGCGATGGTTTTTCGGTCCATGGTATTGGATGCTTCGGCATGTATAAATATTTATTGTAACATTGAAAGGAACATAATGAAAAATCAAGCTGGTAGTCCCGGTTTTGGGATCCAGGGAAAAATCTCTGTGCATATGTGTTTTATGGGTTATGCTCTCGCATTGTTTATTTTCTTTGTTTAAGAATTCGTATGCAGGTAATTTTCTGTATAGGGTTAAAACCTACAACAATAATAACAATATGGGGACTACATGGGTACAACAATAGAATAAGGGGGTTATACTAATAACAATAAGGGGTTACACTAGTAGTATAGGGGCCTAACAAATGCTCACAGGCAGGCAAGGCCATCCGCTCCCCTGCAACCCATAGCAATCGAGGAACCTTTTCAACAATGGGGTCTAGACATCATAGGTGAGATCATCCCTCACTCGTCAAAGCAGCATAGGTACATACTCACGGCCACCGACTACTTCACTCGATGGGTAGAAGCAATCCCACTTCGAAAGGTTAACGATGATGAGGTAATATCTTTTATTAAGCAGTACATCATCACCAGGTTTGGTGTTCCAACCTCCCTTGTTTTTGATAACGCTACTTACTTCTCATCTTTGAAATTATATAATTTCGCTCTAGAAAATAGCATAGTGTTAAAACATTTAGCTAATTACTACCCCCAAGGAAATGGCTTGGCATAATCAACCAATAAGAACCTCATTCATATTATCAAAAAAACCCTACTTTCGTAGCAGAGGAATTGGCATAACACCCTCAGTAACGCTCTTTGGGCTGACCGGGTCACTCCCAAAACCTTAATAAGCTCATAGCCGTATTTCTTGGTCTACAGGAAAGAAGCCATCCTACCCCCAAACTTGTATCTCCCCACTCTTAGGCTAGCCCAAGAGTCGCAAGGCACCCCTTGCCCATCTATACAAAGCCGGATCGATACCCTGGTGAAACTAGAGGAAGAAAGGTTCAAAACTAAGGAGAAGTTCACCATTCACCAAACCCGGATCAAAAGGTGGTTCGATGGGAAATCCGTAGGATCCCATAAATTTGAGGTAAGGGACCTAGTGCTCAAATGGGATCAGGCTCACGAAGATAAAGGCAAACACACAAAATTTCAAACCTTGTGGGTAGGTACATTCCAGATTGTAGAAAAAATTGGTCATCAGACTTTCAAATTACAAACCCTAGGAGGACGGGTGGAACCCCTTCCAGTGAACGGCCATGACCTCAAACGTTACTTCACCTAGCAACCCCAGAGTTGCTAGTCCCACCTTGTACTATAGTCTACCATTGCTTTCATAGATAGTTGTCATTTACTACCAATTAGTTTCAGTCACTAGTTTAATTGTTGTTTGTTGTTTTTTTGGAATAAAGTAGAGATGGTAGGTTAAAGTTAAAATAGCCCTACACTTTAGGTCCCTCAGATGCTCTCTAGATCCATTAACAGACCAAAGTTTAAGTACGACAAGAGTATAGTAAGAAAGATTTGGTAACGACGGGGAACTCAATGGCATGCACAGGTCCTCATTCTCACCCATGTCGGTCTATCCACACTACTCGCATGATCTAAATTCTTGAAGCTGTTCTAGCTCACCTGTAGTCTTAGGGACAAAAGAGGAGCTGAAGAAACCAGAAATGAGTATACACATATCCTAGGAAAACAATAAGGACTCTGAAAGCCAGAAACAGCCTCTTTGCAAGTCAAATAAGTCGAGATCCCTCATCCGCCCAGGTTTTAAGCCTTCATTAAATAAGTGCATTATATGCACAGGAAAAATAAGTGCTCATGAGCACCTACACCTTTCATAATAAGGGCTAAAGGACTGAGAAAGGCTTCCTGCACAAAGAGGTGAAGCAACGATTCTGCCGGGGTATTGACCAGGCTCGCTATCAGCGGAGCAACGTTCACGATTTCTAGGTAGTGACTACACCAAGGTACTGTACAGGCTCGCTGGTAGCTGAGAAACACCAAAGTACCATGACCACAATACCGGTAATACTCTAAAACTCATGATGTAACTTCAGTTCTCCTTTTTGGGCCCAAGGCAGCAGAAGGTAGCGCCCTTTTTGTGTGTGTAAAGATCATGTCAAGACAGGCAGGACAACTGACCAAGTTCGAAAAGAGGACCCAGAACACCATCAATGGGACCTGCAGCCCAATGAAGCCATATCTATTCAAGTCCCCTTAAGTGAGGCCCGTAAACGTCAGAGATCCTAGGTTCTTCCAAGGAATCGCCAATTGTTGTAGTTATTGCGACAACACCTCCAAAAATCCAAGTAAACATTAAATTTTTGGAGCCCCTACATCAAGCCTAAGATTCAGCCATGTTTGATCCTTCCCGAAGGTTCGTCAGTGTCAGTAAACTCAAGGAAAATCCAAATTTTTTTCCAAGTTAAGCCAAGTCGCAAGTTCATGAGATAAGACCAGGTCGCATAGTCAGAACGTGATTATCGCATATACCCGCGACCATGGAAACCCTTGCGACCTCGGCAAATCACGGGTCGCAAGGTCGCAAGATCGCACTTCCAACTGCCTAACCTCCATGCAACCCCGCAATCCCATGAACTTGCGACCTTCCGAGTCGCAAAGTCGCCTTAGTTACCGTCAGTCACTTGTGCGACTACGTGATTATGCGACTCCATGACTGGCAAGGTTGCAACGTCGCATTTCCTATTTGCATCTTCCAACCTAACCTCGCAACCTATGTGACTTCACAACCCATGCGACTCCGTGACCCGCGAGTCACAAGGTCGCAATATCCACCCTCGCGACCTCCGCACGTGCGATGATCTTATAAATAGGAGGGCACCCTGGTCGCATTTGGCAAAGCTCTGTTGGTCGCACCGGAAGCCATAAATACCTCCAACCTGACTTTGCGCGCGTGTCTGACTACCGTAAGTAACGGTCCTCCTTCTTGGAATGATTATTTTCTTCCAAATGTCATAAACTGCATCTCCTGACCTCCGCTTTCCTCCTGCCCTAGGGTTTATCCCTTTACTTAGCTCTCCTTTCCGTTTGTGCCTCATAAATTACCCTAGCCTTCCCTGCTCCTTCACTCAAGGTTTTAGTTTTCCTTGCACTTGATCCTCCTTATTAGATCAAGAACCTGAGGCTCTATCCTTCTGAAAGTGACCCTGGTCTCTCGAAGTCATTCAAGGCCTCATCTAAGACAATTTGAATCATAGTCGCATGCCCCGTGGCCGCGATACCCTTCCCTTCGCGACCCCGCGACTTTGCAACGCCGCGACTCCACGACCCCGCGACTCCTCTTTCCCCGCGACCTCCTACCGTTGCGACCTTGCGACTCCTCTTTCCCCGCAACCTCCTACCATTGCAACTTGTGACCATCACCCGCTGTGTGATCCACGTTCTACTTTTGCGCATCTTGACCTTGCAGTCATGCCAGACCTGTGACCTCAATCGCACTGTCGCAAATTGTTTTTCATCAAATACCTCACGACTTGCTCATCCCCACAACCTTCCTCTCACTAGCTAAGTATTCTTTTGGTGTTTTTAATTTATGGTCATGCCCTCTCTCTCATCGTGGGATTGCATTTTTGACATGCTAGGCGACTTCGAGCTTGAGTGCATATCCATTTCCTATTTTGAAGGCGAAATGGGTCACCCGACTACTAAAACAATTCATGGGGCATCAGGAAGTAGGGCATGGCAAATAGATCCAGACGAACAGCCACCTATCTTTATAGACATGGCCTGCAACATAAATAAAACCTCCAGGCTCTCGTGGTATGATATCTACGAAGAATTTGCTAAGAGGGATATCACAGAATCACAGGAGGACTTTCACGTATATATCAACATCAAAAGGTCAAGATTGCATAAAGTGGCGGCTCATCCACCAGTATTTCCATGCGCTAAGATCATCAAATGGGTCTTGTAGTGTACAAGCATAGAAGACTAGATGATTAGGGGTCATGATGGGGCACCTATAGCCACCATTGCTTCTACGAACATCGGCGCCTACTACAAATTGCCTGAAAAGAAGCAGATTTTTAACACCAAGTGGCTCGCCAGATTCACTACCCCGACGAAAGACATCTTGAGGGATTGGTGGCAAGAACCTACAAAATTCCAAGTCAGGATGGACCAAGCATACAAGACAGAAGGGCTACGTAGAGTATATCAGTTAATCGTTGCAATGATGTGTCGACTATATGGCAAGGCAGACTACGATGTGTTTTATGGCACGTGGGTCCCACTCATGTATGTTGTCACCACTCAAGGAATTATTTTCAATTGGGCAAGCATCCTGTCATCATCCTTGAGGACCAACATATTCGCCACCCAAAGCCCACCTCTTGAACAACCTCCAGAATTTTATATGCCTTCGTACCTCCTTGACGTTGTCTGTTCGAGGTGCCACTTTGAACACTGGAGCTGCAATTGGGATTCATCAGTACCCCAACCTGCCACTACCACTACAAGGTCTTCTGGGATATGGCTTATAGAGCCACAGTGGATATAATATCTGAAACATTTATCATCCCATTATACCAACTACTGTTCAAGGAAGATCCACCTTTCATGTCAAAGAGAGCCATGAGGACCGTATTTGAAGTAGCTCATTGGTTCCCTATCGATGAAGTAACAGTAGTCAGGTTGTTTGGTACTCATAAAGCTCCGCACGCTCTGCCCAATTTCGTCACAGATAGGACTCTTCTACGAGAATTCTACTACCAAATGACACAGGGTTTCTCGAAAGTGTTGAGCAAAGGTAAGAAGAAACCTTGGTCGCCTTTTCCTCTTACTATTGGAGCGTATGTAGTGGAAAACTTCAAACAGGTGGAAGCGAAAGCTGAAGAACTAGAGGGGAGCCATTTTGTGACCCTGAATTATAGAACGTATGACCCTGAAAAGGTCATAGTTGCCCACTATAAGAAGGCGAAATTCAGTTGGTCTTACGCCCACAAAAGGAAGGATCTCGAAGACGGAATTAGGAACTGGTATAACTCCACAAGGGAGATCAGCCTTAGTGAGCAATAGGCCATAGAAGATGAACTCCTTGATGATTTCCAAGATGATGAAAGCCTCAGAAAAAGAACACCGAAGGGATCCGAGACATCAGGGAAGCGAAAAGGAAAAGAAGTGGAATACCCTCTAAGTGACAATGAGGAAGAGGAAGTTACACTCATACAAAGAAATGCCAAACTGGCGAGAAAGAAGCGAGAGCTAAAGAGGTGAAGAGAAATAGAAAGCAAACAATCGCAGGAACCCAACGCCCAAAGCCAGGATGAGATAGAGAGGAAAAGGCAGGAAGAAGAGAAAAGGAGGCAGGAAGAAGAAAAGAGAGCATAGGATGAGATAGAGAAGAAAAGGCAGGAAGATGAGAAAAGGAGGTAGGAAGAAGAAAAGAGAGCACAGGATGAGATAGAGAAAAGGAAGGAAGAAGAAGCCGAAAATCAAAGACAAGAAGAAGAAGCTGCGAGGAAAAAATAAGATGAATAACAAAGATTAGAATAGGAACTAAAGAACATGGAGGAAGAGCTAGAAAGGCAACGGGCACTAGCAAAAAGGGAAAAGAGGCAACGGGATGAGGAGCTTAGGGCAAACAGGGAGAAGGAAGCAGTAGTGAATGAGCAAGGAGAGACGATCAGGGTGGTTGATCCAAGCTCAAGATAGAGTGAGCTTCCTCCTTTGGACATACCTCCCGTTACTCCCCTCACTGGCAGACACCTACCCCTCCGAGAGCTAGGCATCTCATAAGATCAAGAGGAAGAGGTTCTAGATCTGACTAAAATCACATTTGATGAAGTAAACCTCAAGATTATACAGGAGAGGAAGAGATCCTGCAGCCGAAACCTAGCTGACCCATTGTCAGTAACTATGGCAACAGATATTGTGCCAAATATCACGTCAAACCCTCTAATGATTGCCTCTGCCGGTACAACATTCATAGCTGCCACATAACACAACGTAGCCCGGATGAGTAAACAAATTGTAGATTTGCAAAATAGGTTATATGCATCCGAGCAAAGGGACAGCATTGCAGAACAAGGGAAGAGGAACTTGGAGGAGGAAATCGTGACACTCCGCTTGTTACATACAGGATCAGCTGATTTCCAAACAGTAGTCGCATCAGAAACAGAGATCCTGGGGGAGACTATGGCAATAGTTTATGAAGAGATGGAAAAACTGCACCACACTATAGCTCCCATAATGTCAAACTCGCTCAAATGAAAGGGTTTCCATGCTTAAGGAGGCCATGACCACCTTAGATAAAATACATGAGTGGTCTGAAAAGTACCCCGAATCCTTGGCAGTAGTTCCTAGGAAAGATTGGATTGCTATGTAGAATATCACGGTCCAGCTTCGTATCAAAGTGTAGTCTAGAGAAAAATTGGCTAAAGATGTAGAGAGGGTGTTGGCTTCCTACATGCAACTATTCAGTAGTCTGGAATCAGTAATCCAATTGCATGGGTCCCCCTCTATAGGAGAAATTGGACAAGTCAGAAATCAGGAGAAGATCAACAATGAGGTGCAAGCATTCGTGGAGACATATAGACAAATCGCCCGCACAGGAGGTATGTTGGTCTCAAGAGAAAATATCAAGCATTACATCGTAGAACCTGTAAGGCTCTACACCAAGTTGGGTACCTTGAACAATCATATACGTGCCAAGCAAAGTATACATATCCCGGACGCCATGGAGTGCTTACACCGACATGATGAAGGCCAACCACCAATCTCTCCCATCGCGGCTAAATACACCATATGGCACACTTACTTGATAGAAAAGCTCGTGCTCAACATCCCGAAACTCGCCATCTGTAGCTTAGTCAACTAGGATAATAGTCATTTTTCTTTGTGTATTATGATAGCACAGAATACTCTATGAACCCAAAAGGTCACATAGAATGCCAAGAGTCATGTGGTTGGTGAAAGGTCACTAGGAAGTCCAAGAGTCAAGAGTAGACCAAAGGTCTCTCTCACCCTATAAATGTAACCTCATGCCTCATTTGATGAGGCTTTTTGCTGAGGACCTTTTGGAGAGTTATAGACATATTTCTTAAGAGAATTGTGGTTCTTCTAGTCAATACAAGAGTTAATTGTACATTTTCACTATTGAATGATTCAAATATCTATGTGTTGGTTCCATGAGTATTTCTTCACTTGACGGATCGAATGTTCCCGAAATCTTTTTGATGTGCGGTCACTCCACATGCTATTTCATACCCCAAATCTGGTTTTGCTATGTATGAATGGTATTTGGTTTACTCACTCTATACGCATGCCAATGAACTATTTCTTTAGGTATTAGTATAATCTTTCTTTTGACTGCACGGTTATGTACACTGATAAATGGTTGATTATTGTAAACTAATTTTGCAATCATTAAGCAGTATTTATTTAGTTTTCACAAATCTTATTTAAAGTCCTACTAACAGTAAATTTATGTGAGACTATGTGGTTTATCTTTTTCTATTCATGGTATATATATGATACAGGATATTTGTCAATTATTCTCTTGTGTTTCTTAAAGCTCATACATTCTACTAAGTTTATATCACACCTTCGTCTGAAGCTAGCTCCACAAAACTGAATGGCAGTCGAGCCTACATACCGAAAGGGATCTCCAACACATTCGGTGTAGGCTCTAGTTGGGAACCTACACCAGAGAGATCCCCTTGATTGTTGGTGATAAATTCCAGCCCATAAACAGTAGGCAGATCTCTCACTTTTGTCGATATGCAGCGCAGTGACCTTGTCTTCATATTAAAATTAACCATGGTTACCTCGTGTAACCGGTTCTACCATCGCTCTATCTCCTCATCAAAATCCGACATACAGGAGCTTTCGTGCTCCCATGAAATCTTCCCATCTGCGGTGGGATTTACCCAGTCTTGCTCTCGCGTGGTTATCTTGTAGATGCAGTCCAAGTCATCATCGCTTTCATAATCGCACACCGACTCTGTATAACGCAATCCTTCAATAGGATCTAAGGGTATAACTGCACATAGAGACTTCTTCTCAAAAATCATCTTGTGCTTCTTTAGATTAATCACCCCGTACATGTCAGTGGCCCAATCAATTCCTAAGAGCGCGGGGTAGGGATTGTTGTCATCAACAATCTCTATCACTTCAAAGTCTACTAGTGCGCTCGGTCCCTCAATATCCATGGTGATTCCCTACAATCGCCCCATGGTTATTATTTTATATTGGTTTCACCATTCACAACTGAATAAGAGACCACTGCAGTGTAGGTCTCCCCATTCTCTCCCATGTCTGCTTCAGCAAAACGTTCGCATCCCATCCTAAATCTAGAATTCCTTGGTCCATCTCATATTCTCCAATTTGCGTGGTTAGTCTCTTTTATCTTCCCATTCTTGACTTATGCTTTCCAATATTCCAGACTACGCGCGGTTCTCCTGGCGCGGTCCCAATGCATCTGCTAATGAGTTTCTGTAATTGTTTTACAACCTTATTATCGCAGAAACTTCATGCATGTTTCTAGGAACGTCGTAAGCATAAATGGGTCCATCTCTGGCTCCGGTCCATCTTTTCTTCCTGAAGTGGAGGCATCAGAGAAGCTCTTCTTAGCTTCCATGAAGGTTTCCTGAGCGCACTCCAAATCAAACTCCGCTTATTTCGCTTGAGCTTTGTGAACCCAAGTATTATCTTCTGGCTATTTTCCTTTGTCATCTCCCATGGCGATTCCACTTCAGAGCACAATTTTGACATTTGAATCTTCCTCACGCAGCTCAGACCTCATCATCTGCAGATTCTGAGTCGGGGGAGGTGGTAGCGCTCCTTTGTCACGAATCCTAGCTATCAGCGTAGGACAATCTTCCGTCTCATGATCAAACAAGGTACAATACAAACACGCTGGACGCATTGGGTTCGTACAATCACGAGAATAATGTCCTATCCCTCCGCAATTGTAGCATATCAACTGTCTGCGACCTCTTCCAGACCCTCCTCTGCCTCGGCGTCATTCGTGCCCTTGAAATCCAGTTCACGCCACTCTTGCATTCTGGTCTAGGGGCCGCGTTTCGGCCTAAACTCTGTAGGTGGGAGTTCTATCCATCATCAACTCATAGCTTCTACAAGTTCGCTCATCATGTCCCACCAAACTACAAAAGTTACAGAACAACTGTTGCGAATTCTGTGTGTACTTCTGTAACAAATGGCAGTTGTCTATAGCATGCTTTCCACCTATTTGACAAATCACGCACCACAAAGCAGGCACCATGCTAGGTCATTCTTGTGCTTCCGGCCTTAACGGCATCAGTCCTCCTCCCCTGAGGTAATTTGCGAACACTGAGAAGTGGTCCTTATCATTAACCTGACCCTTGCATTTTAGGCACCACACCTCTTCGCACACTTCTAGTCGAGTTGTCCTGTCATGTTTCAGACTCTGCATCTCAAGGCATAAGTTTTTCAACTGTACGTGGATCTGCTGAACTCCTAAGTTGGGATCCTACATTGGGGTTTTATGCAACCTCATCGCAATCTCTAAGGCCTATGCCTGAGTCATTAGCTTCTGCTATGATAATGCACTCCTCAAATGTGGCATTAGCGATGCTACAAACCATTCGCGGTGCTTTCCATCCGTCAGATTCATGTTAGCTTCTCAAATCGTACACTTCAGCCTCTGATCCAGCTCCCAAGGAGTCTCGCCTGGTAGCATCGTGATCTCTTTGAATCCAATGATTGATTGTGTTTCAGACTTCAGCCTGCTAAATTCCTTATTTAGCGCAATTTGGATATCTGCAATTCCCACATTCAGATTATCATTTGAGTGCTTAATGTACCAGGTCAGCGCGCGATCCTGCAGAGCGCTAACTAGTGTCGCTTTCTTTATATTGTCATCTGTAACTCCCTGCGCTTCCCATACGACTCTTACCACAAACCAAAATTGGTCCGAATCTTCATTTCCTAATCCCTTGAACACAAGCAACTTTATTGTGCTTGCCATATTGAACCGCGGTGGTGGTAGAGGTGGTACGTGCAAAGATGGAGGTGATGGCGGCGAAGCTAGTGGTGGTGTGGGTGGGGGTGGTATTCGCGGAATTCTTTGCCTTATCAAATGGATCACACTTCACGGAGAGACCTTCACGAGCTCTTCCTCACCCCCTCGCAGAGGTGAAATCAAGGGGCTATTCTCTGGTCCCTTACTCCCTTCGTTTCTGTAAGTTTTTCCACTTCGCGTAGCCCCGAACATCAATGTAACTGCATAATCCACTTTTCGCACAATAGCATTTTAATCCAAGTATTGAGAGACCTTACGTACTTACCTCGTGGTCATTTGAGAAAGCATCACTCTACCTCGCTATATCTGACTGAAGTGTCTACCGCCAACTCGGTAATGAATCCTCCTATAATCCGATCAAGCCAGTGATCAACAACGCATGCGATCTTATCCTTCGATGCTTCCAATCTGCACACCAACTTCGGGGTCCACATAATAGGACCCTCAAGCTTCCACCTTCCTTGGATATTCGCTAGCTTCGCTATCCACTCGTACAACTCAATAGGGAAATATGCAAAGAATATTTCGTGGATCTCTGTGTATAGGTAGCAGTCTAACCACTCTTCTTTTGTTAGTCACAGATTTGTGTTCTCTTGCGTCGCGAAATCATGAATTCTCCTGTCCAACCAGCCTTCAATTTCCTTCTTAGTTGGATTCCAATGATACAACATCAGACATCTCTAAGCAGATTCTGGTCCTGACAACGGAACCATTTGTTGGCTTGATAGGGCCTGACCTAGGTTCGGAGTTAATTAGCAAAACAAATCCCTACACTATTGGCCCTTTCGGCATCAACCCGCAGTGTGTGGACTAAAGTCTCACCCGAAGCAGTATGGGGGGATGTTGGAACCAAGTTTCCGCTCCCTTGAGATGTCTGAGGTGTCAATTTAGTCCAACTGTGCCTACCTTCGTGCAGGTCACTTCGTGCACTGTTCTAACCTACGATACCTTCGCGATCTGTTATGATCGTCTTTTGTGAAGCTCTAACTAGGGTTGAGATGCTTTCATGCTACTAAGGCAACGATATGCGCTATCTCCCCAATTTACACCGCGTATCTTACTTATCTTCTTACAAATGTTAGTTAACTTCACATAAATAGATGCTTTATCTCACATTCACTTAATCTACACAGTTATGTATGTCCGTGCATCATATAAACAACAGAAATGCAATTTATACCCAATATATTAAATGCAGAAAACAAGAAATAATTACACAGTATTGATACGAAATCTTCTCTTTATTAATGCTCCACTGGTTACAGACTCGACTCGCTTTGCGCACTCAGCTACAGGGGTCCGTGCACTCAGTTGCGGACTACTAAGCCTCTGTGCACTTAGTTGCAGAGCCTTCTCCTACTCTACGACCCAAAAACTTGATTTTACACTTAGATATTCTGTTATGCTTCTATTCCATGATCATTACTTGAATTTTATGTCTCAACTACTTAGAGCCTCGCACTATTTATACAATCCCATGGTCTGCGAACCATGGGTAGATCTATAAAGCCAACATTTCATTACAAAATTGAGGGCAGATGACCCTATAACTCATTTACAACTTCACACTCCACGCCCACAAAATGCGGAGTCTTTACATAGGATTTACAATTTTTAACCAAAATCTGGGATTTAAGCCCCAAAACTTTCCTTGGGGGATCCCACGCCCAACAATCATGCTCTTGTGGGATCCCTCTTTTCCTCCTGGATCTGCCATCTAGTATTTGGCCTACCATAACAGCCACCCTATTCGTGATCACCTCTTTTGGGAAATCAAGAATGGATTGTTCACCCTCTTCTAGGAGGAACCTTGGTAGAAATTACCTCACCTAAATATGGATAATTCCCTTATAGGCCTTAATATTATCCTCGGTCATAGGAGTAATGGAACAGTGACAAACTACTGGAAAGAGAACACCAATCAGACGAATTGGAGAACCTGGAAATATGATCGTGACTGACAGGTGGAGGTATCCCTGGAATGTTGGAAGGCCTTGAATCAACAGCTGCAAGAGAGACGTATCCCAATTTCCTAGAACCAGGATAAACTCCGATGGGGTTACACAATAGTGGGCTCCTTTTCCATTCGATAAGCTTATCTCATCAAAGCTAACATCCATAATATGCCACGTCAGAGTATTTGGGATAAAATCTGGAACTGGAAACTATGGTCAGAAGTCTCTCATTTTGTATGGCTTGTTTGACATACAATGATCTTAACATGGGAACGAATTCTTGAAAAAGGTTTCACCGGCCCATCCCAATTTCCCCATGTAAACATCATGAGGAAATGATGTCTCATTTATTGAATACATGCCAGGTTGTGGAAGAGGTGTGGGTTATGGCTACTACCTATAACAGCCTTGGTCAAAATTCCATGTAATAAAGTTAATAAAAGAAAAATAATAACCAAGGTCATGGGACACTTATTCCAAGTTGAATGCTGGGAAAAACAACCTAGTGTGGGTGTTAATTTGATTTATTATGGCTAAGAAAATTGGCAAAGGCAATGGAAAAGGCTTTGGAAAGGTAAAGTGGCATTAATTGGCATTTTATTTATGAAATTAATGGAAATTAGGAGAAAATGAAGGTGAAAGGTCACAGGATGCATGTGAGGAGGAAAATGAAGAAAGGTAATGGAAAATGAAGAAAACATAGGCCTCAATAATAAAAAGGCTTTTGAGGATCAATTCACAACCTTTTTTCAATTTAATTTTGGAGCTCTCTCTCTATTCTCTCTACTCTCTCATACTCTTAGACACTTAGAATATTCTTGGAGCACTCTAGCATTGGACGGAGTAAGGAAAAGGAAGAATAAGAAAGCAAGAGGAAGCAAGGATAAATCAAGGAAGAGTGGGATTCAAGTGGCTACAATAGTATTACTTGTAGGTATCGAGTTGCATGTATGATTTCCTTGTTATTTTTGGCATGCATGGTACATGCATGTGTGTTTTTTATTCTCTTGATGTCATTGGCATGTGTATTTCCAGGTGTGGTAGTGGTTTTTAGCCTTGCCTTGCCATTTTCGAATAGCCATGGTGTGATGGAGTTCTTTTGTTTTGGTTGAGATGGATTGTTGGATGGTTTTCGAAACTGAGTGAGGTGGTCTCATGGGACGAACACAAGGCTTAGGAATCCCTAGACTAATGAAGGTGGGATTGCAGTGAATCTTGATTGTGTATGACCTCGTTAGTCCTAGGAATCCTCAATGAGTGAATGGTGGGATATATGGGAAAGCCTAGATGTGGAGACGGAAAAATTCCTCACGATTTAGGTGGAGAGTGTGAAAATTTGGAAGACCCAAATCTCTACTGCAACAACTGATTAAGTATATTCTATTTGTTAAATTAATGAACAAATTATTTACTGCATCCTACAACAAATATCGAAACTAATACATTGTAGCCTTCAACAATTGAATTAAATGAAAAAACAAGAAACTAAGCAAGAAATAAATACACAACACATGACACCGTTATTTTTTGACAAATGTCCCTGAAATACCCAATGCGGGAGAATCGGTGTAGCAACTGAGGGTTTGTATTATTAAGCAGTAGTTTTCTAAATACAATCTTTGGATGCCTTACTGGCTATCCAATATAGAGACTCTAACTGGTAGAATATTAGTGAGAAATACCTCACACTATCACTGGCGATCTGACACTAATCCAGGCCCTGGATGGCTGGCCCCACGCTAGCTCTGCGTAGCTACTACGTCAGCCTACGCAGTTCTGCGTCAACCTCTTTGGGGATCTGTGTCACCTCTTCCCGGATCTCCTGCTGTCTGGAGCTTCGTTCCTCTATCTCTCTGGTCTCACACCCCAACTTCTAGCTCATGAACTCAACTTCCCAGCTGAATTTTAAACTCTCTCTAAAGCTCTGTGATGCCTTAGCGTGAGCTTACGCAACCCAGCGTGGCCTCTACGCTTCCTCTCCTAGAACTCTCTCTGCCTCCTCTATGATGTATTCCCGGATCAAGAAACTCTCCAACCAGAACTATCCATGCCCCTCACTACAAGAAATCACTTCGATCTTCTCTCTAGCAACTATTGCGCTACCCTCTTTGAGAAATTTGATCTCTTGATCTCTCTCCTATGTGTTTTCCAAATGTCCATCGAATTCCTTCTTATAATCCTCCAGTTGAGTAATAACAGCCTAGATTAGGTTCTAATCAATGGCTCATACCATTTGGACTCGATATTCATCTTCTTGTATAAATTTCAGCCTCAATTTGATTAATACCCTTTAATTATTTAAATTTCCTAAGTTTAGACTTAGGCATCCATTAAAAATAATTAATTATTTTAATAAAATTGTCTCCGGGTGGAATTTTCCAAAACAATTTTTGGGTATTGTGGAATACATGTGTCCTAGCCTCCCTCCAAATTTTGAAGCTTAGGGAACATTTTATGCTACCAAAAATAAACACTCCCTCTTATTGAGGAATGTGCTCTAATAATGCAGCCTGTTGAAGCATCACCCTTCTCTGTAACATCTCCCTCTGCGCTACTGATGTCTGACATCGCTTCCCACCAATTACTACGCGAATGTTACATCCGTGTTGTTTTTTACCCAGCCATTGCCAAATCTGCATCTTTGTTGCTGCTGACACTTCCACAACCAACACTGCATCTACATTGCAACCTTCTCCAACTATGCAACAAAAAAAAACATCCAAAATTACTGAACAAGTGTTCAGCATGATGGATCTGTTGCTGGAGTTTTTACGACTGCTAGTCTTTGTGCTGGCCATCTGAAGCCTCTGCTTTTCTACTAACTCTGCATTATGCCTACTGCACTGCTGCCAACTTTGCTCTGTGTTGCTCAGTTTTTGGCACTCCTAGCCACTGCAACTGTCACTCCAACACACCTCCGCATCAACTGATCCTAGTCCATCCTGCTACTTCTGATATGGGCTCCCATAGCAAGGTATTGATCCAAGAAGTGGAATCCTCAAGGATCCTACCCATCTGTAGTTATTTCAAACTACAATACTAGATCACCCCACCTCTCCCCTGGAGGTATCTGGGAAACCATGGAAAACTTCTCCTCCTCAATCTTTGCAGATGCAGACTTCAAATCATGCTTCTCATCCTTGTCCTTCTTCTTGAGAGGACACTGTGTAGCGTAGTGACCAAATTCATCACATCGGAAGCACTTGATCTTTAAGATGTCCTTCTTCTGCCTCTGTTTCCCCTTAGATGCAAGGGCTTCATTCTCTTCCTCCTCCTTGGTCTTCGTCCCACTGTTGTTGTTGCTGTCAATTTTGCACTTGACTAAGTCTCTCCTCATCTCTTCCTGTTGAAGAGCGGCCCACATCCCTTCCCAATCTGGTAATCTCTCTCTGCCTAGGATGCTCTAGACAAATACTTGCCATTCTTCTAAAACAGAATTCAAGGCCATCCTTACCATCTCAGTAGGTTGAGGTGTTGACCCCACAACTACCAACGAGTCTCAAATTTCCTGAAGCCTTGTTAGGAATGGATCAATGTGTTCCCCCTTTTGCATCTGCGTGGATCTCATCTTCTGCTCCAAGTACATCTTTCGCTTCTCGAAATATCATTCGTATAGCATAGCCAATGCTTCCCACATTTGTCGAGCAATATCCTTGTCGGAAATGTGACACACTACGTGATCTCTCACCCCGTCGACGATCAATTGCTTGCCTTTTTCCATCTCACCTTTGTACTTCTTGAGCGGATCTAGATCCGTGGGTACAACTACCACATTATCGACATAGACTTTGAGATCATGCTCATCCAGAAGGCAGGATATCCTAGCTTTCCAGATCACATAGTTGGATGCACCATCCAATCGAGCCTAGTCTCTTAACCCACTAGCTACCATCTCTGCCAATGAAATGTCGAACTGCCTCCTCTCTCCTCTGCGTAGCACTAGGCTAGCCTACGCACTCCCTATGGAGTTAGTAGATAAGCTCCTCTATGTTGTTGCTCAGTAGTAGAGAAATCGAATTCTCTGGCCAGGAATTCTCTGAGGGAGAAATTTCCTCAACAGTGTCTCCTTCTTCCTTCTAATGCTTTTCTGCCGCAGAAATCTGCCTCTCACCAGAAAACTACTCTGCGCTAATGCTTCTACACTGCTCCCTCTGACACTGACAAACTTCAATATGGAAATTTGATCTTAAAATATTTCTCTCTGTCGACTCACTCGGAGAGATACTTTCCCTCGAAAATTTTTCCCTTCTGGCCTAGACTGCGCAATCCCTCCGGGGATTCAATTTGCTAACTACGCAGTACTTTGACTTCCCTCCTTCTCTTCAATGTTGGGCTCTTCTGGCTCTACTCTCTTACTTCACCTACACTCTGATACCATGTGAAATTTTGGAAGACCCAAATTTCTACTACAACAACTGATTAAGTATCTTCAATTTGTTAAATTACTGAACAAATTATTTACTGCATCCTATAGAAAAGACTAAAACTAATACATTGTAGCCTTCACCAATTGAATTAAATGTGGAAACAAGAAATTGAGCAAGAAATAAATACACAACACATGACACCATTATTTTTCGACAAATGTCCCCGGAAAAACCCAATGCGGGAAAATCGGTGGAACAACCGAGGTAGTTTTCTAAATACAATCTTTCAATGCCTTACTGGCTATCCAATACAGAGAATCTGACTAGTAGAAGATTAGTGAGAAATACCTAACACTATCACTAGCAATCTAACACTGATCCAGGCCCTTAAAGGATGGCTGCACGCTGGCTCTGCGCATCTACAGCCTCAGCCTACGCAGTTCTATATCAACCTCTCTAGGGATCTGCATCACCTCTTCTCATATCTCCTGTTGTCTGGAGCTTCATTCCTTTGTCTATCATGTCTCATACCCCGGCTTCTGGCTCATGAAATTGACTTCCCAGCTGAATTTCTGACTCTCTTTGAAGCTCTGTGCTACCTCTACGTGAGCTTACACTGCCCAACATGGCCTCTGCATTGCCTTTTGTAAATCTCTCTTTCCCTCCTCTGTGATTTATTCCTGGATCAGGAGACTCTCCAACTAGAACTATCTCTCCCTCTCATAACAAGAAATCACTTTTATCTTCTCTCTAGCAATTGTTGTGCTACCCTCTTTGAGAAATTCGATCTTTTGATCTCTCTCTAATGTGTTTTCTAAATGCCCATCAAAGTCCTTTAATCCTCCAGCTAAGTAATCAATGGCCCAGATTAGATTATAAACAATGGCTCAGATCATTTGGACTCGATCTTTGTCTTCTTCTAGAAGTTTCACCCTCAATTTGATTAATACCCTTTAATTATTTTAATTTCCTAAGTTTAGACTTAGGCATCCATTAAAAATAATTAATTATTTTAATAAAAATGTCTTCGGGTTCTATTTCCCAAAACGATTTCTAGGTATTGTGGAATACATGTGTCCTAGCCTCTCTTCAAATTTTGAGGCTTAGAGCACATTTGATGCTACCAAAAATCATCAGAGAGAGCCAGAGGAATCCATGCTTGTATAGGCCTAGTGATCCCTGAACCAGTATATGGTGGGATTGCGGTAAATCCTGGTTGTATAGATGGGGGCTTGGGCCTAGGAATCCCTTGGTGGATTGCGGTAAAGCCTGAGGAAGCCTTGGGTATTTTTTGTAAGTCCCACATTCATGCTTGGAATATCGCATGGGGATGATTGGCCGAAAGAAAGATTCGGTTCAACCCAATCTATGGTTGGGTGGTTTGTGGAAGTCCCTGACTTGGTTGGATTATGAAAACATTAATAATAACTCATTTACCTTTGGTATTTCATGTGTAAATGTACTGGTTAATATGTGGTTTTTATGGTTGTTCTACTCTTGTTATTTTGTCTGATATACGTTGGTTATAAGGAGGGTTCATGATAGACTTTGGTTATGGATCTCATCATGATTTGATTAGTACATTAAATATGAATGATTATATGATCTAATAGATGATAATGCGACTATTGTGATAAGGCATCGATTCTTCTTAACGATTCTAAGATAAGTATGAGACCCCTATACTCAGATCTGTGGTTATGACCTGTAGATTACATGTTTGTGATATGTTTGAAGAAATGCCTGCCATGGATAGTAGGGGTCAAATCAAATATTTGTACAAATTTTTGCAATATTATCTTTAACTCATTGTTATTTATCATTTCTGGAAGTTTCATGAAGTTTTGGGCAAAGGCTTGAGACCTAGCCCTTAAAAAGTGGCACATAATCTGGTGTCGTTGGCTCATAATTGCCTCAAATGGACCATAGTTGCATGCATGCCTTGTTTTGGGAGTGACTAGAGGGTCTCAGCCGCATGCATGGGTTGTCATGGGAGTGACTGGGGGTCTAGATGAACAAAACATCAAGTTGTATCATGGGTTGGGCACCTGGAAAGGTTGGTTGTCTCATGAAGGTTTTGTAGCTCCATAGGAATGCCAAATTGGTTTTGTTTTATAAGTTCCACTTCCTTAATTGTCCATGGTATGTTGAATCACATCATAGTAGCTTTTCATGACATGTTTACCCCAGTGGACCAGTTAGCTTAGGTAAATGTGAGAGGAGGGTGTTAGAGAGTGGTATCAAATCATGGTTCACCCCTTGGACTGGATGGGCGAAATGTTTTGGTCATGCATACATGTCGGTTACAGATGTGCTCTTTATGCTTGTTGTCTATGTATGTGTTTGGTGGGCATGGTTGAAATTGTGTCGCCATGTGAAAGTAGATGGTGTTGTTCATGGATGTATTTGTTGTGAGTGCATGTCGGTTATGAACTTGTTATGCATGTCAATGTTTGTATGTCATTATGCATACATTAACATGGTTATAGTTGTAGTGCATGAGGCCATGGTATGTGGTTGGTATAGTCATGCATGGTAACTGGCTTATGTTTGAGGTGATGTTTATATAATGTAATGATTATGTTTATACATGAGACAACATATCCTCCCCTGAACTACACTGAGATATATTGATTATGTTATGTTTTGGTTTAAGGTTACATGGTATAATTGTAGGAAGAAAATCAAAGATTACTAGCAAGATGGTAGAATACATTTCATGAGACTCTCCCTATGGATTATACAAGCAGCATGGTTGTGGGCACTCTTCTCAATTAGCAGACACATTGAGAAGTTTGAAGGCAGAAATAAGAAGTTGCAAAGCAGATAATGACAAAATCATTCAGGAACATGAGAAACAAGCACAGGTTAATGCAGTTGTCCTTCAAATTTTTTCATATTTGCAGATATAGGGACCACTTAAGATCAGTCATGGGTCAGAGGATAGGACTTATGGGGCATATGGCACTAGGTCTCATGGTGGACACAGGTCAGATAGGGATGAAATGATCATAGATGGCGAGTTCTTGGATACACTGGATAGGAGAGGTGATGGACACATGTTCTATTCTAGTTCTAGTTCTGACAGGTACCATGGTCATCATCGTTATCATCTTTATAGGAGGAGTGATAGTGGATATTTTCCAGATGATTTCAAGAAATCCAAGCCACCTAACTTCGATGGAGATGTGAAGAAACTGAAAGATGCAAAGGCATGGTTACTCGGGATGAATAAGTTCTTTGAGTTGCATGATTACACGGAGAATATGATGGCTAGAATAGTTATCCTCATCTTCAAATGGAAAGAAAACATCTAGTGGGAAGATGTGAAGTGGGTTAGAGACATCAAGACAAAAGAGTTGAGTTGGCATGAATTCAAGATACTTTTCAAGAAAAAGTACTTGTCAGAGAGGTACTACGACCATAAGGCCAAGGATTTCTATGAGCTAAATATCGGATCAATGATGGATGAGGAGTATACGACCAAGTTACTGGAGTTGTTGAGGTACGTACTATATCTTAAGGATGAAAAATCCAAAGTTCAGATATTTGTCAGTGGATTTCCATTGACGTTTAGAGATCGGATTGAGTATGATGAGCCTCAGTCACTTGAGGAATTCAATGGGAAATTGAAGCATTGTTATGAGAAATCAAAATGTAAGATAGAATATCAACAAGGTTGGAAAGGGAAAGACAAATCTAAAGGTAAATGGCAGTCGAATCGAACAAGACCTCAGGATGCAAGTGAGAAAGAAAATGTTGCACCTTAAAAGAAGTTTAATGGACCTCAGCATGGATAAATGCATATTAAAGGTGACGGTAAGGGACGATTGCAGTGTTGGACATGTGGTAAGGAGCATCTTAAGAGAGATTGTCCACAGAAATAGGGTGGTAGGACTCAGATTTACAGTGCACAGGATGTGTAGAAAATTGGGGGTGTTGGGTAGAGCATTCCACGGATTTGTGTAACACTGGATAACAGGCAGGAGGATCACCAGGGATCTATTATGGAGATGGATGGTAAGCTTTGTGATCAAGTTGTTTCTATTTTAATTGACCTTGGATCTAATTATAGTTATGTAAGTCCTAACCTAGTGGATAAGTGTGATTTGAATAAAGAAGCGCATAAAGAATCTTGGTTAGTGCAGTTGGCTATAGGTACAAAGAAGAAATTTCATAATTGGGTAAGAGCTTGTGCATTCGAGTTGAATTCTATGCATACCTTAGCACATTTGAATGTACTATTGTTGGGATCATATAGTATGATTTTGTGTATGGATTGGTTGTATCTTCGCAGCACTAAGGTGGACTGTTATGAAAAATCTATTAAGTAGTTGGATGACAATGGAGAACAAAGAATCTTGCAGGGTAAGAAGAAAGCTACATCAATTAGAATGGTGACAGTTATGAAGGAAAAACGTAGTCACGGGAAAGAATGTGTGTGTTGGGTCCCTATAATACTAGTAATTACCCCATTACTATTGTAGTTATACCCCTTATTTATATTGTTGTGCCCCTATTACCCACATATTATTATTTCTGTGCCCCATAGAATCCCTCTATTATTATTTTTGTGGCTTTATATTATTATTGTTAGGTCGGCTGGATTATATTGTGACTCCTTAGACTCCTATATATAGAAAGGAGGTTTTGTCATTTGTATCATCCAAGAATTGTTCATTTATGTAATGTAAAGGAGGTTGCCCCCTCGAAGAGGCTGAATTCTAAGGCGTTGATCTTTCTTTTCTATCTTTTCTTGAGTTGGTTTCATAACATTTGGTATCAGAGCTTTGGATTCTAGGGTTTCACTGCTCCAAACAGGTCATCGTGGCATTTTCGCTATAACTTTTTTTCTGTGACGTTTCAGAAGTCACAAAAAAACCCATTTGAGAAGAAATCACGCTGAACCTTGGGTCCGAATTTCAGAGTTTTTCGCGCGATATTTTCGGAGATATGATCTGAGGAAGTTGGTCTTTTTGCAGACTCCTGAATTACACTCAAAACAGGTGACCTGGGGAAAATCGTCATAACTTTCTTTCTGAGCATCAGATTGAAATTTCGTAAGAAGTTACAGAAAGAGGACGGACTGTAGTTTTCTTTTATATATTTTTCAGAGTCAAAGGTTGAAACAGTGACACGTGGCACGTCGTACAAGTTCGCTCTACTGAACTAGTCTATAATCAAGTCACTGTGGGAGATTTCGCATAACTCTTCCTTGGAGAATCCAATTTGGGTCAGACTTGTGGCATTGGAAAGAGGACACAGAGGGCTACTACAGGTCACAAATTCAGAACTAGATAATCAGAAAGTACAGAGATACATCAGAGGAAATATCGAGCTCCTACAAAGTGAAAAAAGGTGTGTAGATTTTCTTTAATTTTTGCTTAAGCTTGGTTTGAAAATTTATTTTGAAGGAATTCAAAGGGCATATTAGAGAATTATTATCGGTAACTGATGCCCCGAGGAAAGAAAATGCAAACACCTAGTAAGGAACCTGAAAGCTCTAGCATGACTCATGAAGAAGAAGAAGAAATGCTACATGATATATCAAAATTACAAGAACAAGTGCAACAAGTGTCACTTGCACAAAAAGCAACAGAATCTAAAATGGATGGGTTAAGGAAAGATGTAGAAGCTAAGATGGACGGTTTAAAGAAAGGTGTAGAAGCTAAGATGGATGGCATGGAAGCTAAGGTGAATGGCATGGACGCTAAAATTGATGGCATGGATGATAAGATGGATAAGTTGCTACAAGAAATGGTCACTAAGGGTGAAAGAGTACTAAAGGAAACTCATGATGAGAACAAAAGAAATGTTAATCATGATTCCATAGACTCTAATGTTGGATCGAAGACTCACCATGTTCCAAAAATCGATATGAGGAAGTTTGATGGCAAGGATCCCGCCACATGGATATTACAGATGGAGCAATTCTTCGATCTCAATAATGTGCAAAACACACAAAAGGTACGTATGGCAACTTTATATTTGGAACCAAATCAGTTTGTATGGTATCAATGGCTTTGTTCTCGTAAACAATTTATCACTTGGGCAATTTTTACGGAAGAATTGATAGCACATTATGAGGATACAAAAAGCAACACTTTTTTTAGCCAATTGATAAGTCTCAAACAAAAGGGTTCAATAATGGAGCACATTGAGGAGTTCCAAAAATTGAACATAAGGGTAAAAGATATTCCAGAGGAGCATAGGATTGATGTGTTCATAGGGTCTTTAAAGGATAATATCCAACATGATGTGCGCCTTTGGGAACCTGATTCATTAGAGAAGGCATTCAGGTTAGCAAGAAAAATGGAAAGCAAAATTATGGCAACTAGGAAGCATACCATTCACAACTATAAAGACGGAAGTGTTGTTGCCCATAGTCTTCCACAACCTACAAGGTTGACACCACAACAATTGGAAGAAAAAAGAGCAAAAGGGCTTTGTTACAATTGTGATAGCAAATACACAAAAGGTCATAAGTGTGCTGAGAAGAAATTATTCTACATAGATTGTGAAGAGGAAGAAGAAAAGGAGCAAGAAAGGTCAAAAGAAGAGGATATATTCCAGGAACAAAGCCTAGATGAAGAACAAATAAATCCGACCATATCTTGTAATGCATTGGCGGGAATTACCACTCCTCAAACCATCAAGATAGAAGGACAAATCAAGAAGAAAAAGGTAATAGTGTTGATTGATTCAGGAAGCACCCACAATTTTATTCATTGTAGGGTAGCAAAAGAATTGAATTGCTTCCTATATCCAGCACCAGAGTGTCAAGTGATGATTGCAAATGGAGGAACAATAAATTGTTCTGGAAAGTGCCATAATATCAAGCTATCCATGGGAGAATATGTATTGACTAGCCCAATGCTTTCCATTCCAATGGGAGGTGCTGATGTTGTACTAGGAGTCCAATGGCTACAATCCTTGGGTACAATAGCTTTTAATTTTCAAGAACTTTTCATGAAATTTTCTGTGGAAGGAAAGGAAGTTGAATTAAGGGGTATTGCAGGGAAACCAGGAAAGATAATCAGCTCTAATGGCATGACAAAGCTTCTAAAAAAGGAGCAAAGAGGTGTAATTGCACAATTATGTTCGCTAGATGTTTCCACATTGGAATCATCTATTTCTCCAGATCTCCAAAAAGTCCTGGACAATCATTCCAAGGTATTTGAGACTCCCAAAGGTCTCCCACCTATGCGTGATCATGATCATGCTATTCATCTGATTCCAGGAAGTGTTCCTCCAAACATCAGGCCGTACAGATATCCCTATGTCCAAAAAGTGAAATTGAACGTATGGTTGCAGAAATGCTAGAGGCTGGTATAATTCAACCGAGTCAAAGTTCTTTCTCAGCTCCAGTAGTATTGGTGCACAAGAAGGATGGATCATGGCGCATGTGTCCAGATTATAGGGAGCTCAACAAGCTCACTATTAAAGATAAGTTTCCCATTCCTGTCATTGATGAATTACTGGATGAATTGCATGGATCAATTTACTTCACCAAGTTGGATCTTCGTTCGGGATATCATCAAATCAGAATGAAGATTGAAGACATTCCGAAAACGGCATTTAGAACTCATGAGGGTCATTATGAATTTTTGGTCATGCCTTTTGGCCTTACCAATGCACCTTCAACATTTCAAGGTTTGATGAATTCAATTTTCAAACCATTCCTTAGAAAATTTGTGTTAGTATTTTTTGATGATATACTAATCTACAGCAAGTCTTGGAAGGATCATGTTGAACATGTTGACAAGGTGCTACAACTATTGGAGGAGAAACAATTATATGCAAAAAGATCCAAATGTTTCTTTGGAGTCCAGGAGGTGGAATATTTGGGTCATATTGTATCTCATGAAGGAGTTAAGGTAGACCCTAGCAAAATTAAAGCCATTAAGGAATGGAAAATCCCCACATCCATAAAGCATCTGCGAGGATTTCTTGGGTTGACAGGGTATTATCGCAAGTTTGTTAAGAATTATGGGAGAATAGCAGCACCTCTAACAACATTATTGAAGAAAGATTCATTTTCATGGACTCCGGAAGCAACAAAGGCCTTTGAACATCTTAAAGAGGCAATGTGCCAAGCACCGGTCTTAGCTACACCGGACTTCACAAAAACCTTTATTGTGGAATGTGATGCTTCAGGAAATGGAATTGGTGCTGTTCTAATGCAAGATGAAAGACCCATTGCTTTTGAAAGTCGTCCAATCAAGGGAAAGTTTTTAAGCAAAGCTATTTATGAGAAGGAAATGTTGGCAATACTCCATGCACTTAAGAAATGGCGACCCTACCTAATGGGAAGACACTTCAAGGTAAAAACGGATCATGATAGCCTTAAATACTTTTTAGAACAAAGATTATCCTCTGAAGAGCAACAAAAGTGGGTCACAAAGATGTTGGGTTATGACTTTGAAATCATCTACAAAAAAGGGAAGCAAAATGTGGTGGCAGATGCACTCTCAAGAAAGGATGAGGATGTGGAAGCATTGTTGTGTGCCATTTCTATTATCCAACCAGATTGGATAAACGAAGCAAAGGAGGAATGGAAGAATGACGAAGAAGTGTGGGCACTTATTCGAAAGCTACAACAAGATTCCAGTACTTCTGATACATTTAGCTGGAAAAATGATTCGTTATGGTACAAAGATCGCTTATACCTCTGTAAGAATTCCCAGCTAAAACAAAAGATTCTTATGGAATTGCACACTTCTCCCTTAGGAGGGCACTCAGGATTTTTAAAAACTTACCACAGGGTTAAGAAGGAATTTTTTTGGGATGGCCTTAAATCAGATATTCAAAAGTTTGTGGCGGAATGTTTGGTTTGCCAACAAAATAAAGTTGAAACAATTAAGACACCGGGTCTATTACAACCTTTATCCATTCCAAGCCAACGTTGGGAGGAGGTTTCAATGGATTTTATCACAGGTTTACCCAAGTCTGAGGGAAAGAGTGTCATCATGGTGGTAGTTGACAGACTTACCAAGTATGCACACTTTTGTGCATTATCACATCCATTTAAAGCCAGTACAGTTTCTACTGCATTTATGGAAACAGTTCAAAAGCTACATGGAAACCCAAAGATTATTGTAAGTGACAGAGATCCCATTTTCACTGGAAATTTTTGGACAGAATTATTTTCTTGTCTTGGTACTCAGTTAGCTCATAGCTCATCTTATCATCCTCAATCTGATGGGCAAACTGAGATAGTAAACAAATGTTTGGAAGGATATCTTCGTTGCTTTGTATCTGATAAACAGACACAATGGGTCAAATGGTTGCCTCTGGCTGAATGGTGGTATAACACTTCCTTCCATACAGCAACAAAAATGACCCCATTTATGGCACTTTATGGGTATCAACCACCATCAATCACATCATATTTAAGAGAAAATTCTAAGGTTCAAGCAGTGGAACATCACATCGAACATCAACAACAAGTCCTCCAACTCTTAAAGGATAACCTCGTGTTGGCACAAAATAGAATGAAACAACAGGCAGATCAACATCGCAGTGAAAGAAGTTTTGATGTAGGTGATTGGGTATTCCTACGGCTACAACCATATAAGCAAATGTCCCTAAAGCAAGCTAAGAAGGATAATAAATTATCACCAAAGTATTATGGTCCGTACAAGGTGTTGGAAAAGATTGGTACTATGGCATACAAATTGGAGCTTCCTGCAGCTTCTCGATTGCACCCAGTTTTCCATGTTTCATGTTTAAAGAAGGTTATAGGCGACAAGCTCCCATTTCAAACAATATTGCCAGAACTTGACGAGGAAGGAAAAATTATATTGGAACCGGAAGCAGTCACAGAAACAAGAACTCGACAGCTACGAAATCGATCAATTTCAGAGTATCTTATCAAGTGGAAGAACTTATCCGCTGAAGATTCCACATGGGAGGATGAGAATTTTATGCAGAAGTATCCAGAACTGCTCAAGCGTTGAGGACAACACTTTTTTTGAAGGAGAGGGGCATGTTGGGTCCCTATAATACTAGTGATTACCCCATTACTATTGTAGTTATACCCCTTATTTATATTGTTGTGCCCCTATTACCCACATATTGTTATTTCAGTGCCCCATAGAATCCCTCTATTATTATTTTTGTGGCTTTATATTATTATTGTTAGGTCGGCTGGATTATATTGTGACTCCTTAGACTCCTATATATAGAAAGGAGGTTTTGTCATTTGTATCATCCAAGAATTGTTCATTTATGTAATGTAAAGGAGGTTGCCCCCTCGAAGAGGCTGAATTCTAAGGCGTTGATCTTTCTTTTCTATCTTTTCTTGAGCTGGTTTCATAACAGTGTGTTATTTGCAGTGCATATTTCTAGTGATAAATGTAAGGATGTTAAGGATGTATAAGTTATGAAGAGGTACCCAATCTTGCAGCAGTTTCAAGATGTGTTTCCGAAAGAGATTTCAGAGTTGCCACCTCATATAGAAGTGGACTTCTCTATTGAGTTCGTACCAAGGGAAGCAATAGCATCAAAGGAACCATACAAGCTGAGCACACCAGAGTTAGTAGAGTTGAAGTTGCAGTTGAAGGAAATGCTTGACAAGGGATACATTAGGCCAAGTGTATCGCCTTGGGGTTCACCATTGTTGTTTGTGAAGAATAAGGATGGCACTCTTAGGTTATGCATTGATTACAGGCAATTAAACAAGGTGACCATCAAGAATAGGTATTTGTTGTCGAGGATTGATGACTTATTTAACCAGTTGAAGGGAGCAACAGTGTTCTCGAAGATTCACTTGAGATCCAGATATCATCATGTATGCATTAAAGAAGAGGACATCTACAAGAATACTTTTCGGACTAGGTATGGGAATTATGAGTTTGTTGTAGTTACATTTGGATTGACTAATGCTCTAGCTACTTTTATGTGGTTGATGAATAATGTGTTGCGTCCTTATTTGGACAAGTTTGTCATTGTGTTCATTGATGATAAATTGATATATTCTAAGAATTATGAAGAGCATGTCGAACACTTAACAAAAATATTGATATTGCTTATAGAGAATTAGTTGTATGACAAGCTTAGCAAATGCAGTTTCTTTAAGAGAGAGTTACATTACTTGGGACATGTTGTTTCAAGGAAGGCATAACAGTGGATCCAGAAAAGATAAGGGCTATCATGGAATGGGAAGCTCCTAGAAATGTGGATGAAGTCAGATCATTCATGAGATAAGAACGTTACTATATGAGGTTCATCAGGAATTTCTCGCGCATTGCTTATCCTATTAAATCATTGCAAAGGAAAGGTAAGAAATTTGAATGGACTAACGAATGTGCAACAATTTTTTAGCAATTGAAGTAGTTGTTGACAAGTGCTTTAGTCTTAAAGATTGCAAATCCAGACAAAGAGTTTGTCGTGTGTACATATGCCTACAAGAGAGGACTTGTTGGAGTCTTAATGCATGAAGGACAGGTAGTGTGTTATGAGTCACGGAAGTTGAATGAGCACGAGCAGAACTATCTGACACGTGATCTTGAGTTGGTAGTGATCATCCATGCATTGAATATGTGGAGGAACTATCTTCTTGGCAGGAGGTTTGTATTGATGAGAAATCACAGTGGATTGAGGTATTTGTTTGACCAACTGAATCTGAATGTTAGGAAAGTTAGATGGTTGCCCATGATCAATCAGTTTGACTTTGATATCTGAAACATTAAGAGAAAGGAAAACGAGGTTGCAAATGTTCTTAGCGGGAGAGTTGTGATGCAAGTAAATTCTAAGTGCGGACACAAACAATTCCTCTAGCCCGAGAGAGCGGGTCTAGTCACAAACAGACAATCTATGGAAGACTTCCTTAGGCTAGAATCAATTAAGAGGGCCTACCTCTTAGAACGCTATTCTTCTTGGTGGTGATCCTGCTTCTTTGTTCCAGTTATCTTTTGTTTCCTTCCTTTGCACACCTGAAACAAGAAATCAACAGCAAACAAAAACGTAATAGCATACAATATTGTATTCAACCTACTTAACAGGTCAAGGAACATTAAGCCATAAAGATGTAAAATTACGCTTCACGTATGTTTCCAGGAAAACTAGTGTCTATTTGATCTACTAGTCCCACTAAGATGGGTAGCTATCTTAGAAACAAACAATTCAAAGTAACTTGTGTTTTCCTTTATGTATGATAGATAAGAGAGAATCAAAGAGCACCAACCTTAATCTTTCGCTTGGCTCCTTGCTTGTTTCCTCTCTCCTTTGATAGAGCTTGCCACTCCTTTCTCACTTGTCCCGCTTTAAAGAACACCTGTACAGAAAAAGCAACAAAACACCATCAAATCATAGAGATCTATAATACCATAAACAATGCAGCATCAAAAGTACATTAACCATACAATTGCATTCACAAATACAATATTCACAAGTACACAAGTATACGGAGGAAAACTCAAATAACTTTATTGATAGTAGAAGTAGAAGAGAGAATTACAACCTAGCTGTCTGATCCAGCATCATCCTCCCAGTATGAAAGCCCTCTTCACCTCATGAAAAGCAGGATCACCCAACAATACAATGTCTCAAAGAGAAACCAACAACACTTCCTTACAAATTACAAAATTTCAGCCTTTGGATCTCTGGGATGAGGGATCCATTTATAGATATTTGCAGGGGGGTGAGTCAGCTTCTGGGTTTTTGATTAGTGTTATTTCACTGATAGTTCTTGGTTCCACTTAGTGATTTCATGATCTCTTGCTCATCCCTGGGCGAATTCAAAGAGGCAAGTGTCATATGAGAAGTTTCTAGAAGATTCTTTGGGTTTCCACTTAGCAAACTGTCTCTACCATTTGTCTACTCTCGCTCATCACACCCTACAGAAGGCCTTTTCAGTATGCATCACACCTCTTGTGTGTAGCAGGTGAGATGCATTACACTTTGACCAAGGAGCAGTCTGTATGGTCCAGTTTTGACCAGTTCTGAGTGGTTTTTCAGGGAGAACTTCTGGGAAATGATGTAATCAGTTGACCATGATCCTTTAGGGTTTGAAACAACACTTTTAGGGGTTTAAGAGCCCTTGGTTTATCAACATATGTGATTGGGGTTGCAGTGCCCAAATATGTCTATAACAGTTGCCCCCTAAAGCGTGAGGTCATAAATCTTCTGATGTCAAGTGAAATGCTTTATCATGAGGATCCGAGGTTTTTTGAACTAGAAGGTGACCTGTATAAAATACAATACAATACATTATCTTCATATTATTTTCATGATCTAGCTGAGGCGGGTATTCCCATGCTCAACTTTATAAATTCATTTTCATGTACATAGGACAGACAACCATCCGCTGTTGCAGACTGGTGATTCTTGTAGAGCCATCATCCCTTAACTTGGATGATCATATGTGTAGCTATGGAGTACATTTGATGTCTTTATTTTCCTGAATATATCGCAACCTGGATGGATGAAACTAGATCCAGGGTCTTCAAACTCATTCAATCTTCGCCCGTTGTACAAGTCGATCCATGTGAAAATATGTTCTGAAGTCGAACATGGAAAGACATCGCCTAATTACCAGCCAATGATGTACGCTGTTAACAGGCGCGAGAGGAATCATCGATAATGATAATGACCCTCAAGGTACTACAGTACAATTCACATGGTGTGAATATAGAATCTGATGTCGAACACCACGCAAAATATTTCGGTTGAAGGCCATTGATGTAAACCTGTCGTTGGAAGTGAGAAACTTGCCATTGAGGCATGCAAGCTTCAAAGTACTGAAAGGGTTGTTCCTAAGTCAATTTCTTGGATAATGAGCTGATGTCAACAAGAAGTGACCCATCGTAGGAGGGCCTTAATGAATCCCACATCTACGACATGAAACGAAGCAAATGATTTTTTGTAGGTGAAAACGATCTGATGATACAAGGTTTAGGAATGGTGGCCATGAAAAATGGAGAGTGAAGGTATTGCAGTGGATGAGGTATTAGCTGGGTTGGTGAATTCTCTGAGTGACTTCTCTTGAACATATCGACAACACTGAGATGGATCGGCAGCGTTAACCCCATGGATCGTATGGAGGACCAATGGTGATGGTGAATGGAATAACCCAACCCGACTCAATCATGGTGATGGAGTGAAAGTGTCATGTTCAAGAGCAACCTGCTACCAATGAAGTTCTTCAAGTTTTCATCCCTTTTTCCCCAGTCATTGCTGACCAGTAGCTCTTTATTTTTGTCAAGCTTGAGGAGGATAACATATGCTTGTTCTATAATTTTCCCTTCTGGCAAACCTGTCGCTATGTTTTAGCGAACCTAGCGACAGTGAAACTCGCTCTTGTCCGAATGGACAAGTTTATCGCTATTGTTTTAATGAGTTTAACAACAAAGATAACTCGGTCCTTTTCATTTTTAGAGAGTCTAAAAAGAGATGGAAAGGAAACTCCAGTAGTCCTTTTTCATGGCATAATCCCTTAAGTCCGAAAAAGTATAAAATAATACGAAAGGGATGACTTTTCGATAGTTTTAGCGAGCCGAAAAAGACAAGCGCTCGATCTTTTTGTGGAATGATCCCTCAGGTCCAAAAAGATTAAAATGTAGAGGAGGGATGGCACTTCCCTTTACTTTAACGAGATAGAAAGGCCAGTAGCTCGCAATCTTTTCATATTTTATGAGTCTAAAAAGAGCTTAAAAGAGACTCGTTTTTTAGGAACGAGTGATGTATCTGGGTAGCAACTGGTTCCAGGTAAGTTTGGAACTTCTCAAACACGGCAGTGTAATGAGGGTGGCTAATAGAATCACTCGTCGCAGTTGTTCCTCAAAAGGGTAAACAATCAAGTGGAGGCGTATGATCGGCTAAAAGAGTGGAGGTGACGGTAAGAACACGACCAAGGCTCAAAAGGCTGATAGCAATGCAATCACAAAGGTTATTTACCGAGGGTGGATTCATTTTTTAATGAGCTTGAATCTTTAGAAACTATGCTCAGTGGCGGGTTTATTTTTTAACGAGCTTGAACCCTACGGTAACATTGCTCGTGCCAGTTGTCTTTTAAAGATGTCTCTTATCAGTAGGTTCATTTTTTAGTGAGCTTTCCCCATGCGAAACTTTGCTCATTGCCTTTTGTATGCAGGCTAGAAACGACCAACTACAGAACTAACTACACTAAGAGTTAATGAACTACTGAGGTTAGGTAGGATAGTTTAGAAAAAATGTTTCCTTTGCTTTGCCGGGGCCGCCGACAAAGGTGAATGGTGGATCAGACCAATCACCTAACCTAAGCAGTTGAACTAAAAGTTAGGCTAAAATACTACGAGGTTAGAGTTACGCTGGTCGCTTTTCACTTGCGTAAAAAAGGTTTGCATGCCCCCAGGTGTTGAGAAAATGAGAATTTCCAATTACCTTATGGAAGTTCTTGCATTTAAGCGGGATCATTTCATCTGCGAAGCAGACAAAACACTTCCTTGGCTCTATCCATCGAAATAGACAAAGGTGAATGGTGTGAGCTTCCAATCACATAATGTGTGAGGAGATCCTGTTTCAGACTGATCCCATATCCTACACGAAAATGGCATTTCAAACTAATCATATAACCTACAAGGAAATCTATTTTTTCATCTGGGTTCGCCTGCCGAAGCAGACCAGGGTGCATGCCCCCTGAGTTTCGTTACATTCACCGAATTACTCGCGGTAATTAGGTGGATGAACTGGAGGTTGAAGAGACATTCCTTGCACAAAGAGACCATTTAGGGATGTGTTTGACTCGTAGCCGTGTTTGAACCGGGAAACAAAAGCTGGTCAACGAGCTGTACCATTCTACCTTCATACGGGAAACACATCACCCGAAAGAGTGAGGAAACAATAGCTCCCATGCTGTAAACATAGTCACGCCCAAGGAATAGATCGTAATCTAGTGGCCCTTTGACTACCATCACGTTCAAGTGAACGGTTTTCCTTCTCAAAGTTATAGGCAAATTTGGAAGGATCCCTAACGGTCGACTGGTTCCCTTTTTTAAGCCTGACAAATTTCAATTCTCAGGCAAAAGCGATGGTGAACCAAGCGCTTTCCAAGTAGTTGAGGAAAGGATACTCACGGAAGCCCCTTCATCTATGATAGTGCCAGACATGATCATTCTGTAAACTTGTACTATGATTCGGAATGGTACATTAGATGGAAGGTGGGGTCCCGCTAGTAGATTCCAATCAAAGGAAACAACTAGATTGCTTGGAGGGGGGACCGAATAAATGGCTGGATGAATCTCTTGAAATGGGGAACTTCCCTCCTGTGGTAAAGGAATGGGTAGATTTCCCCCATGTTCATCAAACTCTGTGTTAACAAAAATAATTTGAACGGTGTCATTCTCATTCTCTTTGGAGACTGTATCATCTGAAGGTGGACCTTCTAAAGGCAAGACTGGGTCGACTGTCGTCTCGACCTGTTGACTTTGGTCTAGTATGGACTCAGAGGGTTTATCTTCAATGATAGGCATTTTGACCAACAACTGAGGTATGTCAGTCGGATTTTCAACTAGCGATGGACTTGGCAAGAGTTTCTTGTATCCAGGCGAAAGTCGCTACGGTGAAGCAAGACGGTTATCCAAGACACTTTTAGCTTCGTCCAGAAAAGGACAACGGTGGAGGGCATGATCGCCTTCACACAACCTACAAGGAAATTTAGATCTTCCTTTTTGTCCATTGACTTCACTTCCACTAGTCGATGGTGAGTTCTCAACATGATCAACAGAGGTTGACGACACTGGATGGTGCAAGTGGGGAGACCAGTCCCTCAAGATCTGCAGAATGCAAGGACAATATCGATGAAAGTGGTTTCCTTTGCAAATTATAAATGGAGATTTGGGTTTGGAAGGTGCGGTGTGTGGATTTTCGTAGGATGATGCATGGTTGCACCCTTGCTTGACTGGCTTCTTCTTCTTCTTCTCCTTCCCTTTCTTCTTCTACTCAGTTACTTGGTTTTTAGTATCACTAGTTTCACCAAGCGAAGAGGAAGAAGGAGAGGGAGAAACAAACAAAGTAGAAGGTGGGGGAGCAACTCCAGTATCATCTGGTTGCTGATTTGATTGCTGAGGAATTACGGTGTTTTGAACGACAGAGGTTGAGAATAGCCATACCGACAGGCCAATTGTGATTCCTAGAAGGGACAATGTAGCCATGTATGGAGCACCAATATCTCCCCAAGAAGAGAAAGGACTAGGATTCCCCCCAAGGGGAAATCCTTGATTGGTGGACTCCATTATCTCAACCTAAGATCAATGAGGGAACAGGGATGTTATTCCGAATTAAATGAATTTTATGACGCTTTGACACAACTTGCTTTTTCAATTTTTAAGAGTCAAGAAAAAGCTAAAGGTGACTCTAGTCGCCTTCGATTTTTAATGAGCTTGAAGTGACAAGTGCTCAGATGGACCTTTTCTTTTAAGGAGTCGAAAAGGAACAAAAGTGACTACTCTGGAAATCTAGACAGAGGGATTACCAAACCAATCACAAAACTGCAATATACACCTTGGTGGTAAATTAAAGAGAAATTACCAAGGACTTTACGTACGGCAGTCAATCTTCCCGAATGCTGTGTTCAGTGCATTGTGATCGATAGGGCGGCAGACACGGATTCCTAAGGATAAAGGATATCAGCCTATTGTGGTCTCCCAATATATACTCGACGGTACAGGGAGCACAAGTCCATACTAGCACTTGTCGTATCAAAGAGGAGGAATCACCCAACCTTTGATGAAAACGATAGTTACCAGGTTCACCGCGTGATGTAGATGTAAAATTCCTAAATATGCAATCTAAAATGATAAACAGTCGTTTGTTTTCTTTTAGCAATGAAAATCATAGCCACTAAGGAAAGAAGAGTATGATTCTTTCAACAGAGAGCAGAGAACACACACTAAATGCACTTTTCCTAAATCAATTTCCGCATGTAGTCTAAATGAAAATGCACATGCATGTATTTGTTTTTTCTGTTTCCTTAATGTGAGAATGCCAAAAAAGAAAACTAAGTACAAATCTGAACTACTTTTCTTCAAAGCGACACTTTAGCAATTTCTTTTCAAAAGGAAAGGAAGACTAAGACAGCACTTTCAATTTCGAATAGGAGACTGCTTTCGACACTTCAAATATTGACAATTCAAATAAATACAATGGCAAAAGTACAATCGACTATCTAGAAGAGGAATACTTTACGACACTCTTCTTTTCAACTCACAATGACAGTTGTGACACTTTTGAATCAAAATACGACAGTTCGATTAAGCTACTTTTGACAAAGGAGGACTGTAAATGATGAAAAATACATAAGAAGCATTCACAATTCCTGATCAATGGAGGCTGAATAATGTAAAGGAAGAAGGCTTCAACAATGATATACTGATCATAAGCAGCAAAACTACTGAATAAAGCTGAAAACAATGAAGAAAAAAACTAAAATCCAGAGAAGGAAACAGTTTCATTCAATCATTGCACCTTTCCTTAAGGGAAACAGGGATGCAACTCACCTGCAACACACGGGAGGTGCGATGCATCCAGACTGCCAGTTAGAGACAGTGCGATGGACCAGGGAACGAAACTGAGCTTGGTTTTCACTCAAAATTTGCAGCTAAGTTCAGTGATTTAAGCTGAGCTATGATAGACAGTAACAACAAAGTATAGGGGTATGATCTTATGAGGTTATTGAGCTACCACCAGGGCACTTAGGATGTTTGCAAGTCAAATGTTCAGTTCATAAACCAACCCAGAGATTGACTGAAGTAGCGTTGATCTACTTTGCAGTTGCATAGCAAAAGCAGTTCGAAGGCTAGCTGGCTTAACTTCAGGCTTCATCTGTAGTTTATAAAGCAAAAAACAGTAACAAACAAACAAACTATTCATTCCCTAGCGGAGTCGCCATTTTGTTTCTGGGAAAACTAGTGTCTATTTGATCTGCTAGTCCCACTAAGATGGGTAGCTATCTTAGAAACAAACAATTCAAAGTAACTTGTGTTTTCCTTTATGTATGATAGATAAGAGAGAAGAAGAGAGCACCAACCTTAATCTTTCGCTTGGCTCCTTGCTTGTTTCCTCTCTCCTTTGATAGAGCTTGCCACTCCTTTCTCACTTGTCCCGCTTTAAAGAACACCTGTACAAACAAAGCAACAAAACACCATCAAAGCATAGAGATCTATAATACCATAAACAATGCAGAATCAGAAGTACATTAACCATACAATTGCATTCACAAAGACAATATTCACAAGTACACATGTATACGGAGGAAAACTCAAATAACTTTATTGATGGTAGAAGTAGAAGAGAGGATTACAACCCAGCTATTTGATCCAACATCATCCTCCCAGCATGAAAGCCCTCTTCACCTCATGAAAAGCAGGATCACCCAACAATACAATGTCTCAAAGAGAAACCAACAGCTCTTCCTTACAAATTACAAAATTCCAGCCTTTGGATCTCTGGGATGAGGGATCCATTTATAGATATTTGCAGGGGGGTGAGTCAGCTTCTAGGTTTTTGATTAGTGTCATTTCACTGATAGTTCTTGGTTCCACTTGGTGATTTCATGATCTCTTACTCATCCCTGGGCGAATTCAAAGAGGCAAGTGTCATATGAGAAGTTTCTAGAAGATTCTTTGGGTTTCCACTTAGCAAACTGTCTCTGCCATTTGTCTACTCTCACTCATTGCACCCTACAAAAGGCCTTTTCAGTATGCATCACACCTCTTGTGTGTAGCAGGTGAGATGCATCGCACTTTGACCAAGGAGCAGTCTGTATGGTCCAGTTTCGACCAGTTCTGAGTGGTTTTTCAGGGAGAACTTCTGGTAAATGATGTAATCAGTTGACCATGATCCTTTAGGGTTTGAAACAACACTTTTAGGTGTTTAAGAGCCCTTGGTTTATCGACATATGTGATTGGGGTTGCAATGCCCAAATATGTCTATAACAATGTAGGAAATCAATCGATAGTTGCATTTATATGAATCAAAAAGAGATTGCATTCGGTGCCTTGACGTTGTAACTTGGTCTCCTCTGATGTATCCAGGTTCCCACACTTTTGCTAGCACTTCATGGACAGCCCCAACAATAGATATTTTAAGGTCTCTTTCCCTCTAGTCTCAAATCACACCCAAGCACACTATTCTCCCTCAAACATACACTAGAAAACTTCAAACTATAGATGTCTTGCTGATTATTCTAACTCCAAACTGAAAATTAGCTTTTGCTTGGGAAAAAGAAAGGTTTATATAGCTTGGATGGATGGGAGATGGTTCCTCTTCTCATGGGAGAAGGCCCTATCTCTTGGATTAGTTCCATCCTAATAGGGGAAAGGAGCCCAAACTGACCTCCTCAACTCCATCCGGCCTAATCATTTACCAGATTTCTGTTACAAAGTTTCTAGAGCTGGAAGCTTTGGCTCCATATTTAAAAACCTTTCCAAAATAGGATCAGCGTGACTGAGAAAGGGCTTAGTCGATCCGATCGGTGCTAGGGACAGTTGTAACCTCTGCATATCGACGCGAGGAGGACATGGGTCATCCGCGCTGGTCTTGTAAACTGGGATAAACAGAAGATTTTTGGGAAATCATGCAAAAGGGAATTATTCTTCTCATGAAGAGGGACACAATGGGAGTTTCTTCATGATAGGAAAGCATGTTGGGTACATTGTAGAGGTCCTCCAGGATCATGGACAGGGAGTATGGGGACAGTGACAAAATGATGTGTAACAGATGACCCTTAAAAAATGAAGGATGAACTAGAGTGAGGAGTGAAATGCTTTACAAGTGCGTGTGGGGAACCGGAGTCCGTCATCGAAGAACCTGAAAGCAAGCATATATACATATACATCACTACAAACTCTAAATAAGAATACATCAATCATGGTATGGACGCAGCCATCCAGAGAATGATCATGTAAATGGATCCAAGGCATGGGCGCAACCATCCAGCAGAAGGGATCATAACAAAACCAAGGTATGGTCGCAGCCATCTAATAATGAGAAGGATCACATATAACAACTCGTGGTATGGTTGCAGCCATCCATCTGAAAGAGACATGTATATCAACATGATCATGTCACATCGCCTTGCAACCTGGACTTGTGTAATCTTAGCCCAGGGTCTTGCGCTCCAAACGACCTGATCAAAGTACAAATCCTAACATGTGAATGAATGTGTTGAAGTCGAACATGCTAAGAAGTCACTTGATTACTGGTCAATGATGTGAACCGTTAACAAGCGCGAGAGAAACCACCAACAATGATAATGGCTCTCAAAGTACTGGTAGCACAGTTCACAGAATGTGAATAATATAACTGATGTCGAACACTTTTGAAATCACTCGATCAAAAGTCAATGATGTGAACTTGTCGTCAAGTGCGAAGAACTTGCCATTAGGGCATGCAAGATCTAAGGTACTGGAAGGGAGTCTCTCGGCCAGCTTACTGGATAATGAGTTGATGTCGACAGGAAGCGACCATGTCGAAGGAGGGCCATGATGTGTCCCACATCATCGACACAAGAAAAAAGGATGCAAATGATTTCAGATGGTCTATAGGATCAGGAGTAAGTGTAATTGCAGAGGGACTAACTCTTGAACATATCAGTGACATGATTCCGAAGTTTGGTAGCTTTTGGATCCATAGGATCAGTGGTCATGATGGTGTGGCAGAGATCAAATGGAAGGAAAAAATGAATGGCCCAACCAAGGAAGGTCAATGATGAAAGGAGGATACCCCAACCCGACACAAAACAGATAGTGTCATGTTCAATAGTGAGTTTCCAACACAACCGACAGAATTTCCAAATTTTCCCCCACCATTTCGGGTAGGTACCCCAATTATTTTTTATCGAAAGCTTGAAGGGCATAACATATGCTTGCACTGTAAGTTCATGCTTCGGACGAATCCGACCTAGTAAGTTTAATGAGCCCTAGGAAGGATAAGCTCACGTTCATTATAGCGACGAATCCAATGTCATTTAATGTTTTAACGAGTCTAACAAAGGTGTAACTCGGTGTCTTTTTCATGTTTAGAGAGTTTGAAAAAGACATGGAAAAGAAAACTTCACATGGTTCCTTTTCGTACATTTGTGTTTCTCGAGCCCGAAAAGGTAGAAAATGATACTTGAGAGAACCGCTTGACCATTTCAGTCAAGGAATTCCTTTTTCATAAATAGTGCATCCCAACCCGAAAAAGGGGTAAACGTATATTGGTTGAATGACGTTTCACATCCTTTAACGAGTTCAAAACGACAAGAGGTCGACAATATTTTTGTGTTTAAAAGAGTCAAAAAAGAGCTTGAAAGCAGACCTCCTGTTTTGATTTTATTTTAACGAGTCAAAAAGGGACAAATACTCGTTAATATTTTCATTTTTTTACGAGTCAGAAAAGAGCTTAAAGGTGACTCGTCCTGGAGGAACGAGTGGTATAAAGGGAAGCAACTGGTTCCAGTTATGGGGGAACTACTCAAAACATTGAAAGGTCAAAGGGCTAGCTAGCAAAACCACTCATTGTTGCAGTTCCTCGGGAAAGGAAAAACAACCAAGTGAAAACATATGATCGGCCAAAGAGATGGTGGCGATGATTAAAACAGCAATCACGAGATGTAAATCAGGCATGGGTTCATTTTTACACAAGCTTGAAACAAGGACAAACTATGGTTGAGTTAAGTTTGCATGCCCCCAGCATAATAACTCAATTCGAGGTACATGCCCCTCAAGCTTCATTTCATTCAACTAGGTGGATGGAATGAAGGTTCACTTTCAAGATCTAGGAAAGACTCGACTAGGATTTTACGAGACCTTAATCAAAGACTCAATTTAGAAAAGGGAGGTGTTTCTTTTTTTAACGAGGTTGACACAGTAAAAGAACTATCCTTGGACATATGTTTAATTTTTTAACGAGCTTGCCGCAAGACAAGGAACTATGCTCATCCCTTGTTTCATTTTTTAACGAGGTTAACACAAGACCAGGAACTATCCTCATCACATCTATTCATGAACCATACGAGAACATGGCTCCCAAGAGGTCTTCACTAGATAGAAGAACCACGCTCTGGGATGAATACATGTCATTTGGTACCAAAGATAGATCGGGTTCCAATGCCCCTAGTACATAATGTACAATACCATCTGTGTGATCATTAGCAAATGTAGAGATGGAACGGGTAGCCACATAATTGACCTGTGGTGGGGAAGGTACTGCTTGCAAACAAGAGCTGATAGGGGACGATGGTTGCAAAGGAGGCACTTGGTTACCAATGAATGACGATTGATCAATACCTCTGGGAGGAATACATGTCATTTGGTACCAAAGACAGATCAGATTCCAATGCCCCCAATACATAATGTGCAATACCATCTGTGTGATCATCAGCGGATTGCGGAGATGGAATGGGTAGCCACATAATTGACCTGTGGCAGGGAAGGTACTTCTTGCAAACAAAAGCCGATACGGGACGATGGTTGCAAAGGAGGCGCCTGGTGACCAATGAATGACAATTGATCAATAGCCATAATTCTCCCTTCGTGTAGAAAAAAAACCACACGGAAAAGTGAAGAAACAAGAGCTCCAATGACATAAACATATTCACGCCCAAGGAGAAGATTGAAATATAAGGGACTTGGACTACCATCACGTTTATATAGATGATATTTCCTCCCAAAGTAATAGGGAACTTCAGAAGAATCCCTAAGGGTTGACTAGTTCCTCCATTGAAAGCCAATAGATTCTAGGTGACAAGAACAAGCTATGGGGAGGGAACCCAAAGCTTTCCAAGTAGTAGAAGACATAGTGTTAACAGACACGCCTTCATCTAATATAGTGCCATGTACTACCATGTTATAGTCTTGTACTGTGATTTGGAAAGGCACATAAGATGGGAGGCGGAAATTAGTTAATTGACTCCAATCAAAAGAAACGATAGAACTACTTGGTGGTGGCATCATATGATTTCCCCCATGCCCTGTAGGATAAGGAGAAGTACTCTCCCAAACTACTGGGATGGGAGGGTCACTCTTCGATTCATGAGAATATGAGGAGACGAGAAGAATATGAGCAGTATGATCACCACTCTCTTCGGGAACAGAGTGAATAAATAAAGGCAGAGCTAACTCAATACTCTCTTTGACCAATGGTTGGTCAGGAGTAGACACAAGAGAGTCATGCTCAACAAGAGCGGGATGGGTAAGCGATGAATCCACATCAATCTCTTTACCAACTAGGAGAGGGTTAGAAGAAAGCCTCTAATAACCAACAGGAAGTTGGGGTTGAGGAGCTGTAAGGTTTTCCAAAATTTTGGAAGCTTTATCCATAAGAGGACAAAGGTGAAGAAGATGCTTCCCTTCACATAACCTACAGGGGAATCTAATATTTCCCTTCTTCTTACCATCATTAGCTGAAGGTGTAGCATCAACATGATCTCCAGAGGTCGACAGGGATGGTCAATTTAGGTCTTGAGACCATACCTCTAAGACTCTGGGAATGCCAGGACAGTCTCAAAGGAGATGGTCACCCTTACACAGCGTGCAAGGGAATTTGACCTTCATTAGCAGTTCAGAAGGTTTGTCTACAGGAGTTAAATTTGGAATAATAGCCACATAGTTGGCCTCTCGCTTATTAGACTTATTCTTCTTCTTCTTCTTAGCCTCTTGGTTACTAGATTCCAAAATTTCACCAAGTGAAGTAGAAGAGGAAGATGAAGAAATAGGGGAAGAAGGTGAGAGGTCAACCTTAGAATCAACGTGATCTGGTTCAAATGAAGGAGAAGACTGGGCAAGAGTTGGGACACTTGGGACCATCGAGGTCGAAAATAACCAAACAGGTAAACCAATGGTTAACTCAGGGAGGGACAACGTTTCCATATAAGGAGCACCGGTGTTTCCAAAAGAAGGAAAAGGACCAAGATTCCCATCCAAGGGGAATCCTTGACCAGTAGACTCTGGCAATGTTTCCATTGGAATCGACCCTAAATAATCACTAAGGAATATAAGTTTAACCAGTAATATTTCGTGGGTAGTTAATTTTAAGACGCTGAAACAAAACTTTGCCTTTTCATGTTTTAAGAGTCTAGAAAAGGATGAAAGGTGACTCTAGTCACTTTCAAATTTAACGAGCTCAAAATGACAAGTGCTCGATGAACTTTTAAATTTAAAGAGTCAAAAAGACCAAAATCACTGCTCTAGATGTTCTAGGCAAAAGGATTACCAGGTAACTATGAACTCTAGAATACCTCCTAGCGAACCGAGAAGTACGGGCAGACAATCTCTGCAAATGTTGTGTTCGGTGTATCACGTTTACAAGGTGGCATACTCAACTTCTTATGGATAAAGGATTGCAACCTATAAGGGTCTCCCCTTATATACGCGATGGTACGAGGACCACAAGTCCGTACTAGAGTTGTCTAATGTCGAAGCGAACAACAACTGCTAGGTTTAAAGACGTCAGAACACATCTCTAGCCTAGACCACTAAATGTGAGCATTAAGTTTCAATGCTTCCTTAGGTTAATTCAATATATTTTAACGATTGATAATGAATTAGGTTTCAATTACAAGGCCCTACCGCTGTCATCTAATGAAACTCCTACATGCAGCTATATGAGAAAAGAGATCTTTCTTCGATGAAAGTTAACACTAATTGAAGGATAGGGAGCACACAATCAATGCAACAATCAAAGAATGAAAACTTTCACTTATGCATGTCCTAAATGCACTTAATATTCCCTTAACAACATAATAATTTTCATTTCATTTTCATGTCTATGATGATGCAATTCTAGCTTCTCAATAACGCTACTAATGAAATATTTTTGCTTAAGTAAACTAGAATGATGTTCTTCTTTTCATAAAATGCAAAATGAATCTTTCACATAAAGCACTTTAATGAAAATTTTCACAATTTTGAACAAACAAGCATCAATCAAATCCAAAGCATGACAAATGAAACTAAAAGAAACTTCTTCACTGAATCGAACAAACCAAGCAATGTAATCTATGCTTGGAACGATAAAAGAGACACTTGAAATAAGAGAACAAATGAGACTCTTTCACTCATTCAATTGAAAATGAAGCAATGAAGATGTTGCGACTGAAAGATGGATTAAATGAAGCAGCAAATCAGAAACTTGACACAATGAGTAAACAAACAAATGAATGGTAATTGACCTAGATGCCCTAGCATCATAGAAACCATCCAAAAAACTCAAAAAACATTGCAATGAAACTTCAAGCCAATCAATCGATCAAAACCAGCAAACAAAGCATCCTAGTCACTTCTGGGCAGAAGAAGAGAATCTGAGGGTCAAGACACACTGGCACTGGAATGGGAGAAATTCTGATTTTTTCTTAACTCAGAGACTGGAACGACTGCCTAACTGACAACTAGCGTTGATCGGCATGACCAAAACGACTGGCCAGACTAAAACTAGCGCTGATGGGTTGATCAGCACGACTGGTCGGGCTACAAGTAGCACTAATCGAGGGATTCAAAGAAAAAATAAAAAAAAACTTCACACAGGGCCAGAATTAACACATTAGAGGGTGGGCTAAACCAAACGAGCACACAAACCAAGTTAATGAACCTTTCTAGTTAGGGAGAACATAGGAAAAACAAGCTAAGATGTAGAAATTAAGAGGGAAAGACACACTAGTTATGATCTAGGGTAAACCATGATCTTCACTTACAGGAATCGGCGTGACTGCCTAACTGACAACACGCGCCAAAAGGGGGTCGGTGCGACTATTTTTGAGAAACTCGCGCTGATCGGTGTGACTGTCAGAAAAATAAACGCGCTGACCGAGGATTCAAGGAAAAAAAATAATTCAAAGGCTGAGACCAAACTTGCCACTGTAAATTTCAGGCTCAGAGTAGTAAACCAGGCAAAGCAGAGAACACTAAAGGGAAATGGTGATACTAGAAAATTTCACACAAAACCATAAAATGACAATCAATCAAACAGAAGGATTGGCTCCACAACAGAGTCGCCAATTTGTGATGCAGGTAAATTCTAAGTGCAAACACAGACAATTCCTCTAGCCCGAGAGAGTGGGTCTAGTCACAAACAGACAATATATGGAAGATTTCCTTCGGCTAGAATCAATTAAGAGGGCATACCTCTTTGAATGTTATTATGCTTGGTGATGATCCTAATTCTTCGTTCCAACTATCTTTCGTTTCCTTCCTTCGCACACCTGAAACAAGCAAACAACAAAAAAAAACAAACATAATAGCATACAATATTGTATTCAACCTACTTAACAGGTCAAGGAACATTAAGCCATAAAGATGTAAAATGACACTTCATGTAGGAAATCAATCGATAGTTGCATTTATATAAATCAAAAAGAGATTACAACCGGTGCCTTGACATTGCTAGTCTCCTCTAACATATCCAGGTTCCCACACTTCTGCTAGCACTTCATGGACAGCCCCAACAATAGAGATTTTAAGGCCTCTTTCCCTCTAGTCTCAAATCACACCCAAGCACACTATTCTCCCTCAAACATACACTAGAAAACTTCAGACTATAGATGTCTTGCTGATTATTCTAACTCCAAACTAAAAACTAGCTTTTGCTTGGGAAAAAGAAAGGTTTATATAGCTTGGATGGATGGGAGATGGTTCCTCTTCTCATGGGAGAAGGCCTTATCTCTTGGATTAGTTCCATCCTAATATGGGAAAGGATCCCAAACTGACCTCCTCGACTCCATCCAGCCTAACCATTTACCAGACTTCTGTTACAAAGCTTCTAGAGCTGGAAGCTTCGGCTCCATATTTAAAAAACTTTCCAAAATAGAATCGGTGCAGCTGAGAAAGGGCTAATTCGATCCGATCAGCGCTAGGGACAGTTGTAACCCCTGCATATCGGCGCGAGGACACAGGTCATTAGCATCAGTCTTGTAAACTGGGATAAACATAAGATTTTTGGGAAATTATGCAAAAGGGAATTATTCTGCTCATGAAGAGGGACACAATGAGAGTTTCTTCATGATAGGAAAGCGTGTCGGGTACATTGTAAAGGTCCTGTAGGATCGTGGACAGGGAGTACAGGGACAGTGACAAAATGTTGTGTAACAAGAGTGCAGGTGAATCATATAGCAACTACGAGTTATTATGGGATAGACTTACACGATCAAATCTTATAGGCAGGATGATAGGATGACAGGTACATGGAGCTTAGGCACAGGATACAATAGGGTACAGGTGATCAGGATGTGGACTATCGTCTCATAGTGGATGGTTTGGTCAAATTTAGGGACAATATCTATGTGTCGAATGACAGTGAGCTCAATAATACTATATTTCAAGAATTCCAAGAAAAATCATATTCACAAAACCCAGGATACCATAAGACATTGACAATGATGAAGAAGTTTTATTATTAGCCAAATCTGAAGAAGGAAATGACAGAGTTTGTGGCTAGATGCTTAGATTGTCAACAAGTAAAAGAAGAATGTAAGCACCCAAGTGTAAAACAATAATCGATTTTAATTCCAGAGTGGAAATGGGAAGTCATTTCCATCTATTTCATCACAAGTTTTCCAAGGACATCTAGACAACATGATTCTATCATGGTTGTGGTCGACGGGTTAACAAAGGTAGCACACTTCATTCCAGTGAAGTCTACATATTCAGCCAATGATGTAGCACGGGTCTTCATCAGATATGTAGTGAGGTTGCATGGTGTTCCAAGGAAGATTGTGTTAGATAGGGATGCTAAGTTCACTTCCAGATTTTGGAAAGAGTTGTTTGCAGGATTGGCCACAGAGTTGGCCTTCAGCACAATTTATCATCGGTAGATAGATGGACAGACAGAGAGGGTCAACAGGATATTGGAGGAAATGTTGATGATGTATGTGATACATTATGAGAGGAAATGGGAGTACAACCATCTCAAAAACAGATAGATCAACGACTTAAAAATTATCCTCTTCGAGGGGGAAACCTCCTTTACATTACATAAATGAATGATTCTTGGATCATAAAATGACAATACCTCATTTGTATATATATAGGGTTCTAAGGGGTCATAATATAATCAGAGCCTACATAAAAATAATAATGTAAAGGCACAACAATAACAATAGTGGCCTTCTATGGTGTACAACAATAACAATATGGGGGGTACATGGTCACATCAATAACAATAAGGGGGATACACTAGTGTTATAGGGACCTAACATGTATTCGCTAGTTGAGCTAATGTTTTTGGCATATGTTTTGGTATATGTGTATATGTATATGGATGTAAATACCACCATGAGTTGTGTTATAAAGCTCCAATAAGCGGTATGGGTGTCATGTCATTATGGTTATCATGATGTTATGTTCCTCATGTTTGTTTGCTTCTCAACAGGATGATCATTGTAATTACTGCATCAAGCTAATTTATAAAGCTCCATGGGCAGTATGTTTTTCTTACAAGAGTCTTTTTAGTTGTAATTGTCATTGAAGATCGATGACGGAGTTCCCCCAAGGGGGAGGGTTCTGCAATAGCCCTGGTCAAAATTCCATGTAATAAAGTTAATAAAAGAAAAATAATAACCAAGGTCATGGGATATTTATTGCAATCTGAATGTTGGGAAAAACATCCTAGTGTGGGTGTTCATTTGGTTTATTATGGCTAAGGAAATTGGCAAAGGCAATGGCAAAGGTTTTGGAAAGGCAAAGTGGCATTAATTGGCATTTTATTTATGAAAATAATGGAAATCGAGAGAAAAGGAAGGTGAAAGCTCACAAGTTGAATGTGAGGAGGAAAATGAAGGAAAATAATGGAAAATGAAGAAAATAGAGGCCTCGATAATAAAAAGGCTTATGAGGATCATCCTACAACCTTTTTTCAATTCAGTTTTGGAGCTTTCTCTCTATTCTCTCTACTATATCATACTCTTGGACACTTATAATATTCTTGGAGCACTATAGCATTGCAGGAAGTAAGGCAAAGGAAGGACAAGAAAGCAAGATGAAGCAAGGACCAAGCAAGGAAGAGCAGCATTCAAGTAGCTACAACATGATTACTTGGAGGTATCGAGTTGCATGTATGATTTCCTTTCTAGTTTTGACATGCGTGGCACACACATGTGTGTTTTTGGTTCTATTGTTGTAATTGGCATGGGTCTTGCCAGGTGTGGCAGTGGTTTTCAGCCTTGCCTTGCAATTTTTGGATAGCCATGGTGTGATAGGGTTCTTTTGTTTTGGTTGAGCGGGATAGATGTATGGTTTTAGAAACTAAGTGGGGTGGTCTCAGGTGAGAAACATAAGGCCTAGGAATCCTTGGACTAGTGAAGGTGGGATTGTGGTAAAGCCTGGTTGTGTATTCCCTCATTAGGCCTAGGAATACTTGACCGGTGAATGGCGGGAGATACAGTAAATCCTAGAGGGTGGAGGATTTTTGGCATAAGAATCCTCGACCGGTGAATGGCGGGATATACAGTAAATCCTAGAGGTGGAGACGAACAAATTCCTCATGGTTTAGGTGGAGAGATCCAGAGGCATCCATGCTTGTATAGGCCTAGTGATCCCTAAACTTGTATATGATGGGATTGCGGAAAAGCCTGGTAGTGCATGTTTATTGTTTGGGACTAGGAATCCCTTAGCGAGATTGTGGCAAAGCCTGGTTGTATAGATGAGGACTTGGGCCTAGGAATCTCTTGGTAGATTGCAGTAAATCCTAAGGAAGCCCTGGTTGTTTTGTTGTAAGTCCCACACTCGCGCTTGAAATATGGCACGAGGGTCATTAGCTGAAAGAAAGATTTCGTTCAGCCTAATCTATGGTCGGGTGGTTCGTGGAAGTCCCTGACTTGGTTGGATTATGCATACATTAATAAGAACTCCTTTTCCTTTGGTATTTAATGTGTAAATGTACTTGTTAATATGTGGTTTTTTTTGTTGTTCTACTCGTGTTATTCTGTTCTATATACGTTGGTTATAAGCATGGTTCATGACAGACTTTGGTTATGCCTCACATCATGATTTGATTAGCACATGAAATATGAATGATTATATGATATAATAGATGATAATGCAGCTATTGGGATAAGGAATCAATTCTTCTTAACGATTCTCAGATAAGTATGAGACCCTTATGCTCAAATCTGTGGTTATGACCTGTAGATTACATGTTTATGATATGCTTGATGAAATTCTTTTCATGGATAGTATGGTTCAGATCAAGTCCTTCTACCAATGTTTGCATTAATAGCTTTAATTTATTATTATTTATAATTTTTGGAAGTTTCATGAAGTTTCAAGCAAAGGCCTAAGATGTAGCCCTGAAAAAGTGGCACAAAATTCGAGTCATTGGCTGAGAACTACTTGAAATAGGCCGTAGTTGCATGCATTCCTTGATGTGGGAGCGAGTGGATGGTCTCAAACGCATGCATGGCTTGTCATGGGATTGATTGGGGGTTTAAGTCAACAAAAAATAAATTTGTCTCAGGGGTTTGGCATCTAGAATGGTTGGTTGTCTCTTAAGGTTCTGGATCTCCTGAGGAAAGTCAAATTGGTTTTGTTTTGTTTGTCCCACTTCCTTAACATACACGTGGAGTTGAATCACATCATAGTAACTCTTCGTCACATGTGTGCCCCAGTGGACCAGTTATCATGGGTAAATGTGGGAGGAGGGTGTTATATACCTTATTCGACTCTTTTAATCGAAATCGTGAAGATTTACTAGCAACATTTGAAAATTGGAAAAGATCTCAATACATGAACTCAATTGTTAATAGGGCTTGGCACTTGGTCTTAGTATTCCTCCTCTGGAACATTTGGAAGGAACATAATCGTGTAATCTTCCGTGACCAACAACCCTCCAGTACCACCATCTAGAATAAAGTAAAAGAGAACATGTGGGAGACCATTTTGTCTGAGAAATGGGGAGATGAAGATTGGAAGGCGGACCCTCCGCACGCATCGATCTAATTTTTCCTTAATTTTTCCTATTAAATGATATTCCACCAAGTAACTACTCGGTCATAAGCTCCAATGTCCTCCCCTTCAATTTTCACCAGACCTCCATTGGACTTTGTTCAAATCAACTTCGATGGGGCCTCCAAAGGTAACCCAGGTCTGGAGGGCTATGGAGGTGTGCTTCAAGACTCTTTGGGCTTTCCAGTCGGTATCTATGCAGGTTATTATGGCAACACCTCAAACAATGTTGCAGAGTTAACCGCCCTGGAGAGAGGCCTTACTCTTGCACACAGTTTGGGACACTCTAAGATTGAAATTGTTGGAGATTCAAAAATCATGATTCATATGATACGCAAGATTATAGATGGATTCCCATTCCAAAATAGTGCGAATTTGACATTTAGAGTCCCAAGTTGGCCAGATAAATATCCTCTTAGAAAGATTCTCATATACCACCACCACCCACATCTTGCGAGATGGAAATAAAGTTGCATATTGGTTGGCGAATTAGAGTTCGATGGTGTAACATAAAGATTTTTCCACTCCCTGGCACGGATTTTTTATCTTGGCTGACTTGGACCTAGGGGAATTGAACATTCTCTTTAGAATTATAGATTAAGATTCCTCTTCCCTCAATGATGGTGAGCAAATGATTGGCAATTGGATATGGTGGTTGTCCCCTCATCCACTGTGCGAACACTCCAGAATCCAAGTATTAGGCGTTAAAAGTTACTTCGGAAAGCATTCCAATGTTTGTAACTTGGGCGATGAGTTTTGGGTGGAGGGAGAACAACAAAGCTCGTAATGGAGATCGTGTGTGCTTGCCTGGGTGTTGGCTCTATTGGGGCAATGCAGTGGCTGACTGTCTTGCAGTGGTCTGGATTAAAATTGATTTTCAAATTAGAATTTGGTACCCAAACATGACTCTGAGCAGCGAGATTACTCTTAGCACAAAGCTTGGTTGGGAAATCAGGCAAATTTTCACCATTCTGGACCTTGAGTTTAAGGTGGATTGTTCTCTATGTATCGTAAGGTAACCTCGCTATTATGTTTCTGTTTTTCTGGTTGGCTTGTCATTACTCAGTGGATGAATTTTGGGACCATTCTAGATGGGGTCTCGTGGAGTGCAAAAGGGACCAGGAGGGTGGCCTCAATGATTTTCTCCAAAGGGAGCTCTGGGGTATGAGTCTTAGGGTGTTGATTTCTCATGCTCTGGTCATTGTCATAGCTTCTAGCCAGTGTCTATGTAAGCTCAAATTTCGTCAACGTATCTATTTTGGTTTAGCTCTTGTGACCACCTTTTTTTGTGTCTTGAGTCAATGGTTGTTAATTTCTATCTTTTGCCCCTTGTGTTCTTTGGGTTGTTGTTGGTTTGGGGTCAGTTCCTTGTGGGTAGGCTCTCCGGCTAATTGGGTGAATGAAGCAAGTAATTGGGAGGTCATCAGTTTAATTGTTGAGGGTATCCCTGGAAATTTCTTAGATTGGTGTAAGTCTATCTCCTTTCGTTCTAGGACCCTTCCACTCTAGGTGTTTCGGGTCAATGCTCCTACTTATGTTCCACTAGGGGGTTTGGGGTCCCTTCTCAAGTCCGTTTCGAATTTCTTCCCATTCTGGTGGTAATGTGGTGCCATCGAGGGCAGCCACATTGTGGGGGTGGCCATTATTTCCTTACAGGTTGTCTGACCAATAGCCAAAGTTCTTCTTCAGGAAATTCTGCAAGTATGGAATGTGAAGGTGAGGTGGCTCACGCTCTGGACCGTTCTCCCAACCATGTGGACACACCAGCTTCATTGGAATCCATAGTTGAGCAACTTAGAGGAATTCAAGCCAATATGGACATTATTAGAGAACACTAATATGAGGACCATAATGAGATGGTTTCATATATGAATGACATTCAGCTTAGTCAAAATGAGATTATGCAACAACTCGACTATATCCATCGAAGCCACCATCACACTAATGAGCTTTTTCACAATATGGAAGCTCGAGTTCAACACATCAACTTCCACATGCATGAAAGTGTTGGCTATCATGTTGTACCTATTGTAATTCCTCCCCATCCTCCTCCTTGATATGCTACTGTTAGTATTTTTGCTCATTTTGCCTCCTTTTTGTGATGTTCTTAGCGGAAATAATGCTTGTATGGGTCTGTCTTTGGCATACCAGGGGTCGTAGAGACATATTTTGTACTACCTATTTTTATGAGAACATAATAGAAGAAATTTGACTAACAAAGAAAAAATAATACCACTATCAATATTAATAATATTCACCTCTAATTCCCTCCAATGTTATTGATGAGCCTCATAAATGGGTAATTATATGGGCCCATTTTACCTCCTAACCTAGTCAAATCAACCATTCTCTTAGCTTATTGTATGATTTTCTGATTATATTTATGCTTATACGGTGAGTTGAGTTAGTTATTATGCCATGTGGTCTAACATGTCTTTAATGCATATTATTGATGGATTTTGAGGTCAAAGTCAAGGATCTAGTGGCCAAACTGCAGCAATAACTCGAAGTAGACAGAGGAGAGGACTTATAGGATGGAATCCCCCTCATTTATTGCTCCTCACTTAGAATTCCCCTTCATTCAACTCGGAGTACAAGCAGCCGAATCATGCACTAGAAGGCAGCCGAGCAAGTGGAAGATGATTAAGAGTTATCTCAAGTTTTGGAAGCCAAGCCTCCCTGATTTTAAGGAAGCTATTGGTAGCTTTAGATGTATAAGTAGAAAGGCCTAGGGCCTCACTAGGGTTGGATTTTTTTTCTTGTGTAAACTCTGCGCAAATTTTGTGCTTATTATTTTGTGACAGTTTCATGTAATCTTGCTATTTTTTTTTATAATGAAGATGGAATCCTTTTTTAGCTAGCACTGAGTTACCTTAGAGGGCTGAAGCTCTTGGGTTAGGGCCCAATCCAAGCAGCAAAGCTCCTCTTTACTTGTATTTGTATGCTTTACTTCAGTTGGTAGATTAGTTTGCTCTTAGATATATTTTCGTTATGGTTAAGAATAGGTTGCTTTTGATGATTTAATAGTTTTCTTCCATTTGTGCTTTCTTTAGCAGGTTAAGCAGTGATCAGAAAATATTCAAAAGGCTAGCAATAGTGCCTTGGCCTCTCTTCCTCCCTCTGGGACCATGATTTGAGGCAAAGACTCTCTTGCTGCCCCAAAAACACAGATTTTCCTCATTCCTAGGACTTCTAGTGTTTACAGCTCTTTAGTAGGTTGATAGTCCAATTTTGCTTTGCTTTAGATCTCCTTTATCATGTTCACTTCCTGATTTGCAATAGTCCTCTTTCATGCTTTCCTTTCTTGCAGCATTTCTCAACATTTCCTTTCATACATCATAGTTTAGACCATTTTTATGCAAAACTCTGTTTTCCTAGGATGCACTCATTTCATTTGCTGCTTGATTTTCTTGGTTGACTGTCAGTTTCTATGCAGCAGATCTCTTCCAATAGTAGGCTAGCTTACCAGAAATCACACCCTCCATCTGACCCATGCCCTATAGGTCTCCCAAACCTCACCTCAATTCTGCCCTAGTTTCCTTTATTTTCCATAGAACTTCTTCCTCTCTCCTTGAGAAAACCCAATCATCTTTCTCTCTCCTAGTGGTTCATGGTAGACCTTAGGCACCCTAACACCTCATCCCAACCTTCATCCACCTTTTCCACCCACTCTCACACCCTCAAAACAGCAAAAATTTCTCTCGGCCTCCTCCTGTAGGCCTCTTGTAGTTTTCCTGTTTTCCTCTTGTAGTTTCCCTGTGCCCTCCTGTAGTTTTTCCTATAGGATTTCTTTTGAAGGTCGAGTGTGGAAAAAGCCTCCAGAAGGCCACCTAAGACCTCCTAGGACCCATCCACGCCATCCTACATCTTCCCAATCTCCAAAACCGCCCTCTAAGACCACCTATTCGTTGCCACACTCACACACAATAAATTAGATGCATGATTAAATTCACATAAAAATCCAAAAATATGTTTTTTCTGCTTATTTACTTCCAAAAATAGCATGGTTAGATGTTGTTTACTTCCTTGAGTAGGTAATGGCATTTCTTTCATGGTTTTCATAGTGTTTTTGGCAGAAGTAGAATTGGCTTGTTAATTAGGCTTTACTAGGTTTTGCTTTACATTCCAGTCTTTCTCCTTTCTGCAGTTAGAATAACATCTATAGAGTAATCTTTCATTCCTTTCATCACACATAGATTTTCTTCTGAAATCTGTAGAAGTTTTCTTGAGCTCCTAGTGATCTTGCATCGGCTGACCAAGTGACAACCTGTACTGAGAACTAGTACTTGTGCACACAGCACCGACGCTTCCAAGTTTGTTACGAACTACCGAGTTGATAAAAGTAAAGTTGGAAGCCCAAGAGTTGCAGCATTCTTGCTGCAATACTGGCGCTCACCACTTTTTGGCGTCATTTCTAGGGAAGCATCAGAGTATTCTGTGATTACTGCTTTCTTCTATTTCCTATTGCAACATTATATTAATAGTTTATTTCAGCAAAAGTAGACTAGTCATTTCTTTTCTTTCAGTTCTGCATTTCCTTGCTTTCCTTTTCAATTCTGCAAATTTCCATTCAGCAAGTTCATTTCAGCTAGTTGCAATTTGTTTTGTTCAATCACAATTTCAGCTTCTACAGGTACTATCAGTGTGGAGAAAAAGAAACAAAAGCCAACCAAAAATAATTCCTTTCATGCCTCGTAGGAATAGAGATAACAGTAAAAATTTTGCCCAACACCCCCATTGCTTCACACAGCCAACCTTCTCTCTTCTTCGGTGGTTGCAATCAAGAAGAACCCTTAGGTGAATAGCCAGACATATTTGAAGAAGAAGAAAACATTCCTATGGAGCCAATGGCTAAAAACAGAAATGCTAGGGGAAATGGAGAGAGAATAGAGGGTACCTTCCCCATTCGGGAGACCAATGGGGACACCAAAATGAAGAATATAAGCCCTTCAGCCCTACCTCACTTCCATGGTCTGACTACAAAAGATCCTAACACCTTCTTGTTTGAGTTTGTTGTCATTTGTCGAACTTATGACTATGTAGAAGACGAGCAAAAGTTGAAATTGTTCCCTTCTACTCTCAAGGACGCAGCACTACGCTGGTCCATGGGATTACCTGGAAATAGCATCACAACTTGAGCTCAGATGCAGCAGGCCTTTAACAACAAGTATCGAGACTATTGTAGGTCAAAAGATACTAAAGAATAAATATTTCGAATGACCATGGGAAGTGATGAGTCCCTGGAAGACTATGAAGAGAGGTTCCAACTCAATTACAAAAGGGTCGGGTGTACATTTAACCCTAAGTCTCTGAAGTTCGTCCTGCTTAGGGGAATTCGGGAAGACCTTTTAGACACCCTCCATCTACTGGCCAAGGGAGACATCTACCAACTATCCTCTGAGGACAAAAAGATTGTTTTTAGAAACCATTCTAGAGCAGCCAGAAAGAAAGGTAGGGGGAATCAACCCATAGCCAGTACCTCTTCCTCCAATTCGTCCATTAAAGGTGAAATTGGAAACATGCTGGAAGACTTCAAGAGTGAGATGCTGCAGACTCTTGCCATGCAAATGGACACCTTACATATCAAAAGAAAACAAGAGGAAGCAGAGAGGGATTTGGCCATCTTTTGTTCTAGATGCACCAAGAGGCATCTAGGAATGAATGCCCATTGAACTCTATAGAGTTTTGTTCAGTCTGTGAATAAAATCATTCTACAGATAAGTGCCCTTCCTTGCCTGGACTTAAAGTTGTATACCAAGAGGCTGAAGGAGTCACTGAACAGATCTATTACATAAACCAAAGGAGGTCGCATGGACCTAGACCATACCAGCAGGGGATGCCAAGGACATCTCAGGCATACTACAACCCCAACCAAGTCCCCTCCATACCTTCTTGGGGCCCCCCTGCTCATCCTTCCTGGTCCACGCCTCATCCTTGGTCCTTCACATGTCAATATCATGCCCAACCAGCCACCCATTCATTTCAATCCTATGCTCAGCCACAACCTCAGTGGAATGCATCTCATCAGGGGTGGAGGCCCAAATACAACTCTCTTCCCACTCTTCTGCCTCCACCACCTACCCAACCACAACCATTACCTTTTGCTCCACCAAGGCAACCCCAAATGCCTGCCCAACCAAATCCGAACCCGAATAACAGACAGGCTCAGCAAGTGTATAGTGGGGAACCATCATGCTCAACTTATGTTGTGGAGATTCAAGAAATTAACTTGCGATCCGGGAAAGTTCTCCCAGATAGCTAGCCTTCACCCAGGGAGGTTAAGGAAGATAAAGAGGAAAGCAAACCTAAAGCAAATCCACCCTTTCCTAAGAGACTATCCATGACAATCCAGCCTACCCCAGAAGAGACTGAACTCCTGGGAGAATTGAAACACTTATGTGTGAAGATACCACTTCTCCAAACCATAAAATATGTGCCTATCTACAATAGGTTGATCAAAGAGAAGTGCTTTAAGAATCCAGGAAGGCGCAAGAGAGATGCCCCAACCATCAATGTCATAGGACAACTGTCCAACCTGATGTTGGGGCAGATAATCTATCCAAAATATCTGGATCCTGGAAGCCCAGTAGTTGATGTCCACATCAATGGCAAAATATTTGGGAGCTGCCATTAATGTGATTACAAAGGACACAATGCTCAAACTTAACCTCCAAGGCTCCTTGACGAAGACCTTGATAGTGCTGTAGCTAGCAAACCGCTCCACAATGACCCCTGAGGGGATTGTGGAAGATGTGATGGTCTCCATTGATTCTTGGGATTACCCTGTTGATTTCTTAGTTCTCCAGCCAAAGGAAAAGCTCACTAAGTATCCTCTCATCTTGGGGAGACCCTGGTTGGATACAGCCGATGCCTACATCAGCTGTCGAGCTGGGAACATGACCATAAATAACGGGCACATGTCCAAGAAATTAACCCTATATCCTCTTGCCCAACCCTTGCTATAACATGATCTACCTCTTTGATTGGAGGAGGAGGATGAGAATGAAGTTTATTCGGCACCACTTTGTGCATTAGAAATCACCATGGGGGGAAAACCGCAAGATGTGTGGCCGACCCTACTTCTCTTTGTGTCAAAAATATAGAGTTCGGCCCAGAAAGAACATTGAAAATCAATCCATCCCTATCTACTTCCCAGGAGAAGGAGTTATGCAGCCTACTGAGAAAACATCTAGATGCCTTCGCCTGGAGTTATAAGGAGATGAAGGGAGTGCACCCTTCAGTATGTACTCATCATATATACATCAAGGAAGATTGCAAACCAGTTAGGCAGCCTCAAAGGAGGATGAATCCAACACTTAAAGATATTGTTAAGGAAGAACTGCAAAAATTGCTTGATGCAGGATTCATCTATCCCATCTCTAACAATGAATGGGTCTCTCCTTTGGTGCTAGTGCCAAAGAAAAATGGTAAGTGGAGAATCTGTGTCAACTATCAGGAATTGAACAAAGCCACTAAAAAGGACCATTTTCCTTTGCTTTTTATAGATCAAGTGTTAGACAGTCTGGCAGGGAAAAAGTTTTTCTCTTTCCTAGATGGATTTAGCGGGTACAATCAAATTCAAATCAGCCCAGAGGACCAAGATAAGACCACTTTCACTTGTCCTTGGGGTACCTTTGCATATCGGGTCCTTCCTTTTGATTTGTGCAATGCTCCAGCCACTTTCCAAAGAGTGGTATTGAGTATATTTTCTGAACTGGTTCATGATGCAGTAGAAATATACATGGATGATTTTACTCCTTATGGCTCTGACTTTCAGGAAGCTTTATCTAACCTAGGAAAAGTTCTAGATAAGTGTATTTAGATGAACCTATCCCTTAGTCTAGAAAAATGTGAATTTTTTATGACTGAAGGGACCGTGCTAGGTCATGCAATATCTCAACAAGGACTGCAGGTGGACCCCAACAAAATTGCCATCATCCAAAGGGTCCCACCTCCTCAAAAGGTGAGAGATGTCAGAAGTTTCCTAGGCTTAGCCAGATATTACAGGAGATTCATTAAAGATTTCAGCAAGATAGCCTCTCCTTTTTTTGGCCTCCTAGGTAAAGATGTTGAGTTCATATGGTCGAAAAACTATCAAGAAGCCCTAGATACCTTGAAGAGCAAGCTAGTGACTGCCCCAATTCTCAGAGGCCCAAACTGGGCCCTACCCTTTCACATTCACACAGATGCCTCGAACAAAGCGATAGGAGTAGCCTTAGGACAAATTGATGGAAAGTTACCTTATGCCATATACTTTATAAGCAAAAACTTGTCAAAGGTAGAGCTAAACTATACAGTGACCGAGAAGGAACTCCTAGCTGTCGTGCATTCCTTAAACAAATTTAGACATTATATCACAGGCTATCAAACCTTTGTGCACACTAATCATGCTACAATTAGATATTTAATTAACAAACCAGATGTAAAAGCTCACATTATTAGATGGTTGCTTTTACTGCAGCAGTTTGATCTGACCATTATTGATAAGCCTGGTAAAGAAAATGTTGTTGCTGACTTTTTGTCTAAAGTAAATTTGCCTGTAGGTGAAGAAGGAATGGTGGATGACCAAATTCTAGATGAACACCTATTTTCTATATCGGTACTCTCTCCATGGTTTGCTGATATAGCAAACTACTTGGTTTTAGCACAATTCCCACCACACCTATCCTCAAAGGAGAAGAGCAAGATAGTAAGGAAAAGTGCCCCTTTCACCTGGATTGGAGGCAATCTCTTCCAACTTGGCCCAGATCAGATCTTGAGAAGATGTGTCAGGGAGGAGGAAGTCTTTGACATCCTCCTGACCTATCATGACGGGCTTTGTGTAGGTCATTTCGCAGCAAAAAGAACCGCCTTCAAGATATTTCAAGCAGGCTACTACTAGCCCACTCTTCATCAGGATGTGAGGAGATACACAAGCCAGTGTGATTGGTTTTAGAGGATGGGGAAACCCACTCCAAAAGATGAAATTCCCATGCAACCTCAGGTGACCTTTGTGGGGCATGGACTTTGTGGGGCCTAACAACCCCCCTTCAAAGCAGAAGCAGTACATCATTATGTGCACCGACTACCTGACAAAGTGGGTGGAGACAAAAGCAATCAAAGCAGTGACAGAGGAAAAAGTAGTTGAGTTTTTGAGGGAAAACATATTCTACAAGTTCGGGTATCCAAGAGAGTTGGTCACAGACCAAGGCAGTCAGTTCACTTCCAGCCTGATTGAAGACCTGCTCACACATCATAAGATCAAGCACAGGACTTCCACCCCTTACCATCCACAAGCCAATGGGCAAGTGGAAGTCACTAACAAAGCATTGGAAGGGATCCTAACTAAGGTAGTGAGTAGCAGCAGAAAAGACTGGGCGGACAGATTAGTTGAGGCCACTTGGGCCTACAACACAACATGGAAGACCACCACCGGGTTCACACCCTATGAACTGGTCTATGGGAAGAAGGCTTTGCTGTCAATAGAGTTTGAATTCAGTACCCTAAGGATGGTAGCTCAGCTAGACCTAGACCTCAGCCATGCATAGAAGGAGAGATTACTTCAGCTCAATGGATTGGATGAATACAGATTGCAAGCCCTTCTCCATACAGAGGTAGTTCAACTTCAGAGAAAGATATGGCATGAAAAAAATATTAGGTAGAAGCAATTCCAAGAGGGAGATTGGGCACTACTCTAGGATTCAAGATACAAGGATTTCAAAGGCAAGCTGAGGACAAGATGGCTGGGATCCTACACTCTGGAGAAATGTAATGACAATGGTTCAGTTTTGATCAGAAGCATTGATGATGAAGCCATCCCCATGCTTGTCAATGGACATCGATTGAAAGTCTACAAGAAACCCCTCTCCAAGCAAGAGTTTATTGAAGATTTGAATAAAACAGTGATGGTAGTGGAGCATGTCCTAGCTCCCACTTCACCCACTCACTGAAGAAAAAGAGAAAAATAAGGACTCAAGTGAAAACCTCCATGAGGCGCTTGAGTCCCATCATTGGGTTGAAAACCTCTCCTGAGGCGGCCCAGTGATGTCAAAAAAAAAAAGAGAAAAAGAGAAAAAAAAAAGAAGGAAAGAATAAGATCCCTGGGTGAAAACCTCCCTTGGGGTGCCCAGGGCAAGCAATTAGGGTGAAAACCTCTCTGAGGTGCCCTAGTTGTTTTCAAAAAAAAAAAGAGAGAAGAAAAAAATGAATTTTTATTGCATTGCAGGTTTGCAGGAGGACTACAGGGAGCAGAAGAAGGTGCCAAGGGGACCCTGACATTCACACCAGCATCCATCTCATCTCCTCCACACCTTCCTCCATCATTTTTGGCATCTCTTTCACCCCACTATACCTTTTCTTTCAAAACTGTGTTTTCTATAGGAGGCTCTATGTTTTCTACAGGAGGCTCCTGTAGGAATTACAGAGAGCCAAAAGTGTCTATAGGAGGCAGTTTGAGGGACAAGAATAGCTTCATGAGGAACTTATCATCCCTCTTACCACCTTCAAGCCTCCTTGCCATCATTTCCAAGCCTGCATCACACTCCAAGCATCATTATTTTTTTCCCCTGTCCAAGAAAAAACACAGAAAAATAGTTTTTCAGTTTTGAAAGAAAAACAAAAAAAATAAAGGAGAAAAGGCACCATCAACTTCACCTGAAGCTTACCTACTATCCCTCCATCTTTATCTACACCTCTGGCATCATTCTCGAGCTCCAAACACAGGAAAAAGCTGAAGTTTCAAGGGGAGAAGCAGCTACAGGAGCTCCTGTAGGAATTCCTGTAGCAGCTGATCCCATAGAAGTCCAGCACCAGTAGCAAAAGAGTGCACATCTGCAGGTTGAAAAGGCACATGCAGCTCAGCTCCAGCAAAAGAAGAACCTGCAAAAACACATCAGCAAGCAGAGACAGCATGCATAAAGGAAAATGAAGGCATGCAGCAGAGAAAGCCACAGCACCTCACAACAAATACACTCGGATCACAGGTAAGTAACTAAGTCACTCCTCTATTTGCATTTGTGTAATTAGGAGTCATACGAAGGCAACAAGATGGTTGAGATCGAACGAGGGAAAGGTGGCCAGTTAACTTGGCCACCTTCATTTAGTTGACTCCACTTATCCGAGATGTCACCCACACGTGCGCACAGTCAACTCAAGCAAAAGATGCCAAGGACAGGTAGTGGGAGGAAGAGTTAACTCTGATGCAATAATGAGGGATGATTACGAGGAGGGGCCATGATGACCAAGCAGGTGGGGACCAATGGTCCTAATTCAGGCAACGTACACCTTGCCAGCTCAGCACTCATAACCGAAAATATCCATAAAAGGTAATGAGCACTCCTCCCCACGCATTCTCACCACCTTTTCTTCATTTTCTCCTCGTAACTCAGCCACACAACAGTCTTCTTGTGCCCCCACAGCCTCGTAACCACCATCCTCCATCAATTTCCTCCATATTCTTGCTCTCGACATTTTCTACAGGAGCACCTACAGGAAATCTACAAGAGGGACAGCGGGCTTCTACAGGAGGGGCAGTGAGTCATTTTGAAGGGAGAAACCACGATTTTTGGCACGAATTTTAGTCTGAAGAGGTAGGGTTCATGAATGCCCCCTGTTGAATATCAATATATGAAGGAAGTGGTCTCAATTTGAGGATGAAATAAGTCTTTAGGAGGGTAAAAATACATAAAAGGAATTTCTGTTTAAAAAAAAAAAAAAAAAAAAACAAACAAACAAACAAACAAACACAGTCTCCTCTGTTTCTCTATTTTTCTCTATTTTTCTCAAAATTCTTTGTCTCCACCTCCATATTTGGTTTTTCAAAAGAAGTACAGGTAGTATGATAGAGGGGTTTATGAGAAAAGAGCCCACTAACTCCACTAGGCTCCATGCACATCCTCAAGTGGTGGACATATTTACAAGGGCAAACTGGATGAATTTCTTTGAGAAGTTTAGAGGATTTGATGATGAAATTGCCCAATAATTTGCTCTCCCTCTAGTCCCTCACACAAGAACTCATGCTACTATAACCATTAGAGGCCTCTCCATTGAAATAACCCCTGAATTCATCAGTAGGGTCACTACCCTTCCTCTTGGGCTGCCTTGGAGTAAATATGAGAAACCAATTGGCCAGGCTGCCAAGAAGAAATTTTTCCAAGATAATGAAACCCCTATTGAAGACAAAAATGGAATTAGGAGGGCTAGTATACCATATCCTTGGGATGAAGTTAGCTATCAAGTGATCAAATACATTTATTGTGAGGGGAGGCACAGCATTTTCTATGGATATCATTTCAGAATCCTCCATGAGGTGAGATATGGCATGAATACCCCAGCACCTCAAAAGCTTAGTATCCCTTACTTTCTCCTTCAGTCCCTCATTGACTCCAGCACCAAGGTACAAGCAGGAAATTCACAGCAGTTAGCTCACCATGGCTTAATCAAAATCCTAGTAGAGGAAGCCCTCCATACCTTTACACTCCCTATAGCATGGGAAGTTTTATGAAATATGACAGCTGAGGATGACATAAAGGCATTAAACTATGATGTCAGTCCTGCTGTCAGTGGGGAGGAAGAACAGCAAGGAAGAGAAGATGAAGCTAGTGGTGACATAGCAAAGAAAGAAAGGATGATAAAAGAAAAGAAACAGAGGAGGGAAAAGTTGAAGAGACAGAAAAAGAGACAGAAGAGGGAGAAAAGGAGGCAGAGAGGGCAGAGCAAGGAGAAGAGTCCCCTGAAACTTTGGAAAGAGAAGCAGCAGCTGCCCTCACTGCCCTCAGTACACCAATCAAGTAGAAGCAGAAGAGGAAAAGAAAAACCTCCATGTATTTCAGGGCAAGGAAGAGCACAAGAATTAAAACAGGCAAACCTCAGCCCTCCTCAAAAGTTCCCATTACCATTGAAGATTCACCATCTGCCAAGGTGAAAGAATCTCCTTCCAAGACACCCATTACCTATGAAAGGGGGACTCCAAGATCTTCTACATGGAAGGGAAAGGCAATACTACAGGACCCAAAACCAGACCTACAGGAAGCTGAAATAGTCCTACAGGAGACACTGTCCCAACTACAGGAGACCCAAAAGCTTGAGAAAAAGATAGGGGGACAACCAGAGATGAAAGAGGAAGCACAAGAGCTACAAGAACCTGACCCCCAGCCTAGTCTTTCCTCCTATTACAATCTACTTGAGGGAGGTAAGATAATCCCACAGAAATTTGCAATTCCACTTTTTTTTCGAATTGGAGAAAGAGAGAGTGAGAACACATAGGTGGATGCAAATAGCCAAGTCCAAAGGAGTTGAGGATATTGGCCACATGGAAAAAAAACTCAGGGAAATGGGCAGAGAATTGAGTGCTCTCAGAGACAAAGAAGCCATTACAAGAAGCCACCTTGAAAATGAGAATGAATTACTAAGGAGGCAGCTACAAGAGAAAGAGACTCAACTGGCATACATGGCCAGCTTATCCATGGAAGCATTACAATTCATAACACTAGCCAAATCTTATGGCCTCTATCTGAAGGATCAATGGCTTCAATTCCAAATAAAAACTTTGGCACAAAGAGGCACAATGCCTTTCCAAGACTACAGGCAGTTCATGGATTTGTGTGACCAAAGCACCTTAGAGGATAAAGCAAAGATGGCAGAGTTCTACCTACACAACATGGCCCTCACAAACATGAATGTGTGGGACCCCAACGCCAAGCTAGGGGATCTGCAATTAATGGCCATGGCCTCATGGATGAACCATGAAGAATTGAGGGCAGCAGAAATGAAAAGATTGTTGATAAAAGAGCATAATGAACCATTAATGATAAGAGCTGAGCCATCAGATCCTATGGCACTCATCAGCACACACAACCTACTTGCCAATGACCCTCATATTGCCCCTAAATATCTAGCCAATCAGGCACAAGCCATTGCACACTTTGAAGATATGCAAAGGCTATTTGGGGATGATTGTGTGCATAAATGCATGAGAAGATGGAACACCCTACCCCACAACTTGCAAATCAGAGAATGCCATTCCCCAATGAGGCTGAGGGAGGCATTGAAAAGAGTGTGAATGTACAAGCACTCCATGCAAAGGATGAAGTTCAATTGGATTGGCCTCAAACTGAGTCCTTTACTCCTATTAGGCATGTTGGAAGGCAGAAGAGAAGAAGAAGAGGAGCAGTGGAAGGACATAGACAGAATAGCAGGATTTTATGAGCAAACCACATCAAAAGCCTGGAATGCTAGGGAGGCCACCAGGGCCATAAAAGATGAAGAGATTAACTAAGTTGCTCAGAGGATGAGCAACACCTTCAGTAGGGGGGTGATGATGAGCCTCATAAATGGGTAATTATATGGGCTCATTTTACCTCCTAACCTAGTCAAATCAACCATTCTCTTAGCTTATTGTATGATTTTATGATTACATTTATGCTTATAGGGTGAGTTGAGTTAGTTATTATGCCATGTCGTCTAACATGTATTTAATGTAGATTATTGATGGATTTCGAGGTCAAATTCAAGGATCTAGTGGCCAAACTGTAGCAATAACTCGAAGTAGATAGAGGAGAGGACTTATAGGAGGGAATCCCCCTCATTTATTTCTCCTCACTTCGAATTCCCCTTCATTCAGCTTGGAGTACAAGCAGCCGAATCATGCACTAGAAGGCAGCCGAGCAAGTGGAAGATGATTGAGAGTTATCTCGAGTTTTGGGAGCCAAGCCTCCCTGATTTTAAGGAAGTTGTTGGTAGCTTCAGATGTATAAGTAGAGAGGCATAGGGCCTCATTAGGGTCGGAATTTTTTTGCTTGTGTAAACTCTGCTCGAATTTCAAGCTTATTATTTTGTGACAATTTCATGTAATCTTGCTAATTTTTTTTATAATGAAGATGGAATCCTTTTTGAGCTAGCACTCAGTTTCCTCAAAGGGCTGAAGCTCTTACGTTAGGGCCCAATCCAAGCAGCCAAGCTCCTCTTTACTTGTATTTGTATGCTTTACTTCAATTGGTAGATTAATTTGTTGTTAGATGTATTTTCCTTATGGTTAAGAATAGGTTGCTTTTGATGTTTTAGTAGTTTGCTTAAATTTGTGCTTTCTGTAGCAGGATAAGCAGTGATCAGAAAAGATTCAAAAGGCTAGCAACAGTGCCTTGGCCTCTCTTCCTCCCTCTAGGACCATGATTTGAGGCAAAGACTCTCTTGCTGCCCCAAAAACACAGATTTTCCTCATTCCTAAGACTTCTAGTGTTTGCAGCTCTTTAGTAGGTTGACAGTCCAGTTTTTATTTGCTTTAGATCTCCTTTAGCATGTTCACTTCCTGATTTTCAATAGTCCTCTTTCATGCTTTCCTTTATTGCAGCATTTTTCAGCATTTCCTTTCATTCATCATAGCTTAGACCATTTTTATGCAAAACTCTATTTTCTTAGGATGCACTCATTTCATTTGCTGCTTGATTTTCTTGGTTGATTGTCAGTTTCTATGTAGCATATCTCTTCTAGCAGTAGGCTAGCTTACCAGCAATCACACCCTCCATCTGACCCATGCCCTACAGGTCTCCCAAACCTCACCTCAATTCTACCCTAGTTTCCTTTATTTTCCATAGAATTTCTTTCTCTCTCCTTAAGCAAACCCAATCATCTTTCTCTCTCCTGGTGGTTCATTGTAGACCTTAGGTGCCCTAACACCTCATCCCAAACTTCATCCACCTTTTCCACCCACTCTCACACCCTCAAAATAGCGAAAATTACTCTCGGCCTCCTCCTGTAGTTTTCCTGATTTCCTCCTGTAGTTTCCCTGTGTCCTCCTATAGTTTTTCCTGTAGGCTTTCTTTTGAAGGCTGAGTGTGGGAAAAGCCTCCAGAAGGCCACCTAAGACCCCCGAGGACCCATCCACGCCATCCTACATCCTCCCAAGCTTCAAAACCGCCCTCTAACGCCACCTGTTCGCTGCCACACTCACACACAATAAATTAGATGCATGATTAAATTCACATAAAAATCCAAAAATATGTTTTTTATGCTTATTTACTTCCAGAAATAGCATGGTTAGATGTTGTTTACTTCCTTGAGTAGGTAATGGCATTTATTTCATGGTTTTCATAGTGTTTTTCGCAGAAGTAGAATTGGCTTGTTAATTAGGCTTTACTAGGTTTTGCTTTACATTCCAGTCTTTCTCCTTTCTGCAGTTAGAATAGCATCTGTAGAGTAATCTTTCTTTCATTTCATCACACATAGAGCTTCTTTTGAAATCTATAGAAGTTGGCTTGAGCTCCTAGTGATCTTCCGTTGGCTGACCAAGTGACAACCTGCAATGAGAACTAGTACTTGTGCATATAGCACCGACGCTTCCAAGTTTGTTACGAACTACCGAGTTGATAAAAGTAAAGTTGGAAGCCCAGGAGTTGCAACATTCTTGCTGCAATATTGGCGCTCACCACTTTTTATACATATATTCATTTAAATTATAATCTTTATTATATGTATATAGTATTCCATTATTATATTCTTTATTAATTATTTTGGCTCTTCCTTATTTGAATACTTTTTTCCCTATTTATATTATTAATAACTTTACCTCTACTAATTTTGAATTTTGTATTGTAATTTAGGATTACCTACTCTTATTATTTTTTATTTTTTAGTATTTTGTATATATATATATATATATATATATTATGTTAATTTTTATTTGTTTTATTATAATTTTTGTTTTTATTTTTTTTGGGTTTTCTTTTCTTTTTAAATGTTCTTTGCCTTATCATTTATATGTCTCTCTCCTATTTATATCGCGAGCCTTGATCATATTTCTCATCTTTCAATCTTGACGATGAGCCACACTTGTTGGTTCGAAATGTCGATTCCAAAAATTTGGTGTGATCGATCTAAAAATATTCAAGCAAAATGATTCACATCACAAAAGCCTTAACTCTGAAATGTAGTGTCTTGTTTATTAACAAATATCATAGAGATTATGTTCAAGCATTTCTAGAATACTCACATGAGACATTTTTATTGTCGACGTTTCAAGCCAACCAATGTGGCTCATCATCAGTACATAGATATGAAATCTGATCACACGTTGAGAGATAAATAGGTGAGAGATGTAGGGTTAGAAAGGAGGAGAGACATTAGGTAAGATGAACGTTAGGAGGATTCAACAATCAAGATTAAAACGTTCAAAAGTATTAATGAAAATATTGACCAACAAAAAAAGTCAAAAAATATTAAAAATAAAATTAATTATTAAATAATATAAAAGAAACCAAAGGTCAAATTTAACCAATTTTTTAATATATTAAAAAAAGCAAAAAAATGGAATATATATATAACTCAAATAAAAAAGTAATCCAAAAATGCTTGAACATAACTTTTATCACAAAAGCCTATGATCTGATATCATAGAGATTTTTTACAATTTCATATTATATATTTTTAATGATAATATTTTGTTTATTCATCCTAATGATGGATCAAATGTTTGATTAGAAATGTTAATTTAAAAATATATGTAATAGAGCAAAAAAATAAAAAAACTCTCATTGTAACAACGTAGTAACTATTCTTTATAGTCTTGAAAGGCATTCTCCCAAATTCTTCAAGGCCAAGGATGGCTTTCCCATCTCATTCTTATTGATGAAAGTGTTTTGATGGGTCCTTTCTAAGTTCAACAATTATCTCTATAAATACTTTGAATCCACCACCGCCTTGTAAGAAGGATTCAAGGTGCATGGATTGGTTTGCAAGGAACCCATGGCAACCACCTTGTTCACAACAAATAACTTGTCATGCTAGAACACCTAACCAGCAATATTGTCTATAATTGAAAAATTATTTCACCACAAGGGGTGGCTCGTAAGATTAAAATTGTTGTTTACCATTTTTCTTACATAGCATTTTAGGTATTCTTGCGACTATTTGTACTAGAAAGATTATATCTTATGAGGACCATTAAAGAGAAGTAAAAAACAAGTCTTTGTCACATGATATTGCTATGTATCAATATCATGTTATCATATAAAAAGTTATTACCAAAGGTTCTTTGGTTCATTAGGAGAAATGTGTACTAGTGAATTCATGCTTTCCCTTTGCTACATTTGTTTTATAGCTAGAGATTTGAAGGCTCTTCCTAGGGTTTATATGTGAAACTATGAAAGGTATTTTATTGCTTGTTGAAAACTTATATAGAGCATTCATCCCAAAATGAGTCATTAATAAAGAAATGGATTGTTTTAATGAGTTTTTAGTTCAAGTTTATTGGTCAGAATTGTAATTTTAATGGCTCTAAAGCCTCCACCTATACCTTCGGCAAAGTTCTTCACATTGCCTTAAATAACTTCAAAAAATTGTTTTTTATGAAGTGAGTGTGGAGTATTAGAATACATAAAGGGAAGAGAAAATAAGAGAGGATATTAATGCATTTTGTGTCCTACACTTAACCTATGGGCTAGGTAACAAACTTCAAGAAATTATCTAAGGTGAGGTGCATGTGGAGGTGTTTTACATGTAAATGTGTGGGCAAGATGTGTTGGAAAATGTAACTATGTGCCGTCTTCAATAATTTACTTGAGTCATTATGTAATGTACTTGTCAAAAGAATAAAGAAAATAATTATTATTATTATTATTGTCACTTATTAAAGCATGGGTTTCATGCTTGGGTCACCATGTTTTAGGTCAAAGTCCCCATTGAGGACTTCCAGGATTTATTCTGAGTCTATAGAGTTATTGTACATTTAAAGAAACCCTTCTTGGGCTTTTTAATCATGTAAAATGGTTAAGTATTGAGTCAAATATGAATTATGTAACCTCCACACCATGTCGGCCTAAGAGAATATCAAGTCGGCCTAAGGACCCTATTCGACCCCACAAGAAGCCTATAAAAGGAAGGTCATTGAATTCATTTGGAACATCATTGTCTCATCAAGTTCGAAATCTCTTGTAGGTGGGAAGAAGTGCGAAAATCTCTTCTTGCTGGGCAGAAGTTTGAAGTTCCCTTGTAGCTGGGAAAAGGTGCGAAGTCTGTTGTCAGGAAGCTGAATTGAATGTGAGTTTGGGGAAGTCTAAGGAGACAAGGAAAATTGAAATTTTGGTGTCTCTCTCTCTCTATTTCGTGTCCTAGATTGGGAGATGGAATTCTTCCAAGTTTCACTATTGTCGGAAGCTACCAGTTGTCGTGAGCTACTGCATAGTTGAAGATGTTGGGAAGAGGTCGAAATTTTGGGAGGTTGACTTGGTGTGGAGGGAAGGTCTGGTCTTGGTCTAGGGTGAAGAGTCTCAAAGAATACTATTTAAAGGAAGAATTATCTTGACTGGGTTTTCCCCTCAAGGGGGGTTTTTCCCTAGCATGTGCCTACATCTGGTGTCTATTGTTTTATGTGTTGCTTCTTTTGGTAATTGCTTGACAAACTGAAGAAGGAAGATATAAAGAATCGTAATAATAAGAAACATCACAAGTAATTATCAAGAACAAGAAAATCTTTACTGCCTTTCTGATTTTCTAACAAGGTCGAGTATCTTATCTCTATGCCTTGCACACC